>JAJKFI010000003.1:19517761-19574870 GCA_029204185.1 Lerista edwardsae
GAGAGAGAGAGAGAGAGAGAGAGAGAGAGAGAGAGAGAGAGAGAGAGAGAAATGCTCATGGAGCTGACTGAGGCCTCCAGCAGCAGACTGCTGTGGGTCATCCACCTCCTTCCATCCACTCGCCTCCATGACTTTTCCTGTTCCTCCCCACCTTACTTCTCCCTGGACTGGAAAAGGAGGAAGAGGATGGAGCAGAAGTGTGATAGAGGGGAACACAGTGTCATTTGATGGCTGGCAGCATTTGACCCTCCACCTCAGGTGTTGGGAGATCTTTGGCTGGTTCTGCAGCCAGATTACGGTGCCAGCGCACTCCCTTGGGCACACTGCACACTTGACCCTAGGGCTAGGGTCCTTCTGTCTGTTCTGCATTATCCAGTAAACCATGTGTATAACTTATCCATTCACATTATTTGAACATTGCAACTATGCCAAATCTCTCTCTCTCTCTCTCTCTCTCTCTCTCTCTCTCTCTCTCTTTCACACACACACACACACACACACACACACACTCCTTGTTCAAGAGTTGTGATGGTGGCAATAAGAACCTCTTTCCAAATCCATACTACTTTTTGAGTTTTTCAAACCCCAACTTCTCCTTTCCCACCTCCAGATATTTCTTCTCTTCTGTGCAGCCTCACAGGAAATCAATCCCAAAAGTCACATTCAACCTTCCAGTGTTCAATCAGAAAGGGGCATTTAATGCACAAGCAATAATCTGAATTACATTGTTCTAATCTGAATTCTTTTTCCTCTACGTAATATTTTGCTACATAATTTTTTGCTCCTTCCTGCAGTTTAATATTCTGGTATTGCTTGGGGCAGACTGACACTTAGCAGTAAACAAAGTGAAAATATAATGAGTCCTCAGAGAAGCAGGGAGGGCTGCTGCCATGGTTTCTAGAATGGTTTCATTCTTCATTGCCTAATCCCTTCATGTACCCCCCAAACCAGTTAGCTAGAAACTAAAATACGAAATGCTGAGTAATAACAAAAAGGTTTTCTCTTCTTCATGCTCAAATACGATGCCATGACAAGACACCATTACACAACATTCAGATTTGAGCACCTAGAAGAAGGTGCTCCCATAGAACTGTGCTTCCAGGATTTATAACACTTTTAGAGTGCAATCCTAACCTGGAGTTGGGCCGGCACAGTTAGGCCAGCAAAATTTGGCCAGCACAAGGGCCACCATAAATCATGCTTGGACCACTTGGGCAGCGCAACCCTAAACCCCTTGCCGCATCAGCGCAACAGGGTTGCGCTGACACTGGGCCCTTAGTGCTGATGCAGGAGCGCCGATCAGCACCCCCTTGTTGGCGCTAAGGCAACAGGCCCAGTGCTGCAGGCAGCAGCAGCCCTGCTGCGCCCATGCTGAGCCTCTCTCAGGCCAACCAAAGCCAGTCAGTGCGAGGGAGGCTCCGTGCCACACGGCCACATCCTAAGCCCGTCAGGGAGGCCGCGCAGCCCCAATTCGGGCCGCATGGTCTCCTTGGATCTGTGCCCGCTCTTTAGTGGGCGCAGATCCGAGGAGCACATAAGGGAGGCTGGAGCCTCCTCTACAGTAAGGGAGCACATGCTCCCCTGCCACAGGGAGGCTGCAGCGTCCACCTACCCAGTGCTGGGTAGAATTGCGCCCTCAGAGTCAGGGAGGGTGGTGCACGTCTGTGTGATGGCCTCTTTGACTCCGAGAGTGGTCCAAACATACTTTACAGTGTCCTTTGTGCCAGCCAAACTTTCCTGGCCCAACTGTGCCAGTCTAACTCCAGGTTAGGATTGTGCCGTGGGTTACAGGGGATGTGTAGTTATCTATTTCTCCGCTTACACAAAACCAGTTTTGTCCTACCCTTCCAAAAGCTCAAGTGGGATAAAAATGATAAACACAACAACTAGAAAGAAATAGCGAAGCCATTTCTAACTACCCCACCACCTAAAGCCAATCAGTCCTCCATGCCCCAAAGCTTTCCTGAAAAAGAAGGCTTTACATAAATGACCCTGAGATCAAGTTTGTATCTCTTCTCATTTGGCGTGACAAGGCCACAGCTGAAAACGTTTCTCCAGTCATCGTTGCTTGTCCTTTCCGGCTCACATTTGGCTCTGAAGCAACATCCAGCCAACCAACAAGTTATATTGCAGTCCTCATTGACCTTGACTGTACAAAACTGCAGTATCTAAAATGCTGCTCTGCGTATCCATTTTTTTTTGAATGTTCTGATAGAAGACATTTGGTGGTGCTGGCCAATTAGGATGTCCAAACCCAAAGATGCGCTGACAATGCTGATCTAGATGGATTGATTGTCTGACTCAGTACAAGGCTAATTCTGACATACTCTTCCATCCCACCGAATGGCCCGAATGGCTCAGATGGCAAAGGGGCGTATTGTGGTGCCTGCCATACTTACTGCGCAGCCTTCCCCCTGGCTATGCCTCTTCCCCCACCATCTTCTGCCCGTTGAGAATGTTGCTGTTCATGTCATGGATGGGCTGGAGTGCCTTGTTTTATCACTTTTTCTGTGGACCCAAGCTGCGTATAAATGAACCACGGCACAATTCTAACTTGCGCTGAAACAGGTAGGCCGAGTGGCCTGCCCCATATCCAATGCAGGTTCAGAGTGCAATCTTATACTAGTGTTGCACTGGCGCTACGCTCTTGCGCTGGTCCAGTGCTGTCACAAACGTGCCATCAACTGCATCTGCGCTGATGGAGAACTGGCCCTGGACTGGTACAAGCAGCAGTGTTGGCGCACGGGCACCACTGCACCCATCAGCAGCGCCGGCCTTGCGTCAGTCAAGCGTTGGCAGCGCTCGGTTGGCCCAGGATCTTGCCAAGGGTATTCCAGAGGCGTGCTGGGGGCGTAACTGGACGGCGCAGTGGGCGGCAATCGGGTGGAAATGGCAGACAGCCATAGCGCCATATCCTAAGCCCTGTCCCCAGCCAGTGCGGCCCTGATTCGGGTAGCTGCTGCACACATTGTCCTGTGGCTGCTATTTTGCAGGCGCAGATCTGAGCAGCCGCATAGGGCTGGCTGGGCATACACAGGTGCAAGGGGAAAACCTCCCCTTTCTCTGTGCTGTGCTGTTGCTGCCTCCTAATGGCCTTAGGATGCAGCCCTGCTAATTCAGCCTTACTGTGTCGGTGCTGCTTAAGATTGGGCTGCGCAGGAACCTCCATGGGGCAAGTGGATACCCAGTGGGCTTGCTTGGATCTGCACCTGCTGTTTAGCAGGCACAAGTCCAAGCATGCTGCATGGCCTGAATCAGAGCCGCATGGCCCGTGGATGAGGTTTTGGATGCAGCTTAATGGCCGCATCCTGGCTCCAACCTCTTCCCTCGGAACCCCCTCTCCCCCACACCGTTCCACCCTCCTTCCTGCCTTCCCCCTGCCCAGCTGAATTTGGCTGGCACAGGAGCGGCTTACCTCGGACTTGCTCCAGTGCTGCAGGGCCTACACAACTGCTTGCATCAGCTCTGTGTGCCTGGTGCTGGCCCAACAGCGCAGGGCTGACGCAAGCAGCTTGTGTCAGGCCTAGAGCACTTTAGGATTGCACCCCCAGAGCAGTAAGCCTAGTTGTACACAGCCTCCTTATTTAAACATCCAGTATACATCCAGCTGGCTCTCAGTCTTTGATCGCCAGTGCCTTTCTCCTCTTCTCCCATTTCCAGCCATGAGGCCTAACCTGAGTAGTTGTCTCCTAAGATCTAAAGCAGCCTGTTAAATATACCACACTTAGGACATGGACTGCCACAATCTATTTCTAAAAGTGTCTGCGCAATCCTAAGGATCGCGTAGCGTTGGTGCAACAGGGTAGGATTGCGCACTACACTGTAAGATGATGGCGAAGCAAAATGTACCTTGTAGCACCGCTCCATCCAAAACTTATGGATTTCGAAACTGCAAGCTCTGAAGAAGCAGAATGCAAACATTCTCCATCTTGGTAATTATAGGAACTGTACTGTTCACAATCGTTGAGTCATTTTTTGCAGACAAATACAGGCATGTTTACTGTTCAGTTATTAAGATTAAAAGTGTTACTTTCTTCAGTTATTACAGAAAAAAACGAAAAGAAAACATCACCCTGGAGTCCATCAAACACTCTATTAAGCAAGACAACAGCAAAGCGCAACGTATCATGCACACATCTCTCAGAGGCGAGCTAATGAGGCATCCTTTGCATTATGCCCAATTCCTTAAATGAGATATCACTCTAGATCAAGCACATTAGCTCGGTGAGTCTCTTTGCAAGACTTCTGTGCTGTTCTTGGCTTTCCTCCATTAAACCTCTCCCTGTGGAAGTCCCAGTCGGTCAGATGCCAAGGGCAGGAAGCCACAGTCCCGTGTGTTTGCAAGGGAGTTATCCTTGGTTGTTAACTCAGAACTAATGGGTGCACTTGAAAACTGGCCGAACCACACTGACCACTGGAAGTTTGGATACACAAGGTAGATTTTGCCTGCAGTTCCCAAACTGCAGGCCAGATCTGGCCACAGTAGTGGTTTCCCCCCGCTGCCCCCCCCCATGGCCCTTGGCTATTTTGTTCTCCACTTTTTGGACTGCTCATCTCATATGCTTGCACTGTGCATATATGCACAGTGCAAGCAACACCTCCCCCTCCCCTTCAGAGCCATTCTGGTCAGCTAGAGAAAAATGGAGGAGATGCCTCCATTTTATTCTAGCCCCATTGAATGGCTCTGAAGGGTAGGAAGGGGGCACTTGCATGGCACATTGAGGCACTGTGAAAACTATGTGACCCTCTCTAGCTACTTCACTGCCTGCCCCATTCCCTTGCTAAGAAGCAAGCAGCGAAGCCATAGTGTTACCTCCACTGCCCGCCACGCTTCAGGCAGGTCAACTTCAAATGATGTTTGACGAATTCAAGGATCTTTGAATCAAGGATTTTTGGAGCAGCTCTGCAATGCTTCCAAAGTGACACGGCTGCCTAATAAAAGCAAGGGGTGGGGCTAGAGAAGAGAGCAATGTGGGATGGGACAGGGAGTTCAAACCCTTGGCTGCAGACCTGGATGAGGCTGGCTGGGTGTGAAGCAGAGAACTGGCTGAAGGCTCTCTCCTGGCAGATGGAGGAAACGCGTGGGGAAGGGCTCCTGTGCCAGTACCACACTTCTCATTGATATTGAGGTTAACTGGTGTCATGCAAAATTGTGAGTTGTTATATGTTAAATAAACATTGGTGCGATTTTGGATATGTGGACCTTTTTCACCATATCTAATTTATAATGTAAATGACAGAGCTGGATGGTTTTTGGAATACAGATCCACTCTTATTATCTGTGGGAGATCCATTCCAGGACCCCTCGCGGAAATACAGATACACGAATACATGCCACTTCTGGTGTGATTAGCAAACCGGAAGTGGGTTTCTGAGGCCTCCGGCAGGCCTTCTAAAAAACCTGTAGAGGCCACGGAGGCCTGAGAAGGCCTTCCGGAGACCTCAGAAAGCCGCTTCTGGTTTGTTCATCAAATGGGAAGTGACTTCCCCGGTATCCATGGCATCCCTGGTGAGTTAAAGCATGAGGTTTCCAAGCAGTTGTAGACCCAGAATGGCTTGTTGTCAGCAAGGTGCCCGTATCATGTGTCTTCAGCCATGCTCTAGGCTTAAACTCTGTACTGTGTGATCTTTCAGAACAAATCCTTATAAGTTTCAAATCCTTTTACAGGCAAGTCACAAATCTGTCGTGATTTTGGAATTAGGAAAGGAAGGCTAAGAGTAAGTGAGGCACCTTCAAGTGGCAGATGGATAGTAACACATGAAGTCCAGGATTTGGATTCTGGATATTGTTCTTTGTTGAACCGTGTAATATGTACCAACTCACACAAGCTTGACTTCAGCATTGAAGGAAATTCTGTGCTGCTTCCTAGCCTCTTGCCATGACTAAGCAGAATTCCTTCATCATACTTCAAGAAAGACGACTTTAATCAGGAAAACAAAAGCATTACGATCAAGAAGAGCTGGGATTCATATTAAACATGACTGGCAGTTCAAGTGTCATCTAGGTATGACAAAGGCTCATTTTGTGGTTTGGAAAGAGCGTGGGGGGAAAAGGACACACTAGCCCAACCACTGACCAAAGATAAGGAGCCATCCAACCCCCAAGAAATCCAGAAGCAGAAGCATATGGGACAGGGTAGGAGGGAAGACCAAGCTTGGGGTGGTTGGATAAGTCAACAAGCATGGGTGGAAGCATTGCACACACACAAAGCTAAGGAAACCTGGATCGGGACTGCAATGATGTTCCCAGAGGAACGGGCAAAATGCTAACCTTTTCAAGCAACTGAACGTTCGTGTAAAGCAGCCCCTGCTTCTTGCCTTCAGAGCCATTTGAGAGGTCTCCTCCGCTTTGCTCTCATAGCTATGAATGGCTCTGAAGGTGAGGGGAAGGGGCTGCTTTACATAGCACTTTAGGTGCCTGAAAAACTTAGCACTTAGGGCTCCCCCTTTCTGGGAATCCTGCTGGGCTGTGCCCAAGGACTCAGTGGACTCCAGCACTAGCCTTGAATAAATTTCCTTCTAGAAATGCTTCACACCATCAAAATGGCATTTCGTACATTAACCCTGCACCCCAGGTGGTAATTGAAAAGTCAATGACATCATGAATGTCTCTCATTCTTGGAATCTATTTTTTTTTCCAATCAGTTACTAAGAGGGATGTAATTTCAAGTGTTTCATTAATCCATTTAAAGTAGAATGGTCTCATTTTTTAATATACCAGATTATGTTACTACAATATAGTGGGATATAGTTCTAGGACATGCTGTTATACTGTAGTGTAGTTAAGTACATCATGTTCATTTATGAATATGAGCTCCATTAACTAAGATTTATTTCTGCAATAGATTTAGCCAAGAAACAGAGATTCGACTGCCCTGTTCCCACAAATGGTGGGCAGATCCCATTGTCGGACATTGTCCTCACTATATTACCTCATTAATATATTTCCTTTCCTCTTGAATTTAAAATAAAAAATGGATTTAAAATCTACATGAGAAAATTGAGATGAGTAAAAATAAAATAAAAAAGATTCTCAACCTTTTGAGCACAATCCTAAACTGAAGTTAGGCCGGCATAAACTAAGCCAGCAAAGTTTGGCCAGCACAAGGGACACCATAAAGCATGTTTAGACTACTCTCAAAATGAGGGAGGATGGCTCACATCTGTGTGCTGGCGTCTCTGGCTCCGAGAGTGGTCCAAACATACTTTACGGTGGCCCTTGTCCTGGCCAAATTTTGCTGGTTTAGTTTATGCTGGCCTAACTCAGTTTAGGATTGTGCCCTTTGACATTTGAGTAGGATAAACTAAGAGCTGTTTGAGAAATTGTTTGTATCTCTTGATTTCTGAAATTTATATTTGATGACCAGTAGTTGAATGTGTGAACTCACTTTATTGAAAAATACTGTATATTCATGGTGATGTGAAAATTCAGTCTTTGGTGCTAAATCTGTTATGGTTCATTCACAGGTGGAAATTATCTCTTGAAGTTGCAGTTACCCAATGAAGAATACACATAAGTGAATCAGCTGTAACATCGAGGAGCATAGGACAATCCAGGCAAACAAATGGTTGAATAAATATTCACCCATCTAACTTGCTCTCTAAAAAAACCATTGTGGTTTCATACACTGGGCAAATCATGTCTAGAGATCAGTATAAATACAAGTGCTCTCTGACCTCTAAAAATCTCTAATTTATTTGCCTCAGGTCCTCCATAAGCCAGGAGATCTTGATATGATGAAATAGGGGAGAAGATACTTGGATAGATCTCATAGCCTTGAAGGGGAACTCTAGCATACCATATTCTGCTTTACACCCCATTGGTGAGACCTCATTTGGAGAATTATCCTCACCCGTTCAAATCTGGGCACCTCAGTTCAAGAAAGATGTTGCAAAATTGAAGTGGGTTCAGAGAAGGGCAACAAGGATGATCAGAGGGCTGGAAAATAAGTCCTATGAGGAAAGGTTGGGGGAACTTGGTATGTAGCTTGGAGAAGAGGGGATATGATAGCCCTCTTCAAATACCTGAAGGGATGTCATATGGAAGAAGGGACAAATTTGTTCTCACTTGCTCCTGACAGTAGAACTATGTCCAATGGAGACAAACTGCAAGAGAGGAGATTCCGGTTGGACAAAATAAGAAATTCTGGACATTGGTGGTTCAACAGTGGAACAGATTGCCAAGGGAGGTGGTGGATTCTCCTTCACTGGAGACCTTCAAGCAGAGGCTTGCCAGGCACCTGCTGGAGATGCTCCAGGAGGATTTCCTGCTACAGGCAGGGGGTTGGACTGCATGACCTTCTATGTCCCTTCCAACTCTAGGATTCTATATCTGGAGATCAGGGGGAAGGTCACTTTCTTTTCCTGTCATTGAGTTGAGAGACAATGAATTTTTCCTTCATTTGCAGTTTTTAAAATGATAGAAAGTCATCATCCTTCCGCTATCGACAATCCCCAGGTAGGGTACTAAAATAGGAAAGCACCAGCGTAAGCAAAACTATTTAAGCTCAGAGGTTTGACCAGGATCCAGAATTCTACAAGGCTCTAATGTGGACATTATCTGCTTTGCGAACAGGGGTTTTCCCCATTGAGTTCTATTATTTACACAGATCATCCCCATGCTCTGAAATAACTGTGGGAATCCACATTTGCACATCATTCAGTGTTCACTGTATGTACACCAGAGAAACAAGTTAGATAAAAGCAATGTTAACAAGTCCCTTGTAAGTTAAAGTGTCTTCCTTAACATTGCTATCCTCTCTGCTAGGCTAATCAAAGATTAGTTTCTGATCCAAAGAAAGTGAGAAAGTTGACACCTACAGCAGACTCTCAACATCTCTCTCTCCTGGTGAATTGAAAGTGTCTGGCTTCTCATCATGTCAAGCACTCATCCTTCCAAAGCAAATCAAACAAGTGTACCCAAAGGGGAATACTAGTCTGTCAGCCTTTTAAATAAACCCTGAGCTGTCAAGATATTCTTTATTCAACAAGTAACTTACATTTCATATTTTGGTGCACGGTCCTCAAGCTTCCTCATCTTGTTTGTACAGATAATATATCCTTTGACCATCTAAACTGTGGGAAGTATTAAAGAGCAAATTTGCTTGCCTTGCAATGTAATGGTATCTGTCTATGTTTTCATCCCACTGTGTCATATATTAAACACTGAAATATTAAAGATGACATTTGCCATTTTAATCTAAATCTCACATTTTAATCTTAGCATCTAGGAAGAGTATAAAACAGGGATCTCCAAATCCCGGCCCGGGACTCAGATGCGGCCCTCAAGAGAACCTCTATCTGGCCAGTGGCAAGCCTCTGGTCCCCTATGAGCCTCTGAACCCTCCTGACCTTGCTGGCATGGGCTGCACCCTCCAAGCTGGGCTCTGGTTGTGTGCGGAGGGTGTTCTGAGGGTCCAGAAGGCCACACACAGCCTCCTGGTCTTCAGGATGCCTCCAGAAGGCTGAAAATCATCATCTTCTGGTTTTCCCGAAGACCCAGAAGTGATGTTTTCAGACACTCTGAAGGCCTTAGATAGAGTTCTGAGGATCAGAGTAGCCTCCTTGGCTCTCAGGAAATGCTCTAGGTGTTTCATTTCCTGTGATCTGCAGGTTCTGAGATATTCAGGGCACAATCCTAAACTGAGTTAGGCTGGCATAAGCTAAGCCAGCAAAGTTTGGCCAGCACAAGGACCACCATAAAATATGTCTGGCCACTCTTGGAGTCAGAGAGGCCAGCACACAGACATGAGCCATCCTCCCTGACTCGGAGAGTGGTCCAAACATACTTTATGGTGTCCCTTGTACAGGCCAAACTTTGCTGGTTTAGCTTATGCCGGCCTAACTCCAGTTTAGGATTGCACTCTCACTCCAATAAGTAAGCTGCTTGTGGCGTGAGGGAATAAGAGTCCATTAAAGTATGTGCTATATTTCGGTGGTATGTTGGAGCTGGGAGGAATCCTGGAACTTTGAGCCCATTCATTCATTCAGTTCCATCTCTAATGTATTTATTTACATTTCACTTTGTTTATTTATTTTTCCGGCCCTCAACACCATGCCAGATATTTGATGCAGCCCTCCAACTAAAATGTTTGGAGACCCCTGGTGTAAACTCTGTTGAACCTTGCCACATACTCAGTGGTGTCATCTAAATGATTTAAGAACAGGTACTTACTTTTGATTGGCACATGTTGGGACCCGCCCACCGGAAGTGACGTCATAAGCCAGAAGTGATGTCGTGGCAGGAAGTGACATGAAAAAAGCCCTTTTTGAGGCCTCAGATGAATTTAAACTGACCCAACAGTTGCAACAGTATTCCACAGCACCCCCAGAACATGTTAAGGAGGCCTGGCATCATGTTAAAACCCCAGAGCAACTCATTTTTCAGTGGCAAGGAAAGGAAAGGCTCCACTCGCTGCCTGCCTGCCTGCCTGCCTGCCTGCCTGCCTGGCTCTGAGAACATGCAGGCAACTCAAACATGCAGGAAATTCAAACGTTGCAGAGGGCAGAGTCGACGAGTGGGCGGGCGAATGGGCGGGGCCAGCTGTAATCCTAGAAACCGGTACTCGCGTACCCCCGCGTACCCCCTGCATGACATCACTGCACATACTGTAGAATTGGTAATTGGGTGCATGGTTACAGAGAAGACACATTTGCATTATCCAACGACCCAACATTTTGTCATACACGAAAGGAATCCAGGCTCACACAACCCCGAACAGCAGCGAGCAGGGTTAATATACTGTGCTGCTAGTGGTCACTTCCAGTTACCTTGATGAAGCTAAATAAAAGCTAAATTTAAACAAATACATTCATGATGTGCCCTTTGCAGCATGCTATAATCTGTTGATGTGATTTACAGCTTCAGTTCTCATCTGCAGAAGAAATATGTGGATCCGTTGTACAGTCTGACCCTTGAGCTTTGGTGACACAATGAATTACTGGTGACTTGAAAACAATGCAGAGAAAACATGCCAAGTAGTTTCTCATTATTTATATTCTTTCGAAGCCTAACTTAGGGCCTTGTCTTTGGCAAGGTTAGTGTCAACAGTAATTTCAGTAGTAGTCTTTTTTAAAAAAAATTGCTTTACAAATGTATACAGTAAATTCTAATGTTAATCTGTTCAAGGCAAATATAATGGCTGTGCAAGTGAGTGCCATGTGGTTGTTTAGAAAATATTTGAGTGGCATGCATTTGAGCAGGACTGTTCCTGCTATGCTCTAATCTTCAGTCCAGAATCTCCTTTTAAATCCAAGTAAGGTGGGGAAGGCCACTAATTTAGATTACTTCAAAAGGGAATTAGGGCGCAATCCTAACCTGGAGTTTGGCCAGCATAGTTTGGCTGGCACAAAGGACAGTGTAAAGTATGTTTGGACCACTCTCGAGTCAGGGAGGATGGTGCACATATGTGTGCTGGCCTCTCTGAGTGGTCCAAACACTCTCCCTTGTGCTGGCCAAACTTTGCTGGCCTAACTATGCCAACCTAACTCCAGGTTAGGATTGTTCTCTTAGACAAATTCATGGGGAAGAAACATCATTGGCTATTAGTCATGGTTGCCAAATGCCACTTCCAAGTTTAGAGGTGCTGCAATACCAGTTGCAGGGTTACAATAGCAGGAGAGGGGTACACTTCCATGCCTTGCTTCCCAGCAATAGCTGGTTGGCTCCTGCCGTCTGAGACAGATGATGCTGGTCTGCATAAATCTTTGGTCTAAGCCAGTAGAGCTCTTCTTCTGTGGAATAAGAGAGCAATCATGGCAGCTCTCCTGTGGACTGATGCTGTCTGGAGCATGGAAGATATACTTCTTTCCAATGGTATGTCATTCCAGTATTCTCTTTAAGCAAAAGAATGGTAATGTTCATCCCTTATAGCATAACATCACATGCCTCATTTTCAGCATTCCCAAGCTTGGTTCACTTGAGAACTACAACATCACGTGATGATCTGCATGCATGATGAGACCATCAGAGATCCAACACCACCGATAGAACTTTTATAGTGACTTATAGCCCAATCCTAACTTATAGCCCAATCCTAATCCTAACTGTCTACCCCACGCTGCTTAGTGTCAGATCTGGATTGCTTCAAAACCTCAACAAGTAAGAAAGACTTTAGCAGCACCCAAATCCTCTTCTTCATCCGCAGTATAGAGGGGTCAGTGCATCCTCCGCTGCATCCAATGTGGGAATTGTGACTGCCAAAGAACTCCTTGTGGTAAGGGGACCTACATACCCTGGGTAAAGTCCCAGCAGCCTCTATCAGATCAGTAGAGTTGGCTAATCAGATCCATTCCTTCTCTAAAGCTGGTGCAAACCCAGGTTGCCCTGTGTCGGGCTTCCAGGCTTGGGAGAAGGGGACAGGATATGGCAGAGGCCTTGTCTGCTGTCCAAGACCCCCTCCCACGCCTGATCTGCCCTCCTAGCCACCTCCCCCTGATCTGCCTTCACTCGCTCCCTTGCCACGCAGCAGAGTGCCTATCTGCTCCAGCAGGTTCTGACTGATCAGATGCTGAAGCTCCCATTTGCACAGCCTCAGGGTCGTCAAACGGCTCTCCTTTTTTAACCTGACCCTTCTCAAGAACAGCCTTATCCTAGAGAGTGAATTAAATCATTGCAAGGAGTCCTCTTTGATTTCGGAACAGCAGCAAAAGGCTCGCCACTGTCTACCCCACGCTGCTTAGTGTCAGGTCTGGATTGCTTAAAAACCTCCACAAGTAAGAAAGACTTTAGCAGCACCCAAATCCTCTTCTTCATCTGATGAGGAGGACACCAAAAGAGCACACATGCAAGGAGGGGGCTTAGGGGTTTACCCTCTGCTTTCTGAGGCATCTGAAGCATAATGGCAGCAAAGGAAAATGCACAAAATTATGGGCCAAGAAGCAAATCCTGCTTAGCTCATCAGAGCGAAGTGGCACAAACGAAGGGTCAATACATGCAGCAGGAGCTAAGGTAAAGCAGCAAAACAGCCTGCAGGCACTTAACAAAACAAGTCAAATAGGTCACCCGTCCATAGCCAAGCCAAGGCTGATCTCACTTACTTATTTAGGCCAAAGCAACACAAGAACAGCCAAGCCACATAAAAGACTGAAAGGAAAACAAACATGGCCTTGCTCAGCAATGGCAAAAAAAAAAAAAAGACGTCCATGATGAACCAGCCCCCAGCCCGAGAAAAGATGCCATGCCAGACCTGGTTTAGTAGTGGTGCAAGAGGGGAATGGTAAGTACTACAAGTACTACAGGCGGCACCATGCATCGTGTAAGCATCCCCTCCCACTTGCTGTCAGAGCCATTCTGGGCAGTGACGGCAATGTGCCGGAGACGCCATTTTGTTTGGTGAATGCCTGCATTTGATGCATGATCTGGAATGACTCTAACGGTGAGTGGGAGGGGCTGATTACATGGCCTGCAATATTTTGCCTTCCCTCTAAATACACTACTGAAACAAAGCAGGCCCCACCCTGCTCCCCAGTTTTATTTGGCAAACTAATATAGACATATACATGTATGCATGTATGTGTGTGTGTGTGTGTGTGTGTGTGTGTGTGCGTGCGCGCACACACACACACACACAAGCAGGCACGCACGCACGCACATGCAATCACAAAGAAAGTCTGAGGTAAAATAAATTAAGCACTCCAGTTTGAAAGAGGGCAGCCCAAACTGAGGCAATAGCCCTGAACCACTCAACTCCTGAGGTGACCCCAAGTAGAAGAGGCAGGGGCAGAATCAGGCAGGTGAAAGAAGAAACAAAGCAAATGAATAATAGAAGCCGGTGGGCTTGCATCCGGCACCCATGACAAACCCTTTGCTTCCATAGCTCTCCTTTTTGTGCTAGAAATGCTATTTGCTGACATAACCCCCTAGCTAGAAAATCATTATGTCACATTAGTAAAGCTTGCTTTGACTTCTTCTGGCCTGTTTTTCCCCCTAGAGAGTAGACTTTCAAACACATTGATCTCCGCCACGGCTGGCTGTTGCTCTCTCACCTGGGGAGCCTTGCTGTGCTTGCACAGCCATGTTAAAAAGTTAAGCACTAATCAGCACTGCAAACAACTCCTCTGCATTTGACACTACAGGTCTCCCAGGCTTTGGTGAACTGCAAAATCCTAGTATAGATGAAGTGGCACTTTCTACTGTGTTATGCACCAGAACTTTCTGCTTTCAAGGCAAGTGTAACTTGAGTGTCACGAGGTCCTGCATAGCAGCTAGGAAAGCCAAATGATGAAATTTTCCATGGCCTTTTTGAATAGGCAGCACAATACAGTAATGCTTCTACGACCAAATAACTCAACAAGATATGTCTATTGTGCAATTTATACACATGTGCATTTCTATAGGAAATTATATAATTCCATAAGAGAGACAGGTCTCTGCCCGCAAAGACCCTGAAATCAACATTCTGCAATCAAAATTAAGCTTATCTCAATTGAAAAAAGAGGTAATTTTGAGGAAAGCATTCTTAAACAATTGTAATTCTTATTGTAAAGTTTTTTCTCAGCAACTTCATGAATTTATAATTCTATAATTGTTTAGCTTCAACTCTGTGCTTGGCTCCTGGGCCCCCTTGACCCTGGGCCTGAATACAAATTAGCCCCTGTACCCACCCACCCCCTATAGGACATGCCTAGGATTGCCAAAATAGGTTGTAAGAAAATACTAAACCAAGTTAGGGTGCAATCCTAACTTGGAGTTAGATCAGCACAGTTTGGCCAGCACAAGGGATGCCGTAAAGCATGTTTGTACCCCTCTCTAAATCAGGAAGGATGGTGCACATCTGTGTGCTGGCCTCTCTGATTCTGAGAGTGGTCCAGACATGCTTTACGGTGTCCCTTGTGCTGACCAAACTTTGCTGGCCTAACTGTGCCAACCTAACTCTGGGTTAGGATTGCGTCCTTAATAACGCCTGGAAGATAGAGAGCAAGAATACAGTTCAGATGCTCTCCTCCTGTCACATTCAGTTAGTTCTGAAGGAAAACAAATGGCAGTAACCAGCTACAGAAATCAAGGAGTATCGACAACATTCCTACATGCAAAGGATGCTTTATTTTAAAAGAAAAAAGTTGCCAGTATGACATGCTGGACACCAGCAAACTCTCCATACAAACCTGTCCCCTGTCTTCCCTGGTTTGGTCTCACAGTGCTTCTAAAATCAGGTGCCAGGTCCTATTTTACTTTCTCACATTGCTACGATGCTTTCAGCCAAGAAACACATGAATAGTGCTGACTGCTTTTGGAAATAGTAGGAAAAATAAAATTAAGGGGCTATAGTTTTCATTGAGACTAGGAAAATCTGACTTCCACCAATTGTACTGTTGTAGAAATGTTGATCTGGTCCCAGTACAGTTGTGTCCCTATTACTCTTTTCATAAAAATGAGTGATAGCTGTTGGCTTCTGTACTGCAAATTAAGTCTGTGTTTGGGGATGCCACTGGAGGCAAAGCAGAACCTGCCATTTCTCCCTTTCAATGGGTAGTGCTTTCTCTGCTGAACATGACCCAAGTACATACAGAACACCACAACTCTTTGTGCACGTTGTGCCATACTCTAATCCAGAATCCATGAGTCCTCCACCATGCTATTCAAAGACACTCCACACTTTCACCATGAGATTGCCTAGAACAGAAACTTGCAAACTCTGATTGGCAGCCCCATGTCATGAGCATCTCGGAAAGGGAGTTGAAGCACTCTGAAAAATTAGGTTCAATCCCTGGAATCTCCACGTAGGGTAGTAGAAGCCTTGTATCTTAAACTCTGAGCAGCCTGATCATAATCCCCGCTGGATCAGACAGACCAGCTGCCCTGCTCCATATCCAGTGCAGAGTTGGGGCGTGCTGCAGCACAACCCAGGATATGGAGAATTGATTCCCCTTACCCAGTGATGTCATCCGTCAGCGCTAACAACCGGAACGCACGGTTGAGTGGCAGCTCCCCGCCCCCGTGCGGAGCCCGGCCACACCTCCTTGCGCCCGGAATAGCTCCATATCGGAGCGAATCAAGCGCAGGGGAGGGCAGGCGGGCCAAAAAGTGTGCGGCATCTGCCGCACAATGGCGCCCCGTTGCAGCCCGTCCTCGGAACAAGCGGTACGGCGTTCCAGACCGTCCTGCCCAGATGACATCGCTCCCCTTACCCCATGTTGTGCAGCAGCCATCCCAAAATTGCTCCTGCAAAATCGCTGACCCAAATCCAAGTGGCACAAGGAAGCAGATTGGGCCAGAACCAGGGGTTTGGAATTGGCCTAAGTCAGCCAGGCCTGGTCCACCCCCATACCCAGGCTGGGCTGCCGATGGATCTGCCCTCTCCTCACCTCCCCCATCCCAATGCACCCCTCCCCCCTCCTCCCCACCGGCCTTCCTCAGTTGGATCTCAGCTCCCTCCCTCTGCAGGCCTGGAAAGTGGCACGGGAAGGCCAGTGCTGGCCTCCCTGACTCCTGGATCATCACAGTCGTGCCTAATCTGCCGGCCCAAAGAGCACTCAGGATTGCCCTCTGAAAGTCACTGCCAGTAACTGTGGGCAATTGGGAGCTAGATTTGCAGTGTGCAGGCTGGCACAGCATGCCCTGCACTGGTGCCTGACATCACAAGAATGCCATAAAGTACTTTGCAACAGCATAGAAGTTGCTGACACTGCAATGAAGGTCCATGCTGGCCTGTGCATGCTGGCAGATGGAGCAGTTAACCGCTGGAGAGGGCAAGTTCCATGCTGAGCAGTCCAGAGGCAGACCAGAGCAGTGGGAGAGTGGCCACAAGGGCAGGGGATAGAGGGATCGGGGTTGGGATGAGCGACATTGGCATACACCCAGACATGTCATGTAGGGGGAACGCGGGGGTACGCGAGTACCCATTCCTAGGATTAGGGCTGGCCCCGCCCATTCGCCTGCCGACTTGTCGACTCTGTCGCCACTCTGCTCCGCCCCCTGCAATGTTTGAATTGCCTGCACGTTTGAGTTGCCTGCACGTTCTCAGAGCCAGGCAGGCAGGCAGGCAGGCAGCGGAGCGAGGGAGGCCAACAGCAGCAGCAGCGTGAGCAGGTAGGCTGCCTGGGGCTCCCTCCCGAGGAGGCGCGGCGGTTCCTGGGGGGGGGAATCGGTAGCCCACGCGGCGGCCCCAGGGAAGGCCCAGGACTGGCCCGAGGAGGCGCGACAGTTCCTGGGGGCAGTTCCTGGGTTCTGGCTATGACCTCACTTCCGGTGGGAAGGCCCACAAGTGCCAATCAAAAGTGAGTACCTGTTGCTAAATCATTTAGATGCCATTACTGCATACACCTCATCCTACCTCTCTTTTTGACTCTGTCGAGCCGTTGCTTCGGCAACTACACTGGCTGCCGGCTCCTTTCTGGGCCCAATTCAAAGTGCTAGTTTTGACCTATAAAGCCCTTTATGGCTCGGGTCCGGGGTATTTGAGGGACCACCTCCTTCCAAATAATCCTGCCCAGACTCTTAGGTCATCTGGGGGGGGGGGCTTTTGACTGTGCCACCACCAGGAGAGGTGAGAGGGACGGCGGCCAGGAATAGGTCCTTCTCGGTGGTGGCCTCCTGACTCTGGAATACCCTCCCCTTTGAATTAAGTACTGCTCCCTCTTTGGCAATGTTTCGGCGGGGCTGAAGACCTTTTTATTCCAACAAGCTTTGTTAGGGTGTTAAAGTAAGGCCCAGGGAATTTGCAGGCCTGAATGGTGGGGGTAGTTCTAGCTTGGGTTCTGCCCAGTAACAAGACCATGTGATCTCTGGGTAAATGTTGCAAGCTGTTTAGCCAATCCCAGGAACACTGGTTGCTTGTCTGTTGAGCTCAGTGCGTATGTGAGTTCAGTCTTGACCTGTCTTGATCAGAGAGCTGTTCTGTTCAACTTTCTGTTTCTCTCTGAGTATTGCTACTGCTGGATTTGCAGAAGCATTTACTGCATGTATTATATGTTTGCTATTCTTTGTTGCAAGAAGACAACTTCTGGAAATATAGAAGTTCTTGCCAACTCAAGTCTCTGAGTGATTTCTTACTTGAGCTCAGCACAACTTTGGGACATTCCTAAGCCTCACTACTTAAGTTTGCTTCGTGCTTTTCATCAAGCTTTTAATTGTTGACAGGCTGGCTGGCTTTCTTTGTATATTTAGGATCCACAGGGCTTGTTTTAAATGGCCTCCAGCAGCCAAACTTCCCATGCAGGATACAGCACTGGCCACACCGGCACCCCTGCATGGGAATTTGCCCTGGATTGGGCTGTCTGTGTCTACCACTAAGAAGAACTGCAGCACAGAGGCATTCAGGTCACAGCCACACTAGCATAAAAGGAATCACTGGCAGTCTCAATGGCCGCCTCCCAATTCCGGATTCTTCTGTCATTTTTATAGAAGCCGTGTTACTGCCAGTGACATTTCTCAAATGCTGTGGCGAAACTCTACAACTCCCACTGAGTTCAGACAGAAGAGCACCTTTCTCTGAAAGAAATCATCTATCTGGGTGTTTTTTTTTCAAAGCAGCCTAGAATTTCTATTCTATTTCTAGAATAGAAAGTAAAAGCAGCATCTGAAGAGTGCTTCCATGCAAACGAATAGTTTCAGCCCTTATCAGAACCTAATGACTTTGCACCACAAAGTAGAATGGTTACCTTCTATTCATGTTTATCAGCCACAAATGAAGCCTTCCGAGGTTCTGTGGGGCAGTGATGCGTGCAATGAAACTCCAATCAAGCAAAAATGTCTCTGCAGAGCTTTCCCCTGAAGTGCACCGAGCGAAATGTGTAAGACTTCATCTTTGGTACATCTTGAAAGCCTGTTGGGACATCATCGGTAAAAATGCATAATCTGTTTTAAGGATTAAAATAGATTATGCATTATGGATTAAGCAGATAATGTTAATAGAAACCTCTTTGAAGGTTCGCAGAGCCTCTGTCGGTTGAGTGCCTAGCAGATAGCAAGCAAAGTGTCTTGCTTTGGTCCGCCCATTTTTAACACTCCAAAATAAAGTTGTGGTTTCTACGTAATGCGGGGGGAGGGGGCAGCCTAGGTATGCAGAAGCAAATAAATCCAAAAATTGAAAAAGGGGAAAGTAATTCTCCTCACCGCTGACTTAGCTGGGCTGTCCTGAGGCATACCTTTAAGGGCCAATCCCGCCTCCTCTGAAATGTGCCTCAGATAGCAGCCAGGCCTTCGAGAGGCCTTCAAAGTTAGGGTTATCAGATGCAGCTTTTGAAACACTTCCATGATGAGCTGCACCTGCCCAAATTCCTGGGCACCTGTTTACATTTTACAATGGTTAAATGTATAGGCACTTTGTCCCAGTTGGTATCTGGTAACCCTGTTCAAAGGTAACTTAACTTCTGGTTTTTCAGGAAAACCTGAAGTGATGTTTTAAGGCCTTAAGGCATTTTATACCGTAGAGGGAGCAATGGGCAAGCAAGGGGAGAACAGGACCCTGGTGGCTGTGGTGGGGGTGGCATTGCTGCTCTTTGGAAGAGTGTCGCCCAGGATCACAGCAACCTCTGTGACCCCGCCCCAACTTCACTAATGCTCCTCACATGCACACAAAGAGCCTGACAGAGATGGGCAGTCTAACTATAACAAACGTCCCCCCCCCATGTCCCGCATTGCGATGCAGTGGCACAGGTGCAGCCTCCATTGCATCCAGTGCAGGCACAGAGGCTGCTGCAGGTTTTCAGCAGGAAAGGGGACATTTGCCTCCTTCCCCCAGGGTAAGCTCCAGCAGCCTCTATGAGGCTACTTTGGCTTTGTGTTAGCAAAATGGGTGGTACAAATGCAAGCAGCACTGTCTCAAGGACTCAGGTGGTAACCACTGCTGCCATTTCCGCCACTCCTGGGACCCACTCCACCCATCCTCTGCCCCATTACACATCTTCTCTGCCCTCCCCACCCCATTATACCCCTCCCTCCTTCCCCTACCCTTCCCTGCCCCTCCCCAGCCTGGAGTGTGCTGGCTTCTGACTGGCACCAGCTGGCCAGCGCAGGCCTTTCTGCCAGCACCAGGATTGCCAGCATGTTGGTGACACTGCACTCACTTTGCATTTGGCTGTAAGCATACAGGGTGGAGGGGAGTGACAAGGATTTGGTCAGCTTGAGCATTTAACAACTGGAGGTAGACGTTATAGTTGCAGGTCTTTCTTGCTTGTTCTGCTTGAATTCTCATTGTAATTCTTGGCTTACATAAGGAGAAATTATTGAGGCACCATTTTATGGATTGACGGTAACTTCCAGGAGGCTACCAATGGGAAAAAAGATGGTAATCCTACGTACACTAACCTGGGAGTAAATGCTTTTCGATACAATGGGGCTTCCTTCTGCGTAAACATCCCTAGGATAACATGACAAATCTATTCTGACTTCATACCAATTTCTTCAAGATCTGTTCTCAGGAAAATGACTCAGAGGCAATTTTTGTTTTCATTATACAGTAGAGCGCCAGTGTATGCATTTCTCTCTTGTGTAGCATAAATGTTAAAATGGAGGAACAGTTTCTTAAATAATTGAGAAAATTAAATCCTGTTTGCCAATTGAAAAAAATAAATGGTAGATTGATAGAGTTGCAGGCCATTTGCATTTACTGTATATCTGTATCACTTTGAGACAAAGCATAATTGTTGCACTCCGGCTTATGCAAGAGTTCATGAACTCCTTGGAATGAACAGCCTCATTTCTAATACAGAAGTGGCTTACAGTCCCATGGCTAATGGAGCAATGCTAGATGAAGGGTTCCTCCCTCAAGGCTAGCAGATGAGTCAAGTGTTCTGATCGTCATTGGCATTTACTCTATACAGAAACACTGTTCGGAAAACATGAAAGGTGAAACAAACATAAAAAAAAATACCAGTTCTGGCTGTGCTATATTAAAAGAAATGGTAAAATGTATTGTAACCAAAAAGATGCAGAGACAAGCCCATCTGCCTTTTGTATTAGGAACATTTGCTATTTCTGTAGAAGAAATGCATGTATGGATCTAAGTAATGGGGCTTCATTTGTGTCATAAGCAATGCAGTGGGAGTGACTCTTAGGTGGGGTTTTTTCTGTTCGTTGCTTGCTGCAATTGTGTTATACCCCAGTCCTTGTGAATAGATTGCAGATTACTCCACAGAAATATGGTGGGTGAGTGAGGCTTGTTCTATGATCCAGCAATCTTTTTTCTGTGCCAAAAAAAGGTAGCTTATAAAAGAATCCTTATATCGGCACATTATCTGCTTAATTGAAACTGAGATGTCAACATGCTCATTAATTTATATAAGGAAAGTTGGCTTGTGCAATGATACAGACACAGATTCACTGATGACAATGCAAATCTATCTATCTATGCCCTGGGCGCCGTCTTGGGGCCATCTAGGGGGGTGCCAGTGGCCCCCGCAACATTGTGCGGGTAGACCTGGGCTCCCTCAAGGGGAGACCAGGTCTACTCGTGGCTGCTTCTGGTGGGTAGACCTGGGCTTCCATGGGGGCACATTTCTATTGGGTGCCCCGGGCGCCATTTTGACTAGGTCCACCCCTGGGTGGCCACCTGCTAAATAGCAGGCACAGCTCTGAGGCAGCTGTGTGGCCTGGGGATGGGGCCTTGGATGCGGCCTAAGAAGTCCATGGTGAGACTTATGGAAGATCCAATGTACCTATGATCCAACAATTTTTTCTGTAGCCAATTGCTATGCAATTCTACAAATATGGGTGGAGTCTTGTCAGCCACAGGCCCCCAAACCTTGCACCCATTCAAAGGCATGTCAAGATGGATGCGATCCTGGGAGCTGCCTCATGAGCGCCAAATAAAAAAAGATGGAGTCACAAGGTTACAGTATGTTTCCTTTTAAGCAACTCACACAACAGGCCTACCTTCCCCACCAGCTAATGAATGTTCTCCCAAATCTCTTCAGTAATGCAGGGAGAAAGCCATTGGCCATTGAGGGAGGAATGAGGAGTTAACTGTGGCCATGTTGGAATTTGAGTGCAATGCTGCTTGCAGGACTCTGGTGGGCAGTATACTGTCCAGATCAGTGATGTCATCCGGGTGCACTATGGACTGGAATGCCCGGATGATTGGCAGCCCTCCGCCCCGATGGTGGAGGCCAGCCACGCCTCCCTGCGCCTCCCTGCGCCTCGAATCGCGCCATTTCAGAGCAATTCAGACGCGCGGGAGGGCGGGTGGGCCCAGGAGCAGCTCACCCGTCCTCGGGAGAGGCGGCGCGGCCCGGGCCCGTCCGCGGAACTAGTGGAACGGCATACCAGGCCATTCCACCAGGATGACACTGCTGGTCCAGATACCGGGGACCCTTTACTGGCCCTCTATGATCCTTGCAAAAGGTGTCATCCTTGATACCATTTTTTCCTCTTTCTCCACACACTTTTGCTTCCTTCATGTGCATGTCTTCTCAATACATGTGCTCTGTCTTCTCAATGCCTGACCACCTCCACCTCCCTGATGCTTTCACACACAGAGAACAGCTCTAGGGTTCTCTGTTCCAAAGCAGGAGAAACCGCTGACCATTCAGAAGATGTATACACAACTCTGAGTAGAGTACAGTATTTCTCATGCAATCATAACCAGCCTTTGCTCCTATGTATGTTTTATTACTAGCAACTAGCTGGGCGGTAGGTTTTACCATAGGAAAAGGGGTCCTTATGCTAACCATTCTGTGCCCTTCTTTTTTTTTTCCAGCATGCCATAGTCAGTGCTCAGTGAGATGAGCCCTGGAAAGTGTTCCCACTTATCCCCCCAGGCAAAAATTCAAGTGGGAATCTTGGACCCACATGCCTTGAGGGGCAGCTCTCCGCCCTGCCCCAGAATGCAGAAGAACCTTTTTCTGGCACTGCAGCTATCATTTCATGAGTCCCTTGTGTTAATATTATCAGATGGGGATTCTGGGGGACTGTTCTTGCCTATAGATGGATGGATGAAGTGCGATGCGTACTGATCAATACTCCCCCCACACATTGCAGTCATTACGGATTCCAAAACAATCACACCCTGTAACACAAGCTGCTAAGTCATACAGCCATGGTTCCCACATCCTTCATAAAAATGTAATGGGAACAATTTTAAAAAGATGCTTTGCAGCAAATCTATAAAATATACATCATGCTGTTCTGCACTTATACTCCCTTGCTGGCTTCTCTATTAGGTGTAGGCAGCTCACAAGTCACAGTGTGGTCCCCCCACATCCCCCCACCCCACTCTCTTTCTCTCTGTTTGCAATGTACATTTTCTATTGATGTTACATAAAGGAAACTCAGAAGCCAATGCACAAAGAGCCGGCTGAAAAACAAATACGCATGTTGAAAATAATGAAATCACGCCAAAGCAGCTCCAGGCAACTGATCTTAAGGAAGAGCCGTCATACCCAGCCCAGAAATAACTGTGCTGCGAACTACATCCCAATCCCTTGGGTTCCAGGGTGACTCAGTAGCTTCATATGGGAATATGGGTGGAATTTTTTTCTCCCAGCAAGTACAAGGTCATAAGGTACCCACATCATCTGGTCCAAGTCATTACTCTAATACAGGATTCTCAATAGTTTGAACCACATCTGCACAAATAAGAACAGCTGCCTTGAGACTGCAAGCTGATACATGTCGACTCAGAAGCAAGTCCCATTATAATCAGTGGAGCTTACTCCCAGGTAAGCGTGGATAGGATTGCAGCCTGAGTTAGAAAAATGAGAGATTTCGGATTATGAGGCTGATAGATACGCAACGCTTAGGGGAGGAAGCTCCACCACTCTCCTGCAAAGAGCACGTGCCTTACGTGTCAATCATCCCAGGTTCAAACCCTGCTTTCTCTAGTTAGGGCTAGGAAAGTATTACTAAGAAATACTGTGGACAGTATTGAGCTGGCTGGAGCAAAGACCTGATGGACAGCGTAATCCTAACTTAGGCAGGAGCAGCCAGCCGGCTAGCCTGCGCTTTGTCCTAACCAAGGTAAGGAAAGTGGTCATTTGTCCCCTTACCTCAAGGTAGGCTTCAGGCAGCCCAATGGGGTTGCTCAGATCTGCACAGTAAGTCCCAGTCAGCTCGAGGGGGTTGCTCAGGCTTGT
Organism: Lerista edwardsae; assembly: GCA_029204185.1. Taxonomy (NCBI): domain Eukaryota; kingdom Metazoa; phylum Chordata; class Lepidosauria; order Squamata; family Scincidae; genus Lerista; species Lerista edwardsae. Next base: position 19,541,774 of record JAJKFI010000003.1, read on the forward strand.
GCCTGCAAAATAGCAGGTGCAAGTCTGAGCCACCTGCAGCATCCCGGATCAGGGCCATGCAGTCTGGAGGTCGGCTCCTCCCCCCTCCTCATGCCACCCCGCCTGTGGGACCACCCTCCCTCTGCCTTGTTCCGCCCTCCCTCCACCTCCTTCCCACTTTCCTCCTGCCCAGAAAAGCCCCCTTGCTGGCCAAATGCGGCCAGTGCAGGAGCGGCTTACCTGCTGCTTCCCACCGCTTGCCTGGGTTAGCTCAACTGGCTGCACCGACCCCGTGCCTCTTGGCTTGCATCGGTCCAGCACACTTACAGGATTGCACCGTCAGTGAAAGACCTCAGTGAAAGCCAGTTTCCTGTGGACATTCAGGTGATTGATTCTTGCTTGATCAACAACTGAATGGGACTTTATGTTTAAAAATGCCAAGTCCACTTTCACTTTCAATTACATTTGCAGTGTAAAATCATTGGTTGCAAGCAAAAGGTTATTTATGTTTTTGTTAGAGAAGCTGACAGCTTGCTTCGCTGACAAAAACATAAGAATCTTTTGCTTGCAACCAGGGCCAGCTCTAGCAGCAGCGGGGCCCAATGTGGGGCATTCCTGTGGAGTCCCCAACCCTTCCTGCGGGGCCCCCCACTCACCAAGAAGAGCTCTGTTCGTGCCACGTGCAAAGCATGGCATGTGGAAGTAGTTGGTGGTGATATCATAACATCACCACCAACTGCTTCCAGGTGGCCCATCTTGGGCTGTTCAGAGGCAGAGGCAGGTGGGAGAGACCAAGGTCAAGCTGCTCTGCTCACCCCACTGACTTACAGCCCATAGGGATCCCAGCTGCAGCCACAGGCAAATATGCTCACCCTGCTAATGCGGGGGCCCCTGAAGCGCGGGGCCCGATGTAACGACATTGGTCACATTGGCTTAAAGCCAGCCCTGCTTGCAACAAATGAGTTTCTTGATCGTACACTGCAAATCAATTAAACAGTATATAATCTCTGTAACTTGAGTCATCAGATGAATTTATCTACAATATGCACCTGCAAGTGTGAATCAGAAAACTCTCCCAGGCCTCTTTTATGTCCTCATATGTGCTGAACTTAGTTTGTAGAAGTGTAATTATAAGGGCAAAGGGCTCCTTAGCATTACTTTTTCGTTGCAGGTCTCAGTTCAGCATGCAATGAATTGTATATATTGTTGGCCATTCACCCCCACTGGACCAGACACCAAACACAGTACTGATACATTGCAAATGTCTTTCATGCCTATGGCCCTTTTTTACACAACCTGGCCGTAAAGCTTGGAAGTATTAGAGAGGGAGAAACAGACTACTAGTTATACAGGTATGCTGTGTAACTGTAACTGGCATGAACAGAACCTTGCTGGAGCTAGGAAATATTTACACAAACAAATAGTTTTGCCACTAGAAATAACCCTAGTACAAAAGCTAATACAGCAGTGTCTCCCTATCTGCTGAGGTTTGGTTTTGGGACTCCACACTAATAACAAAAAATGTGTTAAATAATAATAGTTTTAACAAAACACGAATCTGTTAGGCAATCAGTTAGAACTGCTATTTTCAGCTTTCTCAAAGTGGCCCCTCCCTTCACCCTCTCTCACTGAAGAATAGAATGCAAAAGTGATTAATCACTTTCACAGTCCATTCCTCAGCAAGAGAGGGACTCAAAGCGAGCTGAAAATAGCAGTTCTAATAGTCGGACTTCCTGATTGACTCCCTAGAAAAGCAGTTTTTAGGACGGGGACGTGTTTTTTCCCCTTCTCCAGGAACTTACAGGGTCCTTCTTATCTGCAGTGACCATTAGTGTTGAGTCAAATCAGTGTATTAAAAAGGTTGGATCTGTACACATTCATATAGACCTGACCTGGTGATTCTCCCTTTGAATCTACTGTTTTGCTGTGGGCTTCTGAGAACTTAATTCCTTTTGTAGGGGGGAGGGACCAACCCATTCTGGAGTGAAGCAGGGGGAAAAAAAGAAATGAAATAGAAATTTCATTTTGTCTGCATTAGAAGATGAAATATGACCTATATTTAAAGAGACAATAAAACCAATCAGCTAGAAACACATGTCACTTTGTTCTCAAGTGCAAACTGACTTGATTGAGTGCAGTGATGATGAAATTTGCAATCTGCCATTCCAGCCTGCAGTTCTGCTGCTTGTTTCAGTATGATGACTATATCAGTTGAGATCTCTGTGCTCATGGTCCTGAATATGCAGCAAGAAGGTGGGGAGTACAAACATTTCAGGTAGAATCGGAATTAAGCAAGAAGTGCGTGGAGGATCCTGGCTTGGAAGCCGCTGAAGACTGTCCGAAGTGTCAAGTCTTGGCTAAGCTCTGAGACAGGCTGCGGCTGGGGGCTCAATTTCAACACAGGAATAGAAGGATCAAGGGGGGAGGTGTCAGATGGCAGATGGTGTCGAGACAGGCGGGCATTATCCTCTGGAGCAGAAAGACAGCAAAGGGCCAGAAGTAAAAGGTGTGACTGCAGATGGACAAGTAGTGATCAGGAACCAGATTGGCAAGAAGGGACAGTTTGTGCCACAGCTCAGCCAAATAAAATACCTGGCTGAAGAAGTAGGTCTGGAACAAAAGTTACAAAAAGGCAGCACAGCCCTTTGTGGTTACTTTGTCCTCTGGTCCCTTCTGCGTCAGCATTACTGGGGGGTCTGCACTACCATTCCTGGGACGGCTGCACTGGCACGGCTTTGACTGGCCAGGCTAGAATATGAAGAATGTCACATTGGCGTCCATGTGCTTATGGTGCAGCATCCGAATAGAATTAACATGGAGGTGCTGTTGTTTAAAAAGTACTGCTGAGATGGACAATTGATGGAAACAGAGTGGTGTAAAGAACCTAATGTTCCCTGCTCTGCCAAATACCCATGACGCTGTGCATTGCTTCCGCAGTACTGCCCAAATCCTGCCCCTTGCACACACCTGAAAGGCCTAGGTTCATTTTGCTACGTGGGCCAGAAATCCATTTGAATTGTTGGAGGATGAATGGGTGTAACCTGTTACATCACTTCCAAGGAGACGTGGCAGGTTCAGCCAAAAAGCGATGGTAAATGTTTAAAGAAAAAGATTTGAATGAGAGAAAAAAGATTGTCGTTCCAAATGCCAACAATAACAAGGGTCATTTCCTGTGCTGTTTTATGATTTTTCAGAAGCACACACTGTTATCTATGGAAATCTTTCCTCAATGATTCTCTTTTCTGATATTGGTACTCTACCCGCACAGGCACCCATGGACAATCCGTGCCTTGATGCCTGGTAGCGCCACTCAAGCTAAACCTACCTGCCTCTATCAAAGGTTGGTGAATCCTGCACCATCATGGATGCTAGGAATCCATATACCCCACATGGGCAATACGAACATGGAAGGTTGCTATTCCTAAAACTCATGGCCAGCATCCAACTCCATTTTAAACTCTGCTTGCCATTTCATATCACAGACCCTGGGTAAGGAGGGCATGGCTGTAATCCCTTTCCAGAGTATTATGCACTGTATTTTCAATGCATCCCCCATTTAAATATTCCTTATCAATATTTGTAATATTTGCATCCTGCTTGTAACCCTATATCTTGATGGGCCTTTCGGTTGTAAGTGTCATTATTTGCATTTTACGCAGTCACCTTTAAAGGCCACTTTTCAATGTATCTGAATTATTTGTCATCCCACTCCAGTGTAAAGTTCATCTTCTGTTGGTATCTGCCTGACATCCCCTTGTCACATCTGCCTGTTGAAACTGTATCTGCGTTTCAAATGCACTCATTGTGTGATCGTCCTGCACATCTGCATTCTGATCAGAAATGCTTCCTTTGATTGTGTGCCAGGAAAAGGCACATCAGCATCTGCACTGAATCCACCCACCCACTAGGTTGCACATTTGCAGACTACTACAGAAGACTCCAGAGCCCCGTTCTCACCTTGATAACAAGATCAGCATGCTTACCCCTCCCCAGAAAACCCCATAAATATTGTAAGATTTTGACCAACAAGTTTTCACTCTGCCTGATTCAACAACCTCTGTCTAGTATTAGGTCAGAGCTTCACTGCTGCTCAGAAAGCCCCTGGACTTTGATTGCAGGGCTCTCGTTCACACCACGCCAGAAAAGTAGTTCTATTCGTGCTTCTTCGAACCTTTCCCTTTACAATTTCCGCTCCCTCAATCTCACTCTTCTCTTAGCTTATGGGCAGTGTAAAGTGCAGGACTTTTTAAAATCGCATTCTCTGAAAACCAGCCCTGTTTCCTACCGGTGGGTGCACAAATTAGAGCAACAAACTAAACTAACCAACTTTCCAGCATTGACATAGCTGTGCCAATGCGACATGTTCTGCATTCTGCAGTGTAGTATTAGTCACGAGGGCCTCCTCAAGGTAAGGGAATGTTTTTTCCTTTACCTTGGAGGTGCATTTCTCTTACCCCGGTGCTGGAAAATTGGTTAGGATTGCGCCCTTAGAAGCACACATACACACTTATTTATTTGAAATATTTTTTTCCCTGTCTTGCCTCTGCCAGGGCAAATGCCCACATGGCTCCCAATTACATCATAACCTATGTGTATGTCACACAAATATATTGGGATTTATAGCATCTGCCTCTTGGCCATTACTTTGAAGGCAATTTAGGGAAGGTAAAGGCTGGAGAGAGCTTAGGTACCCGGATCCTGCTGAAACTGACCCTGTACAGTACTCTTTAATTAATTCCCCCAAATAGACAATTTGAGCACCAGTGGTAACAACGCCTAAGTACAAGAACATGCAGGACCGGCCCTAACATGGAGCCCACTGATGTGGTTGCCTCAGGCAGCAGGTTGCTGGGGGCCACCCATCTCTGTCTCTGTCTCTGTCTCTGTCTCTGTCTCTGTCTCTGTCTGTCTGTCTGTCTGTCTGTCTGTCTCTCTCTCTCTCTCTCTCTCTCTCTCTCTCTCTCTCTCTCTCCATTGTTGTCCATCTTTAGCTGGCTGTAAAGATGCTTTTTTACTCCATTTGGCTATTTTTTAAAATTATCTTCTGTCTTTTTTCCACCAAACTGGTGTAAGCCCTGCATTTCCAGTCAACATCTCCAATCCTTCCATCTCATTTCAGCTCTGACATATAGAATGTGTAGAAAACTCCTGTAAGGGTGCAGTCCCAGACACTGATGCACTCTGGGTCTGAAGAACCCTGTCACACGGACACCAGTTATGACCTTCATATTTTTACTCTCTTAAATATTAAATATGCATAGCACAATATTTTGCTTGCAAGCTCCTGCCTTGTTGTATTGAACTGCAGGTGTTCGTGTGCTCCCTATTGGCTAGTGCCCATGACATCATAGATGGTAATAGGCAACCTCCCTCCCCCAGCCCCTGATCTTTAAATTATTTTTCACATTTTATTACTTTAGAGCCTGAGAGTTCTGTGCTTGTATTAGAGTACAGAAGTGTTCAGAAAGCCCTTGAGGAAAAAACAGCAAAAGTGCTATTCATCAAGGCTCCCTACAGCATGCCTTGCAATTTCATGAAGGCCTTCCGCCTCATACTACTGCCTTCCCTCCTTTATGTTGTTATTCAGAAGCTGCACACTCTTCCTTTCCAGTATGAGATCACGTATCCCTTCCCCCCTTTTAGGGTGCACTCCTAACCGGAGCAGTTGGGCCATACCAGCAAAGTTTGGCCGGCACAAAGGACGTAAAGTATGTTTGGACCACTTTTGGAGTTAGAGAAGCCAGCACACAGACTTGCGCCATCCTCCCTGATTCCAAAAGTGGTCCAAATGTGCTTTATGTTTGGCCTTTGTGCCAGCCAAACTTTGCTGGCCTCACTGCTGGCCTAACTCCAGGTAAGGACTGTGCCCTTAAACAAAGATGCTCTCTCTCTCTCTCTCTCTCTCTCTCTCTCTCTCTCTCTCTCCTCCAAAGGCGACTGTCACTGGATTAATGGCAGTGCTACCATAGCCAAAACCCTGCCCTTTTTCCTTTCATCTAGATGAAATATTGTCATCTCATTCCATCAAGCTTTCTCAGGGCAACTTCTAATGCTATGGGAGAAGAAACATCAGTATCTTCCTCTTATTTCATGTCAGTTTTTTTTATTTTTGTAAATACTTTAAGGCCCAATCAAGGGACCAACAAGGTGGTTTTCAGTCCCCTTATCAGTAGCCATAACAAATCATTGAGAATAATTTAAATATCCGAATGGTCAGAGCCAATCAGACAGAAGCAAGCAACCAGAGGCATAAAATGATCACACCGATCAAACAAACAAGGGCACTGAAGTCCAGAAAAAGTAAAAGTGAAAGAAAAGAACTGCTTGAAAACAGGGAGCATAGGGGGCATCTAGTCTTTCTGGGGAGAGTTCCATAATCAGGGAGCCACCACTGAAAAGTCCCTTTTCCCAACTGCACTTCCGTCATGCACATTTGTTCAAATGGTGAGGAATTCCAGCTAATCATTTGGCATATATTCATATCTTTTTATTAAGACAGGATGTATATATTCATTCTACAAAAAAACAACAACTAAATCTTCTTCAAGTGCAACAATGTTAGATATGCAAGTTTACAACCTGCCCCTTGCTCTTCTCCTTTGAAATCACCCTCAACATTCATTCTTTCTGAAACATCTCCAGGTCTGCTGCTCCACAGCTGCTGCATCCATTCCATGTTTTCCATATTCTTTAGTGAAAACCTAACCTTGTTCCCTTTTTCCAGCCTGTATTTTATCAGAGATGCTCAGCAGAATACACCCTTATTTCCGTGACTTGTACAGTGTGTTGGCATTCTTCTATTAAATAAACTGGGTCCCATGGATACAAACTGCAAGAGAGAAGATTCCAGTTGGACATCAGGAAAAATTTCTTGATGAAAAGGGTGGTTCGACAATGGAACAGATTGCCAAGGGAGGTGGTAGATTCTCTCTCAATGGAGACCTTCAAGCAGAGGCTTGACAGGCACCTGCTGGAGATACTCTAGGAGGATTTCCTGCTACAAGCAGGGGTTGGGCTAGATGATTTCATAGGTCCCTTCCAGCTCTATGATTCTATTATTCTATGATTCTATGAAGCATCACAAAGAAATAGGTGATTGTTATCAAGATAATCACCAGAAGTTTGTACAGGTATCACCTCAGAGATAAACAAGGAAAAGATAAAATAGGATTAAACTAGGAAACTATAACCATAGATGTAGCTAAAATCATGATATTCTTTTATAGAACCTGATTCATGAAAGAAAAAAAAGAATTCTAGAATATCCATAAATACTTTGTGAGATATATTTATCCTACAACAGTGTAAAGAGCAAGAGAAGGCTAGGCCATGGTTTGATTCCATTTTGTCAGAATACCTCCATTTTGTTTAAAGAGAGAGAGAGACAGTGAGAGAGAGAGAGAGAGCTGAAGTTGCTAAAATACCAGCTGGTGGTAATGAGCTCACTTCCTGATGTAATCAGGAGTATAATTTCCTATCTGCTTTGTTTCTGCAGAAAGGTGTGAGGTCATAGCTAGGGTCAAGAAGCACAAACCTAATCAAGAAGGTTCCATCCAGCTAGCGTTGCAATCAAGAAGATTCCACACAGCTGAGACCCATCACTTCGGTTGTGTACCTAACCTTTTCTGACCATTCTGTGACCTCCGAACGGTCGATCACCCCATCAGGAGATGGCTGACCTTCATCCTGATTGGATAATTGATTGTGCCAGAGTGGTATAAAAATATCCAGTTTTGGGGTACAGATCAAACCACACCATCAAGACCATCAGAGCTTCAAGACACCATCAGAGTATCTTCAAAGAAGATCACCAGACCATCAGAACTCTTCAAATCTCCAGACCTTTAGAGCACCTTCTCCAAGCCTGTCCAAGATGCCCAGCATGGACCTGCTGCCTACATTGGACTGAGAAGAAGGTGAACCAGCAAGGCTAGCCACCTTTGCATGTACTAGGGCCTAGTCTAGCATAAGGCAGCCAGTTGTTTTCTTATTTTAAGGCGTATCTTAGTTAAAGTCTCTGTTAGTTCTTTTAAGCCTTTCCTAGTTTTGGTAACTGCTTTTTTTTCTTAATAAATTACAGTTAATCTATAAAGCTTTGTTTGTGAATATTTGGAACCAGACTAAATTCAGTTTTGCTGCTTTGAACGCTTACCAAAGTTAAACATTTATAGCTTTGGGATAGGTTCCTGTAGTTGGGGCTAGTTTAGCCTGGGGAGTTTTAAAGTTAAGAGACGGTTCAGTGCTCTTAGAGGCTGTTACTCTTAGCTGTGGTCCCAGGCTGGTAGCCGAGGATGTGTGCCTTGTTGCCTTGGATTGTAAGTGCTTCAGGACACACTCTGCTTACTGTTCACACCTCATATGGGCCCTGGGCTGGTTATAGGGCATATGAGCCTGTGAATTACAAACAGCAACAAATGCTAATATTCTTTAAGCTTTAAACGGCAGAACATATTGTTCCATCCAGTTCCCTAAAGCTAGAGAGACCCCTACTAAATTAAACCAGACAAATCTAAACCTGCCATTTAGATTTTACTAACCCAGATCTATTGCTGAAATATGAAAGTTGGTTGTGCTATAATTTTGCCTGCTGAGGGCATTGTTATCAACACCGTCATCCATAACATAGCCAAAATTTAGTCTGACACCATGTACAGTTAATTATAAATTTATTATTATATTATTTGCAAGCCTCCGGCCTCTCCAAAGATATAAGAGGGCACTAAGAACCTTTAAGGGGGCCGGGGGACCAAATCCATTACTTTTTAAAAAAAATTCTGCATGCTAGCAGACAGTCTTGCAAATAGATGCAATTTATGTTTCAACTAAAAGATGGGCAGAGAATGCCTTACAAAGCCATTTCCCCAGGCAGAAGAGAACATCAGGCAGGATAGTTCTGTGTATTCTTACATGGCCAAATTGTGTCAATTTCACAGCAGGGAACTTGGTGAATGTTTAGTGTTTGTTTCAGAATTAACAGCCTATTTGCCAAAAGTTTTGCAGCCTTGCCTATTTGTGGCAACAGTACTTTTTCAGTTTAAAAAAGCGTGTCATCTCATTTGTATGTACGTTAAGGGGAGAAGTCAGCCTAATTTGTACAAAAAACAGGTGAAATTGTATTCTACACACATTTTTCTTCTACAAATCTTACCAGGGTCAATATCTCCAATCTGGGCTAATTTTCCAACCCCATTTTATATCAAAAAATTGATGGGGTTATAAAATCACCTACTTCCAGTTTGTCATTTCAAAGGAGAGTTTAAGGGGTAAAACAAATGCAAGTGCCTACTATACTTACCAGAAAATGGTCTACCACAGCCCTGTCTTCCCAACTGACTGTATCGCTCCACCCAGTTATGAGGAAAGGCAGAGGAAGTATCAGTGATGGGATGGCTAAACCCTTTCTAGATAAAAGAAAAGAAGACATTGGTTGCAGTTGTAATAATAACAGAGGGATGGCTGAACCCCAGATGAGCTGGAGCAATGGTAGTGGGAGGGTGGTTCAATCCACCCTGACCAGAAGAAGGGCGGGAAGGAGTGACAGCATCCCCCAACCTCCTCCAGTTCCATTGCCTCAGCATTTGGCAACGCTTCCAGAGGTAGCCCCTTCCCAAGCCCATCCACTGTTTCTTCTTGCCTGCTGCCTCAACAGTCTGCTGCCCTGTTTTCGAATAGAAGGAATAGAGAGGGTCCCAACTATCTCCCCAGCATTAGCTGCCATAAGCTGACCATTCTAGGGTATTAACCATCTATCCACTTAACTAAAGTATGGTCAGCCAGAACTGACCATTCCACTTTATGATCCAGCAAATTGTCATTTATATTATGGCATTTCTAAGTTTTCCTTCATATGCATATGCGACAGGTCCAAAAATGATGTAGCTGCTCAGATGCCAATAGAAAGATTGTTTCAACTCTTGAGCTACTTCTTTGAGTAGTGTTTAAATAACATTCCTACTAGCACGAAAAATTTGATTACAGGAAGATCATAATCAGTGCTAATGTGCAAGTCCATTATGATAAATTTTGCAGTTTTCAAAATCCTGGGTAAATGTCGAGAAAATCTCATTTGCATTGCTATTTCCTGCAAGTGATTACTATACATTTGCAAATCTGGTTTGCATTCTAATGTTCTGCAGCTTTTTCTTAGGCGGATACACAATTTTTCTCCAATTCATTTGATCAGCAGACGTGACTAGATGAGCTTAGGTGACTAGTCCACTACTATCTATATATATTAAAAATATTTTATAAGCATTGTGGATCTATTATTTTTTATCATTAAGGATACAGAATAATAAGAATTTATAAGAATAAGAATTTTTCAACCAGAACAGAATACAATTCACATAAGAAAGAATGAGAAAATTGCTGGCCCCCTGCCACCATTTTGAATGGGGAGCAATCCTTGCCTGGGCACCCATCATGCTCTGGAAAAGGAAATGATGAGGAGAGCAATGAGCAAGGACACTGGAGAGTGGGAAGAGCAGAGGGGCGCACATCATCAGGTTAGGGCAGTGTTAGTCAAACTGTGGGTCAGGACCCACTTGGTGGGTCACTCACAACCTGATGTCAGGTGAGTTGCGGAAAGCTGGGAGCAGCCATCTGGGAAACTGTAGACCTTACTCTTCCTATATTCCTATTGTGAGTGTTAAAAGTTTGAATTTTCAAGTGAGTTTTTTTAATTGTTTTTAGTTCAGTGCTTTTACATAATATTTTGTCCTAATCTTGTTTTCTGTCAAAGATGTTTCGTGGTTGAGCATTTGCTTCAGCCCAAGAATGCCAGTTTGCATTCTAGGAGTGTCATGTGATTACGTCACGCTGACAGCACTTTCTGCTTGATGATGGCACTTCCCGCTATGACATCACTTCCAGATTAATGACATCACTTCCAGTGGGTCACAACTTGAGTGCCATTCTAAAAAGTGGGTCCTTGTCGAAAAAGTTTGGGAACCACTGGGTTAGGGGGGGTTACCATTTGATATGCCCACTCAGGAATCAGGAGGTCTTGGGCTGGCCCTTTGCCCTGGCTTATCACACTCTTATACTGTTGCTTACTTATTTATCTTCAGGCTCATTTCCTACATTATCTGATGGCCATCTCACACCCCAGTAATTCCTTTTCTTTTTCAGTGCGGCAGTTTAGCTTGCAAGAAATTTCATCAAAGGATCCTGCAAGTGCACAGTACAAACGATGAATGTAAGTGTAGCTTATTTTTACCATGGTTGATGACCACACATCTGTTGCACTGCTACTCAGTTTCTTTTTAAATCCATCTGGCATTTGTAATTGCCATCTGCCAAAGCTTTCAGTAAGAAGTTTAACTTATGCAAGTTTTGCTTGTTTGCGGCTTTCTTCCTCTATCCAGGTATTTCTTACCTGAGCCATATTGAGTACATTTGCATTTCAGCTGCTCCTGTAGTTGCCTCTGACACTGCTGTGCACTTTCATGGGATGTGTTAACTAGCTGAACCATCTTGCTGAAAAGGAATATTCCACAGCACAATGATCCTTGATGCACATTCTCAAGCTTCAGGATTCCAGAAACACTGTGGAAGATTTGGCATACTCAGCTGAATACAGCAGAGTTTTTCAACGGATGGGTTGGGATGCAGAAGTTTCAGATAAGTCATGTTGCTGCTGCCGCCACCATTTTGTTTGGAGGCTCTGTGCATGTTGAACCAAAGCCAGGGCTATGAGTACGAGATAAAGGGAATCCCACCAAAGACTTCTGGCTTCAAAGGGGTGGCTTTGGCCAAGCCCTCCACTCTTCAGGAACACCCTTGATTTCCCTGCATTGCCTCTCCCTTTGCTCTGATTTGCCGGCCTCACTTCCTCTTTCTCTCCCTTTGCCTTTCAAAATGGACGACAGCCTATTGATGTGCCTATTGATTGGTTCAGTCTCTGCAACAGAAGTCGTAGTGCTGACTGGCCACCAGCAGGAGAAAAACAAAAAAGGAAGAGGAACTGGAGAAAGAGAAACTGTGAGAAGGTGGAACCAGTAATGGGATTCATAATCCAGGCGGAATGCTGGGTGGGATTTACGCGTGATTGGCAGCCTGTCCATTCCGTTCAGCGGCTGCCCTGGCCTTGGGGGGGGGGCTGCCCATGGTTGGCGCGCCCCACCGCTGCTCGCCCAGGCACCAGGCATGCCCCCACCCATCCCCCCCAGCGAGCAGGCCCCCCTTCGAGGCCAGGGCAGCCACGGAACGGATGGGCAGCCAATCACGTGTAAGTCCCGCCCAGCGTTCCGCTTCCTCATTCCCAGATCCATATTACTGGGTGGAACTCACTTGCCAACGTTGTTGTTTGCTGCTTGTTGAGGGTGAGTCCCATGTGCACTTTGGGGGTCTGAGGGGGGTCCCAGTTCTTGACATGTTGAAGCCCAGTGGACTACCAGAATACAAAATTCATGTATTGATAATACAAATGGTGCATATTTTATTGGTTCAAGTCAGAATGGCTTTGGACGTTGGAACACAGCAGAGAATAGGAAGCACTAATTCAGGTTGCAATCCTAACCAACTTTCCAGCATCGGGATAAGGACAACATACAGCACATGCCCATTGGCACTGCTATGTCAGTCTGGAAAGTTGGTTAGGACTGTGCCCTCAATTACCTTTGTTTCACTGTAGGACCTGAAATGTTCCTGTGGGATCCTAAATGTTCTTATTAATCCTCGTCCCTTTCCATATTGTCATTCTTAGCTATGGCAGAGTGAAACTTGTGATTCACTCTGCCGAATCGTCAGCCTCCTAAGCAGATGTGGGAAAATAACATTTTGTGTGGGCAGATGTTACCAATATATTAGTAACATCCTTTATGAAATTCCCCATTAAAATCAAAGTGCTGCTGTTGCTTTCAGGGAATCTGGGAGGGGTTTGTATAAGATCTCAGTCCAAGTTTATTAAGCCAGAATTACATTTATCTTTATATTGTGGGAAACCTTACTTGGTTTAAAAAAAAAATCATGATGCACAATGCTGTAGCACACCTTGTTGTTGTTGTTCAGTCGCTAAGTCATGTCCGACTCTTCGCGACCCCATGGACCACAGCACGCCAGGCCTCCCTGTCCTCCACTAGCTTCCGGAGTTCGCCCAATTTCATGTTCATCGCTTCGGTGACACTATCTAACCATCTCATCCTCTGCCGCCCCCTTCTCCTTTTGCCTTCAATCTTTCCCAGCATGAGGGTCTTTTCTAAAGAGTCCTCTCTTCTCATGAGGTGGCCAAAGTATTGGAGCTTCAGCTTCAGGATTTGTCCTTCCAGGGAGCAATCACGCTTGACTTCCTGTAGGATGGACCGATTGGACCTCTTTGCAGTCCAGGGGACTCTCCAACACCATAATTCAAAAGCATCTATTCTTCGGCGCTCTGCCTTTCTTGTGGTCCAGCTCTCACAGCCATACATTGCTACTGGGAAAACCATCGCTTTGACTATGCGAACCTTTGTTGGCAGGGTGATGTCTCAGCTTTTGATTAAGTTGTCTAAGTTCGCCATAGCTATCCTCCCAAGAAGTAAACGTCTTTTAATTTCATGGCTGCAGTCACCATCTGCGGTGATCTTGGAGCCCAGGAAGATAAAGTCTGTCACTACTTCCATTTCTTCCCCTTCTATTTGCCAGGAAGTGATGGGAGTGGTGGCCATGATCTTAGTTTTTTTAATGTTGAACTTCAAGCCAATTTTTGCACTTTCCTCTTTCACCCTCATCAGAAGGTTCCTTAAGTCTTCCTCACTTTCTGCCATTAGAGTGGTATCGTCTGCATATCTGAGGTCATCATATGATATCTGCATATCTAGTAGCACACCTAATGATGGTTAATTCAACCTTCAAATGGCTGTGAACTGGCAATCAATTCAATGCAGCCAACGTGGTGGGGTTTACTGGAAGCTCTAGTTTTAGGCATAAGAGGTGGACCTGTGCAACCCGCAACTGCATTGTTGCACAGCCAGCTATGACTAATATTCATAATGGAGTAAGGTATAAGCATATGCTGTAAAACCATTTGCCAAAGACAAATCTGCTGACATCACATCACATCAAGTATCAAAGGCTGGTCAAATAATCTGATCCAATGGGAAAAGTCTCTGAATTCTGACTTCAGGTTTACCATGCTGGATAATGCAAACCCCAGGGTCTACTTAGTTATTAGCTCCACACTTACCATTTCTCCCTTTCTGTATCTACTTTTAAATATATTTATAACAAGAGTGCTCATCAGTCCATTCCTGCCCCCCCCCCCGCCAATATTTACTTGACTTCACCAACTTTGGAGGGGGGAAGCTCGGTGGCTCCCAGCCCCCACAAGAATGAGAACTGAAGTTCACAGTTTTCTACAAAGACTTTATCAAAGATGGAGAAATCCACTTAAATTATGTCTACTGTGCCGTCTTTATCTTCCTTTTCATTAACCTTTTGGAAGAAGTGTGCAGGTTAGAGGAGCACAGAAGGTGCACACAAGTTTTCAAAAGGTGATGAGAAAAGGGAACTAACAAGATTTTAACATTAAAGGGCAAATTCTGCAATTCATGAGCACAAGATGTATAAAACATTCCAAAAGTCAACCGGCTGAAGTGGCACTTACTTTGAAGCTCCAGTACATAATTTGTGTCATTGGGGCCAATGGTGCTGGGAAATTAACTAGGGTTTTTTTTCTTGATTATTTTTTTTTTTGAAAATTGGGAACATTTTACTGGGGAGAGAGGTGTGCAAATGGCTCTTACCAACCAAATGTATGCAATTTTGGTGCTCCAACAGTTTCTCTCTGCATTCTGTCTATTTGTCATTGTCATTGCTGTGAGTTGTCTGTTGCATGATGCCCTGTCTGAATTTGAGACAGCTATATAAAATGTGTATAATGACAGTGGTGAGGGTCCACTTTCACAGTGCAAGCCTATGCATGTCTACTGAGAAGTAAGCCCTATTGAGCTTAATTGGATATACTCCTAGGTAATTGTGAAGAGGTTTGCAACCTTAAATGGTCAAAGTATTTTACAGCATTTCCATTTTTTATTGTAGCTTTTAAAAATTATTATCAATGACTTTAGCCCTTACTTTATTGTTGTATTGTAGACCAGTGGTTCCAAAACTGTGCCCTGGGCTGATCCAGGGCACAGTGGCAAACTCAAAGGGGTGCCGACTCTCCTGGGCACCAACCTTTTGGGATCATCATTCAGTAATTGATTTTCAAACCAGTTGATAACAATAAAAAAGAACAGAAATTATATAAAAATTATAATAAAAATTAGGATTTTAAAAACCAATAGATCTTCCATTGGGTTGTATCTTTGGATACTTGAGGGTACTCTGTATTGTGTGGGTCACGACCCACCATTGGGAAGCAAAACTGGGCCATTTCCCCTTGAGGGAGTTTTGGTTGTCCCAACGGTGCTGCAGAGATTGGTAGGTTGGGGGGTAGGTGGGGGGGGCCTTCAGGAGGGTTGGGAAAGCCTTAATCCTCCTCCACGGGTCTCCTGAAGCAAAGAGCTCCATTTTACACTCAAAAGGGCGCTTCCGGTTTTCATGCAAAAACTGGAAGTGCGCTTTTGAGCACAAAATGGGTTCTTCTTTGCCTTAGGGAGACGTGTGGAGGGGGTTCTGGGCCTCTCCAACCCTCCTGAAGGCTTCCCTTGCCCAACAGACATGCTAAAATGTCATTGGGTGCCCGTGGTGTCACAATCATTGTGGTGCTGTCAGGACACCCTCCCCAAGCCACATTCCCACTCCCACATCTACTTACAGCAGCCCCAAAGTCCAAGGAAGACTTTGGGAACTATTGCTTGATCACATCTTAAAGTAATGCCACTTTTAGGCTGCAATCCTATACACCCTTCCTTAGGACTAAGTTCCACTGAAATAGGGCTTACTTCTGAATAGACATGCACAGGAATGCACTACTGGGGACTCTTTACCCCATAGGATGGTGGAAATAACAATTACTAATAATTAAAATATTACTTCATTTCTGTGGCCTTCAAACCTTGAGAACGGCATTTGAAATGGGTTTTCAATAAAAAATAGAAGTTACTGCAGATGAATTCAGGGGTGACAGTATTCTCATGACTGTTAGAAGGTTCTATCGCTCTAGTACCAGCCTGTTCAAAGGGGTTCATCTTGTACAGAGAGACATTACTGAGTAAGGCAAAAGTGCCCTCGACGGTTATGTCAATGAAAGGTACAGCCATTAAGTTGCTGTGCAAAGATGCATTCAACAACTATTCCAGTGGGAGAGCTATACATTTAAAAAAAAATTAGAACACTTTAAAGCAGATGTCAAAGAAATTGCATGTATTTTTAGAAGTGGCTGATACATTTTTTGTTAATGTAACCATTGGCATAGCTAATGAAAGTGTAGCCTGTCGCAGAAGGCACAAGGATGTCCCGGAGTGACATCGCAATAGGAAGTGACATCACAGTTGTATATTCATTTTCTTAGGTTTCTGGCTATAGCTTTTGATAGAATGAAGATATTACACTCATTTGTTTCATTGCATTCTGCATGAAATTCAACATCGAATAGTATATAACATGATGTTATTATTCATACATATTTCACAATTTTGGCCACTAGCATGAAGCTCAGCTTGTTGTCCCCCTAAAGCTTTTTGCCTAGTGCTTTTTGCCACCCCCCTGTACTTCTTTAGCTACACCCCTGAATGTAACAGGTACAAGTGGTTGGTTATTTTTAAAGTAAAAGCCATTATGCTGCC
Organism: Lerista edwardsae; assembly: GCA_029204185.1. Taxonomy (NCBI): domain Eukaryota; kingdom Metazoa; phylum Chordata; class Lepidosauria; order Squamata; family Scincidae; genus Lerista; species Lerista edwardsae. The sequence goes on from JAJKFI010000003.1 coordinate 19,558,462, forward strand.
TTATGCAGCCCCAGCCCTGGCACTTCCATACTCCCCATGACCCATCTTCATCAATGTCTTCTGGACAACAAAGGCCTTTTGCTCCTCCAAGGAGCTGAGTGGACAACTCAGGTGTTGTGCCTGTTTGATAGTTCAGCTTCCTAGCAACTGTGCTTCTGGCAAACAGCAACCTGATGAACTAAGGCCAGGGCACCTGTTCTGAAAAGTCAGGCAGCCAAGATGGAGCCTAGATTCTGTCAGATGAGAGCATCTGTATGGAACCAGTTGCCTGGGGAAACAAAGCACCGTCTCTCAATGGTCCCATGGAATGACTGGATAAATGCCTGTCAGGAACAATTTAGTCTTGGTGAGTCTTGCCGCAGAGCAGGAGATTGGACTTGATGACCCTGGAAGCCCCTTATAGCCCTGTTACTCTATAAAGCAATATCCTAGTTAATCAGTCCATTTTTTTCCCTGCAGTTCATTTTGCCTCATTTGCCTTTGCTTGAATAGCTATGACTAATGGTTCAATTTCTAGCAAGAACAATACAGGAGAAAATGGGCAATTATTACATGGATAAACTGTTCAGTGATATCATGATCATTCCCTAATGACCGTACCAGGGGTTTCACATGCCGATCTCCCAGCAGCCTTGCTAGAGTCAGAAGGCTGGCAAATGAGTGAGTGCCTTGGGATTAAATAAGGGCTAGCATCCCTGTTCCAGTACTACCAGTAGCCCTTCATAGTCCTTGATTTCAATCAAGAATGACCTCCGTTGCGGAGGCATAAAGGAGACATTTGGAGGCACAGCAACTTTTCCACATTAGCTTTTCCCAAATTGATTTATTTTTGTCAATTCATAGTTGTTCAGATGTGACTTGTGGTTGGAGAATGCTGTGTTACAAAGTTTGTAAGTAAAGATTTTTGCAAATTGCATTTGTAAATTGCTCTTTCTCTACACGTTTTTTTTCCCTCCAGGTCTGATGATGGGCCTCATTTGGGCAATGTCACTCCCAAGAATATTATGATTACATTTGTGCATTGTCCACATGTAGTGTCACTAAAGGGTGCGAGGGGGGGGGAGGGCATGAACTGCACTGGGTGACACAATCGAGAAGATGACATCAAAAGACTGTAGAGGGTTTATCATACCCCAAGTACCACAAGGCCCATCACAGAGGAACAGGCCTCCTCACCTCAAAGGGTGCCAGCAGGGTGTGGGCAGGGCCAGGGGCAGACTGGGTGACACCAATCCTAGTAATAGGACTGATGCCCACCCAACATTTTATCACAACCACCTTGTGAGTTACGTTATGCAATGAGACAGTGATTGGCCTGAGATCGCTTAATGGGCTTCATGGTCAAGCACGTGTTTTAAAACCACAACACAGGCTAACAATGAATAGTTCTAATAACTATTCAAAAAATAATAGTAGCTCTAATTGGGGAGTGCATTGCTGATACATGATTATGATTTTGTTATAAAAAATTAGATGCACTAGATGCAGAACAAAAGTAGAAATCATAAGCCCCTGTCCTCAGGCGTGCACTCTACAAATCATGGGTAGGCTTGCTGCAGTTTGCACCAAGGTGTGACTGTAACTAAGGATTGCATATAGGCCAAGGTGGCATTAACATAGTCAGACTGCAAATTAGGATCCCATTAATAATGTACAATTTCAGAAATAAACACCTTGGATTAACTTCAGCACTCATCTTCCTGTGACAAGCTCTTAATGGAATACAAATGATCCTATTTATACACCTGCTGGGTTGCATTTAAGAACAGGAATACATACTGAAAATATCATGACTAATGGGGTCTGAGCTGTCTGTGACAGAACAGGAGAGAGACCTTCAGGTGCTGGTGGACAACTTGATGAAGGTGTCGACCCAGCATGAGGCAGCAGTAAAGAAGGCCAATTCCATGCTTGGGGTAATTAAAAAAGGGGTTGAGACTAAAATGGCCAATATTATTATGCCATCGTGCAAATTGATGGTAAGGCCACATCTGGAGTACTGTGTACAGTTCTGGTTAGCTCATATCAAAAAGGACATAGTGGAACTGGAAAAGGTGCAGAAGAGAGCTGAGGCACTTCTCTTATAAAGAAAGACTGCAGCTTTGGGGGTATGATAGAAAAAAAGGTGGCTCAGAGGGGGCATGATTGAGGATGCAATCCTAACTGGAGTTAAGCCAGCCCAGCTTGGCCAACAAAGTTTAGTGTGTAGCTGCACTGTTTACCGAACAGGAGAAAAGTACATTTTGACTACAGGACTTTACATTTGTTTACAAAGAAGAACATGTTCTACTTCCAGTGCCCATTTGAACATTAGCTGAAGAACCAGGGGTTCTGTGGTAGAAGGACAAGAGGGGGAGAGGGGGAGGACTGGAGAGGAGGAAAAGGAAGCACCAATCTTCCAGTCATGGCCCAAGATTGTGGCTTTGTTCCCTGTAGCCTGAACTAGTTGTTAGAGGCAAGGAGTGAGCCCCTTAACCAGCTGTGAAATGACATATCTCATTTGTGGTGTGAGAACTCTCCTAGCATCCTGATCTATGTCCCAAACGTCTGAAAAGCTTCAATGAGAAACTGAGTAATTCCCTGTTCTGAGTCTTGATGGGTCCAGTGAGTCCATGAGTGACAGAAACAGAAGCAAGGACAGATGAAGACACAACGGCTCTGTGTCCTTTTATACCTAACATTCTCATAAGGAAACACGGAGGCTATTGCGGGGCAAACTCACCAAGAGCTCTTCTTTTGTTTCTGCATGGCCACTGATAGTCCATCCCAGGCTGGAGGTTCGGTTTCTATTCAGTAGTGTAGCTATAGGGTGGGCAGTGCAGTACATATTGCAGGCACTGCAATGCACCATGTAAGTGGTCCCTCCCACTCACCGTCTTAACCATTCTGGGCAGTGATTACAACTGTGATCCTTCAGTTGCCTTCACTGCCCAGAATGGCTCCAAGTAGGAGGGAAGGGCTACTTACATGGTGTGTTGCTTGCAATGTGCACCTCCCTATGTAGTAGAAGCAATGCCACTGTCTCTATTGTTTTGCACTCTGCCAAGGATGTGGTTACAAACTTCTTGATTGCCAGAATGCAACTCTTGACTGGCTGTGGAGTTGGTGGGGGAAATTAAGGCTGGAGGCACTTCTTTTGTGTGGCTAACAACGTTGTTTACTCCAAGTCAGAAAGTTCCTAGAATGTGGCTTGTTCAAATCTGCTGCACCAGCAAGTTGTGGCTGGTTATGAAATTTCCCATCACAAAGACACGAACGGCAAGGTTTCTCCTGAACCAGCCAGCTAGAGCAAGAGTGTATGTGATTGTTTCAATAAACCAAAATTTGCAAAACCCTTAATGGCATCCCGCCATCAGCCCCATTTCAAAATGTCATAAGACTAGCTTGAGTCATGCTCTTCTAACTTTCCCTACACGCACTGTGTACCCATGTAGACAAACTATGACACACATCAATTTAGAACAAAAAAACGTCAGGCAACTCATTGTGTAGGACTGTATTACAACGTGATTGTGATTATCACATTACAAAATCTTATGTTGGGTCCTATGAATGTTTATCATGAGGCTATTTATATCTTTACCTCTGACACAACTTACTATATTGGATTTTATCTACCCTGCAAAATCATTATAATGGCCTCATGTCCTTGGATTTCTGAGCAGTTCATAAATTCTTATGAAACATTCAAAGGCTAAAACAGGGCTATTATATCTCAACTATCTGCCAGGGCCTTTGGGTCTACAAGACCTTACCAAAATGTAGGACCAGCAGTGGCAATCCCATATCCTCCTTCTTTGATGCCAGAAAATAACCAGGACTCTTGCACAAGGATAACCTCAAATCCATCCTTGACAACTAACTTGATCAGTTCACACTGTTTAAAAGTGCAATTCTAACCTGGAGTTAGGCTGGCACAGTTAGGCCAGCAAAGTTTGGCTGGCACAAGGGCCACCGTAAAGCGCGTTTGGACCACTCTCGGAGTCAAGGAGGAGGATGCACATCTATGTACTGGCCTCTTTCACTCCAAAAGTGATCTAAACATACTTTATGCTGTCCCTTATTCCGGCCAAGTGTGCCAGCCTAACTCCAAATTAGGATTGCACTCTAAATGTCTGTCATAGCCGCAACCTAAATCATGATGCTAATTTCACTTTGTGCCACTAATCTAGCTTATCCTGTTTGAGCAAGAGATCAAGGGGTGAGATCAAGGGCTGTTCTTGCTCTGTATCTTGTTCCATGGGTGTCAAATCTCTGAATCCCCATGTTCAGAGTCAAAAGTCACTCCTAAAGATCATTTTAAACCTTCCTTTGTCTTGAGGCCATGGGTGTTTTCAAGCATCATAACCACAATGTGGTGGGTGAGGACAGAGAAATTGTGGAAAGAGCATGTGAGGAATAGTGGGGGTTTAAAATTTTCATGGCACACGTTGTGCATGACAGTTTCTGGGCTTGGTCCCAGGCATCATGTGGGCTGGGCTGAGGCTGGGCAGTCCCACAGCAGTTTGCCAACTTCCTTTATCTTTAAAATCAATGACTATTTACTATTAAAAAAAAGTATATCGAAGTGTACTGCTTACAATCGATCCTGAGTGAGTTAACTTGGAAGCATGCCCCACTGATTCCAGGGAGATTTCCTAGCAAATGTCCCCAGGACTGTATCCTTAATTACCTTGAGGATCACAGTGCCAGTTTGTGAAATTTAAAATAATTACAGCTCTTGCCATCGCTTTCAGTTGCCTTTGTCTCTTGAATGCTGAGTCTTTATTAATCACAAAGTGCTTTTTCCTTTGTGGTTGTATATTTAATAATAGGTCCAAGCCTTTGGGCTTGCACACTTGAATGAGTTAGATCCTGGGGAAACTATCATATAGAGAACACTGCATTAATTAGCATAACTAAGTCATTGCTAACTTTAAAAACAGGCACCAAAATATGAAATCTATAATTTGTGCAACATGCCATTAAAATAACAGCCCTACTGAGCTAGGCTGGTGGAATTCTGAGTCTGTGGGGTATGTTCCAAACCTATTAGGGGGCATTAATAGAACATTCTCTGTTATCCTGAGCTGTCAGCATTCTAAGACAGCAACCACTTCAAACAGTTCTATCGTACCAAATGGAAGAAAATTTAGAGGAAGAGTTAGGATCAAAGGAGACATGATGGCCCGGTGATGTTATGGAAGCTCTGTGATTTCAAATTCCAACAATTTTTTCTCTCTGAAGCAGCTGTAGTTGCAAGATAGGAGCACCAGCTCCTTGCTCCCATGCCATGATGACCCATGAAGGCATTCAAGGTGAAGGGGAAAACATACAGACACAGAGTTAGTGCTCTTAGATTTTTGCCTCCAAGTCTGATGGCTGCTTGGGTAAGATGGATCAAAGCCACAATGTAGGAGAAGTGATCTCCCAGTGTCATGGCCCAGAGTCATGGCCCCCCTCCCTATGTCATGGCCCTGATCCTAACTGCACCCTATAATAGGGGCGGGGAATAACAGTTCCCAGATCATACCCTTTGGCACAGGAGGTGGTGATGGCATCTGGTCTGGATGCCTTTAAGAGGGGATTGGACGGATTTCTGGAGGAAAGGTCCATTGTGGGCTATAGGCAATGATGGATTGTGCAACCTCCTTACAATGGTGGTGGGCTACTTCAGAGTACTGGGTGCAAAGGAGTGGCAACAGGATCCAAGCATCTTGTTGTCTCATGCCTCTCTGGGGCACCTGGTGGGCCGCTGTGAGATACAGGAAGCTGGACTACATGGGCCTTTGGCCTGATCCAGCAGGGCTCTTCTTATGTTCTTATCATATCAAGTTTGACTTTCAGAAATGGGCATTGTTATTTGTCTCAGAGACACATACAGAATCTCTCATTTGATTTGGTATGCGTCTCTGGGGCAAATAACCCATTTGGGGCCCATTTCTGAAAGCCAAACTTGATATGATCTGGGAACTCTGTTTCCCCCCCCCAATATGGGGGTGTAATTAGGATCAGGGCCATGACATGACATAGCGAAGAAGGCCATCTGCGCCGTGACATTGGAAGATCACTTCTCCTACATGATGGTCATGATCCAACTTACCTCCGACCCAAGCAGCCATTTGCTGACACTTTCATTTGCAATTTTTTAACCTAAACTACTAGTATTCTCTGTCTCTCTCTCTCTCTCTCTCCCCCTCCCCTAAAAAACCCATCCTTCTCCACCAAGATTTATATAGTTCCACTGTCTTCTTGAAGCTGATGGGCTGTATATACTGGGAAAATAGTCTGCCCTCTTTATATATATTAAATATTCAGAGACATTCAGAGTGCAATCCTAAACTGGAGTTAGGCTGGCATAAGCTAAGCCAGCAAAGTTTGGCCAGCACAAGAGACACCATAAAGTGTTTTTGGACCACCCTTGGAGTCAGTGAGGATGGCTCACGTCCATGTGCTGGCCTCTCTGACTCCGAGAGTGGCCCAAACATACTTTACAGTGGCCCTTGTGCTGGCCAAACTTTGCTGGCTTAGCTTATGCTGGCCTAACTCAGTTTAGGATTGCGCCCTCAGTGGACATTGTAACTGTGAAGTCATATTTTTTTCTTTGATTTAAATTGCTTTTAACAAATTTCAAGGCTAAGACAGATTTCTCTTTCTACAGTATAAAATCATTTTATTTTTTTAATTGGGTACCCTACTGAATGACACGAACCGGTCAGATCTGCCATTCATACTGAGTAAATAAAGCCTCTCATGTTTACGTCTGACGACACAAACAATATTTGAAATTTATGTAAATGAAATAAACCAATCCTTGCAGAACTTTATATACAAATTATCAAGGACAGAAAGTTACAAACAAAGAGAATTAATTAGGATCCAAAGATGTGACCCAGGAATGTATCAGTTTTTCCCAGACCCTTTGGATTAGTTGTAAGCCAAATTGTTGTTGGACAGTCATACTTCAGCATGCATTACAAGTCATTGAGGTTCATATTATGTGCAAAAGAAATGCAGCTCTCAGAGGTGTCTCTAGTGATTGACTTGCCAGCCAACTTGATTGCCGCCATCATCATCATCATCTTTATCATCATCATCATCAAAGCTGTCTAACACATCAAGAAAAAATGACCTGTGATAAGTGGTGACAAAACTCACTAGGAGTCATAATATAGTTATGAGAATTACATAATTGATAGTCCAATCCTAAACTGCACTGGCACAGTGGGCTGCATGGCCTCTGCTGTATCCAATGCAGCTTCAGGGCAGGCTAGGGGACTTCTCTGGGTAAGGGAATATTACCCTTACCTGTAATATTCCCCCTTACATCATACTGTGGGGCTACTTGGATCTGCACCTGCTAATTAGCAGGCACAAGTCTGAGCAGCCCCATGTTTAACACTGGCAAGTCCAGGAAGGGGTTACAATATGGCAAAGGATCCACCCCCTTCCAGGCCTGATCTGCTCCCATTCCATCCTCCCCTGCCCAGAAAGGCTCCTGCCTTCAAACCACCCTCCTGTTGCCCCTCCACTGCCCAGACCTTACCTTCTCTTTGCATTAGCTGGGCAGCATAGGCCTCCCCACTGCACTGCTTACCCTCTGGATGTGATTGGAAGACTTCCATCAATCAATCAATCAATCAATCAATCAGGTACTTATATACCGCTTTTCAACATGAAGTTCACAAAGCGGTTTACAGGCAAATAGTAATAATAATAAAGTTAAATGGCTCCCTGTCCCAAAAGGGCTCACAATCTAAAAAAAGGCAGACCGCCAGCAACAGCCACTAGAAAGACTGTGCAGGGGTGAAGAGGGACAGTTACTCTCCCCCTGCTAAATATAAGAGGAACACCACTGGAAAAAGTGCCTCTTGTCCAGTTAGCAGGGGTCACATTCTACTAGTCACATTCAGAGGTCTTCGGGTAGCCCTGACCTGTTTAGCCATGGGTTTAGGTATCCCTGTGGGGCAGTGATGTCATGCAGGGGGTACGTGGGGGTACGCGAGTACCGGTTTCTAGGATTATGGCTGGCCCCGCCCATTCACCCGCCCACTCGTCGACTCCGCCCTCTGCAACGTTTGAATTTCCTGCATGTTTGAGTTGCCTGCATGTTCTCAGAGCCAGGCAGGCAGGCAGGCAGGCAGCGAGCAGAGCCTTTCCTTTCCTTGCCACTGAAAAATGAGTTGCTCTGGGGTTTTAACATGACGCCAGGCCTCCTTAACATGTTCTGGGGGTGCTGTGGAATACTGTTGCAACTGTTGGGTCAGTTTAAAATCATCTGAGGCCTCAAAAAGGGCTTTTTTCATGTCACTTCCTGCCACGACCTCACTTCTGGCTTATGACGTCACTTCCGGTGGGCGGGTCCCAACACGTGCCAATCAAAAGTGAGTACCGGTTCTTAAATCATTTAGATGACACCACTGCTGTGGGGGGATCCAGGAACAGATAGGGAGGGCCTCCCCTCCAATGTATTAAATGCCTGTTACAAAGGCCTGACAGATGAGAACAATGAGAGAATGTGTATCTGTAGCAAGGAAGCTCCAGAAGATGTATTGCCTACCTTGTTATACTGCCCAATCCATAATGACCTACATCAGCTTCACCTATATCAGTACCTCCTGCTTCTAAGAGAGCAGAGGAGAGCTGCATTTCTATGATATTAGTCTCTGACTCTGATGATGTCATTAGACAAATAGCGATTTTGCTTCTCTCAGTTATACAGCGAAGCCTTTCCATCTCCAATACTGCTTCTAAACTTGTGTGCATATTAAAATCTTATCTTTGTAAAATGGATTGACCATCTTATCTGCCACAATCCGTATCCATCGTTCACCTAGTAATATTTTTCTGCCCATGTTTGGTTTAATCTGAGTCTTGCTGCCTTGTTTTCTTTTAACTTATGCCAATAAAGGTTTCTATGTATGTAGATACGGAGGGCCAACTGTATGTACTTGTAGAAACACTGGTGGTGGCACACCTATCAGACTGAAAAAAACAAGGCCATCCAAAAATAAGCTAGTGGTCTCTGCATTCTTAAGGCATTCCTTAAATAAGCAGATGCAAATAAGTTTGTAAATTAGAAGAAGTTAATGAAATAAACGGGGGGGGGGGACCTGATCTAGCATGCTCAGCAGCTCCCAGGAGCCGTAGAATGTTGAAGGTGCCACTTGGAGAAGAAAAAACAGCAACAGAACCTGCAGGGTCACAGCGAATTGGCCTCTGATAGCTGGTAATGCCATGGAGGTGGGCATAGATGGTTGGAGAGTTGCAACTTTTATTTCAATTATTGTTGTCCGTACTGACCTCAATGTGAGAAATAGGTTTGTCTGTTCTGATATGGGTCAGGCTGCTTAGAATTATAAATAAGATATCACAGTCTGGGAAATATTTACTTGACATCCCATTGATTGCAATGGGAGAGCTAAGTGTGTGCTTTTCTCTTTCCTCTTTTCATTGCAAGTTAGAAGTGTTCACTTGGGCTGAATCATGTCTTAAAGAAATGCCTTTTGGCCAAGGTTAGGTCAGCACTGATAGGGTGGGAGAAGCTTGGAATGCATGGTGGATTTTCCTCCTTTTTTTATGCATCCAAGAAGGTCCATCTAATGTGTCCATCTAATGTGGGAATTTTCATTCCAAAGCTGACAGTTCGATGAGTTTCACAATTCCAGCTTTAAAACAAGAAAATCAGTCCAGCAGTTCAAAGTACATGTTTAGTAAAGTCAGCAGTGAAACAAATGACTGCCTACAGAATGCTTTATCTTAGAACTTTTACATTTAATTGCTGAATAATCCATGGTTAAGAATGGATTGTATAAATGAGAATTGCAGCCTATGTACACTCAGAATCTCCTGATAGTACTTTTAATTACTCCCATGAAAAGAAAAATGCATCTTGTGTTTTCCCACAAAATGGGAAAACAGGACAAATTAGATATGAAAGTGTACAAAATGGGGAAAAGTTACATCAAATGCAACTATTCCGTAGACTAATTTCAAGTTTAATTTTTTTTAAAAACACTGCTGGTAGTGGGATGTGAAGGAATATGCTTTTTGCTTCCTTCTCACCCTGAGTACAGTTCATGCTGACCAAATATGGGCAAAGCTGATTCTGGAAACTGTTTCGTTTGACTGGAATATATTTATATGCCTGTTCATAGCTTTTTTAAAAATAATAATAATGGTTGAATGTGTATAATGGCAAATGGCTGTATTTAGTGGGGCACCATTTCTAACTGCATCAGTTAAGAGACTAGTTCAGATTCATTTCTCCAAAGCATTGCATATTCTAGGAATGCAGAGGTGTAGCAGCATCAGATCATTTGTGTTCATTTTCTCATTTGACTGATATGCTACTTGAAAAAAAAACACCACAACAAAACACACCCACAGAAAACAATTTACATCCATACCACTTGTCTGTCAAGAAGCCCATTTATTTTGCATTGTCATGAAAGCTATATGTCAATGGAAGGTGCTCCACCACTTATTCACATACCCACCAACACATGCGCATGCATACACCCACATGCATACCCACATGCGCATGCATGCACACGCATGCATGCACACACATGCACGTGCGCACACACGCACACGCACACACGCACACACCCTACTTTCTAGAAAACACTCCTGTACATTTCCCACATTTTCCTCTGGAGTTTCCTCTTACACCCTCCCCCCCACACACACACACACATATGCACACACATATGCTCACTCACACCACTTCTTCCACATCACTGTTCCTCAGCATAATCATTCCAGTCATGCCGGAACAACTCTCAACAGGGATAAGTATCCCTTTAGGCAACACATTCCTATACACGTATCTTGGAAAACAATATGATGTCCTGATCTTCCAGGGATTACAAATAATACCACTTGAAGGGAGTGAGGGAGAAGCCTGACGTACACTAGCACTGTGCTCTGTGTACACTAGCTCTGTGTACAGGCTTAATTCAGCCCACCCATCTACCCTTTCTCAGAGCCCAGTGTCCTCGCCTCGCCACCACAACTCTTTCCCAGTCTCCTAAATCGTCTTGGATCCGTTCCTCTCTTCCTTCCTGGAATGATTTCCTCCGTCCCGCTCGATTCTTTCCCAGAGGATACTTGGCCTCCCCCCCCCCGCGCCTTAGTCGTGTCTGTGCTTCTACACAAGCACGCTCACACAGTGCCCCTTTGCGTGTCTTCCTGCTGTTTTGCCAAGGCAGCTCTGCCTATGCCTTCTGTCAGTCTGGGAGCTCCCCTGACTGGCTGAGGGAAGTCCACTGCTTTGATTCCGTCTCCGCCCACTTTTCCCTCCCCTTCGAAAGCGTGACATTCCCAGTGTTCAGGAATGTGGCGAGCTGGCGTCTGGCCGGAGAAGGAAGGGAGGGAGATCAGGAAGCCCGAAAGTAGGTCTTCCTTGTCGCGCCTTTGCTTCTCCCGATGTCTCTGCGTGGCTGGCTGTTCTCCCTCTCTGGAATTAGCCTCTTTCTTTGAATGCACAGCCAAAACGTTGGCGAGTTCGTTGCCAACAACAACCCCAAAATGCCCGAAGTCCCGGGAGCTGGCGAATAGGCTGCCCACGGCTAAGCCTTCGTCTGTCCGTTGGATTTACAGGTGCTGCATGTTGGTAGGGAGCTCTCCAGGGTTCTGAAACTCGGCAGCTTCTCCACTCGGTCTCAAACTGAACTCTCAATTCCTCTGGCTTCCCTCATGACTCGGACACGTTCGCTTCGAAGGAGGTGGTGAATACCTCGCAATATCATGGCCCGGATTAGATACCTGCGTGCAGCTGTCTCGGGATTCTATCTGTGGGAAGCTGCGGTTCTGCTCAGGTGAGTCTCTGCTCCATCTCACAGATACGTCTTCAGTTGTTTTGATTGCAAAGCAGAGTCGACGGGACTCATGGATACTGAGCAGTGCAAATGTCTTGCCAGTCTTATTGGACCCATAGTTGTCATCTACCAAAATGAAATTGATGAGAATATTATGACAGTGTTGTGTACTAGACTCTGGACACCAATCCCCCCCTTTTTAAAGCTTGGTGTGTAATATTTGTTTTCAGCTGGAGTTCTCTGTTTCCTGCTTAACTGTTGGTTCTGTTGGGAATTAGTCCTCAGCCTCCCCCCCCCCATGGAAAATATATGCTTTGTTATACATTAATTCAGAACTTGCCTCCGTTATTAGTTATTACTATAATAAAGAGATGATCAATTAATCCATATCAATCCCTGGTACCAATGTCTGCCAAGTCCTAAGTCACAACAAACTAAACCAAGAATTTTGTTTATTTAAAAAAAATTACATGGTGTAGTGTTGTTGCCAACTATTCAGATGTATATTTGGTTGATGGATTTTTCCACCCTCCAAACCCCATAAAATATTCACAAAGAACATATAAACTGAATTATTACTATTACAGCCTTTTTTTTAAAAAAAAAAATCATTTTTCCTGGTGATAAAGATACACAGATTGTCTTCTCTTTCATAAGTCTTTCATCTATCTTACCCTCTTTATCTCTTCTAAGACAATATTGTGAAGCCTTGTTTTTGTTGTTTGTATTTAATATTAAGCCTGAGAGGAGTATCAGAATCTCCTATGACTGTTCACAATTCAGATAAGCTAGGCTTTGAGTTTAAGCCAGTTTAGTGTAAAGTAAAACTATGTTGGCAAATTTTTTTATCTTTTTGTGGGACTATTTTCTGTGACTAGTCCAATTCAAGCATTAAATCATAAACCGCTAGGTGAAGACTATAAGAAAAAGGGTATCCAATGAAAAACCTATGCAATTAGAATTTATCTCCAACACTAATGTTCGGCTATTGCTGAAGACAGCATAACGAAGATAACTGAAATATTTCTTTGTTCCTGCTATTCTACTATTTTGATTTGAAAAGATTCTTTGTATAGAAGCACAAGGGCATTGTAATAATTATTGACATATTTATGCTTTAATGAGAAATGTGTGAGAAGGAAATTAATGGGTAAATTCTATTCTGTCAAAAATACCCAAATATGCATTAGCTGTGCCTCAACAACAACAACAAACTGAAATTAACAAATATCATCTGAAGCTAGTGCATATTTGTGTGCATATTTTAAGCTAGTAATTTATACTCTATTAACTTATAAAATATGCCACCAGTGTGATTGATTTGTGCCTCAAAATCCATGGAAAATGAGTTCTAGACTTTGAAATATAAAAATGAATGGTCTGCTGTAGAGTAATATGGCACATGTTGTTGGGCATGTGAAGGAGTCATGAAAGAAAAAAGTAGCTGAACCCTCCTAATTTTGATGAAACATTATAATAATGAACTATGGGCAGCCCGATCCTAATGTGCGCTGGCGGAGCCAGGCAGCATGGCCTGCACTGCATCCTATACAGCTTCGGAGGCAGCTGGAGGTCACCTTGGGGTAAGGGGATATTTTTCCAGCCACCCCATGGAATTTCTTGGATCCATATCAGCTATTAGCTGGTGCAAATCCACGAAGGATATGGCAGAGTAGGACTCTGCGGATCTAGCCCCCTCTCACAGGCTGGATCCTCCCCCATTCCCTACCACCAAACCCATTTCTTACCACCAAAACTCCTTCCTGTTACCCTCTTCCCAACAGAATAGACACCTAGGCAGGAAAGGCCCTCCTGTTACCCACTGCTGGTGTGAACTTACCAGTGCTAGCCGACATGGGGAATGGATCTGGCACTAGTAGGCCAGCACACATCTTTGTGCTGGAGCTGACTGCTCCTGAGTAAGTGCATACAGCGCATACACGCCTTACATACAAACACGCAAGATTAGGATTGTGCTGTCAATTCAATTTTATTTCAGGAATAGTTAATGAGACACATTCATCTCCCATTTAACCATTACTGAAATGACACTGGAAGCAACCAGTACCAATTCACTCCAGCTTCACATTAACTCAACTATTATTAGAAGAACTCCCTTCAGCTTACTACATCCATGATGCATGCAACTATCATACAGTATTCCATTTCTCCAGGCTGGAAAACTGGGTCAGTTGTGGTTGAAACCCAGGAGACTGATGCAGCTATGACCATATTCAGATGGTGAGAGTGTCAAAGGGATTAACTCTGGATTGTTATAGGGAAAATATGCAATATTGTGAAGAAGCATTGTGAGAAAGCACTGTACTGTATGTTACTGTATGTTATTCACACACACACACACACACACACACACACACACACACCATATTATTACTGTTAATAGTTGGCCTATTTTTATTAAAACAAAGGTTTGATTGTATTTATCACAATTATTTGGAAACAGCATCCAATCTAGAAAAATGAGTACATGTGAAAAAGAACTTAAATAAATTAAGGTAAACTCTTAACATTCACTTATTTCGTTGGTGATCTGACTTTCCTTTGGATTGTTCCCTTTGAAATAATTCCTGATATAGCACAAAGTGGCACTTGCTTTTCCTAGTAAGCTGTGAAGGATACTTTGTTGATAAAGAACAGTAGAAGAATATCACCATTTTTTGGTGAAAATATATTTACCTTTCAAAGGGGCCAAAACACATGGAACCAATAATATATTTTCATTTAGTACATCTATTAGGAAAAGTGAATATTTCATTTTTCCTCAGTGTCACAATGTTTCAGCTGCCTATCCAAGAGATGTGACAATGTTCTCACAATCTATAGTGGAGAGGCAATGATGAGTAAAGAAGTGTTTATGACAACTGAGAATGACCTCTGATTGAAGGGTCTGTACTTGAGTGACAGCAGAGGAATGAAAAAAGGCTGTATTGCTTCATGAAGCAATCCTATGCATATTTACTCAGAAGTGAATCCCGTTCTCTTCAATTCAGTTCAATACAATTCAATACTTACTCTAAGCGTTCATAGGATTGTAGCCTCAAAATAAGAAATAAAGTAGGTATGTAGAATATACGTTTAGCTGTATTAGCTATAAAATTGATTCTGACTTGGAGGCATTTGTATTCTCACCCAGTCACTTTTATACCAGACTTTTTTTTATGTGCAAAGAAGCTTGTTTGGCCATCACTACAGAGGCATGCTATGTAAGGCAAGTTTGTCTGCCCTACTATGCTGCCTGTCAGTTTTAATCCCATTAGAATATCTTACTGTGAACTAGACATGCAGTATTGCATTGAACTAGATGACCAGGCAAGGCTGTTGGGATGGTGCATAGTTGTATCACACACCATGTATTGGCTTATCTTGCTATCTCTTGACTGCTGCTGAAATGCACCTTGCATTTGCTGCTGGCTGCTGTGTTCCTACACTATCTAGAGGCATTTATGTTGCCCGCAGTAGTAATGTTGTGCTGGCAGAGAGGGAGGAAGGTGTCGGATCTGGCAGATTGACCTTAAAACTGGCAACCTACAAAACAGGAATTAAACAGGCAGGAAGTAATGCCAGGACAGGTCACAGCTAATGGTCACAGCTCACGCTTTACATGGAGAAGCTTCCCAGTTCAAACTCTGGCATTTCCAGGCAGGGCTGGGAGAGTCCCCTGTGTGAAACCCCAGAAAACCACTGCCACTCAGTCTAACCACACTGAACTATATGGAGTAATGGTCTGACTCTGTATAAAGCAGCTTTCTATGGAACCAATGCAAAAGATGTTCTTTCAGTATATCTAGGTTAGGAGCCTTGCTGAATATTGGGTCATGCCTTCGGTCCTGTCTGCTGTACTGTCTGCTCTCCAAGATCTCAGGCAGAAGCCTTTCTTAGCCCTGCTTCTGAGTCCCAAGAATGGAACCAGAGCCCTTCTGCGTGCAGCATGTGCTTCAATACCAAGCTATGAAGTATATACTATGCATGTCAGCCTTCCGCCTCCCATTTTAAATTCAGTCGTTTGAAAAGCAGGCACATTCCCCAAAGAAAGGGGCAATTCTTGGAATGTTTTTGCTGCTGTTGTACAGAAGCCTTCATTTCTGACTTTGGAATGGATTTGAGAACCTGGCACAGGCTTTTCCTGGAAAGCATATCATTGTCTTTCAGTAAAAGTGCCAAGAAAGGCTATGGAAAGACTCCAACTGCTCCAGAAACTCTGCAGTCACAAATGACACTGCAGGAGTAAAGGGCCTTGAAGTTTGTCAAATACAAAAGAGAACTGAGCATCCTTGGAGCACTGCTATGTCTTTTTACAGCATCCTGGTGACTGGGCAAGAGGCACTTTTTCAAGTGGTGTCCTCTTATATTTAGCAGGGGGAGAGCAATTGTCCCTCTTCACCCCAGCACAGTGTCTTTCTCGTGGCTGTTGCTGGTGGTGGTCTCCATCCTTTTCGATTGTGAGCCCTTTTGGGACAGGGAGCCATTTAACTTTAATGTTATTATTTGCCTGTAAACCGCTTTGTGAACTTTATGTTGAAAAGCGGTATATAAATACTAGTGATTGATTGATTGATTGATTGATTGATTGATTGATTGATTGATTGA
>JAJKFI010000003.1:19574880-19607621 GCA_029204185.1 Lerista edwardsae
TGATTGATTGATTGATTGATTGATTGATTGATTGATTGATTGATTGATTGATTGGTGAGGTTTTTGTGGCCATTTGCATTGGTTCTCTCCATGTTCTTGTGAGCAGACTCAAAATGATTTTTTTTTTAAAGAAATGTCAGCAAAGTTCTCCCACCTTAGGTTTGGATATAAACTATGAGGACTGACTCCATTTGAAAACAAATCTTCCAAAGGATGGATGACTGTTCAGAATCCCCCAGGACATGCTTCTGAGATCAGAAAAGCCTGCCTCATTCCCACTGATCCTCTAAGACAGTGGTTCTCAAACGTTTTAGCACCAGGACCCACTTTTTAGAATGACCATCCGCCTGGGACCAGAAGTTATATCATGGCTGGAAGTGCTGTCATTGTGATGCCAGAACTTTCTGCTTTCCTGAGAATGCAGCAATTAGTTGGGTTATTTCTCAGCCATTTTCCACTAGCAAAGTGAATCAGAAAGGTAAAGCCAATTTACAACCTTGACACATGCAAAACAACCACACAGCCTTGTCCCTTTCCAGCATCCCATCTTCCAATATTTTCAATATGGCTGCTCTAGGTGCATCACAACCCACCTTAAATTGGCTAGCAACTCACTGGTGGGTCCTGACCCACAGTTTGGGAACCACTGCTCTCAGAGCCAAATCCTATCCAGTTTTCCAAGCCTGCTGTAGCCGACCCGATGTGGTGTGTGATGCATTCTGTGGTGCAGGGGGAATCAGGGAGGCCTCTTCACTGTAAGGGAATGTTCACTTACCTCAGGGCTGCGTTGCAGCTGCATTGGCACCAGAAAGTTGGATAGGGTTAGCCCCTAAATCAACAATTTTCAACCAGCGTGCTGTGAAAGGTGTGCTACAGGAGTTTGGACCACAGTGGTGGAAAAAAACTAAAAATTTCATCCAGGTTGTACAGCTCTGTTTCTAGGGCAACTGTAGTAGTGAACTCATTATAGCCAGAGGAAGAAGAGAGACAGACAATGTGTTACTACAGACAGTTGCCCTAGAAACAAAGCTGCACAACCTGGAAGACTCTCCCAGATGTGACATCACAAGAGGCAAAGACCATAGAGAAAGACTATAGAGGTCAGTGTGCCATGAGAAGAAAAATGTTGAAAACTGCTGTTCTAAATGCACATTCGACTGACCGCATCAGCAGCAACTGTGGTAACAATGAGCAATTGGTGGATTCCTTCCTTCCTCTCCTTGTTATCTGGCTGCATGACTTGAGGAGACGTTCTGTGCCCTCCGCAGGCTTTCCTCATTTCCTTCCAGCAAGTTGTTTTAACCTGATACACTAAGATCTCAGTATATCAGGAAGAGGGAAATAGTGTGGCTGGGAGTTGTAGCCTTTGCAGGTGCAAATTCATTTCAAAATGCATTGCAAATGCAATGAGCATTTGAAGGGCTGCAGGGATTGATTGGGAGGGAGTTCATATTTGCTTAGAAGATGAACCAACTTCTCTGTTTCCTAAGGAAGAAACTGGTTCATTACCGGTTTAATATAAATTGAGTGAAGGTGAATCTTCCCAGTTCTAGTATTTCTGTCTTTTGTATGGAAAGGTTGTTGAATGTACGGCATTTAGATTTAAGGAAGACAGGTTTTTTCAATGTATAGAAGCAGACACATACTCTTTAATGCTTGTGTATGGGGTTACCAGATGAAATGTCTCTCCCCAACATCATTTATGGAAATGAGGATTTGGATAGAATGAGGAACAGAGGGCTCACAAGAGGCATCCATGGATGAAAAACCGTGAAAAGGGAGACTGAACTAATGCAGATACCTTCAGCATTCCAAACATTCTGCATCAAGTGAAGGGAAATATTTTTTTTATTCTATAAAGAACATTTATATATGTTGTAAGGGTATTTAGGAAATTTTGTGCACCTGCTCAGCCTATTCCCGGAAGTCAGACGTTAGGGGAGGGGGAGCAAGCTGGAAATAAACCTGTCTAGTTCTCTTGCAGGCTGTAAAAGGCTGAACCATCTGTAGGAGCAAGATTATAGATCTACGCAGTTTTGAATTCCCTCAAGAGATCTCTGGAGAGCCAATGTTGCAAAATGATACCTCTAATGATCTCCGCACAACACCATGCCAAGCCACTCATCTGTGTGTGGACATTGCAGATTTAGGATTAGAGCCACCATTAGTTATGGGGACACTGCAAACCGCACCAGTATAGACTGCATAAACTAGGGCTATAGGAAATTGCCTTATACAGAGTCAGCATTGTTGACACTGACAGCCCTGCAGTGTTTTAGAGCCCAATCTTATCCAACTTCCCAGTGCTGATATAGCCATGCCTATGGGGTGTGCATGGCATCCTGCAGTGCAGGGAGGGAAGTCACATAATTTAAAGATGCAAATTTAAGCAGATTTCATCTGAGTGAGCCAATGGCAATTAATATTGCTTAACATGGCAGGGTCATAGGGCCAGTTCACAAGATCAAACTGACATGCTGAGAATGGGAACTGCATGGATTCACACAGAGTGCAACATGCAGCAGAGCAATTGTGTGATTGTTTTTCAAGTTGCCCTTGTATAACTCAAGAGCTTGTTACCTGCACTCCAAATTCAGAGCGTAGTCTTAACCTGGACTTAGGCTGGCACAATTATGCCAGCAAAGTTTGGCTGGCACAATGGACATTGTAAAGTATGTTTGGACCAGTCTTGGAGTCAGAGAGGCCAGCAAACAGATGTGTGCCATCCCCCCTGACCCCGAGAATGGTCCAAACGCACTTTCCGGTGGTCCTTATACCAGCCAAACTTTGCTGGCCTTTGTGTGCCAGCCTACCTCCAGGTTAGGATTGTGCTCTCAGTGTGGGCACATTCAAGTCACAATCTCAGCATGTCACTTTGGTTTTGAAAATGGGTATGTGAAAGGATCAGTGTGCAACAATTCTGAATCTCTTTATTGTAACTGATATGTGAATTTCCCCCTTTATCTACAATAAAATTAGAAAGGCAATGGTGCATTTTGTTTGAAACATGAAATGGTCCTTTCTTTTTCTCATCCAGTAAGGTGTACTGTTTCATTTAAAAATGGTAATATAGATGAAGAGGCACCAAAACTATCCTGCTTGACAAAAGCAGTCTACAGACAACAGTCAAATTAAAATCACAATTGGATTTCTATTTATATTTCTCACCTCATGCTGTGCTAAAGCCATTCTCAGCTCTTCCTAATATGCCTCCAGTGAACTAATATGAACAACAAAGGGAGGTGAGTCACTTTGAAGATAATTATCTATATAAAATAAGTCACTTGAAGTCCAGCCCAAGAACCACTTCAGCAAAAAGTATGTAGATTTGAGTCAGTGTAAAAACCCTTGGCTTTCAGCAGGTTGAAAGTATTTTGGATCCAACTCAGCCATAAACAGGGACAGCGGACACAAATTCATATGGTTATTCAGCCTTGTGTAAACTGGTGGTTCTCAAACCTTTTAGCACCCGGATCCACTTTTTAAAATAACCCTATTGGGAACCACCCACCGTAGCTTCCACAGGCCATTTCTGGCCCATGGCCTTATGTTTAACACCCCTGCTCTAGTCCAACCACAAGAATTTCCCGTATCTCTAATGCAACTCTGGTTTTCCTGTGACAGCTGAGTTACAAGTCAAGCTATGCATAAGAACTATTGTTGTGTTCATTGCTTTAGTGTAGTCCTCCATGGGAGGAGGGAACCACTTAAGTCTTTGCTGGGGTGGGGCTGCAGCAGCAATGCAGGGATTGCGGTGCTGCTGGGGATAGGAGCAGTGGTGTCATTCAAATGATTTAGGAACAGGAACTCACTTTTGATTGGCACTTGTCGGGAACCCGGAACCAGCAATGGAGCCCGTTAGGATCCGGAACACCCGTTCTGGTCCATTCCCCCTGAATGACATCACTGGATAGGAGGGGTTTTTTTACACTTACCAGGCTCCAGCACTGGAGGTCTGGGGGGGGGGGTTCCGGGTCCCGGGGATACCTCCGCAGGGCTCCCCATGCCTCCAAACATGTTTTAAAAAGGGGGGAAAAACCAGTCAGTTCCAGTTTTGTGATGCAAACTGGAAGTGCCCTTTAAAAAAACATGTTTGGAAGCATGGGGAGCCTTGTGGAGGGCTCCCCGGGACCCCCTAGGAATCGAGCACTGGAGGCTGACAAGTGTAAAAAAAGCCCACTTCTCCCATCCTCAGGAGCAGTGTGATCATGGAGGGGAGGGTGCATTGCTGCCTACCCCTCCCCAACCCTTAAAGGGGAAGGAAGAAGTGCTTCTTTGGCAGGTGGCTCATAATCCACCAGCTTTAGTAGAGAACATTTATTGATGGATACTATGCTTGTTTTCAGTTGCTCAGGTAGCGCATTCCTTGATGGCCCACAGGGGCAGCTCAGCAAGCTTCTCCTCTCTGCCTGTTTCCCTCCCTTTGAATGCCCTTGCAGTTGTCCTGTGGAGGATAGTGTCCACCTGGTCAGGAACCCTCTCTCTGAACCGAATCCTTCCACTGAATGGGCAATTTCTAATGACTGATTATGTCTATAGACAGAAGTGCAGGGATTTGGATTCTGCTTTTGGCTGAATCCATCTGAGTACTTTAATTATAAAATTCATACAGGGGTTACATGCTGTGCATGTTTGATAATTGTACAGTTGTCTCACAGTTCACATTATGAATAATTAAATGTCATTTTGAGAAGAAGAAAAAAAAGAACCTTTACCCTGGTATATACACACTTAAGCAAATTAGTATTTCTAAGCCCTCACAGATTAAGTGAAGCTAACTACTTTGCACATTGCCACGAAATATGTTCCTTGATGCAATTTCCCCCCCCCCCAAAATGTCAAGGTTAAAAAAAGGCTCAAGACTAATTTAAATCCTTTCTAATCAGAAATACAATGCAAAGGTTAGTCACAGTTGGATGAAGCAAGACGTGTCCATACTACTGTCCCCAGACTGCTAAGTTGTTGAGCATGATGGGATCAACTATTCTAATAACATGGAGTGATTGCCAGCCCAAGACTGGAGTCTGCAACCTTTCTGGCAAAGGGGCAGGACATTGGGTGATGATATCAGCACATCATTGCCAAACTTCCACAGGGGCCAGAAGATTTTGGGGGGTGGTCCAGATCCAGCCTGCAGACCATAGGTTGTTGACCCCTGTCCTAAGAGACCAGACCTAGATTTTGTCTATTTTTTTCACCCAATGAAAGGTTTGATGAATCTTTTGTACTAACCCCCAAATAGCCACACATCATTAAGGGCGCAATCCTAAACTGAGTTAGGCTGGCATAAACTAAGCCAGTAAAGTTTGGCCAGCACAAGGGACACCATAAAATATGTTTGGACCACTCTCGGAGTCAGAGAGGCCAGCACACAGACGTAAGCCGTCCTCCCTGATTCCGAGAGTGGTCCAAACATGCTTTATGGTGGCCCTTGTGCAGGCTAAACTTTGCTGGCTTAGTTTATGCTGGCCTAACTCCAGTTTAGGATTGTACTCTATACTGTGCTCAAAACAGTGTATGAATGTTTCACTATCTGCACAGAACAAGGGCTACATTTAGGCAGAATCCAGTTAAACCTAATCACTTTTAAATCACATTTAATTCAGTGCAAAGGATGCATGGATGCAGAGGCAGCATGAAACATACATTCATATAAGAACATAAGAAAAGCCTTGCTGGATCAGGCCAAAGGCCCATCTAGTCCAGCTTCCTGTATCTCACAGTGGCCCACCAGATGCCTCAGGGAGCACACAAGACCACCAGATACTTGTATCTTGCTGCCATTTCCCTGCATCTGGCATTCTGAGGTAGCCATCCCTAAGGAAGACATCAGACTGAAGTTGGGGTTTAACTTTAAGCACAAATCACCAGTTTTTAACTCATGAAACCTACTGAACCCCTTCGCTTTCACGTTGAGATCCATGGGGCACAAAAACATCATCAATTCTGGCAGAGTGTGTCTATAGTATACATGCTTTATAAAGTTTCTTTTAAAAAACTCATGATCTTTATCTTATAAAATGTAACAGGATGTGCCATTTTAATTTTATAAGTGAGAAACTGAGGCTAAAATATGATGACTCATCAAGGACACCCAGGATAGCAAGGTGAATGAGAGATGAACCTTTAACTCCTAGATCAGTGATGGCAAACCTTTTGGGTTTGGAGTATCAAAACGTAGGAAAATGCTTAACTTGACTCTACTGATGTAGAGTCAACCCCCTCCCAAACAAAAGAGAAACAATTCTTTATATTCATTTATTTAAACAAAAAATACAGTCCAATAATGTATGGTGATATGAGTTATATAAAGAAACATCAAATAATTACAAAGATGAAAACTGAGTGAAACAAGCTCAGCTTTTGTCAGGCATTGTGGAATGCTGGTGTGTCACTCCAAATGCTGTGGTGTGTCACCTTTGACATGCGTGCTGTAGGTTCACCATCACTGTCCTAGATCATAGTCTAGCATTGTCAGATGGACTACAAAGGCCTTTGAATTGTGCAATGGGGGAAAACCAGATTGGGCTGTACAGGGAAATGCAAACCATAAATTGTGATGGATAAGCAGCAGACTGCCTTTTGGTTCCCCAAAGTGCCATTTGGACAATTCCTGGGTGTCCTATTCCTTGGCACGCTGTTGGGGATTGGGGCATCCAGTCATTGTTAAAAAGTGTGATGGAAAGGAAGATGACAATTCCCATTGGATTCAAGGCCCCTGGTTGGCCCCAGGTAGCACTGTAGAAGCAGTGGACCATCTTCTTCTTCTGCATGACCATTCTAAAAATCCTTGCTGCTGCTCCCCACCATTGCCCAGTAAACCAACAAGGGGTCCAGCAGCTAATGGGAAGGGATATCAAGAGGCAGAGGGCAGCAGTGGATGCAAATCTTCCTTTGTTGAAGTGCCCGTAAGAACAGTGATAGCATGTATTGTCACCCATCTACTGCCTGGTTCCCAGGCACCATGGGGACGGGTGATGAAAGTGTTGCAATGGTGCAACTAAGCAGGGCCAGGATGGTCCATTGCCCCTTGCAGTGAAACGCAATTTTCCACTCTCCCTGGTGGGAGTGGGTGACAGCACCTACCTTTTGGCGCATGGCAGTGCCATGAAATGAGCCCTCCTGGCCCTAACTCCTGTACAGCTCCAAATGAAGCTGTTTCTGAAGCCAGGGCCATGCATGCATGGGGAAAGGGGTGTCTGTACAGATGTGGGGATGATGATGTGGGGGCACCACACAGCCCTCCCTTTTTCCAGCATCCCATCTTCTCATATTTTCAATATGGCTGCTCTAGGTGCTTTGCGACCCACCTGAAATTGGCTCGTGGCCCACTAATGGGCCCCAACCCACAGTTTGGTAATTACTGTCATAGTAGATCTGGAGGACATGTTTCAGGAGGAGAAGCTACCTCAATCCAAAACTACATTCTGTGCTTTCAGATATGTGCAATGTATTAATCAGCTTTCCTTCAAAGAGGCTTATGTTGAAGCATCGCTCTGTCTATTGCACTCAGATTGTGAAACACAGTGCAATAAGAATCAGTCTGAACTGGGCTGTTTGGTAATTCTGCAAAATGAAGAACTACTATAAGACTCGGGGTCAGGGGCACCGTACTGTTTCTACAGCAAAGTATCCATTCAAGGCAGCTTTTGCTTTTGTCCTCCTGTGTAAGGATCATTAAATCTTTAAGGCTTTCTGTCGTGAGTTTGTACACAGGGGGAAAAGGGATTTGCATGCTGCAGGCATCAGCAGAGAGAAAGAGGCACCATCCTTTAGGGGACAGTAAAACTCACAGTTTTGTGACTTAGAAACCAGCTGCCTGGCTCCCTTGGAAACAGACATTGAATTCTAGTGGCAATTTGCTGGGATGAATAAAGGGAAGTGTTTGTTTTGTGGGAAGCGAAACAATAAAATTTATAATACAGTTAACTACATCGCAGCCATTAATTTCTGAAAGGAGAGGTGGTCCAAGTTTCCTAGAAGCCACATCCTTTAATCTGGAAATTCAGTTTTGGGCTCCAGATGGCATGGGTCTCTTCATTGTTGATTAATGGGAAGATGGGGAAGCCCTCTTCATGTGCTGGGAGGCACATTTCTTAGAGGACTTCATAGACTTCAAAGCTGAGCACTGGCTCTGATTCATAGTGCCAAGCAACAAAGGTCATCACGGCTACTGGAATTTCTGAGCCTTTCTGGAAATGTCTTCTTGAGCTTCCAGTCCAGTACAAAATTCAGAGCACAATCCTAACCTGGAGGTAAGCTGGCAAAGATAGGCCAGCAAAGTTTGGCCATCATAAGGGACACTGTAAAGTATATTTGGACCACTCTAGGAGTCAGAGAGGCCAGTGCACAGATGTGCACCATTTTCCCTGACTCTGAGAATGGTCCGAACACACTTTACGGTGGCCCTTGTATTAGCCAAACTGTGCTGGTCTAACTGTGCTGGCCTAGCTCCAGGTGAGGATTGCGCTCTCAAAGAGTTTCAGAAGAGGCTTCTAGCTGGCATGAGGAGCTGTTTCTAGAAAAGGAGGGATTGGCTGCATTACCCTTTTGCACATGCACAGACCTTTGGGTTCTCTGCTTCGTGTCTGAAAGACAGGTCCCAATACACAGTAGCATAGCTGGGTAACGTAGCCAGCCCTAGGGCGCACGTAGGATTGCGCCTTGAGAGATCTCCATGCAGTATCCTTCTGTACATCCAAAGCTGTCTCTTCCATCAAACTGTCTCCTCCATTATCAATATTTATGAGAGAAAGAACTATGCATGCCCTTTTGGAGAAATCATGTTCACAAACATGGCTGGATCTGGATGACTCTGTTGGCCATCTAGCATTACATCAAGGAAAGCATATTAAGTAGCATTTCCATTTATCTGAACATCTGAGTATCCCAACGCTTCTCATGTTCTTTATATCATTGTCTTTCAACCTTGGGGTTGGGACCCCAATGAGGTCACCAAGCTGCAGCTGTGGGGTCACAGCAACTTATGGGAAAATAGGTTGAAGACGACTGAAGTAGAGCACCACCATGTAAAGGGGAGGTATAATGTACTCCATCAAGTACCAGGAGATTGTGCCCCAGACCTGCTCAGGTTCTTAGCGATGGTGGCTAAAATAGCTTTCATTAGTGCTTTCATAGTAACTTTTTCTACTCTCTCTATTTGGTTATAGTGAAAAGTACTGGGCGGGCATTATTAGGGTAGGGATAGGTGGCAACAGGGGCAGGGGTGGGCAGAGAGTGTCCCGGGAGGGGGTTGGGATTGACAGTGGGTCCCAAGTCTCATATTTAAATATTGATTGGGTTCGTGACATGAAAAAGGTTGAATAAAACTGCCGTATGTAATTAGTTTGCAGAGAACTATATGGAACTGCATAACTCCCCTAAAATTGTAGCTACATGTTTCCATCAATTTGATTATAGCACAAATTTGTTTTATCCAACACTGGTTATTACCAGTTTTTACTATCCGTCTAGAGAGATGCTTGTTTAAATTAATGTTTATAGAGAAATGATTCCTCCAGGCGACCCTCCACTGTCCTATAACTTAATATCCAGTCTACAATATCTTTGCTTATCCGTAAATATTTTGACGTGTTCACATAAGATGTAGCACTGCTTGCAATGCTTGGACAGTAAATGCTATTGCATCATTATGGCCATCTCAATTAGAGCCGGATAAAAAGATTTTGCAAATGGCTTTGTCTTACCATTTCTTTCAGTAAAGTGTTTAGAGGTCAAGGAACAAATATGATAAGTAGTCATTATGAATCTATCTATATATAAATGAACACGTGTGTGTGTGTGTGTGTGTGTGTGTGTGTGTGTGTGTGTTCATTCCAGCATAACTCTGGAATGCCTGGAGCGATTTACACCAAACTTGGTACACATATGCCTTATGATCTGGAAAGAAATATTGTGGGGGTAAGACACCCCTAGCACCCCTAGGGGTGGGGGTGGGAAGGGGGCAACATGTAAAAAATAATCAAAAATGACCGATATTAGTGTTGAATCCATAGTTTTCAGGGTCGCTGAGATGAATGGTGACACTCCCGATGCCGTTTAAGTCCAGGTTCAGCCCCCATCGGCATGGGGGGGTGAGAAGGGGTGAACAAGAAAATGTCCAGAATGACCGACAGTGTAAAATCCATAGTTTTTGGGGTCGCTAAGCTGATTGGGGACAGTCCCAATGACATTTAAGCCCAACTTTACTCGAATCGCACGAATAGAACTCTGTAGAACCTTCTGGAAATTTTTAGAAATCATTATGCCCTGATCTTGGACTCATTATTCTTGCTCCTGGAGGTGAAATTAAAAACGTTGTGTATAATCAAGTTTTGAGTTAAATTAATATAGTGAATTTGTAAAAGATTTTACTTTATAATTTTTATAATGTACTTATACTTTTAATTTCCTGTACATAAAATTACTTCGATTTTACACTATAGATAGAATTCATTCCTTTTCCTGTCTAATAGAAGCTTGGGATACATAAATACCCGGGCAACGCCAGGTAACAACAAGCTAGTGACCCTATAAAACAGTCAACCCTGCATGAGAATAACATAGATATTCTGCCTTTTCAGCAGATAATAGATCTAGATTTCTACCTAGGTACATAGATTTTCCAGCTCTCTCTTACATTTCCCAGAAGAACAAGAAAAAAGTGGGGGGTTTTACCTACTAAGGGCTCAATCCGATCCACCTTTCTGGTGCTGCTGCAACTGCAATGCAGCTGTATGTGAACAAATGTTCCCTTAACTTGGGGAGGCCTTCCTTACTTTCCCACTGTCACAGAATACAGCATACATCCCATTGGGATGGCTACACCAGGGCTGGAAAAATGGATAGGATTTGGCCCTAAGGCCAAATCCTATGCACACTTATCTAGGAGTACACACAATTGAACATAATGGGAGTGATACTTCTGAATAGGCATGTATGGGCTTGTGCTCTAAGGCTGCAATCTTATACACACTTACTATACCTTGAGGAGATCTCATTGAACTCATGGGGGCTTACTTATGAGAAGACTTGCATAGGATTGCTCTGTAACCAGCTGAACGACCTGAATTATTTGTCTAGGACTAGCAATCCTATGCTTGTCAGAAGAAAGACCTATTGTGTTCAACGGGACAGGCCTAGGGATTGCAATCTAACAGTGCAATCATACATATCTACTCAGAAGTAAATCTCATTGTGTTCAGTGGGGCTTACTTCCAGGAAAGTGCATATAGGATTCAATCTGCACAATTTCCACTGTTGGCTCCCATATACACCAGAACCCTGCAGCTCTGGTGTATATGGGAGGATGTGATACCATTGCATAGCCTCTGAACAGAGCATTCCCTGAATGGAAAAAAGGGTCATTCCTGTCCACATGGTATACCATATATGAGCCTGAGTCCTACCAAGACTTCGATTATAATACGTGTACAGTATTCTACTTATAAACATTATTTCTCTGAAAACATTAAGAGTGTTAGGGCAACAATGATGAGGCATATAAGAAGCCCAGTTTTGGAGTCATGTTTCAACTAAGAAACCTCTTAATCAGCCATTTCACAATCCAATCACAATTACTGGAACCCTATTTATATAACCCAGTCCATTTCAGTGAGTTAGAAATAGCTGAGGGTCATTCGGTATTGACAGATGGCATGTTTTCTAATACAATGGTGCTCAACGTCCATATAAAACATGTTTAGTATCCAACTGTCTTACTACAGGGGTTCTCAAAGAGTTCAGACTTGCTGCAATATGATGGGTTACATTGATGTTATGTCTATATTATTATTTTTTCTAAGTACCATAGTAGCATGTTTGAGACCCCCTGAACATGTGACCTTAGGCAAACTTCTCAGTTTGGCTCTCTCTGAGCCTGATGCTTCTCAGTTATGGTCCTTTGGGGAAAAAAAATTATTCAAAGGCAGCACCTGAGCAGTCTTGCTGATGCTATAAAAAGGCCTGTGCTCTGCTTTCCCTGTTCCTCCTTCATTGCACCCCTGACAATAAGCTTGCGCTAGTCAAATCAAAGCGTACACCTAGTTCCAAACACTTGTAGCCACTGCATTTGCCTCCCACCAATTGGATGAGATTTTGAACAGCAGATCTTAAAGTACGGCTGGATTTTTGCAGACACACATTCGTAAAACTACGCAGGATTCTCTAAAAGTAAGCATCAGCACAAACTCTTTCCCATGGCTTTTGATTTATACCTCTCATTTAGAAGCTATTCACCTAAATAAGTCTGTCTGACTTTGGTTGCAGTCCTAAATTTACATACTGGGAAGCAAGTACATTAAATACAGGGGGACAGACTCCCAAGATAACATGTGTAGGGTTGCACTTGAGAAACCAACGACAACAAAACAATGACAAGAAAGACTCTGAGAAATTGTTTAGGATAGATCACAAAGGTACTGAAAGCCATGTTATTTATATTCCAGTTTTACAGGTCAGTTAACTAAGGATGGGTTGTGATGAAAAGAAAAATATGCAGCATAGATAAATTTTTCTTGTTTAGAAAGATCTTTTGTCTAAGAGAACATTTGGTTTGCTTTTCCTTTTCAAATGGTGTATAATTATAAACTAAATTGTATCATTCTTTCTCACAATTGAAATATTTTTAATTTTCTGGACACAGGATGAATGAGCTATTACAAAGCCTTTAGAAAACCAACATATTTTCCTAAGAGCACAGTCTTAACCTGGAGTTAGGCCAGCAAACTTTGGCAGGCACAAGGGCCACCAGGAAATACGTTCGGACCACTCTTGGAGTCAGGGAGGATGGTGCACATCTGTGTGCTGGCCTCTCTGACTCCAAGAGTGGTCCAAACGTTACCGTGTCCCTTGGGCCAACCACACTTCGCTGGCCTAACTGTGCTGACCTTCCTCTAGGTTAGGATTGCACCCTTATAGTACAAGCCTACGCATGCCTAGGATTGGCTACAACAGTGAAGGAGAGGAGCGATTTACACGGCATGGTAAGGTTCCTTGCAAAACAGCACTCCGCCTCCCCCTGTAGGGATGCTACTGCATGTAATACAGTATATACTCCAGCAGTGGTGCTGCAAACTATGGGCTGGCAGGGGATCAGATTAGGCCATCAGTTTTCCTTGGGATTGTTGTGGTTGTGATTAGCTGTGCTGTATCCTATTGTTCATTGTAAGAAAGTGGGGGAAATGGCAGGAGGTGTGATGTTTCTAGTGTTTTTCCCATCCCCATTATTCCCTATAGGTAGGGTTACCAGATACAAACTGGGACAGTGTGCCTATTATATACCTTTAACCACTGTACAGATGTCACATCCCCAGGGCAGGCCTGGTCCTGGGGTGGCAGGCCTGAGGAGTCCAAAGGGGTTCATACCCCACTGGGCGCATCAGTACCTGTCAACAAGAAGATGCAGGGAGCCCGTTCAAGCAGGTAAAGTCAGCCTCAGCTCAGTCACAGGGAAAGGGGATTTCCTCACCCTTGGTCCTTTAGCCTGGGAGTAGGAGGCTGTTACTCCACAACCACCTCCTCCTCTTCTGCCTTCCCATACACAACTGCCCTCATCACCAGCTGCTTGCTCCTTTTTATGGCTAAGTAAGCCTCTGAGACTCCACCCCTTCCTCTCCTCCTGAGACAGGCCTAGCTAGCTGCCCAGAAGGTCATGGGGGTTTGCAGAATCACTCCCGTCCCTACTCTGTGTCCCAGGGTTTTAGCCGGGCTTGCCCTGGCCGATCCTGCTTTCCCTGAGGGCCTTGCTTGGGCCCTGGTCGGAGGCTGGAGGCTGCTGCCGTACCTCATCCATGGAGGCGACCCCCGGATCCAGGTAAGGCTGGGGTGGGGGGACCCTGGACAATAGAAGAGAGAATTTGGGCAGGTGCAGCTCATAATGGAAGGGTTTCAAAAGCTACACCTGCCAAAATTCCTTCTTCTATACAATGGTAAAAGGTATAGGCACTCTGTCCCAGTTTGTATCTGATAACTCTGCCAATAGATTTATTCCTATTCTGAAGTAAACTCTGTCATTGGTGTAGCAGCTTTTGGTGTCAGGGGCATATCTGCCACCCAAAGGGCAGTTAGGATATGGCACAAGCAGACTCCTCTTCTGGTAACATCCTTCCCAGGTTTACACCCCAGTCTCCTCTCATTTTGGCCTCTCCTCTGGCAGAACTGCAGTGGCACTCAAGCTATGTTGTAGCAGCATTGTTGAGGTGTTGTGCCAGCATCCATGAACTTCCGTTATTGTGAACTTCCATTATTGTGGTTGCATGCCTGGAGTTAGGCTGGCGTATCTGGAAGATAGGATTGGGCTGTAAGAAATCAAAAGACTTCCTTTCTGAAACTTGTAAAATATTAGTGCAACCTAACGATCTGGATTGAACAATAAGAGCTAATATAACTGGGGAAATGAATGTCATATTGTAGTATGAGAAAATGTATAGCGAACTTTAGTTGTCATTTCTGTAAAGCTGATTTGTGATGTTGCTCTTAAAGGATTTTAAAATAATGTTTTAAAATAATTACATAATGTTATTATTTAATAACATTTGCAGTACAAGTCTATGCATGTGTACTCAGAAATAGGTCCCATTGTGTTCAATGAGATTTACTCCCAAGAAAGTTCGTATAGGATTGCAGCTTTGGTATTTTAAAAGTTTTTTTTTAACAAACTACTCCATAGAAGGTTCTACTTTCTATAGAGTTTCTGTAGACTATAGAAATTGTTCCCTATTGTCTCCGGCCTTTGTTGGAGATGCCAGGTGGGCAGGGATTCTTTTGTTCCTGTTTGGTGGGAGTGCAGATTGGTGAAAATATATTGGAGGACTATATTAAACTGTGTTATATTAGAAAGATCATCCGTTATGAAATGCTGTTGAGCAACTTGTGTGGGCATGTTAGGAAAGAACATATGTTTTTGGTGGTATATTTGTTCATGGCAGCTCAGATTATTATGATCCAAAATTGGAAATCAGCACAGTTACAGGCTGTCAAATATTGGCTAAGGAAAGTGGATTTGTATATCGCTAAATAAAGTTTCCACGTAAAAGTATTTGTGGAAAGGAAGGACTCGCTCAATGGACAATTTTGGGACAATCAGCATCTGTATGTTCAGTATTGGCAGGCCAATCCAAATTCAGACTTGAGACCCTAAGACATATTGGTGCTGACTCAAGAGTTGCATCCAGACCATGTGTCGGCAGAGAAAGGTAGGTTAGTGCTGGGTGGTGCGGGAGGTGGGAG
The DNA here is from genome assembly GCA_029204185.1 of Lerista edwardsae. NCBI lineage: Eukaryota > Metazoa > Chordata > Lepidosauria > Squamata > Scincidae > Lerista > Lerista edwardsae. Next base: position 19,590,109 of record JAJKFI010000003.1, read on the forward strand.
AACGGGTATTCTGGAGGGGGGGGTAGGGGGCATTTTTGCGTGGAAGAGGGCAGAACGTCCCGTTCTGATCAGCCCACACTGGATCCTAATACCCACTCCTGAGCATTGCAACCATTCACGGACTGGTTGGAATTGCGTCAGCTATTAATTGAGGTTCTTAAGCATCCCCTAAAAAGCCAAGGTAATGCAAATGGGTGGTCCAGTCCTGAGCTGCCCATGTGCTTGTACGAGCAGCAGTAGCAAAGCAGCTACTGCTGCATCCTTCCGGTGACAGGCAGGTGCCAGAGGCTCTTCGGAGGAAGCAGACATTCATCCCCTTCCCCTGGGGAGGGGTGTAGGGTGGGCAATGGGTCTCCTTGCGTCTAGGCTAGCTATTTAACTAGCTCAAAAGTGAGGGCCTCTGTGTGGGCCACATGCGAAGGTAGCCGCTGGTCCTCCTCCCACTCCGCCCCTCCCCTGCCTAGGAACACCCTCCCGTTCTGCCTGAAAAGCATGCAGTGCTGGTGACGGTAGCACTTACTGCTTGCTGGCTTGAATTGCTGCCTCCAGGTGGTGCAGGGCTGGCACTGGGTTGGCATTAGTGGTAATGGCTTACTGCTGGGGCTGGAAGTGCAACTTTTGCGATAGAAGTGTGGATGGTATGCTCTTACTGCCTGCACAAAAGCCCATGAGAGCCATTCAGTTGTGCCCCTGTGGAGAAAACATATTCAGAAACCACAATTTGGGCCAATGTGTCAGTCTAGTGATGAAATGTACAGTATGGTTTCATGCTTGCACATCTGAGTGGGTGCGCTTATACTGCAAACTTTGCAATGCTTCAGATTCAATAATATCAAGTGCTTTTGTGCCAAATGTAATGGAATGTAAATTCTAAAAATAAATAAATGTTCATAACTAAGCACTCAGGTTGTTCTGAAATACTTGATTCCTATGATTCAGTACACAAGACTGGATTTTGGTTCAGTAAAACAAAAGAGTTATCTGTCATATGAAATCCAGGTCACTGCAATAATGTGAAGTGCAATCCTAGGTTACTCAGAAGGAAGCTTCATTGAGTTGTGGCCATTATTATTTTTTTTGAGATAAATGTGTATAGAAATGTAGCCTTATTTCTTTTGATTCCAGTCTACAGACAGAAGTGAGAATATAAATTCTAATACCTCTTCATAAATTTCTAGTACAATTTCTTGGAAATATGTTTCAAAGGTATGTCCTACTGATGCACATATAGTGTTTTTGGACATGTCTTTGTGTCTTGCTGTTCTGTTCTTGGTAGGTAGCTCACTGATTTAGTTTGCCAAGGAGGCTGGCTGGCTCATTTGTAGATTTGAGATGAATTGAAAGTGGCTGGACTAGTATCTTACTTTTCGACAATTTGTTAGGCTCTCAAGTTTAACGTATAGCACTATTTTCTGGTTTTCGTGAAAGTTTGGTATGACTTTATTTTGCACAGAAGCACCAAAATTAGGCTTCTGGTTGTTCCCTAGGACTCTAGAAGAAACACATTTTCAAATCTGGGCCAGAGTCAGGTCTAGAACTCCTAATGTCAAAATAAAAATAGAGAACTTCCAAGTGTGTGCAGAGTTTATTATTTCAAATTTCTAACTTTTAGGACTAGAACTGGTTTTCAGATGTCAAGGCTCAGGAACAAGTGAAGTGATAACAGAGACGTAAGTGCCTCTGAGCATGTGCAGGTACTTTTAAACCTTTACCAAATAAAGAGGGTGTTGGGGTACCAGGAACAAAGAGGGATAGAAAACTATGGAGATCCTCTCCTACGTTATTAAATAGATTATTTAAGAACAGCCTTGCTGGATCGGGCCAAGGACCCATCTAGTCCAGCTTCCTATATCTCACAGTGGCCCACCAGATGCCACAGGGAGCCGACAGAACGCCTAGATACTTGCATCTAGCTGCTGCTCCCCTGCATCTGGCATTTACGCTATTTACCCTTGCCCCACCCCCAGTAAAGACACCAGACTATGGCTTGGGTTTAGCTTTATGAAACACAAGTGACCAATTTTGAAATCATGAAATCTACTGAACACACTGTCCCTCCCTCGCCAGTCTGGGGTAGACGAAAAAACTGCCAAACATGGCTAATTCGGATGACAGAAAAAAATTCCTAGCTGGCCCTCATGATGAGCGACCAGCTGATCTCAGACTGGACATACCCAGTGGTGTCATCCTACCGGAATGCTGGGCGGGACATCCGGGTGATTGGCAGCCTGCCCGTCGCGTAACGCTGCGGTACGTGACAGGCGGGCTGCCGATCACCCGGATGTTCCACCCAGCATACTGGTAGGATGACACCACTGGTCATACCTTTCATAGCTTGCAGCCCGTGATAGAGTTTGAATTAAAGAGGCATGAGTCCTCTTTCCTTAATGTGGTTAGTAAAAAGTGCCTTGATGAATCAAGTCAGGGGTTCCTAAAGTGTGCATCATGATGCCTTAGAGCAGCAGTTTTCAAAGTCTTACTCAAACTTTGAAGACAAGATAAGTGTCTGCAGGGGTGGGGCTGGGTAGTGTGGGGGGGGGGGAGGACCTGGCAGCGCTGTAGCGATCACAGTGCCATGGGCATTTAGGGGCATGTGCCCTATCTGACTGTGTGGAGGCAGTTGGGGAGAAAGGTTGGGCAGGCCTGCCGCCACTTCTGTGGACCTCCCTAATGCTTAAAATAGCTCAGGGGGCACATCAGAGCTTACCTCTTGTTATGTGAGAAGCAGGAAGTAAGCTCTGATCAGGCCATGGAGCTACTTTAAGCATTGGGGAGGCCTTCAGAAGTGAAAGTGGGGGCTCCCAAAGGAGTGTGTCCCTCTTTCTAGACACCCCTTCAACCCCCCAGGTAAGTCACGTAGCTGGGCAGTACTTTCTGGGATCAATCCCCTAAAGGGGAAATGGCCCTTTTCTGTTCATTATGGTGGGTCACGACCCACCGTTTGAAGAGCAGTGCCTTAAGGCATTGCGGCATACACCCCAGTGGCACCTCCAACCTTTCTCCTTGGGCATCGCCATCTTGGATCTCATAAAATCTCATGAGATTTGGGTATGAGATTTCACAAGAGCCAAGATGGACAATACCTGGCCTTGCTGGGAAGAAGAGGCTGCAGGGAAGCCTTGCTGGGAAGAAGAGGCTGCAGGGAAGCCTTGCTGGGAAGAAGAGGCTGCATCATGACCCATATAAGTTTGGGAACCACTGCATCAAGTCTTGCAAAAATAGTATGGCACCCCAAATGTCATTTTTCTGTGTTGCAAGCCATTGTGAGTGGTTGATGTTTGCAAGGGTTTGAGCTTTTGTGGGCACATTGAAACTTCTGAAAAATAAAATTGATGGTTGACAAGACAGGTTTTGCAGACATTTGCTTTAAACATGCATAAACATGCAGTTCAACTCTTTCAACTCCTGCATGCCTATTCCAAATACAATGCTGTTGTCACTCTATGACTACTTCAGTCTCTCTCTCTCTTTTTTTTTAATCCTAGCAGGCCGTATTTTATAAGGGATTTTTCCAGAAGTCACCTATTTTGTTCTCTACGCTAAGACTGATATTTCTGTACAGAACAGACTTTAGAATGTCAGACAGAGTTCTGAACACATGAAAAAAGCAGGAGATTTAAGATGACATTTGCCATGTGTGGCCCAGATGACAATTTTGCCCTAAGAGAGTTCATTTCATTGGCTTTAGTTTTAATTCCACTGTACAAGCTACTTTTAAAGGAAAATGAACTTTCATTACAACAAGTTTATCTGGGAACTATTTGGTGCCAGCGGACATTTGCAGGCAAAGTGTTGACTGCATAGTACACAGAAGCATAGAAGTACATAGAAACGGCCCCCAAGCTCTTCAGAAGCTCCTTCCTCCAGTCCCTTTTCCCCTAGGAACATTACAGCAAAAGCAAAACTCCAAGGCCTTGTTTGCACAAACCAGGTAACCCAGATCACCACTTCTGTGGGATAGAAGGGATTCCACTTTTATATGGGATAATTCTAAGGAGCCAACACAATCTTAAACAACAGGCAGGTGAAGGGAGAGTTGGATTACTCTGTGCTACAGAACAGTTCTGTTGAATAAAAGGATATGACACACCAGTCTGTTGTGTCACACTTTGGCCAGACACTTTATTGCTAAAGCTAATGAGCCATTGCACATAGCCCAGTCCTACCTCACTCCCCTCTTTACCGATGCAGCTGCACCAATAGAGCACGCACTGTATCCTGCAGTGCCCTTGGCACACACCTGTCCCCACCCCAGCCCCCACCCTGTTCTTCCTCCTCCTCCCCCCATTCTCTGCACCACCCAACGCCCATGACAACTTGTTGGCACCAGGGCATCTTTATGGGTTGCTACTCTACTAGATCATAACTGAAATATTCTAGAAGGCTCTACAATAAGAAACGTAACTAAAAACTGATAGCAGAAATTTATCCTAGTGGCTGTTTGTACTCTTGATCACAAGAGCAACACAATGAAACCCTCAACGTATTTGGTTTTCATCACAAATTCACAGACTTTAGCCTGCTATGAAAGTTTTGATTGATTCTAATAAATCAGCTTGCTATCGGTATTGGGTTCTTTGTTGCTATTATTATATTTTAAAATTTGTTTTGAATTGTTTTACTCACGTTTTTACTCAGGTTATGTTGGACTGGGAGGTAACAGCCTGCTCCTGAGCTTCTGTAGGAGCAGCAGTGCCAAAGCGGCCACAGCTGTTTCTGGCGGGAGCAGTGGCAGCCCCTGGCAGTTGCCAGGGTCTCCTCAGGAGAAGGGGACTTTTGTCCCCCTCCCTGGGGAAAGCCGTGGGCCCACAGCCGTGTTCCTCCCGTCTCCACTTGCTATTTTGCAGGCCGAGAATGGAGAGCCCCGTGTCAGGCTTCCAAGCCAGACATGGAGGCAGTGATGTCATTCAGGGGGGAACGGACCAGAACGGGCGTTCCGGATCCTAACGGGCTCCGTGGCTGGTTCCAGGTTCCCGACAAGTGCCAATCAAAAGTGAGTTCCTGTTCCTAAATCATTTGAATGACACCACTGCATGGAGGGTTGGGGATGCAGAGGTGAGCGCAGCCACCAGTCCCGCCTCTTCCCAGGGCCACTCCCCCCCCCTCCCACTAATGGCGCAATCCTGACCTGGAGTTAGCCCAGCTTAGTTAGGCTTAGTTAGGACTCTTACTGCAGTCCGATGTGGTGGTGGTGCCATAGCACTGAGGCTCAATGCCACTGGTGCTGGCCCAGCATCAGTGCTTCCTCCTCACTGGGTGCCATAAATGTGCTTCATAGCACATTTACAACAGCTGGAGCTGGTGCTGAGCAGCAGCGCCAGCTGTACGAGCCCACAGGTTTGGGCTGTAAGTCAGTTGAGGTCCCTGCTGTTGGCTCAACATCCATACTCCATAACACATATTAAAAGGTTTATTTATATTCATTGTCTTTTCCCAGCTGTTCATCCATTTGCATTTTAAACTGGAAACTTTCCAACTCCCTTCAGGTGCAATGAGGCAAACAATAGCAGCATCCTGTGACAGGCAATGTAGAACAGAACGATTCATCTCGGATTTGTATTTGTCACACACGCTTCTTGCTGAACCACAAGGCAGGAGAGCAGTGTGCTATCACATTGAACATTTGCTTCTGGGTTGCTAAAATAACTTCGTGGATGTGCCAGTACTGGAAAGAAGTCCTGGTTCCAGCTTTGGGCAAAATGTGTCCTTACACTAAATTTTAACTCTGGACTCAAATCTTGTGCCCACCTTTGTGGGAATAAATCTACAGCTTATGCATTGCAAATTAATTTAGAACATGCATGGCTTATGCATATATTCAAGCAATCACATGCCACAGGACTAGGCTAAAGTGGCAGGACTATCAGTGGCAACTTGGGATATCCTTATATGCATTACCTGAGTAAGGTAAAGGTTTCCCCACAACCTAATGGTCTAGTCGTGACCGACTGTAGGGGGCGGTGCTCATCTCCGTTTCTAAGCCTGTGGAGCCGGCGTTTGTCCTGAGAACAAGCTTCCGTGGTCATGTGGCCGGCATGACTCTACGCCGTAGCGCACAGAACACCGTTACCTTCCCACCAAAGTGCTCCCTATTTATCTACTTGCATTTTTACATGCTTTCGAACTGCTAGGTTGGCAGGAGCTGGGATAAGCAACAGGAGCTCACTCGGTTGCGCAGTATTGAACTCCCAACCTTCCGGTCAGAAAGCCCAGCAGCAACAGATTAACCCACTGCGCCACCACGTTACTGGTGTATCTTGCTGAGTACCTTGCTGTTAACATATATATGCATTATGTCAAATATGAGCAGAATGTTAGCAATCGCCATATGGAGTGCGTTTTAGAATGAGCTCAACTTTTTCGACCTTAGTTTTTTAGTTGCAAAAACCCCTGATACCAAGGGCTGAGATCCAGAAACATCTGCATTGGATGGTAATCTTAAGAACATCGAAACACAGGAAGCTGCCTTCTACTGATTTAGATTCCTGGTTCATCTGTCTCACAGCCCAATCTCATAGGGCTGATTCATTGATGGAACTAGTGTCTCCCCAGTGGAGATTGCTTTATGGCAGTTGTAAAAGCCACTCCAGCAGCACACAAAGCCGTGAGCTGCCGTAGCACCGGCAGGGAGGCTGCAGAGGGCCACCGCCCACTGCAGAATGACTAGGTACCCATCAACAACTGTGAGTTGAGGGTACAGGATGGAGCAGAGGCTAGTGGAATAGACAGAATGGAGGAGGATAGGAGGCATGTCCAGAGATAGGAAGGGGTGGCAATTGGGGTAGCCAACTTGCACTAGATGCCATTCCTTCCTTGCTTACTGACATATCCTCTTTTCTCCCTTGGACTTGCACCAGCTAAAGAGCTGGCATTGGTGCAAGTTGGCAAATGGGAGGCTTATAGGAAGATCAGGGGAAATATGTTCCCTTACTGCCCACAAGTCTCCAAGTCCACACACATCCCCAGGATGCAACTTTTGGGTGCATCTGCATTGGCCAGAGAGGGGGATAGGGTTGGGCCTTCGGTTATTGTTGGCACTTTGGCAACAACTCTCCGGAGTCTCGCCCAGCTCTACCTGAAGATGCCAAGGACTGAATCTGAAATCTTCTGTGCACAGAAGGTGCTTGACCACAGAATCACAACCCCTAAATTTGCCGTTCCTCATTCCGTGTGATGCTATCCTGTCAAAAAGCTACTTGGCTAGTTCAGTTAGAAAGATGTATATGGAAATCAGCATTAATGGAACCATTATATTGCTTTCCCAATTAAAATAGTTTTCCCTACGCATAAACTCAGTTTTACTAGGATTTCATTTCTGTACTGTCATGAGTTGCTGGATGCTTAAACTGTCACCCAAACTTACATGTCCTTCAACGTGTGGATTTTGTTTGCATTTAGTTTGGTGGCAACGAAGGAAACAGACAGTGCAAGATCTCGTAGCATGCCAATGTCTCCATCGGACTTCCTGGATAAATTAATGGGTAGGATGTCTGGCTATGATGCAAGGATCCGACCAAACTTCAAAGGTAATTTCTAATCTCTAATCTTCATTCAACTATAATGTTTGCACCTGTGCAAAGAGATACTTTTTTTCTGTTCAGCTACTGCTTTGGAATGTGTCTTTGATCTATTGCATGCCAGCAAAAACATTTTCTCCTATTTGTTGAAGCTTCTGGAAAAATTGCAGTGCCAAAACTCAGTTGAAGTGGCGCATTCTTCCTTATAACGTTTTCAAGTGACAGGAACACAGCAGATGCTAAATGACTACAAGCAAAATACAAGATGTTCCGAGTCAAGGTTTTGTCTGAAAAATTGGTTGTTCTCTTGTGTAACAAACGGAACCAAGTAATGGCCACTAAAGAATGTTGCACAATTTCAGTGCCAAGAGATGCTGTATATTCTGTGACTAAGCATCAAACTAGATGTGACAATTGTGTCACAGAAACAGGGACAAGCAGAGGTCTCTTCCCAACCTCTTCACCTTGCCGCTGAAAAAATTCTGAAACTCCAGAAAATGGGTAGCTAAAACACCGTCACATTTAGGGCACAATCCTAATGATCTTTCCAGCACCAGGGTAAGGGCAATGCAGCTCCAAGGTAAGGGAACAAACATTCCCTTACCTTGAGGTGGCCACCATGTCTGCCCCCCCAACATGCCCCATTGGCACCGCGATGTCAGTGCTGGAAAGTTGGTTAGGATTGAGAGCACAATCCTAACCATCTTTCCAGCACTGACATAGCAGTGCCAATGGGGAATATGCTGCATCCTGCAGTTGGTGGGCAATCATGGAGGCCTCCTCAAGGTAGGGGAGTGTTTTTTACCTTACCTCAGAGCTGCATTGCCCTTATCCTGGTCCTGGAAAGTTGGTTAGGATTGCGCCCCGAGTCCCTTAAGACAAGCATTTATGATCGCACCATTTCTTTGCACACGTTCAGGATGCCTCAATTCCCAATGAGAAAAAAACCGATTATGTGGTTATTCGTGCTGTGTAGCACAATCAGAGAGTCAGCAAAGAGCAGTCATAGGATGAAAATCATGCAACAGTATTGCAGTATAAAAGAATGCCAATTTATCACAGCTTGCATAGAATTTAAGCATGAAAGCAAAGATTCTCAAGGACAACCATTATTGGAAGATAAGAACTTGGCTGAAAACCAGACAATTTGGAGCCCATGCCCTCCTCCCCTCCCCTTTTCTTACCAAGGATGCGGCATGCAGCCTCCTTGCTCCACACCACTTCTGTTTGGAATGAACAGGTGCACTGTGTGCTGTGTTCCCAGTGTATACCGCTCACATTCATTTCCAACAGAAGAGGTTACACACCACACTTGTAGTAAGTAAAAGTGAATGCCCACTTCATCCACCCCGTTACCCATGGGAGGCAGGAGCACATGCACATAGGTGATATTTGGGCAGATTCAAGAGGGGTAGGCACATACACCGTTGTTAATATCCCCCTAGCATACCTGCAGATCAGATATTTTAACGAGCCTGTGTACAGTGGTTGATGACTTGCTGCCAAATATGAAAGCAGGCAGAGGACCATGAGTATCTGCCAAGTCACAAATTAGTGGTGCCTTGGAATCTGTTATGGTCAAGCATTACTCTGTCTCTCCAGTACTGAATTAAACAAATCTGATGAGCTGCCAGAGTTTTGGTCAGAGGATCAGATGCATTGCTGTTTGAACTAGAACTGCAGCTGCCACGCAGCTCAGAACATGATTCCTGAATAGTAGAAGTCATTGCTAGCTTTAGGTCTGTGGTATGGAGCATCAAGCCAACCTGGAAAGGTAGGCCTCTGTGAGGTCTGTGTACAGGCTGATGAACAGGTGAGGGCTGTGTACAGGCTGATGGCAGGTTTACCTGTGTACAGGCTGATGGCAGGTGAGGGCTCAGTATGATTGCATCTTTTCCATAAAGGAAGCATTTCTCCACATGGATAGCTTCTCATCTAATTTTAGACGTGGGTGGATTTTTCTTTGTGTGCGTGCGTTTGGAGAGTCATTCAGTCATTCAAGTTCCCATTTGCAGTCTAAAATAGTACAGCCCAGACTCAAATTTCCCACATCAGTGAGTACTACAGCGCAGCATTCATCAATATAGGCATGCAGAAAACCAGGCGCATGTGGGGCAAGAAGCAACATTGGTTCTCAAGTCGATCATGCTCATCAAATGCAATGGTAGGGGTGGCACTGCTTTGGGTGGGGATGAGCCGCACGAAACATTTGCCAGGAGTGGATGAGTGTTACAAAACATTTGCTGGATCTTTTTTGAAACATGGAACAGAAACGAGACTGGCTTGGCGCAATTGGTATAGCAGCCAGTACAAGCAAGTTTGTTGCAAAAAAATAAAATAAAAAATCAGCCACAGAGCTGAATTCAGCCACAGGTGCTGACAAAGTCCAGGAGTAGAAAAACAAGTGTTAGAAGCCTGGGGAGCAGTAAGTGTTGGAAAAGGCATGAATAAGGGCCTCCAGATATAGGAGATGGGGCCTTGGCTCAATGGTGCAGCATTTCTTTGGCAGAAGATATTAGGTTCAGTCACTGGCATACTCAGGTAGGGCCAAAAAAAGCATATTGAGAAAAGTCATCAGTCAATTTTGATGGGAGTTAAGTGGATTAAGGTCTCCCTTGATAAAGGCAGCTTTTCTCAAACCTGCCCTGTAATCAAGGTCCAAACATACAATGTACCACTGGAAGTAACTGGCGATGATGTTACTTCCAGGTTGGGAGGCTATCCACTGAGCCGTGCCTCCTATCAATCTTTTCAGCATCGTATCACAGTGGTGCTGCAGGTACCACTAGACACCCACCTCGTCGTACATGTGTATCGCCAGTTGAGAAACACTGAGGGTGCAATCCTGTGGGCGCCATTGGGCCGCCGCTAAACCCTTGCATTGGCCCAACGGCACCAGCGCTGATGCGAGGGCGCCGACTGGCACTCTCACGTCAGTGCTAGTGTCATCGGGCCAGCACAATCAGCAACATTGGCCCAATGGTGACAGCCAACGGCCACCCTGCACTGCTCGTGCGCTGGCCTAATTTGGCTGGCGTAACAGTGGATCTGGGTGGAGGGCAGGCAGGCGGGAGGAAGGAACTGGGTAAGCTGGGAGGTGTCCTGGCCCAGGGCGGGGGCGGGGTGGAATGCAGCCTTTGCACAAAATGGCGATCAAGGCTCCTTTGATTCATTAGAAAACTGCCTTAGCCTGAGTCAAACTATTTGGTTCATCTAATCCAATATTGTCAATGTTGATGGTAGCACCTCTCCAGGGTTTCATATGGGAATTATTCTCTGCCCTTGTTGGCAGCATCAGAGGTTGGGGTTGAATCTGCAACCTTCTGCATGAAGGACAGATGCTTTACCCCTGAGCTTCAGCCCAGAGGGGGGCAGGACACTATACTTTGCAGGTGCCTCAATGTACCATGTAAGCAGCCCCTCCCCTTCACCTTCTGAGCCATTCCAGGCATCAAGAGCAACACAGAGGCATCTTCTTGGCCTTGCTCTCCCCGGGGTGGGGGTGGGGAATGGACCATTTACATGTGCAATGAGGCATCTGCAAAACCTAGCACTCTTCCTCCCCCAAGGTTGCTGCTGCTTCAGCCCCTCCTAATAGCAGATGTGTCTGCATCTTCCGACACATGTAGGCTTATTTCTGGGCCCAAACCCCAAAGCTTGTAGTGATGAAGACTCAGTTCCTCCATCTGCCTGGCATCTCCAAGAATCACTGCACAGAATCAACTTCCTAGCACCAGGGACCGATTGAGAGCAATCTCCATGAGTAGCTGTTCCATATAACCTGACCTGGCCATCACACGATTTGTTTGTGTTGAGGAAGAAAAAGAAGTAGGTCAGTTTGTAACTGAACGTGCAGTTACATAAGATGTGTGCTTCTGATATGCCTTTCCTGAGTCCTCTCTTTCAAATTGCTCCCTTCCCCCTCCCCCACTGCTTGGTTGCTTAAGATGTTCTCATTTACCAGCGTTATTCCCATTAACATGTAAATCGAGTCCACTCAAAGGTACATCCCCCGCTACATACAAAAGGTCAGGCAAATCATGTTAGGCGACACTGTCTCTCTCTCCAAGAATGTTAACAGATTTAAATGAAAGTAGCAGCAGCAAGCTTCAGGCTTAGGAGATCACTTGGGGATTGGATTGTAGAGCTTGTCATGGACACTATGCGCTCAGGCTCATCTGATAAGGCTTCAGTGAGGAATAGGACAGATGCCTGGCAATTAGTACTTTTTGCCACATGTTTCCTAGACTGATTGGAGGTCTTCCTTTATAATTGCTGGCATTCAAAAGAGACAAAACCTGAATGGCACATTTCTTTCTTTAAAATGTACTGGGTAAATCTTGGGTACAGCTACGCAGTTTGAACTAAATCTGCCAGGAGATATTTCAACCTTTTGCTAGGCAGGAATGGGAGTTGCAGCTACTGCCATAGCTTACCCGCTTTCCCAGGCTTGGAAGCCTGACTTGGGGCAGCTTGGATATGCACTCGTGATATCGCTGCCATTCATCCAAATAGCCTGATTGCAGCTATGAATGAACCAGTGAACAATTATTTCATGAAATGGCCATTCTAACATCTTCACATTTGCATTCAAAAATGCTTTACTCTACATCAGGAGCAGCCAACCTTTCTACTTTAGGGCTCCTGGACCTTTCACAATTGTGTAGAGGAGTGGTATTCAAACTTTTTAGATCAGGACCCACTTTTTAGAATGGCACTTGTGTCGGGACCCACCGGACGTGATGTCATTAACCTGGAAGTGATGTTGTAGCAGAAAGTGACATCATCAAGCAGGAAGTGCTGTCATTGTAACATAATCAAATGACACTCCTGAAATGCAAATTGGCATTCTTGGATTTCAGCAATGGCACAACCATGAAACAACCCCAACAAAAAACAAGATTAGGACAAAATATTATGTAAAAGCATTGAACTAGAAATTATTAAAAAAAAAAAACCTCACTTGAAAATTCAAGCTGTTAACACTCATAAAGGAATATAACAAGAGTAAGGTCTGCAGTTTCCAAGATGGCTGCTCCCAGCTTTCCATGACCCACCTGACATTAGTGGGTCCTGACCCACAGTTTGAATAACACTGGTGTAGAGGGAGGAATTTCAGCAGGTGTAGCTTGTCAAATGTGAATTGACAAGTTGTACCTGCTGAAATTCTCCCTTCTACACAATTTTTAAAGGTCCAGGAGCCCTAAAGTGGAAAGATTCACCACTCCTGCCCTACATGAAAGATGAAGCCAAGATATATCGAAGCCAGGAGTTAGAGGTTTTCTCCACAGTGCTTTAAACAACTTCAGACAAATCAAAATAATTTTCCTCCCATTATTTGCCATCAAGTACATTGCTTTTTTACTGTTAGCTTCCATGCAGGAAAGTACAAACAGGAACAGAATTACTTACGCCTTGTGACAGACTAGCTCATGAGAAATAACGCTTTTCTTAGCCTGTGGTCAATGGTGGCAAATTACCTCAGTCTTCCTATGACTCCATTACTTTATTCATTCAGACATCATTCGTTGCTTCTTCATGGTTGTTCCTCTTAATGAGGTTGTTTTTCTCTGCATGCATTAATATCAATATATTGCCCTAAAATGCACTTAGCCTCAATTTCATTTTCTGGAATCGGATACAGAGATATATTCATATTCTTTTTGCAGTTCATTAGTATCCTTCTTTCTTACAACCACATTAGGCAAGATGTAATTCTTCCCATTTTATAGATGTAAAGTGGAGGCAGGAGATACTTGTGATTGTGAAGTGGCGGTAGGGATACTTGCTTATCTCAAGGCCACTCGCAGCCCAATCCTATCCAGCATTGGTGTCTTCTTCAATCAATCACTAGTATTTATATACCGCTTTTCAACACAAGTTCACAAAGCGGTTTACAGGTAAATAATAACATTAAAGTTAAATGGCTCCCTGTCCCTAAAGGGCTCACAGTCTAAAAGAATGGAGAACACCACCAGCAACAGCCATGAGAAAGACACTGCTGGGGTGAAGAGGGACAATTACTCTCCCCCTGCTAAATTTAAGAGGACACCACTTGAAAAAGTGCCTCTTGCCCAGTTAGCAGGGTTCTTCTTGCCATTCCTCCATTCCACCCTCTCCCTCTCACTCGATGCTGTACTTAATAGTGCTGGCAGTCATGAGTTTGCATTCTGAGCTAGCAGGACAGTGCAGGCCCTTCTCATCAGCACACCTTACTAAAGTCATTGTAAATGTAGCTTTGCGATGGTGCTATCTCCAAATAGAACTGTGCTGTCAATGTGTTGATGTTATGAAAAATATTTGAGCCACTAGCCTCAGTGTGCACATGTTCAATTGTACCTGGAAATCAATTTACCTTGATACAATCATTGTCTGACTGGGATGCGTGGCCATCCCCAAGCATAATGCAGGTCGAATTTGTACGTAGAGCTTGATCTGTAAAGGTGAACCCAAGTACAGTCATTCGCATGAAAATGTGTACTCATGTGCAGACCTTCTAGATCTGAGCACAGCATAACATACAAACACTCCTTCAGCTTAGCACTCTTTACTCTAAAACGAATTGCTCCTCATGTTTTAACTTATTTTTAAATTGTTTAAACATGGACAGAAGTTGCAACACATTTTTGCAAAACAATCCCAGATATGTTACAGCCTGATACAGATATGAAATAGCCTGATTACAGATATGAAATAGCCTGAAAGATATAGGGAGAAAAATGATAGTGGCAAAATAACATTTGAAAGTATAAAGGTAAAGGTTTCCCCACGACCAAATGGTCTAGTCGTGACCGACTCTAGGGGGCAGTGCTCATCTCTGTTTCTAAGCCGAAGAGCCAGCATTTGTCCGAGGACAGTTTCCTTGGTCATGTGGCCAGCATGACTATACGCCAAGGCACACGGAACACCGTTATCTTCCCACCAAAGTGGTACCTATTTATCTACTCACATTTTTACATGCTTTTGAACTGCTAGGTTGGCAGGAGCTGGGACAAGCGACGGGAGCTCACTCCATTGCATGGTCTCAAACTGCCAACCTTCCGGTCAACAGCTCAGCGGTTTAACCCGCAGCGCCACCACGTCATTGTGTATTGTATGTTGTTCAATGTACAATATTGAAAATATATTGCAGTATAAATTGGACCATTCAAGATTGTGCTACTTTTTTTTTTTTACAATTTGAACCAGCAGAGTAATAAGTAAGGGAAACAAAGCTAGCAGAAGCAGTCTTTTATGTTCCATGTACTAGGAGAGCGGTTCCCAAAATTCTCTTCGGACTTTAGGAGTAGTAAGTATTTGTGGGGGGGGGGGTCAGGCTGGCCTCTGGGAGTGTTTGGGAGACTTAAGGCCCCCCTCTGCAGGCTTTCCCTCTGTTGCATATAGTCCAATTGGCAATCAGAGCCCACTTCCAGCTTTTGATTGTGCCAGGTGGAGTGGGGAGGGAGACAGGGAGACAGGAGGGGGTTTTGGAGTTGAGGAAGGGGCATTTTTGAGCAGGGAAAGTTGGAACAGGAGGCACTCTAAGGCCTGTGGGGGGCATTAAAACGTCGCTTCTGGAAAACTGGAAGTGATGTTTTAAGAGAAGACTTCAGGACGCCCTCTGGATGTGACTGGGGCACAGCTTCTGAGGGTTGGGTGCCCTGCCTATGGATTTGTTTATCTACAAGTTTTGGCATCCATGGGGATGGCATCTGTACTGTGGTGGGTTATTTGCCAAAGCAGATGACTTGGGGCTAGGTTGTTTTAAGGACTACCTTCATGCATATGCGTTATAACCTGCTTCAGAAGTCCTGCTTTCTGAGCCACCAGTGAGTGCCTGGCCCCAACGCAGGTGGACTGTAAGCCTGTTTCATACAGGGTGAGGCAGGGAGGGGAAGAATAGGGCGGAGGGAGGGGAGGAATGGGCTAGTGAAGGGGTGAGCCAAGGAACCCCTTTGCGGGCAGCAGGGCTTTCCACAGGGGAAGGAGACAAATGTCCCCTTCTCCGGAAGAGCCTCCGGCGGTTGCCTGGCTGCCATGGGCTGCAGCGGTAGCCATTTTGGTACTGCTGCTCGTACAGGAGTTAGGCAGTTCAGGATTGAGCTGCCCAGCAATAAATTATTCCCTGTCCCAAATGACACACACATTTTTTCAAAAAAAAGATGCAGTAGAGAAACTAGCACTAGCTACTGCAAAATATACCACACTGGGGTGAAAACGGACAGTTGCTTTCCCCCTGCTAAATGTAAGAGGGAACCACTTTAATAGGTGCCTCTTTGCCCAATTAGTGGGGCTTCTGACTGTATTAATATGATTTTAATGTATTATCATTATTTTAATGTCGGTGATCACCTGCTAAGATGCTACACCTTGAATGGTGGAGTGTGTGACTGTATAAAGGTAAGTAAATAATGCATATGATATATAGCTCAATGCAACACATTTTTCAGAAGCAAACTCTTTTTGTGTGTGAACCCCTCAAAATGTTTGATGTTAAGGCAGAAAAAAATGTCTAGTCTGTCTTTGACAGATACCTGAGGGAGTGCGTCCTTTTCCTTCCACTTGCCAATCCCATCTAACTTGTCAGGGCAGTAAAATATGAGTGGATTTAACTAAAGGAACAAGATATGTTGAAATGGTGTCACTTTTAGTCATGGTGCTGTAAGGCTACAATGTACATTGTTCCCCTGAAAGTGACAAGTACGCTCCCACTGATTAGTTTGTACAGCACAAACTTAGCCTTCAGATATCATGAATTTTGTTATTTAGAAACAGTACTTCTTGCAGCTTGGGCAATGGCTGATGAATTTTATAGAATATTAGATAGAACTCATGTGCCTGTCCATTACATTGTCATCCGTAGCCCAATCCATGCATAAAGATAGATTTATTTGTCATCATAGTGCAACTGATTAAAAAAAAAATTCTGACCACGGTACAAACTCCAGTAATTTATGCACATTTTTTTCCAGGGCCTCCTGTTAATGTCACATGCAACATCTTTATAAACAGTTTTGGATCCATTGCAGAAACAACCATGGTAAGATGTCCTTCATGTTCACAAAGTTCCACTTGTTTAGAGTGCAGTTATATGTACAATATGTGCAACTGTGACATCACTTCCAGAGCATCATTGTGCCCTCTGCACTGCACTTCCATCAGTTATGCCAATGTCTGGAAGTGGTCTAATCCCTCTGGAGGACTGTTAAGCAATACTTCCGGTTTTCCAGATATATTAGAATACGTTCAGAGGCCAGTGGAGCACTGAACAAGGCTCCATAACATGTAGGGTGTTGCAGTTGCTGGAGGGGGGCAGCCATCTGCGGAACTGGCCCGAACAGAGAATGTGCCAGGTCTGCAACTGCAATCTGGGGCAAGAATGGTGTAGCCAGATGACACACCCTCTGCACATTTTGAGCCTCATCAGATCCTGCTTACACACATTGGGTTCTTCTTATTCCATCATGAGAACCAGAAACTTAGTCTAAAGTGAATGGTTCAGTTCCATGATTAACAAGCATGAGGCTGCAACCTTATGCACACTTTCCTGGGAGTAACCCCCACTGAACTCAATGGGACTTACCTCTGAGTAGGACTGGGCATAGGATTGGGCTGTTAGTGTCTCACGAGTTAACTACAGTCAATAGTCAATCACTGTATATATTTTTCCTTTTTATTTGTCTCATGTAAGTTCTAAAAACCTACCCATCAATTGCAAACCGGAATACAGAGGATGCCATAATTGCTTCTGACTGTATTAATATGATTTTAATGTATTATCATTATTTTAATGTCGGTGATCATTTCAAAAAAGTTCAAAAAAGAGGGCATTGATTTCGTACTCTTTTTGTCACATTGTGTCAGAAACAAAGGAATCGTTTTGAGAATATGAGGGCAGAGCTCTTTTTGTGACCTTTATCTTGGTTCAGCATCTAGACTCTTTATCTTCACTGTACTGAGCAAAAATCATTCTCTCTCTCTCTCTCTCTCTCTCTCTCTCTCTCTCTCTCTCTCTCT
>JAJKFI010000003.1:19620579-19711116 GCA_029204185.1 Lerista edwardsae
CTCTCTCTCTCTCTCTCTCTCTCTCTCTCTCTCTCTCTCTCTCTCTCTCTCTCTCTCTCTGTTGGTGCCTGAGAACAATTACTAGTAAGTAAAATTACTCCTTTTTTTTCTAAGACCCCCCACATTCTGCTTCTTAGTCCAGTTTCCCCCAGCTGCTGTTAGAAGCTTTATTTACCATATTGACCCATGTATAAGTTGATCCATGTTTTCAGGATCAATATTTAGGCATAATTTTTTGACTTATACATGATGAGTATATACTGTATACCTTGGGCAGATTTCATTTGTACAAATTCTACTTTATACAGTGTATAAGACACATTGGTTCAGCTCTGGGGGGAAAAAGACATCTGAGGAATACATGTATAGAACAAGGTGTTGGAATGCAAAATCCAAATGGATTTTGAGCAATGGTCTCGTTAAGATGCCTGCCCCTCATTCATCGATTTCCTTTCATGTCTTATAAGACCAACATGGATTTTGCTTTCCAGATATTTGTTCTTCAGAGGCACTCTTCAGTGGGTATTCTTCCGTGGCTTCCTTCCAGTCTTTGGGCTGCTATGAGCCGAAAGCAGGAATGTAACCCTGTACTTTTAATAAAGGATTATCCTTCCTTATGGAAAAGGGTCATTAAGGAGACATCCTCTGCTTGAGCTGCAGTATCACAAGCCACTTAAACGGATTTGCAGGATTGGGGCAAAGTCTGCAATCTAGTTGAATGCAAGCATGGATTTCATTAAGGGAATATTGTAAGAAAAAGAAAAGTGAACCTCAAGTATATTTACTCAGAGATAAGGTCCAGTAAATTCCATGAGGTTTACTTTCAAGTAAGTGTTCATAGGATTGTAGCCTTAAAATTTACTTTTCCGTATATTAAGCAGATTGCAGTAATATCATTTTCCAAATGCTTGACTGATTCTCAGCTTATGCTATATTAAATTGCATATCTGTGCCTGACTGTTAAGATGCCTGCTCTTTGCTGAATATGGATGTAGGCACACACTGTCCTTTTCTATTGGAAGGAATCTGTGCTGTTGTCCAAGGGATACTTGATAACTGCTGCTCTGCTTTCTTTCAGGTTGACTCTAATACTCTCCTGTCCAATGGATCTCAAAAATTTTCCAATGGATGTTCAAACATGTATAATGCAGTTGGAAAGCTGTAAGTGTGAACCTCATTTTCCTTAGGCTCATATCAGACAGCATTATGGCATCTTAGACTCCCAATCTATTGCAGTTGGCAAGAATGTACTTCTTCAAGGGCATTGTGGTCCATTTTGAGATTATAGTTGGATCAAATGTAGGTGATGATACAAATGATAATGAGAAGATACACATTCCAATGGTGCAGGAACAAAATATACATCTGCCTATGGAGAAAATGTTAATTTTCCCCTTGTATCAACACCCCCATATGGGGTGAAGAAGTACAACACACTTGTGCCTCCTTTCCCACAAATGAGCATCCAAATTGACTCAAGGTTTAGTTGTCTCTAATGTCCTATCTGGGTAAGGCATGGGGTGGAAGAAACCTTTGATGTAATATGCAATTTGCATGAGTTTTATAAATTATTATCATCTTCCAGCCAAAATGCAACATGTAAATCTATATATATAAAGAAGAGTGTGTGTGTGTGTGTGTGTGTGTGTGTGTGTGTGTGTGTGTGTGTGTTTCACATAGGCTCCGCAACGCCTGGAGCGATCGGCACGAAACTTGGCACGCATACACCTTGTGGCCTGGCGACAAATTGTGGGGGTCGGGGGTCCCAGCCCCCCCGGGGGTGGGGGTATGCGGGGGGTCCCCACGTGAAAACGGTCAAAAACGGCCGAAATCGGCATTGAATCCACAGTTTCCAGGGTCACCAAGACGAGCGGCAACGCTCCCGACGCCGTTGGAGTCCAGGGTCAGCCCCCCCCTAGATGTGGGGGGCAAGAAGGGGTGCGAAACAAAATGTCCGCCATGCCCTGCTGGAATGCCTGGACCGATTGGCACCAAACTCGGCATGCGGACGCCTAGCGGCCTGGCCACAAACACTGCAGGGGTCGGGGGTCCCTAGCACCCCCGGGGGCAGGGGTGCGCAGGGGGCCCCACGTGAAAACTGCCGAAAACGGCCAAAATCGGCGTCGAGTCCATAGTTTCCAGGGTCGCCGAGACAAGCGGCATCACTCCCGATGCCGGTGGAGTCCGGGTTCAGGGCCCCCTCGGCACAGGGGGCCAGAAGGGGTGCGAAACAAAACATCCGCCATGCTGTGCTGGAACGCCTGGAGCAACACGCACCAAACCCTGCATGTGCGTGCCTTGTGGCCTGGCGACAAACACTGCGGGGGTCAGGCCCCCTGCAATGCCAGGGGTGGGGTGTGCAGGGGGCCACACATGAAGATGGCCAAAAATGGCCAAAATCAGCGTTGAGTCCGTAGTTTTCGGAGTCGCCGAGACGAGCGGCGACGCTCCTGAAACAGTTGGAGTCTGGGTTCGGGGGGCCATCGGCGTGGGGGGTGAGAAACGGTTTAAAACAAAAGGTCCACCGTGCCGTGCTGGAACTCCTGGAGCGATGTGCACCAAACCCGGCACGTGTGTGCCTTGCGGCCTGGCGACAAACATTATGGGGGTCAAGCACCCCCAGCACCCCCGGAGGTGGGGGTACAGGGGGGTCCCCACATGAAAACAGTCAAAAATGGCCAAAATCAGCGTCGAATCTGTAGTTTCTGGGGTTGCCAGGGCGAGTGGCAACGCTCCCAACGCCGTTGGAGTCCAGGTTCAGCCCCCCTTGGTGTGGGGGGCGAGAAGGGGTGCAAAACACAGCGTCCGCCATGCCCTGCTGGAATGCCTGGAGTGATTGGCACCAAACTCGGCACGCACGTGCTTTGTGGCCTGGCGACAAACACTGCGGGGCTCAGGCCCCCCAGCACCCCTGGGGGTGGGGATGCGCGGGGACCCCAGCATGAGAACGGTAAAAAACGGACGAAATCGGCATTGGATCCATAGTTTACGGTGTTGCCGAGGCGAGCGACAACACTCCCAACGCCGTGGGAGTTCAGGTTCGGTCCCCCCTTAACGTGGGGGGTGGGAAGGGGTGCAAAACCAGACATCCGCCATGCCCCGCTGTGATGCCTAGAGCGATTGGTGCCAGACTCGGCACACGCGTGCCTTGCAGTCTAGCAACAAACACCGTGGGGGTCAGGGCCCCCCCAGCGCCCCCGGGGTGGTGGTGTGCAGGGGGCCCCACATGAAGATGGCTGAAAATGGCCAAAATTGGCGTAGAGTCTGTAGTTTCCGGGGTCGCTGAGACGAGCTGCGATGCTCCCGACACAGTTGGAGTCTGGGTTCGGCCCCCACCTCGGTGTAGGGGTTGAGAAGGGGTGCGAAACAAGACGTCTGCCATTCCCCACTGCAATGCCTGGAGCGATTGGAGCCAGACTTGGCACACGCGTGCCTTGCAGCCTGGTGACAAACACTGCGGGGGCCAGGCCCCCCCCTAGTGCCCCAGGGTGGGAGTGCGTGGGGGCCCCCATGTGAGAACGGTCAAAAATGGACAAAATCGGCGTCAGATCCGTACTTTCCAGGGCCGCCGAGGCGAGTGGCGGCACTCCCGACACTGTGGGAGTTCGGGTTTGACCCCCCTCAACATGGGGGGTGGGAAGGGGTGCAAAACAAGATGTCCGCCATGCCATGCTGGAACGCCTGGAGCGATTGGCGCCACACTCGACACGCATGTGCCTTGCGGCCTGGCAACAAACACTGCGGGGGTCAGGGGCCCCCCCCAGTGCCCCAAGGGGTGGGGTGCGCAGGGGGCCTCACGTGAAAATGATCAAAAACGGCCAAAATCAGCATCAGAACTGTAGTTTCCGGGGTCACCGAGGTGAGCGGTGACGCTCCTGACGCGGTTGGAGTCCAGGTTCGCCCCTGTCAGCATGGGGGGCGAGAAGGGGTGCAAAACTCAAACTCTGGAAGATCATTTTGTTACCCGGGCAACGCCAAGTAACAAAAAGCTAGTGGGAATATAAAATAAACTATAACAGGGGCATAGCTAAAGAAGTTCAGGGGGTGCAATTGCACTGGGCAGCAAGCTTTATGGGGGCAACAAGCTGAGCTTGACATTAGTGGCCAAAATGGTAGTGTATTAATAATAATAATAATAATGATGATGATGATGATGATGCTATTTATATACCACCTTTCTTTGGTCATTAGATTGCGCCTCTGACTTTAATTCAAGGCGGTTTACATAGGCAGGCTTTATTTCTTTAAATCCCCAAGGGGTTTTTACAAATTACAAAGAAGTTCTGTCTTTCAAGAACTACAACAACATACATATGGAACTTTCGTGGTCTAGTCCTTCTTTCTGGCCACACGATTGCCTTCCTGCTGGCTGATAGACGGTTTCTCTGCTCCCACCAAAGAAACAGCTGGCCCAGCACAACTCCTCTCTCACAGGCAGCTGGAGACAGCTCAGCTCTTATCAGTCACAATTCTCAAGGTCCGCTCACGGACGCTTCCGGTGATCTTGAACTGGCCACCTTCGGATCTTGTCTTCAGGCAAACGGAGGCTTTAACCCTCTTGACTAAACCTCCTGCCATCATGTTATACCATTCAGTGAAGAATGTAATGCAGAATGCAACAAATTGGAGTGTTTGGGAATTCCTCATGATATTCCTCATATCAAAAGTTATGGCCAAAAAAAACCCAAGAAAAATGAAATACAACTGTAATATCACTTCCTGTTGTGATGTCACTTCCAAGGCATCATTTTGCCCTCTGCACAGGGCTACACTTTCATTAGCTATGCCAGTGAACCATAATATTCTATCCACTTTGGGGGAACTTGTTTTTCACAGTGGAACTCCCATCACATTCAAAGTATCTGTGATATACTTGGCTTCAAGGATACTCATCTTCAATGCAGCCTCTCATCATGGATTTGGTTTTCCTGGAGGCATGTTGGGTTGCCTTGCAGGAAAGTAGTAAAATCACTGCAGTCAACATAATGATGTTTCTTAACCCCAGCAGGATGCCTGGAATCTGGAGATCCACTTGGATTCAGTCAGCGAAGAAAACTGCTCTGGAACAAGTGCCTTAAACAATCATTGTAAAATAATAATAATAATAATAATAATAATAATAATAATAATAATAATGATGATGATGATGATGATGATGATGATGATGATGATGATGATGATGATGAAAGCAGAACTCTGCAGTAAGTTGCTGCAGTTTGGAAAACTGCAGGGCAACTGTCTAAGCAAATTGAGTTGTTTGTGAATAATTATTTCCTGTGCACAAATCACCATAGATCCAAAACACTTTGTGTACAGGATGAAACCAAATCAGAGGGATGGTATGTCTCATCTGGTCACTTTAATACATTCTAACAGTATTGAGCATGCACCACAGGAAGGAAAAATAGCAGTCACAGCTAGAGCTTAAAAATTGTAGGATTATGGGGGGAATAACATAATTATTTATGTTAATTATGTTAAAATAATTACCGTGTTCAGTAACATAATTATTGATACTGAAATGTTTATAGAGGATAGGCAATGCCAGACCCAAAATGCTAGAGATGGTCATGCAAGAGATTGAGAGCACAATCCTAGGCTTGTCTACTTAGGAGTAAGCCCCACTGTCTTCAATGGACTTACTCTCAGGAAAGTGTGCATAGGAGCGCAGCTTGAGACTGTATCGAATGGTTCTTGCTAGAACAAAGCAACATTTGGAACCTTCCTGCAGATGAACGCTCTAACTTAGGTTATTTTTGTTACAAGATACTTAGATGAAGTCACATTTTAGCAAATATACTTTTAAAAATATATATCTTCAGTCTAGGTTTCAGATTTTCCTGTTTCAAAAATAAATTTCCGGGGAGAGCATTCAAAGTTCAGAACAGAGATTATCCTTGATTTTTTTTCTTTGCTTAAAAAAAGTTTACCCTACAGCAGAGTGCTCAGTGAGTTAAAAATAACAAGAGACAAAAATGCTAGCAGGAAGAACTTATGTGCAGAGTTCTTAAAGAAGAAGAACCAACTGACTTATTAAATAATGTAGCTGGATCAGAACAATTAACATACTTTGTTGCCTGAAATATTTAAAACATGCTGTGTTCCTACCAATCTCTAATACTGCTGAGCTGAAACAGGGTCTGTGTTTGGAAAACCTTCACCTTTCACTCTCCCTTAACATATCTCTCCGTTTCAACAATTTCTTGCACCCAAGTATGCAGCACTGTTCACAGATGTGGTCTGTTGGAGGAGGAGGTCTTTCAAAACATCACGTTATGTGATCCTTGACAGCTCTTTCTTGACATTTCTCTTTCGTTCCTTAGCTTCAGTCGTGTAATTGGGGGCGGGGAATGCTAGTTATTGATAAGCTAAGCAGTGCCATAGTTAGAGGGAAGCAAAACAGTAAGTACTGCAGGCTCCACAATGCACCATGTAAATGGCCCCTCCCACTCACCATTAGAGACGCCATTAAGTTTGGAGAGCACCTGCACATTGCCATCACTGCCTAGAATGGCTCCAACACTAAGTAGGAGGGGCCATTTACACAGCACATTGCAGCACCTGCAGTACTTACTATTTTGCTCCCTCTAGCTATGCTACTGCTTAGCTTGTCAATAGCTAGCTTTGACTAGCATACAAAATTCTCCTATCCTATCTTACATTTACGATATGTTTTACAGGTTTTATAAAACTAGAAAACTAGCCCTGACAAACTGTAGGCAAAGAGCCAGACAGATAAGAGCCCTTTGGCTTTTCCCTTCAGATCCTGCCAGAGGCACGAGCCCCTGGCAACTGCCTTTTACAGACTTCCACTTGATGGAGGCTTACAAACAAGCAGCAAACACAGGCAAAACAAACTCTACAGCATCTTCCCATTGCACATGAATACGTATCCCTTTCCACATTCTGTCCCCAACTAGTAAGCCGTAAGGAAATGTGAAAAATTGTGTCCTGTTAGCAATGTCATGCAATGAAATTTTCAGTGCTGCACAGCAATTTAGAGAATGTGTAATGGGGAAAAAGCACTCCTTTTATTCTCCCCCATTCCTAATGAAACCAATGGGAGAGTTTTGTTAGCCTTCATTGTCACAGTCGCATATCTAAGAGCACGATCCTAACCTGGAGTTAGGCTGGCATAGTTAGGCCAAGCCAGAGTTGACTGGCACATGGACACTGTAAAGTATGTTTAGACCACTCTTGAAATCAGAGAGGCCAGCACACAGATGTACACCATCCTCCAACTCCACGAGTGGTCCAAACATGCTTTATGGTGGCCGTTGTGCCGGCTAAACTTTGCTGGCCTAACTGTGCCAGCCTAACTCCAGGTTAGGATTGAGCCCTAAAACTGATTGGCTATGTGAAGCCAAGATTTCATCCTTTTTATGATGTGTTCCCAGATTGGCTAGGTTCACACGGTTGAGAAGAAAGAGGATCTAAAAATGAGTTTGAGGCAGCAGCATGTCAGAGCTGAAACAGATCATCTAAGAGTGGTTTTCACACCTTGCAAAATATCTTCTTTGGGCTTTTTGCACCCTTCACACTGAAAATCAAACCGTATGAAAATTTGACGCAACATACTCTTTTTCCTTTTTGCATGAACAAGAATTTTCCAGACTCCATCGTTTTGGGGTGTGCGGCTCTGGTATACACGGTTAGATTAATGGCACAATGCTATCGGGATTCCTGTGCTGCAATGCAGCAATGCCAAAATGGCCTCCACTGTTCCAGCATGGGAATAGAAACTGCTGGAGGTTTCCATTCCAGACACGTATCTTACCTGTGGTCCCCCATGGCGCGAGCCATGGGGTGCTGGGCAGCAGTGGGGCAGCATTGTGCGTGGACCTGCGCAGTTTTTGGCCCTCCCGCCCGGCCACGCTTCCCTTGGCTCAGAAATGGAGCGTTTCCGGGCTAAGGGAGGCGTGTCTGAGTGACGCGTGGGGGCGGGGTGACGTGGGAGGGTGCGGTTTCAGCGCCAGCCATGGGGCGCGCTTGGGCCTCCGTGCGCACCTGTTCCATTCATCCTCTTCCCATTAAGTAAGCCCCAGAAGTCACTATGGGGCTACTCAGTCTTGCACCAGCAAAATCATGGTGGAAGATCAGGCCTGGGGAAGGGAATAGGACACATTGGTAGTCACTGCTTCTAAGGGCCCAATCTTCCACCCTCCCTCATCCATTACAACTCTCCCCATCTCCGTTCCCCTCCCTTGCTGGCCCATCTACCTGCTCCAGTGGGCGCAGACCTTCAATTCAAATCTCTCTCTGTCTGTCTGGACAGAAAGCTCTAGACCAGTGGTTTCCAAACTGTGGGTCGGGACCCACCAGTGGACAGCTGATTTCATGTGGGTCATGAAGCACCTAGGGCTTCATGAAAATATAGGGCTTCATATTGAAAATACGGGAAGTTGGGATGCTGAAAGGGGGAGGGCTGTGTGGTTGTTTTGCTTGTAAATAGGCTTTTTTCCCTTTCTGATTCACTTTGTTATTGGAAAATGGCTGAGAAATAACCCAATTGATTGCTGCATTCTCAGGAGAGCAGCAGGCGCTGGCATCACAATGATGGCACTTCCAGCCATGACATCACTTCTGGTGGGTCCCAGACTGATGTCATTCTAAAAAGTGGGTCCTGGTGCTAAAATGTTTGAGAACCACTGCTCTAGACAATAGATCTATTGCTAAATAGTATCAAATGTAAGTGAATTTGCACCGTTAGACGTTAGTTTGAGATAATATTGATATACAATAATAAGACAATGTGGGCAATGAAACAGAAGGTGCCAGAGAAAGTATTCAGGGACCCCAAGAGACTTTAACTACAGAGATAAATCTTTCCTGAGCAGCATTGTCTCAGAGTAAGTCCATTGTTTCTACATGCATGAAGGGCAGGTCACCCAAATATGTTCTTCTCTAACTTGTGTGATGTTGACTTGCCCATGGAAAGAAGCAGAGCTAGGGCACATAACCCTTTAGGGTAATTTATTTCTACCTCAGATTTTAAAATGGGTTAATATCATTTTTCTAGGGATTTAAAAAACTGCCTTGAGTTATAGTCATTAGAGAAATCTGGTGACCTAAGAAAGGCGGTATATAAATCCAAGTATTATTATTATTATTATTAAAAACATAGCAATGAAAAAAGTGAATGCCACATTGCCTTGTATCATGAACCGAAGCTAAGACAAATGGAAAAATATATCAACAGTTCCCTTGCATTTTTCTTACTTAAATGAATTGTATCATAGAAAGAGTTAGTAACCATGGCAGATAATTATAATTAAAACATATATTAAATGAATGAATCTCATTTAAGAAAATCAATTTTGACATGGCAGTTGTTTCTTGTCAGTTCAATGACTTGCACTCCAGCGATTTTTCTCCTGGCTATAATCTACATGCTTCAAATGATAATTTGTTTTACACACAGCTGGTTTTCAACTGAAAGCATACAAGGTGTGATACAAGATATACATTTGTGGGTCTGTTGAATTCTATGGCTTATAATGTGTGATGTTGTACACTCAAAAGTAAAGCATTCAATTATACAACACATCCATTTTAAAAGCTAGGATTGCTTTCCAGGTTATTATTCAAAATGCAAACTCATAAAAGCCCAGAGATCCTAACTAAAAGATGAAATATTTGCATGATAACTATTTTGAATTGCAATCATCTCTATGTTTGTAGATGGTATCCCTGAGTGCAGATCTAACAATCCAACCAAGCCTTAATTTTCAGAGAAGATTTCATGAAAACATGCACACATTTCTGAAAGTTTAGACAATTGATGTGGAAATCCTAAAGTACAGGTCCAACCTTTTTATACATTTATTTTTTTTAATACTCTGATTTGACACAACACTGATGGCCACAGCAGATAAGAAGGACTTTCCTCAGGGTAACCAGATACAATAGAGAGTGCCTAGCCATTATATAGAAGAGGGAATTTTGGCAGGTGCAGCTCAACACGGAAAGATTTTTAAAGATTCACCTGCCAAAATTCCCTCTTCTATACAATGGTTAAAAGGATAGGCACTCTGTTCTTCCTTGTATCTGGTCACCCAGATCTCTGGAGAAGGGAAAAAAGACTCATCCCGTTCTAAAAACTGGGAGGGATATGTAAAGGAATCAGACTATTAGGACTGCTATTTTCACTTGCTCACTTAATCACTTTCACTTTCCATTCCAGTGGTGTTCCTACAGAGGGACACACACTAATTGTTTCAGAAGCCTGAGCTCCATGTAACACTGTGCCTCCCTCTTGCCTCCAGAACCATTCATGGCTCAAAGAGCAAAGCTTCTGAGCCGCTTCTCTGAGCTGGGGTGGAAGTCTTCAGATAATTGTGATAGCATCCAGCCCATGTCATTATTGCCACTTAAATGGTCCCCCTGCCATCATTCCTCCCACTCCCTATCCAGTTTCACCTTCTCTCCATACCATTCCACTCTCCTCCACCCCTCCTATCTCCCCTGCCACCAATCCTTCCTTGGAGGGCAGCTGGGGAGCCACTGGGGTGGGCAGGAGATCACTCACTCACTCACTCACTCACTCACTCACTCACCAATATCTATATACCTCTTTCCAACACAAAGTTCACAAAGCAGTTTACAGGCAAATAATAATAAGTTAAATGGCTCCCTGTCCCAAAAGGGCTCACAATCTAAAAAATGCAGAACACCACCAGCAACAGCCGCTAGAAAAGACACAGGGTGAAGAGGGACAATTACTCTTCCCCTGCTAAATATAAGAGGACACCACTTGAAAAAGTGCCTCTTGCTCACTTGTTGTTGTTCAGTCGCTAAGTCGTGTCTGACTCTTTGTGACCCCATGGACCACAGCACGCCAGGCCTCCCTGTCCTCCACTAGCTTCCGGAGTTCGCCCAATTTCATGTTCATCGCTTTGGTGACATTCTCTAACCATCTCATCCTCTGCCGCCCCCTTCTCCTTTTGCCTTAAATCTTTCTCAGCATGAGGGTCTTTTCTAAAGAGTCCTCTTATGAGGTGGCTTGCTCAGTTAGCAAGGGTTAAAGAGCTCCAACCTTCTCACCAGCATCCTGGCAATGTCCTACTGAGCACATTGCTGGAACATCTTTTACCACCGGGGCTGACAGCTTTATGGCAGTCAGCACCTGTAGAATGTGAGTTTGCTGCCGCCTGGACCCGTTAGGATTGGGCCATTAGATTGACAGCACAACCTCTTCTGAGGGTTTAGAGCAGCCGTTTTCACTGAACGTTTTTGAAGAAAGAAAATGTTTCCCATTGGGTAGGTATCCACATTAAGTAATTAGCATTTTAATCTGTTTAGCTCATTTTGCTCTGAAAATGAGCTTTCTACTCGATGACAATGTGCAATTCAAAAGTCTGTGCACTTTGGCATTCATAACATTTGGAGCCCAATCTAAATTCGTTCCTGCCTGCAGGGTTTTGCAGTGCCAGCTCAGGATCTGCTGCATTCTGTGGAGGGGCAGGGATCATGGGGGGCAGAGAGGTAAGGAAAACCTCTCCACCCACACAAGATCCTAACTCTGCCATGCCTGGGACATTAGCAAATCCAAGTAAAACCAAAGGGACAATTTGAGGCCAGGCAAAAGTGGAGGATAGAAGCAGCATGGTTACCACTGATACCGGCATCCTGTCCACCCCTGCCATGCCCCATAGGGGCCCATTCCTCCCACTCTGATCCTCTGCCACTGCCTTACCGTTGGTGGCAGGGGTAGCTGGGTCCACAGTCAATCCTCCAGCACTGTCAATGTTTGCAACAGAGTTCCCAAAATGGCTGCCAACAGCATGCTGCCCATACGATCAAAAACCATTTTACAAGAGCAGAACAGTGTTCCTCTGCCTTTACGGGCAACACTGCTCTAATTAGGATTGGGCTGTTGGTCCAATAAAAGGATATTGTGGTTTTTAATTTGTACTTTGGAGACTCTTGCCCTGTGATGCTTAGCTCCTGAATGCTTTGTGATAATGCAGGGAGCTTTATTTGCCCTTTCAGTGTGTTAGATTTTCAAGTGAACTATGCCATTGTTTGAAAAGTGCTACCCTTCCCAGAAAGGGGGAGTCCTTATGGGGTAAGGACATTAGCTGGTGCAAATTGTATGTTCCACTGGATTTACTCTGGATTCACTAGTTTGGGCACTGGAGCCATATGCCACTTCCTCTGACAAACTGCACGTTTTGCTTTGCTCTCCTTTTGTAGTTGGCTATACAATGAACGATCTCATCTTTGAATGGCAAGAAAATGGTGCTGTACAAGTCGCAGACGGGCTCACTCTACCACAGTTCCTGCTGAAAGAAGACAAAGATTTGTGTTACTGCACCAAGCATTACAACACAGGTAGAGAAGCCTATACAGTCAGCAGCTGAAAGGGCAGTTGTTTCTCTTTACTGTAATACCTTTTCAACAATGTATTTAGGGGCCCAATCCTCACCAACGTTCCAGCACTGGGGTAAGAGTAATGCAGCTTCAAGGTAAAAGAATAAACATTCCCTTACCTTGAGGAGGCTTCTGTGACTAGTACTCCACTGCAGGATGCAGCACAGGCCCCGTTGGCACAACTATGTCACTGTCGGAAAGTTGGTTAGTATTGTACTCTAAAACAGGTGACCCTGCAGTAGCCCAGAGATATGCAGCGCAAGGGGAGCAAGAGGGGCAGAACTGCCCCACTGAAGTGCATGGGTTGTGAGTGCTTGTGCACTTACATGGCAGCAGGGGTGTTTTTTTGGAGGATTCCGGAAAGGCAGTTCTGCCTCACCTGCCACCCCCACCTCACACATCCCTGCAACAGCCATGACCCATGGGGAGGGATGAAAGTGGTTGCATGCACCCAAGAAGTGGCAGCCAAATGGTTGATCATCTTAAAGGAGCTGTGTGAACAGAAATAAAGCTTTTTAGACAATTTTTCTGGACCTTCCAGATTAGGAAAGACATGAGAAAAAGGGGGGGGATGATGTAGTATTAGGAAGGTTTATTTGCCATAAATCTTAAGAACAAATGTGAATTGAGCTGAAATAGACACACAGATCAATTAAAGCTGTATAGTTTTGATCTATAGGTTGGATCACTGAAACCTAACGGTTTCTCCCATCACAGTCCTAATGGTAAATTAGGAGCTGAAATCAATGACCTTGTGTTTGTGCATAGATTAGAACCCAGGCCTCAAAATCCAAATGTCCTCCAAGGCACACTAAAATATCTTTTAATCTGTCTCCTATGTCCCAATTCCCACTATATCCAGACACTAAATTGAAAGGAATCAGTAATTTCAGCTAATTTATTTTTAGTGTACACACTGGGGGATACTAATTCTGCAAAAGAGCTCCTTTCTGATTTCTTGTGTCCTTCTGACAACCATTTTCTTCCATGGTTTATAGCTTATTTTTCTCTGAAAACAAAAATGTTCATATTAGATCTGGGTTGCTGCTGGCTAGATAACACAGAAAAATCAAGCATCTTTGCCAGATGTGCACAACTATGCATGCATCACTGTTATTACACCTTTGGAACTAGCCATATGCCAAAGCCAATCCCCTCAGAATGTTTCTTGATTACAGTAAATTATCAGAGCACAAAGAGGGGGAATATTTCAGAGCAGAACGAAGGCAGTTCTAAATGCACAGTCCCCAAAGAAACAGAAGTTAATTCTTGTCTTGCATATGGCTTGCTTTTCTTCTTGTGCACTAATCATACTTTCAGTGGTTGCTCTTTAAAGTTTCTTTTGCATAGCAATTCTCATTAGACCTGGTCCAATTCACAACTGGCATTTCTTAAGTTCAAAAATAATTCCTTAGTCCAAAAGCCAGTTCGCACACCATTTTACTGCTATGGGTATAGAATAGACAAAGAGGAGTGAGACTCTACAGAGGGAAAGCTGCTATCATTAACAGGCATGCTCAGGATCTACCCTTTACTCTTTATTCAAAGGACCTCAGGTAAGAAGAAGTATCAGACCCAGTAGGAGACAAACTGAGAATTTGCCTGGAAGGGGAGTTGTAGGTCAATGTATAGGCTAGTAGTTCCGAAACATTTTTGATTGATGGCTGCCTTGACCTACTGGGTCATTGGCTGTGGCTCCCCATTATGGCTGTGATCCTATACATTGTATAAGGCAGATTGTTTTTCACCACTGTTTCCAGATGAGGACTCTCACAAATCCCACTGGTTTATATCAGTGGTCTCCAAACTGGACACCGCTGCATCTGTGAAAAGACTCCCCAGCACAATCCAGCACTTACCATTCCGCCAAGGAGCGAAGTGACCATCATGCCTACAGTTCTCAGGTGCTGCAGCCAGCTGCGAATGGCAGAATGGCCCAGAATGGCAGGCACACAGCCTGCTGGGGCGACACAACCAAGAAGCGGCTAGCCACGGCGACACTTGGGAACTGTAGGCACGACAGTCACTTCGTTTCCTGGAGGAATGGTAAGCATGGGTCACAAAAAAGGGGGCACCAAATCTGGCCCACAGGCCAGAGATTGGAGCCTCCTGGTTTATATCATGGACCAGTTCTTTGCAATGACAAGTGAAAGGAACTGTAGGCATGTTTGAATGCCAGATTAAAGGCATTCAATTGGACCAGATTCAATTGGACCAGATTAAACATTTAACTGGACCAGATTAAAGAGCTTCCTGCTGGAGCATGCTGATTCCGAGCATAGCTAGCTAGAGTCAGGTGCCCCAGGAGCTCACGCACGAGCTATCCCTGATTGTGAATCCCTTGCATACCTACTGTGATCAGTTGTATGCTATGAATCAGGGATGTGCTATGAAGGTCTTTTTCAATACCCAGAAGTGCTGGAAACCAGCAAAAGCGAGGAGAAATGGATATGCTGCAATCATGAAACAAATTATGAACAGAACATGATTTCCAAAGAATTGCACCATCAGCGCCTCAGGCCTTGCTGATAAAGAAATGCACAACTACTGTAAGAGTTTCCACTAATGGTTCTTTTCTGTCCTCACTAGGCAAGTTCACATGCATTGAAGTCCGATTCCACCTAGAACGGCAGATGGGTTATTATCTCATTCAAATGTACATACCCAGCCTCTTGATTGTCATCCTCTCCTGGGTGTCCTTTTGGATCAATATGGATGCAGCTCCAGCCAGAGTGGCTTTAGGTATTACAACTGTGCTGACTATGACAACACAGAGTTCGGGCTCACGGGCTTCCCTCCCAAAGGTATGCATGCTACTATGATGTAAAAAAAAATAATAGGGTTGCCTGTTTGAATTCTGATTAGTTTGGCTGCATTTTGCCTTCAAACTTGCTCATTGTAACATACACATTCCAGAAGCCATTGAAAGCATTTTTTTCGCCTTGCAAACTGTACTAATAGGCAGACTATACACACTTACTTAGGAGTAAGCTCCATTGAACTCCATCCATAATTACTTCTGAATAGACATGCATAGGGGTGTGTTGTAATACAGTAAAAAAGAAAAAGCATAAAAGGAGGGGAAAGCATGGAAGGCAGACATAAAAACCATTACAAGCTTACTTATTAAAGATTCTGCAATCTTACCTGCTGTTCAGATGCAGCCCAGTGAGTATCCGTTTGACAATACCCATTGCCATAACATTTTTTTTTATTTCATTTTATCGCAAACATACTTTTAGGCAGTTACACCACACTGATTTGTACATACAGGTCTTATTATTTCCTGTAGTTAACGGAGTGTTGGCAGACAGAAAACATGCCTACAGGGTGATTCCTGCTATTTGGTTTACTATCTGAAGGTCAGATTCTGTTCCTTTTACACTGAAGCAATCCTGATGTTGACTTCTCCTTAATATGAGAAAACTGAGAAAAGAAAGCAGTCTCAAGTGTCATAATGTTTGACATTTTGGAATTCATCTGAGAAATAATAGGCACAATCATTGCAATCCAAAGAAATTGTCCAATGGAACGTGTAGCTTAATTGCTTTGGGATAACCGGAATGTAAACTCAGCTAAGACACTGAGTGCACACTGAGAAAGTAGTGTATATGTGCCACTTCTTTAAGTAGCTCAATCCTATCCCCCACCTGAGCTGGTGCAGCCGTCCTTGTGCTGGCTCAGAATGTCACAGAGGTGTTGTAAAGCATGTTTGCAACTACTCATGAGTTGGCAGTGCTGGACCAATGTCTGCCCTAGCCTGCTAGCACGGCATCCAGGAGTAGTGCCAACCAGCACAGGTAAGATTTCGCCATGTTGCCCAGGGGAGGATGGGGAGGATGGGGAGGCGGCAAATTGGGCCTGTGAGGGTCAGGATTGGCGGAGACCCCTCCTCTTTATTTTAACCCCCTTCTCAGGTCAGGCAGCCCTACATAGCTATCAGCGAAATAGCTGGTGCAAATCTGAAAAATCCCATAGGAATGGCAGGAGCCTTACTTAGCATAAGGGGAAATATATCATCGTACCCCAAGGAGACTTTCTGATGCCTCCTAACCTGCGCTGGATTTGGTGCAGGCCATGCAGTCTGGTTGTGCCGGCATTGGTTAGGACTGAGCTGCCCGGTGCTTTTAGAGAAATACTGATTCCTTGCTATTCTAATTCAGTGGCAGTTTCAAGGTTAGTCATGATGGGCAGTGGCCAAGGGCCCACCTGACTGGGCTGACCTCCTCAACCCCCACAATGGTGCAAGACAACTGAGATATTTATTTTGCCACTGCCCCGATACCCCTCTCTTCATACACAAATGGGAAGGTTGTGTCACCACGTGTCTCTAGGGGATGCTCACATTGGCTGCTGTGGAGGAGGAGCTTCATCCTGCTAGCACTGATAAGCTTGGAGATGGAGTAAGTGCATATTTTGGTTCCAGCTGCTGGCCACTGGAAACCTGGTCCTGGCATTGTTCAAAATCATTTTATGTGCTTGCTTTTATATCAAAAGGATGTGAATGGAACACACATTTAATGAGCTGGAAGAATAACTGGAAGCCCTTTTGCATATCAAAAAGCCCCCTTATGGCTGCTTTACTAAATTAAATGCAGCAGCATTTTAGTTTGCAGTTAATGCCTCCTGCCATTCTGATTTTTCAAGAGTGAAATTCACACACCACTAGTTTTGACAAATAATTTTTGAAATAAATTATTTCTAAATAAGAAATAGGAGTGAAAATAGGACCGAAAGGATAATTATGTGGCAAATAAAAGAGCAAATAGAATGTTACCTTCAGAATATTTTGAACATAATTCAATGCAAAATGGTAGTATTGGGAAGTTGAGGATCACTAACCCTGGATAATTTGATCTGGGAAATATTCTCAACATTTTCATATTCATTTAAGGAAACTGTATACTGCTTTCAGAAATATTCCCAGGATGTTGTACAATAAATCGTGAAAACAGCTATAATTTAAACAGAACAAAGTCAAAAAAGACCAGCAATGAGTTCAGATTTTCTTGTGAAAAATATAGAGATGGACTTATTTCTAGGAATCTAGAACACATGATTTTGATTTTGATTAGCAACCTGTTAAAATGAATTATATAGGCTGCAATGCAAACTATGTGTTTGGGCTTTCCTATTCTTGGCTAAGACAAGTGAAAGTAATGTATGCAAGCTTGTTGAGTGTCCAATTCGGCAACAAAAACTTTAAAGTCTGGGGGTGAGGGAGCTCCAGTGGTGTCAGTACCAGATTGCTGGGGACCCTGGGGCAAACCTCTATGCTCCCTATACTATGCTCTATGCTCCCTATGGTGTCCCACCTTCTGGTGGTTATTGGCTGTTATCTCTGTCCCTGGTACTTTCAGAGGTTGACCTGGCCAGCTGGCCTCTCCGATTGGAATGGCTCTCAGCCAGTGCCCAGCCCATCCAATCCCTAACTTTGCCCCTGGTCTCTAATTCGCATCCCTATTCTAAAATAATATTTTTTTTTGTCTGTGTGAAATGCATAATGCATCAATAAAGATAATCAGATTATGAACATTTGTGCAGATATTTACACCTGCAGTACAAATGTAGACAGCATGGTAGGTGATGTTACATTAGCATCATAGTGAGTATTTCATTCAAAATATTATATAAGCAGTAAGTTGGGGCTTTTAGTGTAACAAGCATTTCATAAAATGTTACATTTACGAGAACTATAGTGTGCCTTTTGACCTTTGTTATAGCACAGCTTTTACTGTGCTTCAGACCTATGCATTTCTCTTCCTTTGACAGTAAGAGACACTAAACTTCCCATCTGTGTTTGTAATACCAAGCATGTTCTACTCCTTTCCAGGTATCATACGTCAAGGCTATTGACATCTGGATGGCTGTATGTCTGCTTTTTGTATTCTCGGCACTTCTGGAATATGCAGCTGTAAACTTTGTGTCAAGACAGCATAAAGAACTGTTAAGATTTCACCGAAAGAGGAAGAAGAACAAGGTAAATATGACAAGTGCAGGTTAGAGAAATCCAAGCAGCGCAATAAAAAAGGCTTTGTCACAATGATGAACTATTTAAAAAGTGGTTGTACAAATAACATGTTAACACAGGGTGGCATTCTCGCTTTTGCAGAAGGGCAGCACAAGGCCTATGTAATTCACAAATCCCACTGAAACCTTAAAAAGGAGGATTAAAGGGGATTTAAGTGGGGTAGGAGTCTTGGGAAGCTTTCTGCACAGAGTTTAATTTCACCATCTGAGAATTCTAGCAGATTGCCCCTTCATGATGAGAAAGGCTGGTATGAGATGGGCTAAAATAATTTCCTAATATGGTGCAGTCGAAGGCCTGGTTAAGTGCATTCAGTTTTTAAAGGGTTTAAAAAACAACAAACATGCATTCTTCCTTAAGAGGCTGTTCCTGATTGAAAGTATGTTTTTTACAAGGGGAAGTACATTTTTACATGCAAGGAAAAGGCCATTGTTGCAGGCCAAGCAAATACTACAAGTGTGCCAGATTCTAATGCACAGATTCGAGACGAGTTTCTCCTTTGCTCATAGCCTTGTTCTGCAGGCAAAATGAAGTTTGTTCTATGGGCTGCTCACAAAATGACGGGCAGCCCAATCCTACTGAGAGTGCCGGCACTGCAGCTCCAGCTGTGGGATTGTAAAAGTGGGTCGAGACCCGGAAGTGGGTCACGATTGCATTTTTAGCACATTGTGTGGCTTGGGGAGCCCTGTGGGGGTGTCCCCAGGGCTCCCCACACACCCTAGGAGGCCCATGCTGCAAGGGGTAAGTGTAAGATAAGTGCCATCGCCAGTGGCAGGTGGTGGGTTACGATCCACCACTATGGGAAGCACTGCTCTAGGGAGGAACAAGGGACTGGGAACTGCAGGAAGAAATGCTGCATTTCTTGACACGGTAACCCCACACTGATAGATCATGCTTTTCAGAGGGAGGGTGTGGTGGAGAAAAAACACACAGTTCTAATCCAAATCTACGGCCTTCACCAACAGTCTTTGTAAAGACAAAGGAGTGCCAAACACTGAATTCCACCATGCAGCTACGTTTATTTAGTTTGGCCCTAAGTGAATTGCTGTCGCTGGAACAAAACAGCATGAGGCGTTATTTCTCAAGGAAAGTTACTGTGGACATAAGATGGGCCAAAGGTCCATCTAGTCCAGCTTCCTGTATGTACCAGTTACCTCAGGGAGCACATAGGGCAACAAGATACTTGCATCCTGTTGCTATTCCCTTGCATCTGGCATCCAGAGATAAGCTACCTCAGAAACCTGCAGGTTACATATAATCATCATGGTTTGTAACCTGTGATGGACTTTTCATTCATATCTGTCCGATCTTCTTTTAAAGGGCTATTTTATGTTTTAATACGCTTTCAGCTTTTGAATAACTCTCTTTCTGGTCTCTGCCTCCTTGCTACAGTCCCTCTTATGTTTTCATGCTCACACTTCTACTTCGGGCACAATCCTAACTTGGAGTTAGGCTGGCACAGTTAGGCCAGCAAAGTTTGGCAGGCGCAAGGGACATCATAAAGTATGTTTGGACCACTCTCAGAGAGTGACTCTGTCACTCAGAGAGTGCGCCATCCTCCCTGACTCCAAGAGTGGTCCAAACGCACTTTACGGCCCTTTTGCCGGCCAAACTTTGCTGGCCTAACTGTGCCAGCCTAACTCCAGGTTAGGATTGCACCCTTCATGTGGTTGCAGCAGAAAGAGGACCCAAAATTTACTGAGATGTAACACAAGTAGGGCTCTGGAGAAAGTGGAGAGAAGGCCAAGGCATTAGAGTGGATGCATACTGTCAGCCAAGAAGAAAAAATGTCAGTGCTTTCTCTTAGCCTAGTAGCTCCTTGTGTGTGGTGAAATAAGGTAATCCATTTGAGGCCTGCAATATATGCTTAATTTATTGAAGGAGAGATGAAAAGCCCTCCTATTTCAAGGACAACATTCAAGTTTCTCACCAGCCAACTAGAGAGGTCGATTTCAGAGGCCACTGAGCCCTACTGTGTTCCTTAAACAGTTTTGCATTTGATGTCTTCCGTACTGTGAAGAGTTAACTGAAAAATATTCCCTTTGGGACAAAGCAGGATGCAAATGTAAATGCATGTGTTCACAGATGTTTTACAGGCTTATGTGGCTGGAGGTGACCTAGAAGTTTTAATGCTCCTACCAGATGAGTTCCTATCATCCAGATTATAGTGTGCCAGAATTGGCAGCAGTGAGAATACATACCAAGCTGCAGTCCCTGAGCAACAGATACTTTTCAGAAAACCACAAACGTAGTTTGTTCAGTTTCTATGGGCTAGAAGCGCAACTGACTTTCTCATTAGTACATCAGGACGGGAAGTTGGATTTCATTGACTGGATTTCAATATACTGCTTTGTTTCTCCTATTCGTTCTGCCTTGAGATGATTATAAGGCTTTGTGCCTCTTTGTGACCCATCTGGCATGGGTTAAACAATCATTGGTTCTCCAGCACCAGCCTTTGGTTATCTTGCTGCTCTGCAGTCAGAGTGAAAATAAATAAATAAATTTATTTAGGCCATTGAATTTTAGCTAAACAGGAAATGAAAAGAAACCAAGAAATGAAATAAAAATATCAAAGGGATTTGTTTGATGGAATATTTATTTCATTGTCTGCCTATCATAACCAAACTATCTGAATGAGTCAAAGTGGCCTGTTTAGCAAAGAAATGTATAGTGTTTCAGATCCTAAATACGGAGGATGAAA
Organism: Lerista edwardsae; assembly: GCA_029204185.1. NCBI lineage: Eukaryota > Metazoa > Chordata > Lepidosauria > Squamata > Scincidae > Lerista > Lerista edwardsae. The sequence goes on from JAJKFI010000003.1 coordinate 19,641,681, forward strand.
TATAATAGGGAGTAACAGAGATGTCATTTGCTCATCAGTTGTAATTTGCTTAGAGCCCAATCTTATCCTCTTCTCCCCCCCCCCCCCGCAATGCGGCTGTGCCAAAAAAAAGACATACACTGCATCCCACTGGGTGGGGGGAGATTAGTAGGGAGCAGGGTCAGTATAAAACATTTATCCATCTGCCCCTACTGCTGCCTTTCCTGGTCTGTTGGGTATGGTGGGGTCCAGCAGCAAGATTGTAGAACTGCTGCCTCTTGCGGTAGCCCTTGAAAAATAGCCACTGACAAAGCACTGTGCATGCCATCGACAGCTATCTTATTACAGAGGACAATTCTCCCATTCTCCTCCACCCCCTAGCGTTAGGATTGCATGAACCCACCCCCTATTTTAAATGCTGCTAAACCCAAGTTTTGTCTGAAAGATAATATTTTAATGTAATAAATAAACCTGGATGAACGTCAAGTATTGAACGTAAAATATTAGATACCACTGGGTGTGAAATATGAATATTAGATGCCACTGGGCATGAAATATGAATTGCATATTGTTTCTATGTTTGACCTTGAAATCTACACTGGTTGATTTCCAAAGCTGATTTAAGAAAGCAAATTCATTTCAACTCTGTTGTACTGTCTAGGATACACAAAATTGGCCTTGGTGCCTAGCTGCAGGCTTCATATCAGTAAATGAATGCTAGATAATATGCTGCCTTACTTCCTACTGACATTTTATCAGTATAGCAGACAGAACATGAGAAATTTAGAAGGAAAAAATAAACAATACAGGCGAAAAGTTAAATGCATGGCGTTAAATCAAAATATTCCTATCACTGATGAAAGTAGCTTCTACTGACTTAAAAATTCTTACACTGGTTAAAGGAGTCCTCCCTTCCATCATTACAGCCCTCCTTTCCAGTGGGTTGTAAAAATATTATGGTTACAAGTGGCATCATTTGTGGAAGAGAGGTATTGGAAACAGGTTTCTTTGTCCTGCGGATACTCTGTCCAAATGGGGATTCTGACTTTCCATGAACACTTGTACTTAGGAGGGGGACTTGACCATATTTATAATGAAAACAACTAAAATTTACATCCATTTTGCCCTTTAAAAGCACTTACAGAGAGTGCAGAGAGCAAGCCTAAGATGTATCATACATAATTGAGATGCATGGCTATTGCTTTGCTTGTTGACATTTCTACGTTAAAAGATGCAAGCATGCACGCTAATTTGGGACTGGCACTGAAAAATATAGTTTGCGCTAAGGCTACATTTTAATATTCCTTATTTACTTTCCAGGAACGTTTGATCCAAGACCTCAGTATCCTAGTACTAAATTCTCCAGAAAACAAATAACAGCACAATCCTGGCTGCCCTGTAGCATTGATGCCATGTTGTTGTGTCGACACTACGTCATTAGCACCAACGCAGGGGCACCAAGTGCCCCCCCGGCATCGGCGCTAGTGGTCTCAGCCCAACGCTTTGTTTTGGGTTGGTGGGTGGGATTTTGTGTGGGGGGTGGGGTGGGGGGGCTCCAGATTTGGCCATAAGTCTGAATCCTAAGCCCACCCTGGAGGCCGCGCGACCCCGGTTCAGGCCACACACTCTCCTCAAATTTGTGCCTGCTGATTAGCAGGCATAGATCTGAGGAGTGCATAGGGGAGTCTAGAGCCTCCCTTACAGTAAGGGAGCGACTGTCCCCTTGCCATGGGGAGGCTGCAGCCTCCCCAACCCAGCATCGGATTTGGCGCTGGTCTGTTGGATCAGTCGATGCTGGGTTGGATTGCGCCCTAAATCAGTAGACCAGGTTGTTTACATTGTTTTCAATGATAATCATGTCTTTTTTTCTTTTACTTTCTTTTGTTTTCTTTGTGGCCCACCTTGCATTGTGCTGAAAGTTTTATGAGGGAGTGCTTGATGGAAATGAAATCAGTGAATCATTGCGGCGTAGCAATGGCTTGAGAAGTACAGAATTCATAGACGGAACTTTGGCTCAAATCTACAATATAAATTTAAGGGTAAACTATGAAGAAAAATGTCCCATTTGTTGTAACGTGCTACCCAGTCATTAACAAAGGCCCAGTCCATTTGTCTGAACTAATGTCTTTTCATGTGGATGCTGTTAAATTCCATTACGACTTCTATGTGATGATATGTACTGTTATTAGAAAAGTCCAAACTTACGTCTTACAGGAATCAAAATTGGCGAGGGATCATCTTGAGCCCAATGCAAAGTTCACACTTGATTTTCCTCAACTGCAAAGCTTTGTTTAAAAGACAGCTTAAGGGCGCAATCCTAACCTGGAGTTAGGCCAGCACAGTTAGACCAGCACAGTTTGGCCGTCACATGGAACACCATAAAATGTGTTTGGACCACTCACATCCGAGGCATCCTCTAGCATCGTCACTATGCACAGAGCACTGATGCAGGGCAGCGCTGGCCTCGGAGCACCTGTGCTCAGTTCTCTCGGTGCCAGCCAAGCCTGGCCGGTGCAGAGGGGTGCCAAGCTGGGAGGGAGGGGGGAGTGGGCAGCGGGAGGCATTTCTGGGCGGAGGGAGTGCGAGGGTGGGCCAGCAGGCGTGCCGACTTGTGAGGGAGGTGGGCTTTGGACTTGGCCATAAGGCTGAATCCAAGGCCTCATCCCGAACACCTGCTGTTCAGCAGGCGCAAATCCTAGGAATCCGTAAGGGAGGCTAGCACCTCCCCTATGGAAAGGGCGTGAATGTGTTGCCATGGGGAGGCTCCAGCTTCCCCAAAGCAGCTCTGGATATGGCACTGGCCGGGTGGCCAGTGCTGCTTAGGCTTGCGCTACCCGAGTCAGGAAGGATGGTGCACGTCTGTGTGCTGGCCTTTTTTGACTCCGAGTGTGGACTGAACATACTTTACGGTGTCCCTTGTGCCAGCCAAACTTTGCTGCCCTAACTGTGCCGACCTACATCCAGGTTAGGATTGCGCCCTAAAAAGTATCAGTGCTGATGATTAATTGAGGTTACTGATGAAAAGTTTAGGCATTTGCCATAGTCTTGCATCCTCGGCAGATATTCACCAACGTAGGAAGTACCTTGTATGGAACTAGGCTATTGATCCATATAGCTTAGTATTTCTAGGCTAGTTGAGAGTAACAGTTCCAGATGGAAATTTTTCCTATCCCTATTTCATGATGCCAGAGATTCATTATATGCCCATTGTAACGTTGTCTGAGGTGATTCTTGGGGCAGGGGAAAGGTGGGAGAAGGAGGGCTAGAGAGAGGGCTTGACCCAGGAATGGGGTGAGGAAGGTGGTAAGACTCCACCACCAAATCCAGTGTCCCTCCCAAGCGGCGGAGCCCTATATGGTCCTCCCAATAACATGGTCCACTCAATAACAGGCACAGAGCCAAGGGGACCCATCAGGTCCACCAGGGCTTTACACTGGAACAAACAGTCAAGGTAAAGGAACAAACATTCCCTTACCCTGAAGAGGCTCTGGTGGCTTCCCCAGTCCCATTGGATGTAGCAGCGGCCATTTTGTTCCTTTGGATGCAACTAGAATTTAGGATTGGGCTGTAAATGACAGATAATGGTGACAATATTGCAGGGGCACTGCTAGAGCTAGATGAAGAGAATAATCATTATGGAAGATAAGTATGAGCCTGCATAGATACCTGCTTCGTGTTTAATACTAATGAACTCACTTCAGATCATGCCTTATCCACGGATACCAATTTAAATCAATTGAAAAATAGCTTTAAAGATCCACTTGCAGGTCTCTTGCTCCTGCAGTGTCACACTGGAATGCTTTGGTATACATGCTGTTCTACATTCAGCCTCTAGATAGGGTCAATATTGGAATGTAATGGAATGTAGGAAGGGAACGGAATTGAAGGGAATGGAATAGAATTTTGGCTTTTTTTTCCTTTTTACAAGGCATTTAAAGGTGGAACTGGGTGTCAGTGGTGAGTCAAATCAATGGATACTAAATCAGCGGACAAGGAGGCATGACTGTACTTTCTACTGAGAATGATCTTGCTACAGAAACACAGTTATGTGTTAGAGACAATATTATGCATTGCTACTGGATGAAACCCAAGTTTCATCCATAGTAGCCATTTGTGATCCATCATGTCATTTTTAAGCCATGTTTTTAAGTATAATCAATTAGGATCATTAGGGTGAAAATGTTATTCCATAGGCTGTGAAGTAAAAATACGCCATTTAAAAATATGATTTCATTGGAGTCACATCATAAGCATTTGCATGTTGCCATAGTTTTGTATTTTTGTTGTTCATTTGTCACTTTCATTTGTTATTAATTCAAAATGTAGTTTTTTATGTTATGTTCATTTTTCTTTTCATTTTCTTTTTTCCTTTTAATTTGTCTAGTGGACAGTAACAGCTGCAGCAAAGCCAATATAGAAATGATGTTTTTTGGTTGTACCAAGCTAAGAACAGAGAATCCTTGCTGATGTCAGTCCCTACTCTTTATGAGTTGTTCTGGCACCACCTGCAGGTTTTGAAAGGAATTTTTTGCAATTGTTCATTTTCTTGAATATTTTACACTAATTCTTTTTGGCCAAGCTCAATTGTAGGCTATGCATGCAGCCTAGAAAGTGTAGGCACATGTAAGTGTCCTACAGACAGGAGCCTTTCAGCACATTTCTTTCCCAGGCAACCTATAAAAATAATATGCAAATTCTACTTGTTAAAATAGCCACCATGTACCCTTTTCCTTTAATCAAAGCATTTTTTTCACTATGATAGCATGATCTTTAGCTCCAACAATTTATAACTATCTTCTTTTGACCACTTAATAATTAAACCAGAATTGTTTATATCTTGTTTGGCATGATCTCACATTACCTTATGATATGGTAAATTCACTGACAGATTATGTTACCATGTAATTTGGTATGAATGGGGTCTCACAGAAAGAGGTCTGGTATTTATCATATTGGGGAACCCGTCTTACATGAGTCTCATGTCAAAATTGGAGTGCAAAATTAGAGTCCGAACCTGGAGTTAGGCCGGCGCAGTTAGGCCAGCAAAGTTTGCCATCTTTGTGTGTGTGGCACAGATGTGTGCCATCTTCCCTGATTCTGAGAGTGGTCCAAACACACTTTAGAGTGGCCCTTACGCTGGGCAAACTTTGCTGGCCTAACTGTGCCAGCCTAACTCCAGGTTAAGATTGCACCCTCAGTGTGAGAATTGTGCCTTAATTTATGCCATGGGCAGCCAAATCCTAACCTGCACCGACATAGCCAATCTGCTTCACTTGCACTGTATCTAGTGCATGTTAAGAAGCAGTTGGAGTTCTCTTTGGGATAAGGAGATAATTTTACTCTTAGCCCGTGTCAGGCCCTAGCTTGCCCTATGAGATTTCTCGGATCTACACCAGCTATTTAGCTGGTACAAATTTGGGAAGCCTAGCATAATGCCGGGGGCGGAGGGGTCAAGATATCGCCGAGTAGGCTTCTGCCAATCCCACCCCTCCCAGACCTGATCCTCTTTCCCCCCACCCACCCAGAAATGCCCCTTCCTGGCTACCTTCTCCACACACCACTGTCAGCTGGTGCAACTGTACCTGTGCATCTGCCCAAAAAGCTGATGCAGCAATGGTAGACAGGTGCAGGCTTTCCTGCTGATACAGCCCATCTCCGGATGCCGCAAATGTGCTTTGCAGCAAGTTCCCTATACAAGTTCTAGCCAGTGCAGCACCCTGAGTTAGGATTGTGCTCTTAACGATATAGAAAAAAGTAAACTACGAACTGGATTATGAACTTGAATCATTTATTCTGAAGTTGTCAGGTGTCAATGAGTATTTTAGAGCTGCAGAACTGTGACCAAAAGTGAAGTTAGCAAATTGCAAAGCAACAGAACAATGGTTTGATGACCAACCTTATCTGATCTGTAGCAGCAGAGTTGCAGTTTTGAAAAAAAATAATTGTCTGCAGTTGTATTTTTAATATTTTGAGATGCAGGTTTTGAGTCTGAGTCTTTTTAAAAAAAATCAGGTTTGGAATTGTCTAATGAAGACTGTTCATGGAGTTGTTTGTGTGTGTGTGTGTTTTACAGGATGATGATATAAGAGAGAACCGGTTCAGTTTCACAGGCTATGGCATGGGACCGACCTGTATACAAGCAAAGGATGGAATGGCTCCAAAAGGCCCAAATAATCCTGCACAAGCTGCACCAAAAAGCCCTGAAGAAATGAGGAAGGTCTTCATTGATCGAGCAAAGAAAATCGACACCATCTCCCGAGCTTGCTTCCCATTAGCCTTTCTGATATTCAACATTTTTTATTGGGTCATCTACAAAATCGTTAGGCACGAGGACATTCACCAAAAGCAAGATTAACTTTTCCAGCACTCCACAGTTCTGGTTATCCTATTACAATGGTACAAATCAGTGTACAAATATAAATATTGATTGGCTCGTGAAGGGCATGGAGGAAAAACATCATATTTGACTTGCTATGCAAAGTCACAATGGGATAGAAGAAAGATATCCAATGAAGATACAGTATCCCCTACAACAGAGTTTCTACTTTCTCACAAACTAAGAGTAACCAACTTTTTCAACGTAAAAATCACAACCTTCTAGACTTAAACTCTACTGCCAGTGTGTTTATATGTACTGATACATAACGGTATAGTATCCTTTGAATTTCCTTGCTACAATTTTTAATTCAATTGTCTTTTTAAGATCTATCAAAGAGGAGTCCCAAATGTCTTTAGATAAGTGCCATACTAACAGAGATGTTATTCTCATTTTAAATCTCCTTTGTAAACAAATACTTGCCCTGGGTCTTGGTTCTGGAAAATTTAACAATTAAAGTGGTTTCCCTTTTAAGTAATGGAGCACATTCTTAGAGTTAAGGGCACTGCCAATGGCTTCTATATTAAACACAGGACACATTATAGGTTATAGTAGTTTAATAAGAGAAACAAAAATACTTCCTAAAGATGTGATATCTGCAATCCTCAAACCACTTATTCAAGGAGATGTTTATAGTCATACTTCGGTAATACTCTGGACTAAGGACTCTTACTCTGGACTAAGGAGTTTGTTGATTGCTGGCCATGTCTGAGATGGTACACATACGTATGCCATAGCCAAATGATAGGATTCCTGATTCAAAATAGGGGAGTGACTTATATCACAATTAATTCAAAAGTGCACATGTCAGAGCAGGGCTAGACCTTCTGTTCAGTTCTGTAGCTTCCCAGGAGGGGAGAGGGGCGCTAAGGTTTGCAAGATTCCTTACCTTGCCATGTAAACCTCTCCCTTGCTGCCATAGCCAGTAAGTAATGCAGAGGCATAGCTTTCGCTACAAGGACTGGCTTCCACAGCTAGGGGGAGGAACTGTTTACAGGGCAAGGTAAAGTGCCTTGCAAAACTTAGCATCCCTCCCCCCCCCCACTTCCAAGGATGCTACTGGTTCAGTGATCAGAACATTTGTCCCAGGCAGTCTACATAAGAGCAGAGTCTCTCAGTTTACTTGGGTGAGCATTACATGGCCATCTTCAAAGTCCCTTGACCATGAGCACACATTCAAAGTGCAATCCTATCCTGTGCTGGAATGGCGAGACTGGCTGGCCAACGCCATATCTCAACACAGTATAATGGAGGCTGGAGCATCCCCCTAGCAAGCGAACATGAGCTCCCTTAATGTAGAGGAGGCTGGAGCCTCCCCTATGCACTCCTTGGATCTGCACCTGTTAAATAGCAGGTGCAGAGCCAAGGAGACCGCCCGGCCTGGATCGGGGCTGCGCAGCCTCCCAATCAGGCTTAGGATTTGGCCTTACAGCTGCCCCCCAAGCCCACCCATGTCCTGCACTCCCCGCGCCCACAGTCTCCCTCCCCCCCCCCACCAATCCGCGTCGTGGAACAGGACAGAACCTCCCTCGCAGGACAGAACCCCACATTGACACTAGTGATGCTGCACCGACGCTATGACATAGCGTCGGCACAACGGGCAGTGCAGGATTGCGCTGCCCTTCAGGGCTGGCCCAGTGAGACTGCCTGCCAATGATAGCACATTCTGGAGAACCAGCAGCGGTCTCTTTCCTGCTGATGGGGATGGAGTGATGAGAAAGGAGCTGCTACTGTTGTCACTGCCTTTGTCCTACTCCTCTTCTTGCCACCTTCCCATAATACTCTGTGTGTATGCACATGTGTGCATGCATGTGTGTGTGCACGCAAACGAGAACTATTTTTAAGGAAAAAAATTATTCATCCATGACCCTGCCCCAAAGAACTGACGTTCATCAGTTTAAAAAAATCAAACCTGCTCTCCAGAGCTGTTCTTAATATGTTTTGTAAACAAAGGTATTCACCCAACCCTATGAAATCTTTTCCCTTCTCCTAGTCTTCAGAGCTATTTGCAGCTTGGAGAGCAAAGCCTCTAAGCTGGTCCTCTGAACTGCAAATAGCTCTAAAGGCAAGGGTAAACAGCCATGTTACCTTGGACTCCTGCAACACTTAGCGTTTTGCCCCCCTATAGGAATGCCACTGGAATAAGCCTAAGGCTACAATTCTATGTATACATTCCTGAGAGTAGGCTCAAGTAGCTTTTTGAATCTCAGCTGATATCTGTAGTCCCGAGATATTGACTGAATAAGCAAATATATGATATTTTTATAAACTCATATTGTTTAACATATCTAATGCAGAGAATAATCTATATAGAAAGTTAATTTCAGTTGGCAGCACAACTCAGCTTATTATTGGATACCAAATACAGAAGAAGAAGAAAAATAGTTCTTTGGAGCACAAGTCAATTCTGAAGTTTTACTTTGATTTGAGACAAAAATGAGAAATGGGATGTTAGAATATTTCTGTAAAATATTTGGTTATAAAGAATACTAACCTAGTTGACGAAAGAGGATGCAAACATGACCTTCTTAAGTGATTTCATTTCAGATTTGAAATGCCCAAAATGAATATTATGCCCTGTGCTCTCTCTGTTTGTTGTTGTGGAGAGTGATTTTCTTGTGGAACCATGTACTTTCATGCACCTAATTTCCCATGTAAAACTTGAGATGGTATAAAGCCTGTCTGTAAAGTATTTATCACCTCAGGCAGGCAGGCTTGTATTCGCTTTTCATTAGATGAATACAAAGGTTGAGGACATGAATGCATTGTTAAACTGAGGCTGCAGTTCCATACTTTCCTGGGAGTAAGCTCCATAGAACAGAGTGGGACTCACTTCTGAGTAGACAGGCATAGGATTGTGCTGTAAAGTAAATGATCATTGTAACATAGTTTGGATTGCTTTCCATTCCTACAACTACAGATACTCTAAGGGCACAATCCTAACCAACTTTCCAGCACAGACATAGCTGGGCCAATGGAGCATGTGCTGCATCCTGCTGTGGAGCAAAAGTCACGGAGGCCTCCTCAAGGTAGAGGAATGCTTGTTCCCTTACCTTGGAGCTGCATTGCCCTTGCCCCGGTGCTGGAAAATAGGTTAGGATTCCACCCTAAGTCTTCGTTAGAGGAAAGTTCCTTTGTGCAGGGGACTGTCTTCATTCTTTTCAAAGGAGATGGAACTAGCCAACCATTGTGTTTTGAGTCCCAATTTCAGAGAGGTTTTCCTTAGACCTTTCCTTTAGGGCACAATCCTAACCTGGAGTTATGCTGGCACAGTTAGGTCAGCCAAGTTTGGTTGGCACAAGGGCCACCATAAGTATGTTTGGACCACTCTTGGAGTCAGAGGGGCCAGCACACAGATGAGTGCCATCCCCCATGACTCCAGGTGTGGTCCAAACGCACTTTATGGTGGCCTTTGTGTCAGCCAAACTTTGCTATCCTAGATGTGCCAGCCTAACTCCAGATTAAGATTGCACCCTTAGCCACACAGCAAGTGCTCTTCATAGAAACTGTTTGAGGAAAGTAGTGAGGATGTAGAACGTTATTGGTGTAAGATAGTCTAGTTTAGAGCAGGGGACTGGATGATTGGATGATTGGATGAGATTATTTTACCACCTCTTCTGACATTATGATTCGTCTTCAGGCAATGTTTGTGAGTTCAAAACAGTGGAGGCAAACAGCCTTACAGAGATGATTCGCTATTCCCTGGCCTACAATCTGTGAATGCTGCTGATACCAGTTCTGGAAAATAAACCTGGACAGGCATTAAGAGGAGAAAGTTTTAACTTCAGTACAAAGCATTCTAAGCAAAGGAATCTAAGCTTCCCTCCCCCCCTTTCTTTTTTACTTTGAATGTAAAGTGTACCTAACTGAACAAGCTGGAAGATTTTTCAAAGAATCTACAGGAGCTTAGCAGTTTCATCTAATGAATACCACTCATTCACTTTAGGATACAGAATGGTGAAGAAAAACGTTGTGTTGTCTCATGCCACAAAAGAAAAAAAAATACCAGCAACTCACTAGTGCCTATTTTGATAGTCCAAAATACCAGCAGGCATATGACAACCTATATAACAAACAAAAAGGTATTTCAGGTTCTACTGGACAACCTAACACTTCTTATAGATTTAGAGAGCCTTTATGAAAAGGTAGCAGCTGAACAATTTTAATAATAATACAACAACAACATTTCCCTGTGTTCAGGTTACTAGAAGTTTCCTTTTGGGTGGATCTGTTGGGCACTGTTATCCACCTTTTGGGTGGATCTGTTGGGCATCAGGCATTGTTACTGCACAATCTCCAAGCATTTCAGTGGGGCTTGTTTGAGACCCCTTTGTAAGCCTACTTATATGAACAGACAGATTTGGCTGCCTAACAGAACTGGGCTTCTTGGGTTCCTTGGGCTTTGGATTCTTGTGTACCACACAGTGGATATATGAGTCCCAAAACATCTTTTTTCCCTTGTGTAAAAACATCCTAGATTAAGGGCGCAATTCTAACCTGGATTTAGGCTGGTTTATGGAAGCTCCTCCAAGCATCTATTCATAAAGGTGCAAGTCAACGAGATGTCTGTGGTGGATTCATTAAGGGTGCCATCCTGACCTGGAGTATCCCTTCTGCCAGCCAAACTTTGCTGGCCTAATTGTGGCCTAATTTGCTGGCCATCTTAACTCCAGGTTAGGAATCTCTTTCCAAACCTGCCTCCTATACATCAGCCCTACTCTCTTAAGTATATTGCGGAGTCCATTTACACAAGAATTCTCTGCTTGAAAAGGAGACTTTTTTCAACCTGAATTATTAGGTCATTGCAATGTGATTTGAAGCAAGTATCATTATTGTATGCCCGTGGTACATATGGACATGTTTTGCAAAACCTAAGTAATATATTCTCATTCCCTCTACTTTGGTTTCTTAGATTAATATTTATTTTTAGGAAGGAATAATACACATGTATTTTGTGGCACACTCCTAATCCTTACTGCCTCAATGAACCAGCACTTACAATGGGACATACTGTAGAGAGTTCAGCACCTGACAGACAGTTCAGCACCTTTACATACGACAGTGCAAACATTTTAGCACAAATAGAGAGTTAGATTAATGCCAGGTCAGCCCACTTGACACATGAGGCTCTAAAAGCCAATGCCGAGAGAATCAGTGCCAGAATTCGGAGGAGAAGGGTGCTCTGACTGTGACAGATACCTTTAGGCATTTGACTGTACAATGCAAAGTGCACTTTGGAGTTGATGTTGCTAGATGGCCAGGAAGAAATCCAATTGATAACTCCTGATCCAAGGAAGGTCTTGCTTCTTTAACAGTTCTATGGCCAAGAGACATTTGGCAGCTACTGTTCCTTCCCCCTTTGTGTTGAAGCAATAGGAAAGGAGCATTTCCCCTATCACAGAGGAACTCCTTCCACAACCGGCAAAAGCAATGCCAGCAAATGAATGCCTAAAGGTAGTGCTCTGACTTACTTCCTTATGGCAACAGTGCTGGCGGACAAATGCTGATTTCGGAACTATTGTGCATAAAAAGGAAGGAGAAGAGAGGGAGGAAAAAACTTACACAGGGGGATTTTATCTCACTTGGAATTCACATGCATGGATCTGGCTTCTTTATTGGATTCATAGGATCCATTATGGCTGTGGATCGCACCTACAGAGAATTTGGAAGAGGAATAATTCCATTACTCTCTGTTCCAGATTGCAGTAATGGTATTCCACCATTAAACTTCTCCGGAGTGTTAAGCAGCTCACTCTTTATCTGCAATGCAAGCCGTTGCATTTCAATGCAAGCCGTGGCAAGGTTGTATGATTGTACTTCCAATTATAAACATTAATGCACTGTTGCTTCGCGTTCACCATGAAGCTTCTGAGAGTGGAAGAAAAGAGATGCCGTTTAAGAAGGAAATATTTCATGATTACTACAAGGAGCATATTTAATATGGATTAAAGAGTTTTGACTACAGGTACCACTTATTTAAACGGACTTGGAGATGTCATGAGTGACACTTTGTCGTCAGTTCTAGTTTAAGCATCTCTATTCTTTTACTGAGTTATCTTTGATAAAACATTATTCAATGCATATATATTTGAAAGTATCAGTTACGAACCTTTTACTAAAAGTACGTATTTTCTCTATATTATAACAGGTAGACTTCTATAAGGAACAATATGTATGTGCACTTTACAGGGAAGAAAAATGCTTCCACTGCATACTGCTGCCTGTTGCAAAACGGAAAAGCGATCATATTAATGAATGGCCTTTGCGTTTTGCTCCTTAGAACAGAACAAAATGCCAAAATTGTTCTTAACCTTGAAAAAAACTTAGAATATATGTTGTATTTTTACTTCATAGTATTTTTTTACTTGATGCGAAAGTGCTTAGAATGATAATTAAGCCCAATTTACATTTTGAATGCAGGATGGTGATACACTCAGGCTACAATCCTATCCACGCTTACCTAGAAGTAAGACCCATTGACTATAATGGGACTTACATTTGAGTAGACATGCATAGGATTGGAAGTAAGAGCACAAAATTACCCTTAACATGCAAATTCTGCTCTAGTTGTTGGGATGTGTTTATAGCTCTCTGCGATTAGTTTCAAATTAATTCTTAATAACTGAGTGAAGAATTTCAATCTGCATTATGCTACAAAAGATTATCTTGGTTAATCATATAAAAGAACATTGTGTATTAAAAGAAATGGAAATGGGGGGATTTGTTTTCTTGTTGTCAAAACAGGTTTACCAAATCTATTTTTCCAGTTAGACTGTTTGGAAATAAGACACACACATGCTCATGCGCTGGTGTGCATGTGTTGTGTGAGATTGTGGTGCCTCCAGGCAAAACATACATTGGAGAGTGGTTGGTTTCTAAACCATTATCAGTCTGGAAGGTCTGTGAAAGCCAAAAAGATTGATGGATGAATTTGGGTCAAAGGCCATGAAATGCTGGCTCGTCCTGTATTCTTGATATGCTTCAATAGTATTGCACTTCTTCACTTTCATCTCCATGAAATATGCAAGAGCCACTCCTTCAATTTGTAATGTCAACTTACGACAGAATGATATCAGTGGATAAAACGGACTAACAAAAATGTTCCGCGTTCTATGGATATTTAATTGTGAGCTGCATACAACAAAATTGTGCCATCAGCTTTGAACATGAAATTTAAACATTGTATACAGTAGCTTGTGTGATAGTGAGCCAAGCTTCCTTAAAGGCAACAGCAGCAACAACAAAAATGGATATAATAGTGTGTTAACTGCTTGTCTGTGGTTTTTAAACATATCATTTAAGCATATCTAAACAACAACCAATGCCCGTTTTTGTCTAGCAATTTCATTTCAGTAAAATCCAATTGAAAGTGTTGTGCATGAGTTCGATTAAACTCCTTTTCTTTCGTGTATTATTCCTATATTCAGCACTGCAGTGAACATGCTCTGCCGACAGAGGTGTTAAGAGGTGTGCCATCTGTGGAATACATGTGACTGTAGATATTTTGTTCTCAAACAAGAATAAAAACTACCATTTTTTTCAAGGTGCCGTTCAACCTGTTCAACATTTGAAGCTTTGGAAGTTGGCTATTGAAAAGCAAGAGGCAAATAACTGGGGGGGGGCAAGAGGGAGGGGTGCTACTCTTGCCAGAAATATGAAAGCAAACTTGGCAAGAAACTTCCAGAAAAGAAGATTCTGTGGACACACGGTAAATGCTTCCCTGAATTGGAAGATCGCATGGTCTTTGCATAATGGTCAGGGAAAGCCTCAAGGATCTGTCTACAAATCTAGAGGTCATATAATGAAAATTAGAAGCTATTGGATATGGAGAATGTAAGACTCAAAGGACATCTTTCTTATTGGGAATGCATTGAAACAAACACACTCACCCTGATCCACAGCATATGTAACATCAGTCCAAGAAGTCTAATCAGCTGCAGGAGCCAAGATCTGTGGAAGAGTTAAATGTGCTTTACTTGTGAAAATGTCCTTTACAGGCCTTGCATTCAATGAACCTGTGACGTGAAATGGGGCCGGAACATGCTGGCCATGCTCCTCTGATACTTTGGTGCATCCCCTGGGCACATCTCCTGTGTCTATGTGAGCACCATGCATGAATTCCTTAGCTACAAAAGTATTAGCGCATGCACATAACACATGTGCTCATTTGGTTTTTAAAACCAATATCCATTCAGAAGCCACTTAGGGTGAAATTCCCAAAATCTCTTTTAAGTTTCAAGTGAGTTAAACTGTAGATTCACAGTCCAATCCTGAGCCTGGTAGTGCCCAGGGTTCCAATGGCTCAGAAATGGCAACCACTGCCAGGATACCGCCGAAGGGAGAATATACTCCCTTCCCCCGAGAGAGACTGCAACCAGCAGCAATGGTTCTCCTTGGTGCTGTATTAGTATTGGACCATCTGGCTTCAGAGACCCATATCGGGCCGCCTGGCTCTAGGGGGTTCAGGATGCAGCAGCAGAAGCTGCCGCCAACCGCCCCCTCGCAGGTCCTGTGTCTGCCCAGTTCCACCCACTCCCCATCTCCCCCACCCCAAATCTCATTACCCTTGGCCTGCGCTGCTGGAGCGCCGGCCAACCTCCTGCTTGGTACTGAGGCTGGGCGCTAATTAGCGCCAGCCCAGCACAAGGGGTGGTTGTTTGCACAGTGTCACAAGCATCCTTTATGGCATGTTTGTGACACATTTAGCCAGTGGTACACACTGGATTGGGCCCTCAGGCTACAATCCTATCCACAATTATCTGGGAATAAGCCCTGTTGACTATAATGGACTTACTTCTGAGTACACATGAACAGGATTGGGCTCTCAATCTCTAGCCTTTATTTTCTGCCCCACTTGTCTCCTATTCCTACCCCATGCACCATAAACTACTCATAGACAACCATGCTATGTGAGTTGTAAGAAGCCCATGATTTATTAACTTCTCAAGAATCTCCAGATTTCTCCTGCAGATGGTCTTATTTATTTTCTCTCTTTTTAATCACATCTGTTGTTGTAGGAAGCAATGCAGCACAGTGCATACAGTAGATGGGAATAGTTTTCTCAGGCATTAAATTCTTTTGCAGGAGTATCACAGGGCGAATCAGAACCTATTTGCCTTGCATTTTCCAGGCATGTGTATATGATCCCATTGGAAAAGTAATATAATGGATCCTTAACAACCTGTGATCATCAGAGTCAGATCTGGAAACCTGCTGTGCGCACATTGGCAGGAAAGTGACTCACAGGTATAGAACATTTACATTTTAGATTTATACAGCATGTTATGCAGCAACAAAGATCATTTTAAGGAACAACATGCCCCAACAAATGAAACATAAGGACTTGATCCCGCAAAGGTTTTGTGTAGGTTTGTTAACTGCCCATATGCTGAAAAGACCACATTAGAAATGAAAACATAAACTTTACATGACTCTACTCTTGTAGAAAGAATAGTACTTAATGGGAGATCCAGGGGGAAAATAGTATAGCTTTCCGTCACACTAATGTAAGACAGTTCCTCAAATGAAAATATTTCACTGCTCAAAAAAAAGGGGGGGGGAGAAAAAATAACCAGGGTTTACTATTACTTGTGACAATGAGAAGTTTAGAAAAATATCAGTGTTTGCATGTAAGTACTTTTATACTGAGCTAGATGAAGGATGCTACAGAATCAGAACATTTGGATAATCACAGTATAAATAAAGGGAATTATTGGATTCACGTGAAATCTTGGCTTTCTTCTTTTCCCTTTATTTTGGTCTTCAACACCTCCGTAAATTGTTGAACACATTGTTGCAGGTAAAACAGTGATGTCATGCAGGGGGTACGCGGGGGTACGCGAGTACCGGTTTCTAGGATTACAGTTGGCCCCGCCCATTCGCCCACCCACTCGTTGACTCCGCCCCCTGCAACATTTGAATTTCCTGCACATTTGAGTTGCCTGCACGTTCTCAGAGCCAGGCAGGCAGCGACTGGAGCCTTGCTTTGCCTTGCCTTGCCTTGCCACTGAAAAATGAGCTGCTCTGGGGTTTTGGAACTGTTGGGTCACTTTAACATGATGCCAGTCCTCCTTAATGTGTTCTGGGGGTGCTGTGGAATACTGTTGCAACTGTTGGGTCAGTTTAAAATTGTCTGTGGCCTCAAAAAGGGCTTTTTTCATGTCACTTCCTGCCACGACCTCACTTCCGGCTTATGACGTCACTTCCGGTGGGCGGGTCCCGACACGTGCCAATCAAAAGTGAGTACCTGTTGTTAAATCATTTAGATGACACCACTGAGGTAAAAGTTTTGCATTTAGTAATATTTAGAGAAGAATTTCACATCAACACACTGTTAAAATAATATCCAATAATACAAGAATTCATATCTACTTTAAAGCAGAAAGGTGTATACTTTACACATTTATTTGTTTTTAAAAAAATCTGTGCTGCCCTTTGGCTTTATAAAAGCCGTTAGAACCATGTGCGCCAGCGGCCAGTTGCACCACCCTGCCCCTCCTAGTGCAGCCAGGCTGGGGCTTGCATTCAAGTGAATTGCTTCCTAAAAATGTTTGCGGTGCCACGCTTTCTTCCTAGTATGCTGTACTTGCAGGTACCACCATACATGCGCCACAAGATGGCTCTCTTTCATTACCAATGAAACGCATGCCAGTCTACATTTCTGAGTTTCATTCTGAATGGCAGATCAATGCTAATGGAAAGGTGACACATTGCAAATTATGAACCTTGGTCAGGTTCCAAAGGAGGTGGTTGTATATGCCAGGGAGAACTGTGTGCCTAACCAAATATTTCCTTCCTGATGGCACTGTGGCAATTCTGCAGCAACAATTAAATCACTTTTGCAAAAAAACCCTTGATGCTTATGATTGCTTAATGGTGCAATCAGAGCCAATGATGTGTGTCTATCTGATAATGAGCTGTGTTGCTATTAAAGCACTGTTGAGTAAGTCACTTTTTAAAAAGTACCGAAAGAAACAAAAAAAAACCTGTCTATTTAGTCAAATAGCAGTCGCGGCTTCGTGATCTGGCTACAGCCCCTGTTCCTTCTCCTGTGGGGACTCCCCCTTCAGGGGGCACAATCTTCAAGAATGAGCCTCCACAGGAAAGGGACATGTGGTGACATTCCGTGTTGCTGAGGCACAGAACACCATCAAAGTCCAGTTAAGTGATATCAATTCCAGTTCACTAGAACTCCAAAAGTGACCAGAACCTTGTTCAGTCGCATCTGGAGCCTTTCTGAGGCCCACATAGGCTGTAAGCAGCCTATGTGGGCTTCAGAATCCACCTTAGAGGTTTTTTTAAAGCACCTTTTACAGTTTTTAAAACTGGAAGTGTTTTTTAAAACACCTCAGGGGACTTTCTGAAGACAGTAGAGGCTCTGCGCAGTCTCTGTAGGTCTCAGAAAGGCATCCAGATGTGACCAGAGAACATCTCTGGTCACGTCTGGGAGCTCAGGTGAAGCTTAGACTCCTCTGCCTCCCCTGATCCACACCTCTCTGCCGCAGGAGAAGGGGTGGCAACCATAGCACAAAGTGGCTGCCTCAAGCGCCTCCTCCAGAGAACCAATCCATCCCCCCTTCAAGTGGTAGCCTCCACAGGAGAAGGAACAGGGTGGCAGCCAGATCGCAAAGGGGCCACCTCCAGCACCTCTTCCAGAGAACGCGGAAGTCATGGAGGACGAGGTGCTGGTGAAGAAAAAAATAGTGTCCCCGTGGCATAGCACCTAAGGCTGGTGCCCCTTGTAACACCTCTGTATTCTCTTCAGCCTCTGCCCCTTGTAACACCTCTGTATTCATGGGTTTATTTATTTTATTTTCACTTGACATAAAATACAATTTAAACCAAATTGTGCAGCTCATGTTCTGTTGACCAAATATGGCAATCAAATTGAAGGTTGGCCCAGCAGTGGTTCAACTATTTTGAGGTGGGACAAATGGCCTGCGTGGCACACTGGTCAAGAGGGAGGAGGGCAGCGGCAAGGTGGCTCACCGCTTGGTCTGGCCCACCCATTCTCCCTTGTATCCACACCTCTCCAAAATGGAGCCTAGTGTAGCATGGCAGCACAGCAGCAGAGAGCCAGGGAAGGGAGTGGTGTTCGTTCTCTGCCCCTGCGCAGCCCATTGGCCGGGTCTGCAACTGGGTTGGCCAGCTCAGGCACTGGCTGAGAGTCCATGCTCATCAGCAGACCCACCTGGTCAGGCCAACCCTTGTAACCTTTGAACTGGTGGTCATGTTAGCAACCCAGAGTACCACCCAGCACATGAGGGATGACGACGCTGCAGGACTTTGTCCCAAGGTCCCTGACAACATGGCACAAGCACATCTATCAGATGTGAAAGTATCACAGAGATGTTTAGGGCATCAATGCTGTTTTATTTGACCTGAGTCCAGGGTCCAGCAGTCTAGACCTTTGAAAACAATGAGTTATACTTTCCAAACATTAATTTTCATGGCTGGCAATCTTTTACATCATTTCTGTGGTGGGGCAGATTGAATAGCGGTATAGAAAACAAGATAATTGAAAAAGCATGACCTTCTGTATCTATACATCTATACACGGCAAGACCTGAATCTCAAAAGAATGCATACAGCTAAGTAGATGGGAAAAAAGGTTCTTTGGCACAGTTTACTAAGAGACTAGAGAACAAAACCAATTGCAAATGACCTTTAAGTTCACAACAGAGCTGTTTACAGTAGTGTATGCATTATGTTTTGCAGTGAAAACAAATTATGTTGAAGGAGATAAGAAATATACATTCATGCCAGACTTTCCATATGATTGTATAACCTGAATCAAAAGAAAATGTGTCTTCAACAAAGAGCTTATGGAAGATCCTCCAAGCATCTACTCATAAAGGTGCAACTTTTGAAGTCACTCAACGAGATGTCTGTGGTGCAATCCTGACCTTGAGTTAGGCCGGCCCAGTTAGGCCAGCAAAGTTCAGCCAGCACAAGAACCACCATAAAGAGCGTTTGGACCACTCTCGGAGTCAAGGAGGATGGTGTATGTCTATGTGCTGGCCTCTCTGACTCCGAGGATAGTCCAAACATACTTTACGGTGTCCCTTGTGCTGGCCAAACTTTGCTGGCCTAACTGTGCTGGCCTAACTCCAGGTTAGGATTGCGCCCTAAGGTTCTTTTTGCCAAATGCTGTTCTCTTCAGAACACTGTGACGCTTAAGTGTGGATCCCATGCCAGGGTGCAACCTAGTTGGGGTTGGTATGATGGAGTCAAAAGGAGAACTACTGGCCCACAAAGGGAAAGAGACCTGTTTTACTGCCCTTATATGTTTAAATTATCAATGGGGTTTTTTTTAATGGGATGCCCAATTTTGAGTTGAGTCAGAATTATGTATAGTTTTGAGCTTTAGTTGCCTATAAATACTTCATTAATAGTCCTGGTCAAATCGTTTCCCCAAAATTTACCTCTTTTTATTTTTTACCAATGAGACCCCATCAGGAGCTAAAAAAAAATCTTGTGTGTCCTTATTGAACAGTTTCTAGTTAACACACAATGAAATATGTTTACAATATTACTTGGGCAGTCCCTGTGAGTATGGAGGGAGCAGATCAAAAGGCTATCTGGTGGTGAATTGCTGACTTTATTTGGAACACGGGAAGTGTGAAACTGTAAAATGCTACCTTGCAGCTACACGTATGCTCTGTGTGTGTGTGTTTAATACAGCACAGAGCACTTAATACTGCAAATCACATAACGCAGCATGATTGGGTGAAAAATAAATTCATGTAAGATGTGCAGATGACAATGATCCATCTTCAACTGTGAATCAGGTGAACATACATGAAAACATCCAGTACTTTTAAATGAGCAATTATAAAAACAGGAGTGTTCACTCAAACCATTATCAGCTGAAAACTTAGCAAAAAAGAAAAGCAGAGATTTTTTTCACAAAATGACAGTGCTCTGTCAGCAGCTAATTATCAAGGGCCATATTTATTTGGTGAAGACTGAAGGCCTGGCTCCAATTACTGACTCACGTTAGCTCCATTTTCTGACTCACCCTTCCTTTGTCTGTGCCAGAGAACATAAACTCTTCAACTCTTTCTTCCCAGTATGAAAATCACCAAGGTTTGACCAGTGCACCTTACCACAATAAGCTATCATGCACCTTAGTCACCACATTGCAAGACACAGCTGAAGCCATCTCCTTGTCAGTAGGAACTGCAACCACAGTTCCAGGAGACCCACCCGAAGCCATCTCCCTGTCAGTATGAACTGCAACCAGAGTTCCAGGACATCCAGCTCATGTTTGTCTTCCTGTGTTTTGGTTCACGTCAAGAAGTGAGAAGCTGAAGTACAGAGTACTCCTTGGGTGCTGTGCTGGGGTACCATCAAGAAGCTCTTCAGGAACATTGAGATTGAGGTCACAATCTTAATCTGGAGTTAGGCCAGCACAGTTGCCAGTGGCCGGCACAAGGCACACCATAAAGTATGTTTGGACCACTCTTGGAGTCAGAGAGGCCAGCACACAGACATGTGCCATCCTCCCTGACTCTGAGAGTGGTCCAAACGCGCTTTACGGTGGCCTTTGTGCCAGCCAAACTTTGCTGGCCTAACTGTGCCGGCCTAATTTCAGGTTAGGATTGTTCCCTGAGACACCAGAGCTGAAACAAAAGAAGATCAACCTCTGCTTACTTTGACTGTAAGGCACAATTCAGTCCAAGACAGTTTTTAATTGTGCGAGCGCAGTATTTGATAAACTGTGATCTGCAAACACTCCCTTACCCCAATGAGACTCCAGTGGCTGCCTTGGTGCCCACTGGGTCAGTGGTTGCCATTTCAGTGATGCTGGAGCAGTGGGCAGTGATAAGCATAGCATTGGGCTGCCCGGGGAGCTCTGATAGGCATCTTCAAGTATCTGCACTGTTGTCTTAATTTTTAAAATTCTGAAACTGCTGTTTCCCCCATAAGAGAAGTTAACATTGGCAGGGAGTGCAGCTTTCCTCTCTGAGGGGTGACTGATCTACTGCCCCAAATGGCAGTTGACTTGCCGCTCATTTCCCCAAATTATGCTACCCACCACCAACAGGCATCAGTACATCTTCCCTCCGTCCCTCCCCCGGCAACCCTTTTGCACCAGCCAGTATATATCAACCTCTTCTTCTTCCTCCTCTCCCACCACCTCAGTTTCAATTCTGATTCCCCTGTGGCTGCTGTTTTTTTTTTTTAAAGAAGCACAAACAATGCATTTAACTGTTGCCAGCCTCTTATGCAAGGGGAATGCAAAACCTACCTTGTCCAAAACCCTTATTCAAATGACTAATGAGTTTCATCTGTATGAACACTGATCAGATATTGAATATCTGAGACTGGCAAAGCCAGTCTCAAAGGTGGTGTAAGGGCCAAACTGCACATGGCGCAAGAGATCCATAATCAGACTTTTCAATATCATTTTCTTTAATGAAACGCAGCTGTGGAGGAGGGACATATTTGGACTTGGGCCACAGTCTCTCTCTCTCTCTTTCTCTCTCCCCTACTATTAGCTGTAGATGGAAAGAAAACTGATATGCATACTGTACTGTATAGTACCTGTCTCCCCCACTCCAGTGGCTAACTGCAGCTTTGAGAAAGGGTGATTCAAATTGGGAGGTGGCATGGAGAAAAGGTTCCCCTTCCCCTCTTATGCAACCCGGCTTGAAATTGCAGGAGGTTTGTGACTGAAATTGCAGGAGGTGTGTGACTGTTTCTAAACATTCATGAAGGAAAAAGACATTGGAATATCCTGCATGACATGTTGTTTGGCCTGTGTGAAAACCTCTTACATCTTCTTCAGCTCCATGACTGGAGGGTTCCTGTGCTGTGTTGGGAGAAGGGAAATCTGTCAATGAATTTGCCAGTTTAAAAAGGAATAGAAACTTGCCCTCAATGGTTTCCAACCTAAATACTTTGAAAGAAGTGACATATATTAGCCATTAAAAAAGGAAATAATTGCTCTGGCACTATTCTGTTTTGTTCTTTTTTTCTTCTCGTAAGTCGCACTAATGGAAACTTTCCCTTCACATTTCCACATTGATAGGTGCCATATGTTTCAAATCACATTTAGTTATCACCGTTACAAGTTCCTTTAGAACTGCTGACATGTACAAACTTGCTCTGTATTAAGCTTTCCAGCATTAAAGGTTATACTGCCAGAGTCAAAACAACTTCCTTTCCCATATCTTGTATTGAAGGCAATTTTTCATTTTCTCAGCTGTTTTCTCAGCTTTTAGATTGTGAGCCCTTTTGGGACAGGGAGCCATTTAACTTTAATGTTATTATTTGCCTGTAAACTGCTTTGTGAACTTTGTGTTGAAAAGCGGTATATAAATACTAGTGATTGATTGACTGATTGATTTTCATTGTTGGGAAAGGGGGGAGAAGGCAGGTACAATCCATCAAGCGCTATTACTGCTCATGCTTAGTGTTATGGATTTTGCATGGTATATTGCAGGTCCTGTGTTGAAATGAACTGAGGCTTTGTGAATTGCAGTCTATGGGTAATAAAGCAAATAATGGCATACTATATAGAGAAGTAAAAAAAGAAGCATGCTGTAGCATGATCACTATGCATTACCTTTGGTTTCAGCAGTAGTATTCCTCTAAGTACCCATTGCAGTTTCTCCAAGGCTGGCCTGAAACCTCCTGCTGCTTGAGGCAGGGTGCAAAATTCTACCCCTACTTTAGCAGACAATGTGTCAGCCTCTGTTCCTTTCAATGGGGGCGAGTGCGGGGGGACACTGAAATGGGTCAATTTGTTGCCTGAGGCGACGGATTCAGTTGGCCTCATGTGTGGGCCAGCCCTGCCTTTGTGTCTTGCTTATGGGCTTCCAGAGTCAGCTGGTGGTGAACCACTGTGTGAGGGTACAATCCTAACCTGGAGTTAGGCCGGCACAGTTGGGCCAGCCAACTTTGGCTGGCACAAGAGCATTGTAAAGTAGGTTTGGACCACGCTTGGAGTCAGAGAGGCCAGCACAAAGACGTGCACCATCCTCCCTGACTCAGAGTGGCCAAAACGCACTTTACGGAGGTCCTTGTCCCAGCCAGCCAAATTTTGCTGGCCTAACTGTGCCGGCTGAATCAACCACTGCTGTCAATAGCGTTTTAGCAACTTTAGGCTGCTAACTCCAGTATAGGCTTCTGCCATAGGTATTGTTCCTTCGTTTGTGATTGATCGATGATGATGAAACGCCAATGGCAACACCTTCCTACCTTTCAGCCTCAATTGATTAGATGGTCATAATTTCATCCTCATGACCAGCCTCATACAACTTTTGTGATGGTGAATAAGATAAGGAAATATGATCTGCCCTACCCTTTGAGCAATGCAAATCTTTCAGGGAAGCTGGGTACAAAGATGGGGATGCATATTATACTCTTAGGAAGATTACATTTGTTCAAAATATAGGCTATTCAGATAAGGCTGTTGCTTATTAAATGGTATAATGTAACAGAAGACATGACCTTCAGAACCCAAACAGCCTTCATTCATTTGTTCAAGGACACTTGGGTATTATTCATATGAACTTTGCCAGGACTTCTCTAATTGGAGCACATGTAGTCCAATATACACACTATTATCTCACTGCTTGATTCAGTAAATATTATCTGTACTGCAACAAACTGTCAGAGTCACGTAAGGTCAAATATACTGGCTTTTGTTGCAGCATAACAGGGAGTGCTGGCTGTTTTGTTCTCTAAATCCATCAAGAAAACAGACATAAGGAACACAGGAAGCTGCCTGATCTGAGTCAGAACATAGGTCCATCTAGCTCAGTGTTACTAATGCTGGCAGGCAGCGGCTCTCTAGGGGTTCAGAAGGAATTTTTTTCTCTGTTCTATAGTACTAGGAGATAGAACTTGGAAACTTCTACACTACACACACAACAGATGCTCTTCCACTGGAATCCAGCTTCTCCCCAAGTGAAAGTGCAATCCTAACCTGGAGTTAGGCCGGCACAAATTAGGCCATGAAAAATTATGTTTGCACCACTCTCAGAGTCAGAGAGGCCAGCACAGAGACATACGCCATCCTCCTTGACTCCGAGAGTGGTCCAAACGCGCTTTATGGTGGCCCTTGTGCCGGCCAAACATTGCTGGCCCAACTCATGCCAGCCTAACTCCAGGTTAGGATTGCACTCTGAGTGTCATGAGTTTTCTGAAATTAAAAAAAAATAAAAAAGGCTTTTTGGGGGGATCAATTTTTATTTTTTTGCTTATCTAATAGACAAGTAAAAAGAATAGACCAGTAACTCCAACAAAATTCTCAGTGGCTCTTGGCCATATTGGATTAAGACCAGAACTTAAAATTTATTAAACCCCCTTTCATGTATATACTTCACCTCTTGACTAATGGTTCTGAGTAGTCTGCATCCAAGGCTCCGTCCCCTGGCTGCTCGGCCCTGATTCAGGACACGTGGCTTCCTATATAGGACGCGCAGATCTAAGGAACCCCATGGGGAGGTTGGAGCCCTTGCCCTAGGAAGGCTCCCCAGCATGTCTAAGCTGTGCTGGATATGGTGCAGGCCCACCAGCCTTGCCGTTACAAGGCCAGAAGAGAGAACCACACTGTGAAGGCTACATCTGGGACCGAGGATTCAGAGAATCACAGAATAATGTGTATTTGTAAAAAAAACCCATTGAAAAATGGTGGTTTAGACTAGCCTGCCCATGTAAGCCGCCTTGGGCATTAGCTTCGGCATGGGAAGGGTGGGGTATAAATTCTTCAAAATAAAAAAAAAATTACAGCGCAATTTAAAATTGTGCCCTCAGTGCAGAACTTGATCCCACAGTCTCCAGAAACTTGGCATTGGCACTGCTAAACTATCTGGGGCTTTGTGTACGGTCTCAGAATGGAATAAAACTGTGCAACTTTGGTCCCTGTTTGCTACATTGAGAAGGCCCCCAGTTCTCTCATGCCCTCCCCCTCTCGGCCCACCCCCACCCCATCACTGATTTACCAGGTCCAGTGGGATCTGGTGGCAAAGCTGTGACGCTGTTGCCTCTTGTGGCACACTCTTAGAATGGCACTGATCGGTAGATCTCCTAGCACCATATGGGTTTCCTTGGACCCACCCCAGCTATGAAGACTTTGGGTTCTCCAGATTGAAGCCAAGCATCATAGGATGTTATGCTGGACATTAAGAGACAGAATTCAAGCCGTGAAATGTAACAGTCTGGTTATGGGGAGATTCAATGGATTGTCACGCCTGTCAGATGCTACCATGAAGGATTATAATAAGAACCCAATCCTGAGTGTTCTCCTGGGATAGGGTTTTTTTTTTTCCAGATAGCTTCCCTCTGACTGGTCTTATAGCCTGGACTTATGGCATCAGGTACCAGCTGCTTGTCCAAAAAGAGAAAGCCGGGAGCAGGAAGGAAGGAGAGTGCTCATTATTAGGCGCTACCACACAGGTCAGCCTGCAGACTCTTGGAAGTTCCCCTTTGTCCATGACAGCATCAAACAAAAACAAAATGAACAAGTGTCTCTGTCTTAGTCACTGGTTTCCTATATAGCTTAATTACTAATACGTACAATTTTTCAAGCCTAAAATGAAATATCAGATGACATTAATTATTTTTGGCATACTGATTATGCAGGCATATAGATATTCCTCCCAACAAACTATTTGCATTTATGACAAATTATAAGGAGGACAAATTCCCTTCATCAGGCAACTATTTCAAACGAAGGCCTGAATTATCACATCCGGGGGGGGGGGGAATAGCATGATTTTCTCTTACCAGATGTTTTAGTAGTTCGTGTGTTTGCAATCTTGTCTGTGGCTGACTTTAGTTTACTTTGGAGATACTGAAAATGCGGTCCCTGATAACACTGGTTGCAGCTGGGAGCCTGACTTTATCACTTTCTCATGCTACTTTGCCAATGACGTCTTGTTAACATCCTGACTCCTGACACATTCGTTCTATTTCTTAGGAACAAGGTCTCCAGACTTTTCAGTAAGAGGGCCACATTGTATATTTTACAGATTTTTGTGTACCAAACAAAAATCAGTCACATGAATGAATGAATGAATGAATGAATGAATGAATGAATGAATGAGTGAGTGAGTGAGTGAATGAATGAATGAATGAATGAATGAATGAATGAATGAATGAATGAAATTTAAATGAATGAATAAGTTTTACTTGGATCTTTTTTGTAATCAGCATGACATGATTCAGGAAAAAAAAGAGGAACTTCACATTTACAAAGAAACAATGCCATGTTTAAACTTAGAAATGATATATAATGAGTAAAAATGTCAAATATTTGAACTTGCTGCGGGCCACATAAAATCTTGTGGCAGGTTGGATTTGGCCTCTGGGCCGTAGTTTAGAAACCCCTGTTTTAGAATATGGGATTATACAAACATTCACTTCTAGTACACATTTCAAATCTTCAAATGCCAGTCATGGATCTACCATTGGGTGATGGGGGGAGGGCAAAGGCCTGGGCACTGGAGCTCCTGGGGCGGAGGAAGGGGGCAATGAAGGTTTGCTTCACATGAGGCACACGGTTTTGGCCCTCCTGCCTGCCCCTGCATCTGTATGGTTTCAAAATGGAGCCTAGTGTGACATGGGGTGGTGGTGGAGTAGAGCAGCGTGACACACAGGAGCTGGAACGAGCGGAGGGGCAGACCTCCACCTCTGTCTCCGGGTGGACCGATTTCTGGGTCTGCAACTGTCAAATGCTTAAATTTTTCAATAGCCTCAGCCAAGGTGAGCTTGGACACAATTAGCTGATCTGAAGGACTAAGTGCGAGGTTGGGAGGGGAGACTTTCTATTCTCTTCTATCAAGGGAAATACTCAGTGAACAGGAATCCTTTTCAGGCGTTCACTCTCCCATGGAAAGCAAGCATGAGAGGAGCATCAGAGGCGCATGAGTGCTAGTCCAATCCCTGTTCATGAGTGCTCTAGCCCTGCCCACTGAAATGTTCCAGGGTTGCAATCACAGGGAGAATCTATACCCAGTGTGAGTGAGTGTCTGTGGCCAAACAGACAAGCTCACTGTTTGTAGCTTTCATTAGCTTTTGCTGTTTGTGATTTTTCCTCTGGAGGTTGAGCTCTCACACTCATTGGACTTTGCACGGATCTTTCTCAATTTCATTTCTGCATTTTTTTTATAACCAAAGCAAAATTGATGTTGGAGAACCAGAAATGAGGTGCGTTAATTAAACCTTTTGTGCTAAATCTTACAGCAGAAAAAGAGAAACTGAACAAGGTTTATATACAGGTTAAGCAGAGAAAAACAAATAGAGCCATATTTTGTCCACCTTTGGATCAAATGGCAAAGGAAATCTACAATAAGCATCAAAATTATACTGTTAACCAAGGCCGGCTAACTGGAATATTTTCAAAAACTTGGAAATTGGGAACTGAAGCATGGTAAATTATCTGTTGTTTCCAAACAGAATAATCTTTCCAGGAATGCCTGCTAAGCATATTCTAATTGGGAAAGAAGAAGACAGTTCAGGGAAACATTTGAAGGGAGAAAGAAGAAATGCAACATAAACACAAATGAAAGGTTCATAAAAGGTCACTTCCTCAATACTTCCTGCAAGAACTTTATTATAATCCACAAGCAGGAGTAAGGGTGCTGTTTTTTCTACTAACAGAGGTATTTCCATGTAATAAATGCAAACATTTGGACTTTGATATTGTCTATTTCACTTTGGATTTACAAGGCAGATTTATTATGTTCCCCATGTACAAAGGATTCTAGGAAAAGGGTTCTGCCTATGTAAACAGCAAATATGTTACCATTACATTTACCACGAGATGCTAGCAATCTTTTAAACCATCTTTTAACAACAGGGCTACCAGCTTCAAATAAGGACAGAGTGCCTACACCTTTAATCAGTATATAGAAGAATTTTGGCAGGTGCAGCTCAACATGGAAGGGTTTTAAAATCGACACCTGCCAAAATTCCCTCTTCTATCCAATGGTTAAAGGTACAGGTTGAGTATCCCTTCTCCAGACTGCTTGGGACAGGAAGGTGTCTGGATTTTGGATTTGTCTGGATTTCTTAATAATTGCATAAATATAAGGAGAAATGCATCCTCTTGCTTTTTCACTGTTACCCATTTGAATGTTTGCTGACCTTTTTGACATTTTTCAATAGTCTGTATAGGCCCACACCACAGAGCAGAGAATAGAACTTACAGCCTGTCAGTGGGAATGAGCACAGACCTTCTAGTGTACAGAAATTGACTGGATTTTGGATGTCCAGATAAGGGATAATCTACCTGCATAGGCACTCTGTTCCTGTTTGTTTCTGATAACCCTATTTAAAAACAACTGGTGTTTGTCTTAGGACTCATACTTAGGCAGTCTGCTTACCGGGGATATATGACCCTTTGAATTCAGTGTGTCTTACTTCTCAGTAATCACGCTCAGCTTTGTGTTCTGAGTTCCCCAGTTGAAACAGTCTAACCTGCTCTCTAAGGTGTCAGAGCTCAGAGATGGGAACAGAGCAGCTAAAAGACTCTAAGCTGGAAAAGGCATTAAGCTTTTTTTTGTGCTGGATCGCCCAAACTATAATAGGCAATTATATCAGAATATGAGCAGTATGTGACATGATTCTAATGCTGATTTGCAAAAATAATATCCACTCCTTACATATTATAGCACCAGATATGCTACTAAGCGTTTCTTTGTAAACTATTTAACAGAAAAGCTGTATGACTAGTACTGTATTACTCCCAGGAAGGTGGCAGGAATAACAGGAACACAATGTGCCCTGTTTCACCTTACTGAACTTGTTGCTCCCAAAAGGTCAGTGAGCTGAGGTCAAACCACACACAACATGTAGCAACGTGAATCTTTTCTCCCATTTGCTTTAAGTTAATTAAAACCAGCCTCCAAGGTGGCAAGCTGGCTGATAAAAAGCAGGAAGGGAAGAGGGGGCTGCTTAATCCTTCCCTTCAGATCGTTCCACTGCTCAAGAATGTCTTGTCTTGTTTGGCACCCTAATTTGTGCCAGCTAATGAATGCAGTTTAACATTTTTGTTAATGACTGCTGTTTGAGATTTTGAAGCTCCTCAGCAGCTTCTTTCCCAGTGGTTCACCTTCTAATGACATGTGGCAACGTGCCTTATATTGTGCCTTATACATGCCTTATACATACACGTATGTTACCTTCTTGGAATTTAGATCCTGTTTTTCCTGAATAACTTACCCAAGTTGAAATGAGGATATATGGCCTTTCTGTGTCCTGTCTTTATTCTTTTGTGAGCAATTTTTTTTCACAGATGGTTGCTGGCATCAGACTGCGTTTTCATCTACTTGCGATCACACAGTGTGTGACTAGTGAATGCTGCCTGCCATCTCAGCCATTTGCTTTAGTTTACAGCACAAGCAAATCTGAAAAATCAGAGCTCACAATCTTTCACAATCTGTACATTCAGGCAGCACACCTAACTGGTGAGTAATGTGCAATCATGGTTTCAGGCATTTCACTTTTCCAAACTCTACATTTCACAAAGCAAGCTGAGCTTGTAATTGCACTTCCCAAGAACATCCATACTGCAAAGAATAGTTCCTGAGACGATGAACAGTGGGTAGTGGTAGTGGTTTGACATGTGCAAAAAAGGACACATTAATCGCAAAAAGTTTAAGGGAGTGCGCACATCGAACTGTCACCAACCCTGATAGATCTGGGTCCACAAAGGGCAGGGCTATGCTTACTTCTTAGTTCTGCTGGGCCTAAGAATCTGGGAGTGGTTCAACCTGTGTGTACTTTTCTTATGGGTGGATATAGATGTTGAAATCCTTCCCACTTTAATAGCATGTTATAGAAATTATGAGCTGATAAACTCCCAAGGTAAACCTAGAGCAGTTTGAGAACTACTACTATTTGGACATAGGAAACGCCTTATAGAACACAATAGTAGCAAAATTGGAGTGGGTTCTGATTCCTTCATACTAAAAAAGACCCTCTCTCTCTCTCTCTCTCTCTCTCTCTCTCTCTGTGTGTGTGTGTGTGTGTGTGTGTGTGTGTGAGAGAGAGAGAGAGAGAGAGAGAGAGAGAGAGAGAGCATTTTGTAAATCGTCTGGTTGATCACTCATGACACTAAGTTAGAGGGAAATCTTGCATGATACTTCTTGAGTTAATATAAATTAATAATCCTGCAAAAGACGCTATTGGCAACTTTCCAAGTTACAATTAGGAGTAGCTATCTTCTTAATTGCATTATTTTCAAAACACCTGGGCATGAGAACCCAGATATTCTCTTAGGGTGTGTGCAAACCATCCAGTTTGTGTTGGAGAGGAGGCGGGACAAGCACTTCTTCTGCGTCATTCCTCCTCCTGGAATGTTCTGCAGCCACTCTTTGTATGCACTGTGTACCCAGGAAGAACAGTCTGGGATACCCAGTAGATTCTCTAGTGGGGGAAGATTCCAGCCTGCTGAGGAAAATTGAGTTTTGTTTTTTTAACCCACAGCTATTGTGAATTTCAGATTCAGCTTTACCACTGGGATTAAATCTATCCTAAAACACACACAGATCAATGGCTGTCATTGCCTACTATACTGGAACAGAGAGCAATACGACTCTTATTGCAGGAGGGATCTAATTGAGATACTGAGTGAAAACTGGCCAGCAAATTCTCATAAAATACTAGCATACAGTACACTTTTTACAACCTTCCATTTTCCTTTTGAGATGGGAACACCAGAACTGTATATAGCATTGTAAATGTGGTGCACCATATATTTATGTAAGGGCATTACGATACTATCAGTTTTAATTTTAGTTGATTATTCCTTGCATGCAATTTGCCTTTTCTCCCACTGCCGCATACTGAGTCATCAGGTTTACTGAACTGTCCCCATGACCCAAAATCTTTCTGGTAAGTCATCACCGGTTCAGAGTCCATCAATATATAAATGAAATTGGAATTTTTTTGCCCCAGTGTGCATTAATTGATACTTACATCCACTGACCCTCCTTTGCCATTTTGTTGCCTATTCACTCCAGTTTGGAGAAATCCTTCTGGAACTCCCATAGGCCATCTGAGATTCAGTATCCTGAATTTTTTAGTGTCATCTGCAAGTGTGACCTATTCACAATTCACACCTAATTTTATTTACAGATTAAACAACACCAATTACAAAGGAAGAGGAGCAAAGGAGCAGCAAAACAGAGGAAAGAGAGAAAGGAGGCAGACATTGTAACTTGGAGAAAAATTTGAGATAAAGTCTGGCCTCCTGCACCCTTCTTACTAGGAACAAGATACCAAAGGGCATTAACTTTTCATTTGTTGATAAATCCTTGTCACTTGTATATGATTCATGGCCAAATCCTATTAGCACCTAGTGCCACTGGAATGACTGGTTTTTTCTGGTTGTTGCAAACTGCAGCACACTACAGAGCGCAGGCTTGCTGCCACCGCAAGTAATATCGAGCCAGCCCCATGTGCCAGCAGTCATCAGATGCCTACTGGGCCAGGTAAGATCACATACAGGATGGGAGGAAAGTGGGATGGGCAGAATGGGGTGATGATGGGGTGGGGAGGAGGCCTGGAAGACATTGGGCTTGGTGGTAGCAGCATATGCTGAATCCAAATCCCTTTCCCCGGCTTGATCCAGCTTAAAGGTCAATGCGGACTTGTGCCAGCAATATAGCTGACGCACGTCTGAGTAGACCACCTGGCCAGTAGGATTTACCCCAGGGCAAAGGAACAAATGTTTCTTTGCCTCAAGCAGACCTCCAGTGCAACGGTGTACCAGAGTCTCCTGGTACTCAGGGCATCACCCCCCCTGCATTACCACAACATCTGCACAGGAAACATCACCCCCCCCCCGCATTACCACAACATCCGCACATGACACCAACTTCTGGAATTGCTTCATTTCTGAGCCAAACGGAGGCAAGTGTGTGGGGGTGGGCCCAACTGTGCAGTGCTTGCCACTTTAAGCAACAAGTGCTGCGTATGCTCCCATAGAAAACCCGGGAAACATCCAGAGATGTTTCTCCCCATGGGCAGAGATGCATCTCCCCATGCATCACTGCTCCTTAGACCCCCCCCCTGCAGCCTGGCATCTGCGAGTCCCCTGATCACCCCACTTTGTACACCACTACTCCAGTGGCCAAAACTCCCCTGCAGAATGCAACGCACACCATGTTTGCACTGCTGCTTTGCCCCACAGGGAGTTATGATGGGATGTCGGGTCTTCAGACTCTCTCTGTCCTTTTATTTTATGCATTGTGCTTTACCAAAGTGCAGCAGCAGATGTGTGCCTCAGCAAAATGGTTACCCCTCACAAATCTCAAAATAGAAATGCAATAATGCAATACAATTACATCAACTTTGTTTTTGCTTTTTTGCCTTTTTTTTGCAATGCACATCGTTAACACATGAAGGAAAACAATGCAAAAGAACAGAAGAAACTTATGGCAACCTAAGTTTCATAATAAAAATTATGGCAACCTGCACGATCCAATTCCTAGATTAATTTTAGAAATTCTCCTAATTTAAATGGAACTCTGGAGAAATGGAATGAAAGCTAGTGGAACAATAAAGGAATAGACAAAGATAAATCCTCTTATCCCTTGGGGAAAAAAAAAGATGTAAATGCAACTGTACAAGCCAGTGGAAGAAGCCAGTTAACTACACTTTCCTTTTCAAGGAGCAATCTAAGTAGTCATTATTTTTTTTAATCACCATGTAATCTATGTCAATTTATCTCTTTCCATGAATGTGTCAGAACTGTTTTCTCAGTAGTGGGAGGGACGATGGTTATCGGCCTGCTTCAGGTTGATCTGGAGCCCAGCAACTCGGGTGGGGCAACTTTGGTTGACTTCTGGATTGCCAAGGACTCTCCTGAACATTGCCTCCGGAGCTACAGAACTTTTCACCACTCACATGGAACAAAACAACATACTATTTCCTGTATATGTTTCATTTATTTAATATATTTCTACAGTGTCTTGTATTTCCAACTTGTCTTGCTTTATGAAAGTCCCTGTACTGTGTATTGATTTTTCTAGTAATTCTACATGTTTTTCCAGCAGTTGTTCTTTTCAAAGTTAGAGGTGAAACGTAATATTTGCTATTATATCCATAATGCACATGTGTAAAAAATTTACACTGTTAGAGAAGGGCAAGAAGGTCAGGGAGTCAACGAGAAGAGCCAGCACACAGCCTTTGGCCTTCTTTTCTGTGTTAAGAGTATAATACAATGAGCAGGGTCTTACTACAGCAATTGTTTACAGAAAAACATTGCCAAATACTGTACCAGAAACGGGGAATCCAGTGTTATTTTTCTGTTGTTGTTCCCCACCTTCCCCAATATTCTCCAGAGCAAGACCAGCATAAGGAATAGCATTATCCATCTGTGCTTACTATTGTGGCCAAGCTAGACTTATTTCTTGTTTAAATAGTCTGGGCAACTGTTCATAGGGACAATACCATGTGAAATAATTAAGAACATAGCTCCTGCTCCGTCAGCCCCACCTAAGGTTACAAAAGTTAAAAGAAAGTGGAACTCTGCCAGCTATTACAAAGAGCATTGCCCTTTTGTCAAATGATAGCAGTTCTTGGAGTTCTAAGTCTGTGTATTCCAATTCAGAAGGGTGGGGAAACAATGAATGAGAGAAGGCAATGCAACTCTATGTGCAATCTGCGAAGGCATCTTGCTTATATGAAACAAGGATAGCAGCAAGAAGAAAAACAAGATTATCTTTTAGACTACTGAAAATTGAGTGAGGAATACAGTGTCCAAGACAAAGCGAATGCACAGATCCATGCTTAGTGCTCAGTATGACTGAGGGAGCAATCCTAATTTGGAGTTAGGCCAGCAAAGTTTGGCTGACACATGGGACACCTTAAAGTGCATTTGGAACACTCTCTGAGTCAGGGAGGATGGCACATATCTGTATACTGGCCTCTCTGACTCTGAGAGTGGTTCAAACATACTTTACAGTGACCCTTGTGCTGGCCAAACTTTGCTGGCCTAACTGTGCCAGCCTAACTCCAGGTTAGGATTGCGCCCTAATTGCCATACAGTAAGGAAGACTTATGGGACGCGGTGGCGCAGTGGGTTAAACCACTGCTGTTGGGCTTTCCAACTGGAAGGTTGGGAGTTCAAGACTGCGCGATGGAGTGAGCTCCCGTTGCTTGTCCCAGCTCCTGCCAACCTAGCAGTTCAAAAGCACCTAAATGCAAGTAGATAAATAGGGACCACTTCGGTGGGAAGGTAATGGCATTCCGTGTGCTACAGCGTATAGTAATGCTGGCCAGATGACCACGGAAGCTTGTCCTCGGACAAAACGCCGGCTCTATAGGCTTTGAAACGGAGATGAGCACCGCCCTCTACAGTGGGTCATTACTAGACCATTTGGTCGTGGGTAAACCTTTACCTTTAAGGAACACTAGAAATAAAATCATACATACACTATTACTACTTCACCTGCCTTTGTAAAAGTATTCATGGTTCTATCATCACTGATGTCTCTTGCATAATCTTTCCTTAGAAATGTTTGGTATCCTATTTTGGTGTTGCATTATTCTTGTTTTTTATTCCTGAAGTGCAATTATGAAACATACACACCTTGCCAATAGCAATTTAACAGGCTGCTGGGTTTTTCTTCTTTTACATGTATTCACAAATCAGAAACAAATCATTCATCAGTTGCTCAACAATGCAATTCCAACCAACAAAATTTCAGAGTCCAAAAGGTCACTATTTCTCTCTGCAACAAATAGTTTTTCGTGGAACTTCCAAGTCATTCAGGGTTTCGTTTTCTGTGGCCACAGGAGCCATTTCATCTTCCACTGAATGTGCAGAGGCTGAGGGTGAGCTAATCCTGCTTTCCTATACTCATCGGTCCATGAGTGGAAGGATGGTGTGAAAAGGGCTTTTGACAGCCAGTTCATTATAAAATACAGAAAACCTAAGTTACACTTCTAATGTTCTGAAAAGCTCAGTACTAAAAACTAGCAGTGGATCTTCAAATGCTTCAGCATGTCTTGGCACAGCATGCTTATTTTCAATGTGTGGCCTTAAACTTGGATAATGCTCACTTAAAAATTGACTGCAGTGCAAAATGGTTGACTTTTAAGGCTGTAATATTATGCACTTTTTCCGGGGAATAAGGCTTACTGAATATAGTGAGACTTATTTCTTGCAGAAGTAGAATTGCGTGTACGATTGCATAAGACAGTGCTGCAAGATGTTTCTCCCTTTTAGCACAGTGCTGACGTCAAGCTATTAAATTGTTTTCTTCACTCAGATACAACATATTGTTGACACAGAACGCAAATATCACCATTTCACCCATACAATAAGGCAGTCTGTTAGATGGTCCAGAAGATCCTTTGTAGCTCAAGCAAACAAATGCAGAGGAATAGGTGCAAAGATTGATATACTAACGCAAAGGTATGACTACAGTATTATCATCTTACAGCACAATCCTTCCTTACTCAGAAGTCCCATTGCATTCAGTGAGACTTGCTTGCATGCAAATATGTATAGGACGGCTGCCTTGATCGCTGAATTGCCAGACGTCTGAACAGCGGAGCAGTGCTGGTATTAGTGCAACACCACCAAATCTCTCTGCCAATGCAATTTTTCAGTCTTGCTGGTAAATAACTTATGGTATATTGGAGAAACTGGGAGGAAAAAAGATGTAATGAGTGATGCCAGGTGCTAGCATCTATGAGATGCTATCCATCTCTCCATCAATGAGATAACATTTTTAAGGCAACCTAGAACCAATTCTATAAACATACCTGGTTTTAGTCGAATTTCAATAGGTTCAACCACCAGGTTGCTGGAAATACTGATGCAAGGTCCTGAATTCCCACCCCCCAGCCCCGCCAGTGCTTCCTGCACATCCTGATGGCTCATTGAACACTAGCTCTGCTATTGGAATTGAGCATTCAGAAGATGGTCTGACTCGTGTCCCCTCTTGACCCTTGTCTAGTGCCTGCCCTCTGACAGGGAGTTATGGCTTCCTGGTAGGGGAAGGGGTGGGTTCCATGACCCCTGGTTGACTTTTCACCTTATGATTCTATACTTTTCCAGATCTGAAATTTGCCTCATTCTAAATACCCAATTCAGCAACAACCTATCAGTGAAAGCATTAACATAATCAGCTGGCCAAAGTTGAGTGTTTTCATTAGTTCTGTTATGAGTCATAGGAACTTCTTAAGCCTGCCAGAGTTGGTTTTTAGATTCAGTGCAGAGTAAGCAGCATGCATAACACTGTATATTGTCAGCTAAGGAGTACTGATAAAAAGGTTCCTCCCAGCCTGCTTACCCAGCTAGTTTTTCTTTTCTAAATAGAAACTCACTATAGAGACAGTCAGCTCGAAACAGCCAAGGAGGAAATATGTTTTGAGTACAGACTGACAAAATACAACTTAAAAACATGGGACATTTAGGGCACAATCCTAACCAACTTTCCAGCACTAGGGTAAGAGCAATGCAGCTCTGAGGTAAGGGAACAAACATTCCCTGAACTTGAGGAGGCCTCCATGACTACTATTTCACTGCAGAATACAGAACATGCGCAACTGGCACAGCTATGACAGTGCTGGAAAGTCGGTTAGGATTGCGCCCACAGTAACCCAGCTGCTCAATGCAAAAACTGGGAATTAACATAACTTTACAGTAGTCCCCTCTTCCACTTCCCTATCACTGCTCCCAAATCAAAAAGATCTTTACAAACATGACTCCTTCAAAAACCAGAAGGAGCACAGAATTGGTTTTGATAGTTGAGATTGTCCTCACAGAAGTAAAGCTATCTCAAAAGTAGTAGCAGGCACATTCACCAGACTTGGGGGGAAAAAATATAGCAAACAGCTTTTTGTGAAATGTCTGCAAAATTGCTTACACATTTTATATATGATTTTCAACACAAACAGGGGGGGGGAAATCCCTTTCTTTGGGCAAAAGCTAGGAATATTTTCATTTCTTATCACATATACTGTACATTTTACATAATTTGAGCAAGTTCTTTCTTGTGCCTGAAAGGATTATCTTACTGCATAATGCTGTAGACAAGGAGAGCATAGAAAGAGTGGATGAAAAAGAGTTGCATAAGTTAGATCAAAATGTTGCATCCGGATTCTAAAAACATTTACTTACAAGGGAACCCTTGATGCTTCAACTGGACATACATACTTCGAGAGAATGTGTTTCCTTTCCATCTAGGACATGTGTTTTGTTTTAAGGAGACTTGAAGAAAGGAAGATCTGTAAAGTTTCTTTTTGGTATGTAATAGAAAAGATATATTACACAGTTGCTAAGTGGTTAAACACACACACACACGCGCACACACACACACACACACACACACCTGTATCCATGTAGGTTTCATCATTCTGGACACCACAACCCCACAGATACTGTGATACTGGGGGACCACTTTAAAATGGGTAGAAAGTAAGAAAAAGACTCAAATAGCTTCCCTTATATTACCATTGTGCAGTGAAATGCCACGTTTTGAAGGCTTTAAGCAGTCTTCTGAGCTCCCTGTAGCTTCTTCTGGGTTGCGCAGAGGCCCTTCTTCATCCAGGCTTGCCCCAGAATGCACTGTGATTATAACCACCTGTACTGCTGGAAAGGGCTGAGAGTACTTTCTTGTGGTACCTTGTTGGACAACATTCTGTGAGCATGATGGGCCACAATGGTGGAATTGCAATGGATGCATTATGCAGAAAGTGACATCATCCAAAACAAAAAAAAAAACTGGGGTGGAAGGGAGCCAACACCAGATGTAAAATTTTGGATAATGCTTATTGTATTGTATTCTCCATGGCTCTTTCTTGTCAAGAAGTGTAGACAGAAACTATAAGTGTATTGATACTTTGTAGATCTTCATGTCAATTCCCCTACCTTGCCAGGTTGCACGTTTGTGCCTTGACATCTAGTACAGCTTCAGGAGTTCTGATGGCAGAATTCTGCTTTTGGTTTTTGGATTCATTTTTGTCATGGTAGGTCTCCACCACATAAGAATTGCTATTTAAAGTAAGAAAAACAGATGGGCAATGTTGTTTGCCCTAAGAATGTGCCTTTGGAGCTCAATGTGATATGTTACTATGCTGATGTGAGTCCTCTTTCCATTTGTCTGATCCAAGTACATTTACAACATTCACAAACATAGGCTATCGAGACTACACGCTCACATTAAAAAAAAACCTTCATTCTCGCCACAGAGTTGGCTGAGATGGAAAATGTGTGCTTGGCTGCAGATATAATATTGTTGGCAGTTGTGCCTCTGGCTCTGTCATAGGGAATGCTACATTGTGCTGCAATGGTTTTTTTTATACCATTTTGATACCACATGTGTGCCCCAGATGATTCTTCAGGACATGTTTCCACATGTTTTTGCGACAGGCCATGGAAGCAAAACTTGATACCATGTTAGCCTCATCCAATGTTTCTTCAGGCACGGCAGTTCAATTTGTTGTAATAAGATTGCTTTCCAAAGATAGAGATAATCTATAATTGTACCATTAATATGGGCCTAGTAAAGCTGCAATTACACACATTTTCAAAGAAACAGTACTTTTTGTGAAAGTTGGCAATAGTATGCATGAGGACATTTTTTCCTTTCCCACTGGCACTACGTAAAATAACAAACCTCATCTGCACATGCAGAAACACGCCTCTTCCTAAGATGAACTCTGTGCAACAACTATTTCTACCACACTAGACACCTCTGAATATCCAACTACCAGTTAGTTCAGTTAGTAGGATTTTTTTTTTTGTTTTCCTCGCTTTCAAAATATCATCCATCATATCCTGCAGACAAACATTTCCGCCCAACAGGTTCTCCAAGAAAGCCCTCTTTAATATCACCTTGTCCAAAAAATGCCTCAGGAGTAAAATTTTCAGTCTGTCAAACACAGCTTTCTTTCTATATGTCTTATAATTTCTGAAGTTTGATTTCACATTGTGTGACAAATCTCTGGTAATAAAGGGTTTTTTTCATAGAACATACTAAGCGTGCAATCCTAACCTGTGCCGAAATAGCACAGGTCAACGCAGGTTGGGCGTGGCCTGGAGCCTCCACAGATCAAGGGCAGATCTGAGTTCTCCGGAATCAGGGGCTCCCCCTCCCCCTTGCATCCAGGCTCCACCCCCCTCCCTAGGCCAGACAGTCTCCCAGACAGTCTCCCCATCCCGTTCCTCCCTCTTTCCTGCCCTCCCCATACCCAGAATCACCCCTGTGACAGCCGGAGTCAGCTGGGCAGTTTCCTGTGTTGGCCCAGCGGCAGCAGCACTTTATGCTTTATGGCTCTTTTGTAACAGTGCAGGGCTGACGCAGGTGGCTTGTGTTGGCCCTATGGGTGCCTTGGATTGTGCCCTAAAGGTGACTTCTTGCAATTTCAAGGCATAACTAAACCCTCACAACAATGCTCTCTTTTGTCCAAAATGTAGATTCAGCATTTGGATAGGGATTTCAGTTGCTTAAGAGTGATTTTTTTTTTTAGACATTCCATCTTAAAAGTGCTTCAAGCTTGTTTTTGTCATTCTCTGTAGTCATTCCTGTAAGCCAGTTCATGTCTTCTTTAGCATAGTCATCAAGAGGAGAATTCTACTTCCTCACTTCAAGGAAAACAAAGTCATCATGAGTGTGTGTGTGTGTGTGTGTGTGTGTGTAAAAGTTCATCCCATTTTCACATGATTAAGAACTAGAATACAAGGTGGGGATATGCAGATAGCAGCAGACTTGATCCTTAGTCACTAGGGTTATTGGGGTCACTAGTATAGAGGCAGAAAGCAGTTCGTTCCGCCTAACCCAAAGTTGCTCCTGAAAGCTCCCCTTTCCATGCTCCTACATGTTGATAGTGGTCATTATTCCTCTGGGGGGAAGGGTGAAATGCATCAAGACTGGGGCAAACCTCTGCCATTGGGAGGGCAGAGAAAACGTCCTATCTGAAACCCTGGAGAGCCACTTCCAGCCTCTACTGATAAGACTTGACCTAGATGAACTAGCGATCTGAATCACTATAAAGGCAGGTTCCCATATACATAAATTATTTCTTTGATATTTATGTTGAAAATAGTGTTGTCCATTAGTCATGGTTTAATCACTCAAACTTCCTACATTCCTGCACTTAGACAAAAAGTAGTCATTGACAAGGTTAAACATAAAAGAATAGAAACCTGAAAAGGGTGGATGAAATTCCATGTTTTTTGATATAGAATGGGACTTACAGTGCAATCCTGTGCCATTTGCTCAGAAGCAAGTCCCACAACGTGGGACTTACTCCAAGGAGAGCATACAAACAAGGACTGGGAAAAAAAGTTCTATTCTATAACATTTCATGCTGCTTTCACATGCAGTTTTTGTTAATTTTAATAAAAAAAAATTCTGGCCCTAACTGTGTGCATTTGAATAATGTATTCCCTGCCTATAGTCCATTTTAGCTCTAACCTCACTGCTTTATTTGATTAAAAACTTTTCAATATTATGTTATTGGCTACAAACATTATTTGCAAAATATGTGCTCTTTGCCTTTAACATTCATTTCAACAGGATCTGACAAAATAATTTTTCCCCATTTATAACAGTAAATAATGGTTTATTATTTTTATAATCACAGTTCCTTAAGGCCCAGTCCTATTCAACTTTCCAGTGCCAATGCAGCCGCAATGCAGTGGCAGTCCTGCCATTAGCCCAGGGAGGGGCAAATGCCCCCGGGTGGCAGACCACGTGTGGTATCCCTGGCCCTCTAGAAGCCATCTGAAGCCTCTGGAGACTATTAAACAATACTTCTGGTTCCCCAATGAAAACTTTTGAAAAAGTTTTGGAAAAAAGTCATCGAAAGGTTTTCATCAGGAAACCATAAGTATTGTTTAAAAGCCTTCTAAAAGCTGTAGATCACTTTCAGAAGGGCATGGAGATCGCGTGAGGCACTTGAGCATAGAAGGTGAGTAGGGGCAGCAGTCATGCGGGCCAGGGCCGCGACTGCCACAGTGCAGTCCCAAGGTAAGGGAACAAAATTCCTTTACCTTAAGGAGGCCTCTATGAGTGTGCCTCTGCTGCAGGATGCAGCACATACTCCATTGGCACGGCTACATCAGCTCTGGAAAGTTGGATAGGATTGGGCCCTAAGTGAAATCTGTATCCAATATTGTTTTGGTTGTGATCTGTTGTTGTTTTTAATAACCACAGGACATGGTTTCTTCTACTAGTTTAGCAATTGTGCTTATTGCAATAATGCTCAAGGCATAGCATCATTTGTAATTCACTAGGGGCACGAATCAATCAAACTAGTAATTTGAAGAGTAATTTAATTTAATATTAAATAGTAATTGAGAATTCTAGCAAATACAGGCCAAGTCCATCTGCTTCGTTTAGTGAAACTAAGTAGCAAATACAGTTGTTGTCTAAACAAATTTGTCTAAACAAATGCGTTGTTGTTGTTGGACTGGAAGGAGTATTTGGTTTAAAATAATCAAAATTATTATACTGCTCACAAAAAGAAAAGAAAAAAGAAAGTTAGTCCAGTTGGATATATAATCTTTTAGGTTACAAGGAACAATACATTATACGGCAGAATAGAAATCTAGTTATTTATAAAATATTTATATTGTTGTCCTCAGTAACGGAACATTTACATGCTCCTGTCAACATGAATTTGCATCTAGACAGACTTCATTTTGTTGGAAATATTGTGCCACTTCAATATTGCGTTTGGGCCCCTTTATTTCTCACAAAGCTCAAGCCTATGCATGTCTACTCAAAAGTAAGTCCACCATAGTCAATGGGGCTTACGTCCATATAAGTCTGGGGAGGATTGCAGCCCTGGTCTTATATAAGTTTGTCATATATGCCCTGTTTTGAAGCATCAATTTTTTCTCTGTCCAACTGAACACAAATTACACATTAAACAATTACATCTAAACAAAACATAATGCGCGATACCTGTTTACAGCTCCACAGGTTTATAAAGAAAATACAACTATTTTGCTATTTTGATCTAATAATCCATGTCCTATGACACTTGACATTTTATACTGAAATATTTATTAGACTGTGGCATGGTACTAATATCATATGTACATTACGCCCCCAACATACACCTTGGTTCCATTCCAGAGGTTTGTCTGGAAGTTGGAACAGACCTAAATGGGAACAGTACTATTATGCTTGTACAAAAGCACAATACCAGGAGGACTGTCCCTGTGTAAAAAAAAAAAAAAAAATCAACGGGGCTGTCTGGTAGTTCAGATATCCATAACTCAGGGACCCTGTGAATGTGTTAGAAAAAATTATTCCATAGCTGCAAAATTTGAAATATTTTCAAGAGTTTCAGAGATAAAAAGTCTGAATACTTCTGAATGAGCTGGAAACTCTAACCATTTTAACAGCCCAATCCTTTCTAACTGATGCAGCCATGTCAACAAGGCATGTGCTATATTCTACAGAAACCTCCTCAAGGTAAGGGAACGTTTATGCGTGACTTCAGGGCTGCATCTGTGCTGGGGGCTTGGTTAGGATCAGGCTGATATTTATTTATGCACTGAGGGAATTTCTTCAGATGCATCTTTGGTACAATTACCCTGACTTAAACTACTGCAACTGTGCATTTGACCGGGGCAACAGTGCCCCAAACTCCTTTGCTGGGTAGAATTGTATACATGTGTAGAGTTCCAGTATTTGGCTTTTATTGTGATTAGTGGTTATAAACGGCCAGTTCACACTGCTTCAAAAATGTAATCACTCACGAAGATCAACCTTCAGTGCCACAGATATTTGGAGTATGTGGGGGCGGGGTGAGGGGAGAGAGGTTGAATAGTAGTAATATTTCTTGTGTTTGGAGTAGGTCAGGTTGAATAGGTTCCAAATGTGAACCAAACCATGACAGCGAATATGACTAATATTGATGAGTCTTCGTTTACACACCCATGTTGCTGGTCTCTGAGGACAAACTGCATCTCCTCCCACGTCCCCCCCCCCTCTCCACACTCCTCACAACTAAAGCTTTCGTTTCTTAATAGCTGCAATTCTTTTTGTCCTGTGCTTCATGCCAAACTGGGACAGGGAAAACGTGCACAACTAGAGGAACTTGGAAAGAAGGGGGGGGGGGAAGAGCGAGGGGGCCTCTATCGCGAAGGAGGAGGAGCGGGAGGGGGAAAACGCCCGCAAGGCCTTCTCACGGGGCTCTGTAGATAAACAGAAGGCGAGAAGGGTGTCCTCCCCCTCCCCTGTCTAAGATACAAACAGCTCAAACTTTTATGTGCCCAACTTTTGTACGTCGTTTATGTGTCAAAAAATGAAAAAGGGCAGCGGGAAGGCGGTAAATGCGGGATGGAGAAGAAGGGGGGGGGCCTCTGGGGAACGACCCGAGTCGCCCCCTTTATCTTAAGAGGCGGCGCTGCTGGGAGTGCTTAAGAGAAACTGCAGTGCACGCGTTGGGAGAGCGCAGGGCGCCGCCGAAAGAGCGACTCCAGAAAGGGAACCGCCAAGCGCGTGAGGAGGGAGGGACAAACGGCTCCGGGCGGTGACCGGAGTGCAGGTGACACCGAGTTCGGCTTCTTGGGCGCTTGTGGCTGTGCGGTGTGTGTGTGTGGGAGGGGGCGCGCGTGTGTCCGTGTACTCTGCCTCAGTGCATTCCTTACTTCCCGCCTCCTTCTAAGAAAAGAGGGGGAAGAAGAAGAAGAAAAAACCCAACCAAAGCACGCACACACACACACACACACACACACAAGCGAGGCTGTGTGGAGGTTAAAACCAGGAGCGAGTGATAACCTCCAGTCGCCTGAGGAGAGGCTGCCAGAGAGAAAGCGCTCCTGAGGGCAGATCGCGGGAGCCAGGAACATGCACCTGAACGACAAAGTGGCTCTGGTGACGGGCGCAGCGCAGGGCATAGGCAGAGCGTTCGTCCAGGCGCTGTTGGAGAAGGGCTGCAAGGTAAGTTGGGGGGGGGGAAGCCTCCCCCCCCAGCCACAGACAGCGCGGAGGGGGGCGACGACGCCCCTCCTCTCCCTCGCCATCTCCTTCCCGTCTGCCTGACCCCGGCTGACAGAGGAACCTTCCTCAGGCAAGGAGGGGCGACCTGCTTTCCCTGTTTAA
The DNA here is from genome assembly GCA_029204185.1 of Lerista edwardsae. Classification (NCBI taxonomy): domain Eukaryota; kingdom Metazoa; phylum Chordata; class Lepidosauria; order Squamata; family Scincidae; genus Lerista; species Lerista edwardsae. The sequence continues at coordinate 19,686,075 of JAJKFI010000003.1, forward strand.
TTGCAGCTATTTCGAGGACGCTTCCATTGGGCCACCGTTGGCTGTGGAATGTGCCCCTGGTAATTAGCCTGTGTGAGAGTGATTTATGACAAGGGTATCCACGTGTTCTCGCTCGCTCGCTCGCTCTGTGTGTGTGCGTGTGCGTGTGCGTGTGTGTGTGTGCACGCCCACCTACATTGGTGTATATGTGTTTTTGTATGTGCGCAGTTAGGTCGCTGACCATGCTGGTGGTTCCCCTACCCCAAGGGGCAGACCAAGGGGGAAAAGGGTTCCACCTTTCTATACAGGTATAGGCGCATGCATGGAGTATATTGTTTTAATTAATTAATTTTAAAGCATTAAAACGCAAAGCTGTGCAGATACAGATAGATTGTCTTAAAAGATATGACATGCCACCACACATCTAAAATTCACTTTGACGCCCCACAGATTTGAGTAAGGTTTAAGCATGTGCTTAACCTGCTTTTTGAAATCAAGGGGATTAAAGGTGTTTTAATTGACTCACATTCCCATAATTTCAGCATGGGCCATAATTACTATAGACATCTTAGATAATGCGCGCACGCGCACGCGCACGTGCGCGCGCGCGCACACACACACACACACACACACACACACACACACACACACCTTGTCCACATCCTTCTTTAAAATGGCCCCTAATGCCTTCCTCTAGGCAAGGAAGGACATACTAATTATGTTTTGTCTCTTTTATGTTAATGAGTGACATCCTGAATTGATCATTTATCTCTTTTTCACCCAGGTAGCTCTTGTGGATCAGAATGTAGAATTAGGCAGAGCAAGCAAAGATGCCTTGGACAAGCAGTTTGATACACGGAGGACCATCTTTGTTCCATGTGATGTTTCAAATGAAGAACAATTAAAAGGTGAAGAGGGAAATATTTTTGTCTTCCATGATTTTTTTACCCTGTCAATTTGTGTAACATATGGCAGTCTACAGTGGAAAGTATGCTGTAAACCTATAAACTTTACCATTCTTTATGAGAGCCTAGATCTGATCCATAGTTAGTATGATTCAAGCATGATTTATAGATGTACGATGTGTACTAAATCTATAAGTGTTAAATATTTGTCCTGGGTGTCCTGGGTTGAATTCATTGGCACTTTATAAAGAAAAACATATATGTTGCAGAGTGTCTTGTGACTTTTGCTTGAAAGCCCTCAGGTGAGAAACTCTTTTATGAGCACCATATTAAAATGGGAATCAACTGTCAGCTTTTATGATAGTCATATAGAGAAGACAGAAGAATAGAGTGATTTGTTTGAAAACTTTTACTTGGAGTTGACATGCATTCAACAGGCTTTTAATTTTTTTAAAAAGCACCTCCATCCACAGACTTTTGCATAACAAACTGCTCTTGAATTTCCTCAAGTTACAAACATTCTGAAGTCTGCTGTTGGGGAGAGAGAAGGAATAGGTGAGGAATCAAGTCTCTGGAAAGTTCAGTTAGTTGTGCATTGGCATTCTAAGGATGCTTATGTAGAAGAAAGTCCCACTGACTTCAGTAGGACTTTCTCACTGTTCAAGCACCCATTTCATGGCAATAAAAATGGTTGTTCTGTGCTTTTAGGGTAAACAACAAAACCAAACACTTGGTTCAACAGGCAGTCCTTTTTAAAATTGTAACTATCTGCTATATCTGTAGCAGTGGTACTCATACTGTGGATTGTGCCCCACTGGTGGTTCGCAACCCAACTTTGGAGGCATTCTGGGGTGTGACGGGGCCTCTGCAGCTGATGAAGGGCATCATGGTAAAAAGTTTAAAGAACCACTGGAGAAAATTAGTGTATTTGAGTGTCTAAGAGACCAAGCAATGAACTGGAACATCCCGAGGCTGAAGTTTGCCTCTCCCATGAACACTAGATGGCCTTAGCAAGCCATTTAGTCTCAGCCATGATAATACTTTATTATCGATAATAATAATACATTAGCACACTGTTGTAAGGATAACATAATATAATATGTGAAATGCTTTGAATGCTTGAAAGCATAATACAAATGCTAAGCATTGTTATCTTCCCAAGACTACGTTCAGAGCAGGTCTATGTACTCAACGGGGTTAGCAGCACAAAAATAAAATAACATGGGAACGGTAATTGACTTACCACACTGTTCTTCATGTTTATTCAGGGTGCAATCCAATGCAGCACCGGAATGGCGAGGCTGGCTGGCCAGTGCCATATCTGACGCTGCTTTGAGCAGGTTGGAACCTCCTTGCAGCAAGGGCATGTCCGCGCCTTTATCGGAGGGAAGGGGAGGCTCCAGCATCCCCGGTGCGCTCCTCGGATCCTGAATAGCAGGCGCAGATGCAAGGAGACCATGCGGCTCAAATTGGGGCCACGTGGCCTCAGGATGAGACCCCCCATCCTGGCCTGGCACGCCTGCTGACCCACCCACAGCCCACCTTCCCCCGCACAGAACCGCCCATTCCCTGCCCTCCAGGACCTCCCTTGCTCCAACCAAGTTCGGCTGACGCAAAGGAGGCTCCCAGTCAGCACACACAGGCTGACGCCACTTGCAGCGTTAGCCTAAGAGCTTTTCCGCTGATGCGGGGGTGCCTCTTGGTGCCCCTGCGTCAGCACTAAAGATGTAGCGTCAGCGCAATGATGTTGTGTCAACTCTGTGTCCCAGGTAGGATTGCGCTGCCTGAAGTAAGTTCCATTATATTCAGTCAATTATATTGACCCCTGCTAACTGGGCAAGAGGCACTTTTTCAAGTGGTGTTCCTCTTATATTTAGCAGAGGGAGAATAATGTTCCCTCTTTACACCACTGCAATGTCTTTTCTAGTGGCTGTTGTTGATGCTGTTCTGGATTAATTTTATTTTTTAGATTGTGAGCCCTTTTGGAACAGGGAGCCATTTAACCTTTTTTTTTTTTTTTTTTGCCTGTAAATCGCGTTGTGAACATTTTGTTGAAAAGTGGCATATAAATACTGATGGGTTTGATTGCTTGATATTCAGTGGAATTTACTTCAAGAAAGGGTGTACAGGATTGCAGCTTAAATGAAAGATGCAAGGAAGTGGCACTAGGACACAAATGCAGCTGCAGCCTTTGTATCTGTGAGAGTTACGTTCTTGGACCTCGTAATGCCTTATAAGACTTGCCTTGTCATGTTTTATTTTCACAAAACCTGGAAGTAATGTTTTTTGGCTTTAACAGCTATTCTGAGGCCCACCAAGGCTACGGAAAGACCAGCACGGCCTCAGAAAAGCCTCTGGATGACTACTGAAGCATCGCTTCAGAGGCTTCAGGTATTTGCTGAAATCTGCTGATATAAAGTCCATGGATAATTAGGCTTAACATGTATCTTGTTGTCTTGTGTGCTTCCTGAGTCATCTGGTGGGCCACTGCAGCATGTGCAATGCCACACAAAGGTGAGGCAGAACTTCCCTACCGGAGTTCTTTGAAAAGTGCTGTCACTGCTGTGATCACAAAAACACAACCCATGGCTCTGAGAAGCTGGAGTCTGTGGGTTTTTGCAGCAGGATCACAACCAGTGTAGAAGCAGTATAAGCAGTGGAGTTCTTTTCAAAGAACTATGGTAGGCCAGTTCTGCTTACCTGCCATACCCTCACCTAGCTGGGCCACTGTGAGATGCAGGAAGATGAACTAGATGGGCCTTTGGCCTGATTCAGCAGGGCTTTTCTTAAAGATTAAAAAGAGTTAATTTGGATATGTAATAAACAAGGCTTTTTCCCTTCCCCATTTACTTATAGATGCCTTTGAGAAGGCAGTTCGATATTTTGGAAAGCTGGATATTGTGGTTAACAATGCTGGAGTAAATAATGAAAAAAACTGGGAAATCACAGTCCAAATTAACTTGGTAAGTTTAATTCTTACATCAAATATGTATGTTTAAGAATTTAGAGGATTAAATTATATTTTGCAGTTTATAACTGCATAAGAACTGCACCATCTAATCCTATGCATTTTCATTTATTTTTTTTAAAAACCATCTTAGATTTGGTAGGGCTTACTCTCAAGTATGTATAGGATTGCAGCTCTTATAATAGCACAGATTACAAGCATCAGCCTTTTTTAACCCAAGTTTTAAAAAGCAGAAGTTACTTAAACATGGATTTCTCTTTCCTGTATATCTTATCTGAAGATATCCAGGTTCTCACATACATCCTAATGCAGACACAACTGCAATTTATAATAATTCTCTTCAGAAACTGTTCTTTGTTACCATAACATGGTCTTTTGACAAGTACTATAATACTGAGAACCTATGTATCCTAGCAGATTCTGGTTATTGTGTCCTTCAAGAAAATTATGACAGATGTTTATAAACTCAGCAGATTTTTGTTCTTATCTATAACACATTTGCTAGCAATTTTAATTGGATTCCTGGAAGATTCCTCAGATTTTTCTGTCTCTTGCCTCTTTGTATTCCTTGTTGGAAGAATGGGTTTTCCTGAGTGATCAGAGCCAATCCTCCAGCTCTTTATTTTTCAGTCTTGATAGTAGTGTCCCTACAGAGGAGGTGAAGTCCTAAGTTTTGCAAGGCACCTTACCTTGCTGTGTAAATCACTCTTCACCCTCGCCGTCCTCGCCAGTAAACAGCCCTAGGCATGTGCTAGGCATGTGCTAGGCATGTGCCTTGTGAGGAAGCTACAAAGGCGAGGAATGGAGCAATTTATACGGCAAGGTAAGGTGCCTTGCAAAATTTAGTTCTCTGATTCCCCCTGTAGGGACGCTACTGAGTTGCATTATAGTTTCTCCTGGGTGAAATGCACATGTCATCATGTTCAGTTGCCTGAATCTGAATAAAACTGAGTTAACCAGCATGATTTAGTCTTTGCTACTGTGATCTAGCAGAAGAGATGAGAGTGTTGGCGTAGCTAATGAAAGTGTAGCCTGGTACAGAGGGCAAAATGATGCTCCATAACTGACATTACAACAGGAAGTGACATCACTGTTGTATTTTCATTTTCTTGCTTTTTGGCCATAGTTTTTGATAGAATGAAGATATTACACTCCAATTTGTTTCATTGCATTCTGCATGAATGATATATAACATGTCAGTATTATTTGTAAACACTGTGATTTTAACAAACCACAATTTTTATGTACCATAACATTTGATAGAGTAAAAATGTTACACTCCCGTTTGTTTCATTGCATTCTGCATTAAAACATTAAATTTGCTACTGTTATCATATTTTATCCAGGTATTGGCATATGGAAATTGCTACCATCAGACTCTTATATAAATCATGAGCAGAAAGTAATTACAAAATTTTGGGCCCAGTCCTAGCCAACTTTCCAGGGTTGATCTAGCCGTGCCAATAGGGTGTGTGCTGTGGAGCTCGGGGGCAGTCAGAGGTCTCTTCAAGTTAAAGGAAAGTTTGTTCCCTTACCTCAGGGCTGCATTGGTGCTAAAAACTTCAGTAGGATTGGGTCTATTAAAATTATTCAGTTGGCTAGGATATTTCCTTTTGTACAAAATAAATATTTTATCCTACAACATTGAAACTTCTCACTTTCCTATCAAAAAAATTGGGACATGCATACATCTTTTAACTTCCACCTACAATGCAGACTTCATATTTAAATGACAAAAGAGATACCTGAAGAGAAATTCATTTTCAGGTTTCCAGCCACATTCACAAAATCCAGATAGTATCCCAACATCTCACCTTAACTTTGTAGGACAGTGGTTCTCAAACTTTTTAGCATTGGGACCCACTTTTTAGAATGACAATCTGTCCAAGACCTTCCAAAAGTGCTGTCATGGCTGCAAGTGTTGTCATTGTGTACCCAGAATCTGCTACTTTCCTGAGAATGCAGCAATAATTTGGGTTATTTCTCAGCCATTTTCCAATAGTAAAGTGAATCAGAAAAAAAAGCCTATTTACAACCTTGACACAAAACAGCCGCACAGCCCTTCCCCATTCCAGCATCCCATCTTCCCATCTTTTCAATATGACTGCTCTAGGTGCTTTGCAACTCACCAGAAATTGGTTCGTGATTCACTGGTGGGTCCTGATTGTAGTGCTTTCTCAAGGGAATAAAAAGGTGGCACCTAGCACTACCTTGGAACAGAATATTTTGCTCTATTGCATAAAACCCAACAAACCAAGCAAGTATTCCTGCCTAAAGCTCAAAAGAACCCTAAGCATGGACAAATGCAATCTGCTTCCAGCAGAGTCTATTCCCATCTAGATATCAGGACAGCAAACAGAGAATTTTATAGTCAGGCTTTTTTGCCCAACCAGCTGTTAATCAACCCCAATGCCAATTACCCATTCCATCACCTGGTTGTCTGTTTCAATTGCTCTGAATAATTGTTCTGCACAGAACCTGTATTTCAGTGAGGAGTAGGCATCCCTGTGCATGTTTACTCAGAAGCAATACTCACTTTGTTCAATGAGACATTCTTCCTAGTAAGTAAATCTGTGGCCTAAAGAAATAGCTTCACATAGTTGTGAAATAGTGAAATAGTTGTGCCTGGTTCTCCTAAGACTTGCCAGAAAACTGGCAAGTGTAGGTCCAAGGAGACCCATAAGGCCTCCTACTCAGAGATAAATAATTTTTTTACTTTCTTCCTGCAGATTCTCTGATTGCCTCCCCCACCATAGCATGTATTACATGCTCCATTGGCACGGCTGCATACTATAATGTGCCAGGGGATAGGATTGGAAACATACATAGAATTTTTTAAATGAAGCCTTTTCTTATTTTTAGCTCCTTTTACTACTGCTATACAAATATGTAGCAAGATAATACATGCAAAGTGATTTGCATGTATTAGTTTGATGTTGTTCTTCCAACAACCCTGTGAGATAACAGAACGATTCCGTGCATGTCTACTGAAAAGTCCCATTGATTTCCAATGGATTTACTCCCAGATTTATTCTCAGATAAGCATGTATAGTATTGCAGCCCAAGTATTATTATCCCCAAATTGTAGCTGGGGAGATAAGTCTGTGAGGAAGTGACTTGCCTGAGATTGTCTAGTGAGTTCAAGCACAGATGAGAGTTGAACTATGGTGGTCCTGATTTGCAGCTCATTCTATTAGTCAAATCAAATCCTGAGGTGCTCTACTTTTAGCAAATTTTACAAAAAATTGCAGCAGACAAACAATGCAATCATGGTAGGTGGGATTTCTGAGTCCACCAATACTGAAGCTTAGAGGTCTATATTCACCATGTTGCAAAATGAATCACTTTTCCTTTATACTGTGCTATTTGGATATGTTATCTTGAAGAATTACACTGCATCCCAACTGCCAGTTCTGGAAAACCTAGATCTAAAGAACCTAGGCACAAAATTTGACAGTGAATAGTTTTAGCACTATGTTACAATGCTGGTACTGAAATCTGGTTAGAATACAGAAATTACATTTTACTTTTAGTACTGTCTCCATGCATAAAACATTATTCAAAAAGTACAGCCAAAACAGGGTCATTGTCCTAGTTTAAAGTACAAAGGCCAGGACCAGAACAGTAAACAACATTATGCACCAAAACAAATATTGAAGAGGGTGTAGTCCTTAAGACCAGAGTGTTTTGTCATTTCAGATTAGCTTTCAGAAGTCTTTGAAAGGAAGAGGAAAGATAAAGAAGATATTCCAATATTTGAAGTACAGTATATTTGAAGTATAAGAAAGTACAGAATGAGAGAACATTTGGAAATAGATTACACGGAAGAATATAAAATCTTCAAATTTTAATAACTTCGTTATTTAAAACTATTTATATCCTTCCTCATTCACTAAGAGCACAATCCTAAACTGGAGTTAGGCCGGCATCAGGTAAACCAGCAAAGTTTATGCAGCAAAGTGATGCAGGCCTAACTCCAGTTTAGGATTGCGCCCCAAGAAGCTCAAGGCAACTAAAAAGCATATTTTACAATATGATAATGCATTAAACAGAATAAAAACATCACATAAAAACAATATTTCAGAGGAGGCAGAGCAAAACCAGTAAGCATAATCCATAAAAGCCTGAGGGAATAAGCTACCTTTCAGAATGTGATGAAAAGAAAAGAGAGTAGGAGCACACAAGCAACCTGGGACATTGAGTTCCATAGACAGGGGTACACCACCAAGAAGATTCTCCAGATATTCTTATTAGAGAAAGCATGGCACTAGTGAAAGCTATTTTAGCACAATTACTAAAAACCTGATCAGGACTGGGACACAATTTCCTAGTACCTAAAAGGATACACTAGATACATACCTGGTGGTGCTCTAGTATAGTAGTCTTCAGCCCCTTTCATTCCTGTAAACTGCTGCAACCCCACAACTGAGACATCACGACCCCACTGGGGTCCCACCCCTAAGACTAAAGAACACTGTCTTAGGGCATTTATATATTTAGCATTTATTTTTATATAGGTAGATTATCACTTATCCAGACATCCGAAATACTGACTATTCTGAAATCCAGGCATCTTGGTCCAAGGCTTTTTTAAAACGTTCTGTAGAAAGACGGTCTTATGCTCCTTCCCACATACAGGCCATAAATTCTATTCTCTGCTTTGTGGTGTGTGCAATTGTTGAAACATGTCAAAGAGGTCAGCAGATACATAAATGGGTAACAGTGAAAAGAGCAAGAGGAAGCATTATGCAATTATTCCGAAATCCAGAAAAATCAAGAAATCCGGACACCTTCCCATCCCAAGCAGTCCAGATAAGGGATAATCAACCTGTATTTAAAACATTTACAGGCATGCCCTGGTATCCATGGTGTCAGTTATCCACGAATACCATGGATACTGAGATGCCTATTAAAAAGGTAGGGGAACATTAAACAAATCTCTCTTTTTAACCTTGTTGGAGCAAAACCTTGTTGCTGATGTCCCCCTATCTTTAAAAAGGCTTCCCCAGTATCCATGGTTTCAGGTATCCATGGTAGGGTCTGGAACAGAACTCCAGTGGATACTGGGGCATACCTGTAATCCCAACTTTTTCTTTAAAAATAAAGAACCAAGGTGGCAACAACATCAAAAATTTAAAGCAGTAAAACAAGCTAAATTAAAACAATATACCAACAAAATAAATCAAAGAAGCAACAAAAACCATTTTAAAGAGTGTCAGGAAACAGGTTTACCAGGAAGGAGGAGTCAGCCCAACCACCTCTCTGTGTGTGAAGGAGCATGTGTGGGAGGGTAATAAGAAGGGGGTGGGACAGGAAGTACAGATAACTCCAGGGAACACCTGAGAAAGGCCACTTAGAAGAATAGTCTCCAATGGAGGGGGCATGTAGGCTGCTGGGTATTGGAGGTGCCTGAGGGTGGCTGGACACCCTCAGGCACCCTGGGTGATATACAACCCCCTGGACACCCTGGGTGATATGCAACCCCCTTCCCTAGGGCAGGTCATGAAGGGCAGGGTTGACTCAGAAGAAGAGAAGGTGCAGCTCATCATGGAAGGTTTTCAAGAGCTGCACCTGCCAAAATTTCCTCTTCTATACTATAATTAAAGGTACAGAGACTTTGTCCCAGTTGGTATCTGGTAATATAATAGCCAATATTATCATGCCATTGTACAAATCGATGGTAAGGCCACACCTGGAATATTGTGTCCAGTTCTGGTCGCCGCATCTCAAAAAGGACATAGTGGAGTTGGAAAAGGTGCAGAAGAGAGCGACAAAAATGATTACGGGGCTGGGGCACCTCCCTTATGAAGAAAGACTGCAGTCTGCGTTTGGGGCTCTTCAGTCTAGAAAAAAGGCGCTTGAGGGGGGACATGATTGAGACATACAAAATTATGCATGGAAGGGATAGAGTCGATAAAGGGATGTTCTTTTCCCTCTCTCAAAACACCAGAACCAGGGGGCATCCACTAAAGTTGAGGGTTGGGAGAGTTAAAACAGATAAAAGGAAGTACTTTTTTACCCACCGGGTAGTTAATCTGTGGAACTCCTTGCCACAGGAGGTGGTGATGGCATCTGGTCTTGATGCCTTTAAGAGGGGATTGGACAGATTTCTGGAGGAAAGGTCCATCGTGGGCTATAGGCAATGATGGATTGTGCAACCTCCTTACAAAGGTGGTGGGCTACTGGTACCGGGTGCAAGGGAGTGGCAACAGGATGCAAGCATCTTGTTGTTTCATGCCTCCCTGGGGCACCTGGTGGGCCGCTGTGAGATACAGGAAGCTGGACTAGATGGGCCTTTGGCCTGATCCAGCAGGGCTCTTCTTATGTTCTTATGGTAAACCTACCTATGAAGTCTAGGTCTAGGAAAAAGGGATATAAAGGACAGGATACAATTACAGTTTATTGGGAGGTGCTGTGGTCCACCATGTGGCTAAGAAATTACATAGTTCTTATGGCTCTTATGTTTCAAAAAACTTGGAAAAAGAGAACAAAGATACCTGCCAATGATGGGAAGTCAGTATATTTTATTATAAATAGATTAGAGACCATTTGTAAGTAAGAAAAGGAGCAAATGGATGCTATTAAATGGGGAAAAAATTTGGCTGTGGAAGAAGGATGGAAGGAGGCAGCAATGTGAGCTGGTGAGTGGTGCATGCCCTGCTTGCCAGTGTTGCATCCTTTTAGGGCAGAGTGAGAGGGCATTCCTGGGTGGGGGAAGGGGTGGAGCAGGGAAGGGCCCAGCAGTGACTTTCCACCAGTTCCCAACCTGTGTGTAGGGCTGCGTAGCCCTACATGGAGGCCCTCGCCTCTGTGCTGGCTAAATAGCTTACGCAGAAGCAAGGAGACCTATTGCCTGTGCTGCGCCTTGGAGGAATGTCCCCTTCCTCCAAGGAGCCTCCTGCGGCTGCCTGGGTGCTATGGAATGCAGTGGTAGCCGCCTGGCTACCACCATGTGTCCAGGTGATCAGGCAGCTCAGAATTTGGCTGTCTGTTAGCAGTCTTTGTTTTTGAAAGAGCAATTGAAAAATTGCATTTGTAACTGACTTTCGCACTTGACTGTAAATTATAATTCTGAAAGTATGTCATAAATTTTTATAATAAAAAATCCAGCCCCCAAAATTTCCCAGCAGCGGAATGGACAAAGAGCTTCAAAGTCCAATAGGAATTTTGTTCTTAATTCAGTAGGAAGAGAGTTCCATAACTGAAGTGACACTATAGAGAAGGCCCTTCCTCTTGTTGCTTGCAGAGACTAGTGGAAACTGCAGGAGGGTTACCCCCAGATGACCTCAGCAGCAGACTGTTTCATTTGGAAGAAGGCCGTCCTTGAGATACCTCAGCTCTAAGTCTGATGCCTGGAGGTCAAACCGGCACTTTGAATTGTGTTCAGAAACAAACAGTCAGTGCAGATGGAGGAGAAATGGTCCAACAGAGTCATACTGCTCTGCCCCATCACCACATAGGCTGCCACATTTTGCACTATCAGCAGTTTCCAAACAGTCTTCAAAGGCAGCCCCATGCACAAAGTAAGCAAGGTAAGCAAGAAAGTAAGCAGGGTTCAATGTAAGCAGTACATAGACCACTGTGATAAGGTATGAATGATTCAAGTAAAGTCACAGCTGGGGCACTACTGAAGTTGGGCAAAGGTCCCTTAACCACCACCGGTACCTTGGTGTCCAGGAGCAGTGATAAATCTAGCAGTATTTCTAGAAGTATCTAGAAATTCATATCCCACCTTTTCTGCAAAGGGAGTACTACCTCATTCAAAACTGGTTGCCGATCTAATATTTGTAGATTCATATTAGGGAAGGTGGTTCTTTAAGTATCCTGGTCCCAAGATGTTTAAAAGTCATAACCAGTGCCTTGAATTGCAGTCTGAAGCAAAGTGGCAACCAGTGTAGTTTGGAACATCAGGGACATAACATGAGTTTAATACTATGCCAGTGTTAACAGTCTCGCCTCTGCATGTTCTACCAGCTGTAGCACCCAACTTTCTTTCTTTTTTAAAAAAAAAAAATTTTTAATTAATTTTTATTTTTATTAAAACAACAGTAACAATCTAACCACTACAAAACAAAAAACTAACCAAAAACCAAATTCAAAATATATAAGACAAACATGGAGCGATACATCTGAATTTCTTACGTCCTTACTATATATTCGTAATTATTCCATTTAAAAATGGTCTCTTAATCAACCTCTTCTTCTTTTTCTTTACTTCCTTTTTAATCTTATCATTTATTTTAATCCCCGATACACTATCATCCAAATGCTCCGCTTACTCATCCAAGCCATAATTCGTTACTCCAAAGTTTCCCTTCTCATACAGGAAGTCAATGAGCAGTTTCCAGTTATTCATTTCCATTAAATCCAAAATTTTTAGCCACCTATTTCAATTGATGGTACTTCTGGGACCTTCCAATATTGTGCATAAAGTATTCTTGCTGCCGTTGTCATATACAGGAATAAAAATTGCAAATCTTTCAGAACCTGATCCTCAAGCATACCCAGCAAAAATGCTTCTGGTTTCATTCGTGTTCACTTTAAAAATCCATTGCATCTGCTGGTGCATTTGAACCCAATATCTTTTTGTTTTTGTACAAGACTACCACATGTGGTAAAATGTAACTTCTTGGTTTTGACATTTTCAACATTCGTTTGACACTTTTTTATCCATTTTTGCTACTTTAACTGGTGTTATGTACCATCTGTACATCATAAAAATTCTCTTTAAGATGTACATTTAATGTGAATTTCAGTCCTTTTGTCCACAAATTTTCCCACTGAGCCACTGAAATATGAGGAGCCAGGCTATGACAAAACAAACTATGCAGTACAAAACAAATTTAATACAAAATAAATCTCAGCCTATCCAAGGCTTCATTTCCATTTCAGCTTTAATCTTTCACTGCACTATTACCCAGTGCATTCTGGAGACTGTAGTTTGTTAAGGGTAGCTCTAACAGCTCTTTGATTCCTTAACAAAACTACAGCCTGTCCCCACCCCAGGATTCACTGAGGGAATAAAAATGTATTGAAAGTTGATTAAAGCTATAGTGAAAATGCAGCCCAGGTGCTCTCCATAAATACCAACATATATTAGTACAATTCAAACATGGAAAGTGAAACTTATACCTTCAGACCAGAATTACTAGGCCTCAATAGTAGGTCATACCCAGTTCAGTTCACAGAATTCCTAGGACTCAACCCAAAAGGCCCCAAAATCTGCCCCTTCTAGTTTAGTGTATGTCCAGAACACATGACATTGTATTACGTCTGTGTGTGTTTTGGCATTGTTTGAAAGTGAAATTAATAGAGTACAACTATAAGTCTGGAGCACAGAAAAGAAAAAGAGAGAAAAAAAGAACAATCAAAAAAAGGCCAGGCAAGTTTATTTCACCTGAGCTTCATTTCAAAATCATCATATAATAATGAGGGGGAGAGTAAAAGCCAGTCCTTGGATGCATTATTAGAAGAAGAAAAAGCAAATGAGGAGGACTTGCTGAGGAAGAAGAATGGAAACAGTTTCACTACTCAAAATAAGCAAATTATCTGTAATTATCCAATTCTGTCATTTAGTTTCAAGGCCCAATCCTGTCTAACATTCCAGCATTGATGCAGCTATGCTAACAGGGCATCATTGCATCTAGCAGAGAGGGCAGTCATGGAGATCTCCTCAAGGTGAGGAAATGTTTGTTCCCTTATCTTGGGGCTGCATTGCAGCTGCATGGATGCTGAAAAGTTGGCTAGGATGGGCAGTCCAATCCTAACCCGCACTGGAACAGGGAAGCCAGCTTACCTGCCCCGTATCCAGTGCAGAATTAATTCCGTTTACCCTGTGTTGCATGGCAACCTCCACAATAGGGCTACTCAGATCTATGCCAGCAAAATCCCTAGTGCAGATCGAAGGGCCCCATGTAAGACCAACCAGGCCAAGGCGGGGGTTATGATCTGGCCTAAATGCTGGAGTCTGGTCCACCCACCTCCTGGGCCAGTCCACCCACAGGTCTGCCCTCCCACCTTCTTCCCGACTCGATCTACCCTCCCTAACCTCTCACACCGGCCTAACTTAGCTGGTGCTTCCTTACCTGGTCGGGGTGACGCAGGGCCTAGATCTGGCCTTGCTGACCCAGCCCACATCTGTCAATGCAAACCAAGTCAATGCAAACGTGCCTTAAGGCGCGTTTACGACACTCCTGGGCCGGCACTAGGGACTTGTGCTGGCCTACCAAGCGCTGAGGATTGCGCTCAGAGCCCTCAATCTTGCTCATGCTAAAACTGTCAATTAAATAACTTGGTTTAAACATGTAGTAACGTGGTATGCAGGACAATTTAGGAGAGGGGGCAATCAGGCAACTTGCCCTGGTCCCAATGCCAGCTCTCAGCAGCCCTGGATAAAGGAACAAACATCTTGAAGAGACCTCCATGACTGCCTCTCCACTGCAGGATGCAGTACGTGCCCCATTGACATGGCTACCTCTGCACTGGAAATTTGGACTGGATTGAACTCACAATCAACTTTAGAGAAAAAGAAAGAGAAGAAAGAGAAGAGAAAAAGCAACAACATGGAAGTCCCTAAAGGCATTTTTTTTTAAAATAAAGGGGACACATTTTGATTGTATAGTATACAGTCTGTACAGTATTCAGGCATGCTTCACTCAATTAACCGTTAGACCAAAATATTTAATTTTTCTATTTTTAACATTTATTATTTATGTCCTGTAAACACCTTATACAAACAATGACCTGAATCCTAAGAATCATGAACAGTATTCCATTCAACCCTGCAGTGGGGCTACTCGAGCCTCCCCTGACTATTTTGCCAATGGAGACTGGAGCAGCCACGTGTCGGGCGTCCGAGCCTGATATGGGGGTTTAGGATGCAGTAGTGAGTACTGCCACCAGACCCACCCACCACTCAGGGCCATTCCTTCCCTCCCCCTGCCCAGTTCTGCCCTCCTTGCCCCCAAAAGCCACAATGCTGGCCAGCAGTAGTACTTACTACAGTCAATAGAAAAATGGCTGTTCTGAGGTGCTGAGGTTCTGCGCTAGCTGGTCTCAGAGTCTTTGGCAGTGCTGTGAACGTGCTTTCTGGCACATTTGCGACATTGGAGCCAGCGGTAAGAGCTTTCTGCCAGATTCAGGATTGGGGCCTAAGTGTGATACTTTGTATTTTCTGTTTCAGATTTCAGTGATTAGAGGAACATACATTGGCCTAGATTACATGAAAACAGAAAATGGAGGCAACGGAGGAGTTATAGTTAATATGTCATCACTTGCAGGTAAAATATTGTATATTTTATGGATTTATTTAGAAGCTTTTATTCTGTCACTCCATAAAATTCCTTTCCAAAATGTTTTCCTTAAAATTCCTTTTAACAAAATACAAAAAAAAAAATCATTTACACCGGTCTAATGAAAAGTATCAGCATCACGGCAGCTATTCAGAGCCTTCAAAAGCTTTGGGAAAAACAACAGTTTTTATCTGATGCCTGGGGACAGTGGAACAACTTTCTGCCCATCACATTTTTGGGTGAACACGTAATAGGTAATTCAAAGCTGAACATACTCCAACTTGGGGGAAAAGGTACTTAAGAACAATCATGTCAATTGCCTGGGCTCTCTCTTTATTCCAGATATGAACCAATGCTTTGACATGGCACTGTCCACTATCCTCTATCTCAGTGGTTCCCGAACTGGTGGGTTATGACCTGCCAGGGAAACCTTAAGGGTAGTGGCCCAGAAATGAAGTTCCTGACAGCACCACAGTGATTATGGGGCCAGCAGGACCAAGGGACTTTAAAATTTATCTGGGGATCCCGCTGACTTCCTGCAGAATACAGGGGACTCACAGCCCCTTCTGTGGGCCTCCCTTGGGTTGCAAATAGCTCCATTTGGTGACCGGAAATAGCTCATATTTGTGGCTGTGGGGAGACCTGCAGATGGGGCTGAGAGACCCACATACCAGAGCGACACCCCCCTGCTAAGGTTAGAAGCTCCTTGGTCCCAACGGCGTGTATTGGAAAAGACAAGAGATACCCCAAAGAGATAGGGAATGGTATCAGCAGTGGCCCCTTGTCTCAGATTAGTCAGGAAGTACGGGGTTAGTCCCAGAGCTTCTGCAAGCCTCAGGAGCACAGCTGCAGGTGATGAGGGCCCTGGCTAGGAAGGGATTAGCAAAAGTGCAGATGGGTGTGGCTGATGAGCTAGAGCCTGCCCTACAACAAGACACTGATTGGCCCGCCTCAGTATAAAGTGGGAGGCAGGAGCTGCAGTAAGGGACCTGGGTAGGTGCTGGAGGAGGGCACCAGGAAGGTTCTGGATGGATTGAAGGGTGATTAGGACCAGGTAGGTGCTGGAAGAGAGGCACCGGGCAGGTGCTGGACGGTTGGACTGACTGTTAAAAGATTGGATAAGGTAAGGTTATTGTGGGGAGTAACTGAGGGGAACTGTTGTATGGATGCCATGTCCCTGGAGCCATCAAGTGGAGGAGGCAGTTGTGGTTTAGGCAAGCTGACTGCCTACTATTTGGTGGTGGGGTTTGTTGGTGCTAAATTAGGTTATTTTGAGCTAAGCATGAGGGCAGTCTGGAGGAGGCTGGCCAGCCGGTGATTCCAATACAAGCAAAGCTGCTGGAAGAGAGGAGACCCAGTGGGTAAATGAACCCCCTCCCTCTTGCCTATCTCTGAGGCCGCTCTGGAGGGGAAACTAGTTAGCCTAGTGCAGGCATTGGGGCCCTTGGGGAGGCCCAGCAGGGAATTTGGCAGAACACGGTGCTGCAAGCGCTGTGGCACCATTGGGACACTTTCCCCGCCCCCACAAATACCACCATCACAATGTCCAAATAGAATTTTGGAAACCATTGTACTATCTGAGACTATAATCCTATTCACACTTTCCTGGGAGCAAGTCTCAGTGAACAAATTTGGACTTCTGAGTAGACATGCATAGGCTTGTGCTATGATGCATTTAAAAAGTGAACCAGTATTTATGATTCACTGTCTCCAGCATTAATCTTAGTTTTAGTATTTTTTATTACAGACTTTTCTGAAGGTTCTTTAGTGAATTGTAGCGTCACTGGTGTTGGTGCTCCATTAGACTGAAATCCTAATCTTTCAGGATTAATCTGTTATTCCTTAGGACAGGAATGTCAAATATACATGGGCTTTATTATTCACTTTAGGGGCCCAATCCAGATCCCGTTACAGCAGGTGATATGCTTGTGCCACCCAGGCAACTGTTGCACATGGCGCCATAAAGCGCCTCCAACACCAGCGGTAAGCCCTTACTGATGGCACTGGGGTGGCACCATGGCGACGCTGCACATGCATGCCCTGGAGGGAGCACTGGTCGCCAGCGAGCAGTGAGTTCATTGCTTAGCGGTGATGCAGCCTTTTGGGGTGGGACGGGATGGGGTTCCTGGGCAGGAAGAGGGATGAAGTGGGGACTCTTGCTGCTGGTTCACGACCTCCAAGCAAGGCTGCATGGCCTTCCTTGGAGGCCCTCACTTCTGTGCCAGCTAAAAAGCCCACCCTGCACTCGTACCCCAGGGAAAGGGGATGAATGTTCCCTTTCCCCACAGAGCCTCCCAGGACTGCCTGGCTGCTGTGGGATGCAGCAGTAACTGCCTGGCTACCTCTGCTCCCAGGCCATCAGGCAGTTCAGGATTGGGCTGTAGGAGTCTCCAACATGTCCTGCAGCAGGATTAGCACAGATCACACAATCGCAGGGTTACAAAGTCAATTCCCGTTGTAGGATATGTCAGACTGATTCTGAAATGAAGAGGAAAGGTACATACAGATGACAGTTTAGTTATAGTCATACAATTTGTCTTGAGGTCAGCTAACTTCAGGTCAGATAACTGAAGCTTTACTTTTTCAAATTAACGTCTAATTGAAATGGAAATAATCGGTGCTGAATACAAATGAAATTGGCTTTTTTAGAAATATAGTAATCAGTGAAATTTCATATTCCTATCTAGATGTTGCCCTTTCAGAGAGGGAAAAACCAGGAATCTTTATAGAAAATTACACATCCGAGTTGTTTGAGATAGACTTTTAGGAATTAAAGTCTCTTATCTGTCTACAGTACTTTTAGCACAGTGCTTTAGTGACTGAAGGTGCATTATTTTCCAACAGAGTTACACTACACCTTTGCACAGCATCTAGTCATTATCATCTTTCCTCACAGTAGTTTACCGGAAGATCTGCCAGCATGAATGAAACAGCTAGTAGGGATATAAAACTTTTTTTAGAAGCATGAATTTCCTCATTATAAGCTTCCTTTTTGGGAGTCAGACACCCTGACATGTAAGTAGTCTTAGACATGCAGTACGCTAATAGTGAAAAGCTTGGAATCTGCCTTATCTTTGAACTTCCTGTTTCTTGTAGAGCATGTTGTTCATAGCCTAAGACTGTGGGTCCATTAGACATTATGATTTCCAGTTCAAGTAAACATGGGAAGTTATACCAGTAAAAAACCCTGATTCTAAAATCGCTAATAGCACAAGCCACCGAGAAGTGAATAGGACTTGCTTCAGCCAAGCACTTCTAATAAGGATAACAATAAACTGCAGACTGAAAACTATTTTTATATTCAACTCCCACAACCATAAAAAAGGACTCAGATGAGATGGGCCGCCCAATCCTAACCAGCACCGGCATAGGGGTCTGAGTAGCCCACGCCATATCCTGTGCTGGTTAGGAGGCTGGAGGTCTACTCTGGGTAAAGGGACATTTGTCCCCTTACCCCATGTAAAGCTCCAGCTTGTCCAATAGAGCTACTTGGATCTGTGCCACCGAACCTGCTAGTGCAAGCCAAGAAGTCCATGTCAGGGGAAAAGGCTTAGGAGGGGGAATAGGATACAGTGTAAGCTTGTTTCGCCTATTCTGTCCCCCTCCCAAGACTGATACGCCCCTTCTCCTGCCCAGAAACACTCCTCCCCCAGCTCTGCGCCACATGAGACCAGCTCCTCCTTGTTGCAGGGGCCACTCCTTTGGCTCGAGCACTGGCAAGATGGCACAGGCCTTTCCACTGGTACAGCTTACTTGCTGGGTGCTGCAAACATGCTTTACAACAGATTTGCAATACTTAGTGCTGGCACAGTAGCTACTGCACTAGTGGAAAGTAAAAATTGGATTGCACCATTAATGGGTATGGTAAATATCTTCAGAATTGTAGTTCCAGTCTAAATTCTCAATTTCCGATTTGTTCATTAATACTGACTGCACTGTATGCAACTACAGAATTACTGATGTTATGTGCACTTTTGCGATATCTTTAAATGTGTATTACAGCACATTCATGACAGTGCTGGACCAACACAAGTAGCTCCCTTGTGGTCTAAGGGGTATTTTTTGATGGTGCTACCCATCTCATTGATCAGTTTTGAGTTAAGAAAATCCACTTTTTGTTATATAAGGCAGTTGTATTTTCCTTTTCTTTTTATTTAACTATAACTTTTGATAGAATACAGATATTTCTACGTATTTTGTTTTATTGCATTCTGTAAATTACACATCAAATGATCTATAACATTGATTCTCAAAATTTTTAGCACTGGGACCCACTTTTTAGAATGACAATCTGTCTAGGAGTCATCAGAGATGATGTCACAGCTACAAGTGTGATTTCCATATTTGTGATTTCCTGAGAATGCTGCTTTCCTGAGAATGCAATAAAGTTAAATAAAGTTTTTTCCAGTGCTGCTTTCCTGAGAATGCAATAGAGTTTAAAAAAAATGAGTTATTTCTCTGCTATTTCTCTGCTATTTTTCCAAAAGCAAAGTGAATCAGAAAGGGGGAAAAAGCCTATTTACAACATTCACAAGCAAAACAACTAAACAGCCCTCCCCCTTTCTAGCATCCCATCTTCCCATATTTTCAATATGGCTGCTCTAGATACTTCACGACCCACCTGAAATTGGCTCATGACCCACTGGTGGGTCCCGACCCATCAGTGTGGGACCATTGATATATAACATGATAGTAGTATGGTTTTATTTGTTTTTTTTTTGTTTTTTTTTTAATTTTAATATACAGATATGGGTAAGGGTAGAAGAAAAACCATGGAAGGGGAATACATAGGTTCACACAAAAGGTACACATTGATTACGGCAATTACCTCCTCATCATTTCGTTACTGTTTGCATACAGTCTATTCTCATCTAAATAACTTCAATCCACAAAGCATACAAAACTTAATATTTCTAAATTCAAATACAATTTTAATCTAAATCCTACAATCTGAATGTTAATATATCTTCAAAGTATACATTTTATATTCTTTTACTTATCCACTCATAAAACTGTCTCCACAATTTTTGTATCTTATTTACATCTCCTTCCTTCAGTCTTTCAGTCAATACATCCATCTCAACTATATCATATATTTCTCTGTTAATTGATCAAGGTTGGGAATTTCTTCACTTTTCCAATTCTGGGCATGCAACAGCCTTGCTGCAGTGTTAACACGTGTTATAATATATTCCATTTGCTTATCTTGAACATTGCTCATCATATTTAATAGGAATAACTCTGGTTTAAAATCTATCTTATCAAAGAGTAAAATTTCTTGTAAAATCGTATAAACCACTTTCCAAATTTTTTTTCGCTTTCTCACATGTCTACCACATATGATAAAAAGTCCCCTCTTTATCTTTACATTTCCAACATTTGTTCATGCAACCAGGGTACATTTTAGCTAATCTGTCTGGAGTTATATACCACCTATAAAATATCTTATACAGGTTTTCTTTTAGATTAGTTGCTTTCATTAATTTCAAATCATCCAAATCTTTTCCCAATCATTCAAATCAATGTTATGTCCAACATTTCTAGCCCATTGAATCATTACCTCCTTAACTGTTTCATCTTCCATTCGAATTTTTAGCAAAAATTCATACATTTTTATATATATTTGTCCTTTTCATTCATTACAAGTTTATCAAATTCTGTCTCTTGCTCATACACATATCTTAAGATCTTCTTTTAATCTTGACTGAAATGAAATTAAAATAAAACAAACAGAAGAAATGGAAAGAAAGCTGAAATTTGCCAAACAAATTTTTTTCGAGAACGCGAATAAACCAGGAAGGTGGTTGGCCTATAAATTGAAGAAGTAACGACAGAAAAATCAAATTTTAACACTGAAAAGTGAAATAGGGGAAGAGAAAAACCAGCAGGAAGATATGAAGAAAATTGAAGAAAACTACTATCGAGAACTCTATAAGGAAAAACATCTTGATAGACAGAAGCAATTAGAATATTTACAAGAGAATAATAAATTGAAGTTAACTGAAGAAGAAAAGAAAAATTTGGATCAGAATATAACAATGGAGAAAATAGTAGAAGCAATTAAAAAACAAAAGAAACAAAAAGCGCTGGGTCCAGATGGTTTACCGTCAGAGTACTATCAAAAGATGGAAGAGGTATTACTGATCCCATACAAGAAATTAATAGAAAATATCTGGGAAACAGGCATCGTACCGGATACATGGAAAGATGCAACAATAACTTTAATACATAAAGAGGGAACAGTTAAGAATGATATAAAAAAACTATAGACCTATTTCTCTGTTGAATTTTTGTTTCAATTTTGGCTACGAGACTGAAAAAGATTTTAAATAAAATAATACATCAAGATCAATCAGGATTTCTTCCAGGAAAACAATTAAAAAATAATGTAAGAACTTTGATTGACATTTTGGAATATTATGAAATGAATCCAGGAAAGAAACTAGGATTAATATTTTTGGATGCTCAGAAAGCTTTTGATAATGTAAATTTGAATTTTATGACAGCACTAATGGAGCAGATGAGATTTGGCGATAAATTTTTGACTGTGATTAGGAATAGATATACAAAACAAAAGGCAGCAATAAGAAAAATTGAGAAAACACTGAAAACATACAGATACAACAAGGCACTAGACAAGGCTGTCCACTCTCTCCATTGCTATTTATAATGACGTTAGAAATATTAAATAACACAGTGAGGAATGATGAAAAGATACGAGGATTAAAAATAAAAAATGAAAAATATAAGATACAAGCTTATGCCGATGATTTATTATTTATTTTGGAGGATCCAAGTAGCTCTTTAAACCAACTGATGCAAAGATTGGAAAGATATGGTGAGGTGGCCGGACTTAAGATAAATTATACCAAAACAAAGCTTATAACAAAAAAAATTAAACCAACAGAAATAGAAGAATTTAAAAAATATGGATTACAGATTGACACAGAAGTAAAATATTTGGGCATCACAATAACGAAGAGAGTCAGTACATTGATGGAAGATAATTATCTTAGACTGTTAAAAGAATTACAACAGGACTTAAATAAATGGATGAAGCTTTAATTATCTATGATGGGGAGAATTGCAGTTATTAAAATGGATGTTTTACCCAAGGTATTATTTCTATTTTAGACCATAGCTATTACAATGAAGAAAAACTTTTTTTTGGAATTAAATAAAATGATGATTAGATTCATCTGGAATGAAAAAAAAAAAAACCAACGATATGGTTAAAATTGTTACAAGATCATAAAACTAGAGCAGAACTCGGTGTACCAGACTAGGAACTTTATTACCAAGCAGCTACATTTAATTGGATAAAAGACTGGATTACTTTGAAGAATGAAAGACTGCTCAATTTAGAAGCATTTGATAGGCAAATTGGTTGGCATGCGTTTTTGATTTACGATAAAGCAAAATATTATGGAAACTTTAAACGACATGCTCTGAGGAGAGCACTGTTATGGATGATCAAGTACGATACAAACTATATTCTAAAATACCAAGATGGATTAAACCTTTAGAAATTGTGACTAAGCCAGACTGGTTAAGAGAAGACCAAAATGTCAAATACGAGGATTTACTAAATCAAAAAGGAGAACTCCTAGAGGATGTTATTTTAGAAAATAAAGGAATCATTTTGGATTGGTGGACAAAAGTTCAACTCTAGTTAAGTAGTATGGTGTTATTTGAATGTACCAAGATTTTCATAATTTTGGCCAGTACTGCTGTCAGCCACTCCTAAGTGCATCACCTGGTGTGGTCTGCAGCCCCTGCCAGTGAAGCCACTGCTTGTGCTTGTGATGGACAAGCAAAGAAAAAGCAGCCAACAACAAGCAGCAGAAGCATGCCCAGGTGTCACTCATACCATTTTTAATGTGCTATTAATATGTTTTTAAACTATTTTATATATCACTTTGAGTGGTCAGTCAACTGTAGGGCAACCAAATAATATCCTTTTCAATCAAGTTTCATACTAAAATATATATGAAAAGAAATGTCAATCTATACAGATATTTCCACAGGTTTTAGCAATCAGGCTGATTTTTAGTCAATATTTGTGTCCGTTTTATTTCCATTGTTAAAGGACTTATTCCTGTTGGACAGCAACCAGTATATTCTGCTTCAAAGCATGGAGTAGTTGGATTCACACGTTCAATAGCTGTAAGTATGAGCGGTTGGAGAATTCTCATAATCTCTGTAATAACAAACCCTTTTTCTATTTTCCCTTATTTCAACTTACGTTAATAGCATTATCTGGATTGTAGTTATCTGAATATTGCTATTCAAAGCTTCTGTGTGTTTCACAAACAAAACTCACTTTTACTTCTTCAGTTTATCTGAATTTTTGAATGTCCCCTGGATTATTTGGTTAAAATGCTAAATACAGCACCAGAATTGAAGGAAAGGGAAACCACAAGAGATATGTACAAGACCCACCATGTGCATTTCTGTCCAGTTTCCTTTTACCTGGAAGCTATTGTTAAAGAGATTGGTTAGGCCTCAAAACTGCTTTTGTCTACAAAGAGGTCATTAATAAATAATGGACAAACAGATAACCTGCAGGTCAGATTTGACCCACAGGCTACTGGAGACCATTTATAGATGCATATAGCACATGTTTTTCAAAACATTATTTTAACCATTATTTAATGTAGGTGCCTTACTGTATTTAGAGCTTAGAAGAATACATAGTCTCCAAGAGATTTTACCATCCTTTTTAATTCAAACATTGTAGATTACATCTGTCAAGTGAGCACCACACACTATTCTGTACTGGGACCCACCTACCCACTCAAAAATAATGCAAATATACAATAGAGACAGGATTTCCAGTGTACTTCTGGTGATTTCATTGGTTGAACCAAGTTTGTAAATACCAACGAACATGTAACATGTCTGACTTTATTTGTAGATGGCTTCTACAGCAGGAAAGTATGGTGTACGAATAAATGCAATCTGTCCTGGTTTTGTCAACACACCAATTCTTCAGTCAATTGAAAAGGAAGAAAATATGGGTCCATATGTAGTACACAAACAAGAGTTACAAGATATGATTAAGCTCTACGGTTTGTTGGAGTGAGTAAAAAAGACTGTATGACCAGCCTGTAGCCAAACTGAAAATGTGTAGTAATGCTAGAGGCAGCTATATTCTTGTTTGCCTGTGTTTCAAATTATTGGGATGCATAAGGGGAGATTGCAAAGGAAGAAAACAAAGAGGCAGATACCTCTTTGCAAAGGAAGAAAACCAAGAGGCAGAAACAAAGAGGCAGATATATTATGCAATCAGACCTAATGAGATGTTGAAGATTAAGGAAGTGGACTAAGATATCCTTTCTGAACATCTGTCAGTGGCAAGTATTGTTATTAAATCGCACACACAGTGAAGTATGGGCAATAACTTACCTCTTCCCAATCACATCATACACTACAAGTTTCAGGCACATACTTCCATTCTAGAGAAAGTTGGCTTAAGGTGTCCTTCCTTAAGGTGTACCATCCTTGTTCTAAATTTGTCTCCTCCTGCTTTTAAAACATGAGTATTTAACTTTCCATTGTAACATTCCTGCTTGGGTTTTCTGATGTCCAAACACTTTATATGGAAGTAGGGAATTAAGTCAAGAAAGCAAAAATTACAGCAAAATATTGGGGGAGAGGGCTTACAAATAACAAAATCTTGGCAAGCTTGCAACAGAATCCTAGAGGAAGTTGGAGAGGATGGAGGATGTGTGTGTGCGACTGCAAACTACTCATCCCCTGGAGAGGGGTCATTGGAGGTATCCTATGATGTATGAGGGGCACACATCTGCAATGGCTGACAATCTTTGAATATAGTCCCCCTGCAATCCCTATTATTATTATTATTATTATTATTATTATTATTATTATTATTATTA
>JAJKFI010000003.1:19711126-19730242 GCA_029204185.1 Lerista edwardsae
TTATTATTATTATTATTATTATTATTATTATTATTATTATTATTATTTATTAATAAGCAGTTTGGGAACAGCTGCTCTACAACAGAACTGACCCACTGGGTGTCCAGTTGCCTGCTGCCTTCTTTCAGCATCTGACAGGCCAAGGCTTATTACTTACATCATAATTTTTATCTAAATAATTATTTAGTAATAATTATTACTAAAATAGGGAATGATCCAACTGCACTGTGTGTTCACTTTAACATGTCTGGCATGCACAACATATACATGAATTGACCCAGGGCGCAATCCTAAACCGAGTTAGGCTGGCATAAACTAAGCCAGCAAAGTTTGGCCAGCACAAGGGACACCATAAAGTATGATTGGACCACTCTCGGAGTCAGAGAGGCCAGCACACACATGTGAGCCATCCTCCCTGACTCTGAGAGTGATCCAAACATGCTTTATGGTGGCCCCTGTGCTGACCAAACTTTGCTGGCTTAGTTTATGCTGGCCTAACTCCAGTTTACGATTGTACTCTTAGAGTGCAATCCAGAAGGGCCTAGGCCAGTGCATGTCACTTGCACAGGCCTGGGAGTGTTGCAAATGTGCCGTAAGGCACATCCGCGGCACACAACTGCAGGCTAGGCTGGCGCGAGGATGCATGCCGGCCTGCCTGCCCCAGAACGGCCAGTAGGTAAGGCCAGCCAAGTTAGGAACAGCCAAGTAAGGCCAATTCGGGGCCCCGGGACTGGCAGGGGGAAGGCAGAAGGTAGGCAGATCAGGGCAAAGGGAGTCTGGGGAGAGTGTGGAACATGGGCAGGTTGTATGGAGGATGTGGAGACAGGATCCGGCACTTATGGTAGGGGGGATCCTAATCCCCGGCCTGGTCAGCCTTGCATTGGTCACTCAGAGTTGCACCAGCAACTTTGCTGGTGCAGTTTTGAGTAACCCTATTGGGAATGCTTGGGCTTGCCCCAGGGTAAAGGGAAAATATCTCCTTATTCTGAGGTGGCCTCCAGCTTCCTCCTATGCTGTGCTGGATACAGCGCAGGCCTCCCGGCCTGTCTCTTCCAGCACAGTATAGGATTGGGTTGCCCGTCTCATTGATATTATTAGAGGGTCTCATAGTTGCATTTTGCCAGGTACAGGACTGCAGCTTTGTTGTGCTTCTGTCCCATCTTTAATAACCATGTGATTGAGAGATGTGCTGTACCCATCTGTCAAAAATCATGTCTGATTCTTGCCGCTTAACATTTGTTTATAGCCCACTGATCATTGCTGAGGGACTGATAAAAATCCTTGAGGATGATACATTAAATGGAGAAATTATGAAGATCACAAAAACCCAAGGGATTCATTTTCATCAATATCCTCCATTACCTGCTCTGTCAAAAAAGCAATAAATTCTATCATGTATAGTAATTGTTTATTCTGAAGAAGAACACATTGGTCTGAGTTATTAAATTTTGATCAGTTAACAGTTTAACTGAATTTTTTTTAATGGCTGTCAATATATTTTATGTGAAGGACTAGTAAATATTATCAATATGATTTTTGATGTTAGAAACTGTATAGTATTGTATTGTTACTTTATTTTTATGAATAAAAATAAATTCAGCATTTCATTTGTTATAAAATCATTTAATATTACCAAATTTTATTTGTGGAAATAAATAACAATGAAGGTCCTGATTCTATCTTTTCCCTCCGCCACACTGCATTTTGCAACCTACAGTGGGGGCAGTCCCAGAAGTCTCCTATGGGTAAGGGAACATCTGTTCCTTTACCAGAGGGCTAGCCTACCGCACCTTCCCAAATCTTTCAAACTTGTTCTAGCGTATCAAGGCCTGGAAGGGGGATAGGATATCAGCAGTACCACTAGCGCCTATATCACCCCCTTCAGCCCTCATTCTGCCCCAATCCACCCCAGTTTCCGCCCCATTCCTCTCTCTTCCCACCCTCTGCACTGATTTACCAGCACAAAGGGATTTGAGAATCTGCTGGTACAGAGCTGCTGCTACTCACCACTTGCAGTGGCAACCCAGCTCCACAAAAAGGCATGTTGCACTTTATGACCCTGTAAGCTGGCGAAATGCTAGTCCCAACAGCATGTGGCCCACATAAGATTGGGCTGTAATTATTTACAACATAAATATTTTTGTTTTGGGTTCTTTCAGCAAAATATTTAGGTTCTGGGTGGGGAGAGACAGGATAGAAATTAAGTAAGTAAAATTTGGGCAAATTAGACATGATATGGGACCTCTGCATTTTGAGCTCCCAACATCTTTTTCTTTCATAAAAAGAGCCATAGAGAGGCCATATATAGTTCAGAATCATCATGTAAGAAGAGAATTTAACCCTTTTCCTTAGCCTGTTTTTCCACTGAAAAGAATCCCCCGCAATTACTATTTGCCCCAGTTAGAAAAACTTATGTTTTGCTTACTTTAGAAAAGCTTACTGTTACAGTTTTCAACTGGGGAAAATCACTTTGGTGGAAGTGATTTTTTTCAGAGAGAAGAGAAAGGGTTACAATCCCACCCTGTTCTGTGGCTTTAGTCCAGTTCTGAGATTCCCACAGCTGCTTTTCATAAAAGAAAGAAATGCCAGGAGCACTGAACACAGAGTTTCCCCATAACATGTAGTCTTAGTTTCC
The DNA here is from genome assembly GCA_029204185.1 of Lerista edwardsae. Classification (NCBI taxonomy): domain Eukaryota; kingdom Metazoa; phylum Chordata; class Lepidosauria; order Squamata; family Scincidae; genus Lerista; species Lerista edwardsae. Next base: position 19,713,762 of record JAJKFI010000003.1, read on the forward strand.
AAGTGTATGACTTCAAAGTTCAGGATGAGAATATCAGTAGCTTTCTGCAACAATACTTTCCTGCAACAAGTTAATTTCAGATATTCAGCATTTGGTATACTTTTTCTCAGGCTGTAATTGTCTAACTAGAGCAGCTATTTTCAGCCACTGTGCTGCGGCACATTGATGTGCTGTGAATGATCCACAGGTGTGCTGCAGGAGTTTGGGGAATGACCATTTATTACTAGTGCCATTGGGAGTTGTGAGCCCCCTATCTGCAGTGTGGTGTGGTGTGTCAATTGTCAAAAATGATGATGTGCCTTGTCAGTGCTCTGTAAGATGAAACTTTGTCAGTAGCACTTTGTCAGTGCTCTGTAAGATGAAAAAGGTTGAAAACAGCTGAATTAAAGTGTGGTCTGAAAACCAGCTCAAAATCTATTAATCATCCTTTATAGAAGGATAATAGTATTAACTTCATGAGAAAACTGATTGTAAAAATATTGTGCTGGGTTGTGAGAAAGACAGTGCTCTGATACATACTGATGGTGTTGATGTGCGTTGTAGGCTTTAAACCCAAGCCCAAACCAAGATTAACAGTGCAATCTGATCTGCACCAAAATGGACTTCACTGTTTGCTATGGGGAGGAGATTGGGTTTCTTTGGAGGGAAAAGGGAACATGTTTTCCATCACACACCCCATTCTGCCTTCCTTGCTGACTTACCTGAATTGGCATGCCTTTGTACATGTTAGGGCAAATCAGTGGTGTTATTCACCCGGTACGCTGGGCGGGACTTACCTTTGAGCGGCAGTCCGCCTGTTGTGTCACGCCGTGTTCCGCCACTTTCCCGCCCACCGGGGCGGGCGGGAAAGTGGCGGAACGCGGCATGACGCAACGGGCGGACTGCCGCTCAAAGGTAAGTCCCGCCCAGCGTACCAGGTGAATAACGCCACTGGGCATAATCCTAAACTGTGCTGGAAGAAGCACAGGCCAGCGGGTCTGCATTGTATCCAGTTCAGGTTGGGCCTGCGCTGAGGCCTCCATGGGACAAGGGCACATTCGCACCCTTGCCACAGGGTAAGCACCAGCCCGCCCTATGGGCTACTCAGATCTGTGCCTGCTAAAAAGGATTCAAGTAAAACTTATTCATTTATAAAAACTGAGTTTTCAGCCCACAAAAATGTGTAAAACATACAGTGTGGCCCTCATACTGCAAGGTTTGGAGACCCCTGATCTAAAGCAAAGACCTGCCAGTTCTAGATGAAGATCACATACCGTATGTTTTTTTGGGAGAAGTCAAAAGCAGAAGTGGCTTCATAGACATATGAAGGGGTGGGTGGAAATAAACAATGCAACAGTGTGTGTTGAAAGATATGACTCAGCTGTCACAGGAAATGTATAACTCTTTTTTCCATTGTGCTCTCGAGGCATCATTCTCCTAAAAACTTTGCAACCTTTGCCTGTGTTTCCATTTTGACAGCTAACTGAGAAATGAACGTTTTCTTGGGGACTCTTGAGGCCCCATTATTGAAATATTTTCTTAATTAGGTCACTTCCTGTAACTTTTAACTCTGATCTAAAAGCAATATCGTCTATCCCTCTTGCATTCAACTGACACCACAAGCAGGGTTGACTGCTGAATATGAATTATATGGACAGATCAGAACATACCTAACAAAACAAGATACGATTCTAAGAGTCTCTAGATGTGACATTTCACAGAAACAAGAATGGCAATATGCCTGATTGCACCCATTGCTAGTATTTCAGGGAACATAGTTGGATTTTTATTCAGGGAAGCCTTTGTTGATTTCATAACAGTAATATTTTCCACATTAAAGACATCACTGTTATTCTCACCACCCTGCTAGGCTCTAGTGGCAAATGGGGAGGGGCCGTCCATATTTAATGTCTTGACCTCCATCCAGCTACACCACTGTCTTTTAGTACTTTTTGAGTCCATTCCAACTTTCACTGCTTTTGTTTTGTCCATCTAATACAGTTTCTGAAAAATGTTTTGTTATGGAATGCAGCCCTTATATGTTCTCCTTTGCTCTTGACTCCAAATAATTGCTAATAGTAATAGTAGCATTTTGATATCCTAGTAGGAGCATCTTACGTTGGGTACACAGCCTAGTCATAGTTCTTTTCAACCTCCAATCATTCTCAAAAGAAATCAAGTAAACTGTTGCGAATTGCAACTGCCATCCATGCCACTGCCAAGTCTCTTGAATCATAAAATCAAACTGGGACATGCCCAGCTGTGTGTTTTGGCAGAAACAATAGAGCCTTGTAAACTTCTCTAGTGGATGTGCAAATTAACTCACATATTTAAAAACCAAAAAAAAATTGAAAATAAGTTTTAAAGATGGCAGGGCACTCATTTGGGAACTAGCTTCTTCCAGGTAGCCTGTAATCAGAGTGGACCTATAATGTTTTGAGAGCCTAAAATGAAACATTAGATCTTATGTCCCTTTTCTGAAGAAGTCCATTAGAGCAGGGCTAATTTCCAAGAGACCCAATGATGAGAGAAATAGGATTTGGTGGAGCCCAACTAAGTAGCTCCACAGGCTTCTGCTGCTTAGAAAAAGGTTTTTAGAGGTTTAAAGTCTGGCCAGAAGTAATTGCAGTGATGTCATCGTGTCATTGCAATTACTTCTGGGTGAGGGGGGGGGAGCACTTGTGGTTCTGGCTCCCAGACGGCAAGACAGCCAGGACAGCCAGTGGTAGCTAGAGGGGGGGAACTGCATACTGCAGGTGCCACAATGCATCATGAAAGCAACCCCTTCCACTCACCATCTGAATCATTCTGGGCAGCAATGGCAATGCTGAACCAAATGACATCTCCTGTGCATTGCCATCAATGCCTGGAATGGCTCTGACAGTGAATGAGAGGAGCAGCTTACATTGCGCATTGAGGTACCTACAGTACTTTCCATTCCCCATTACCAGTTATGGTAATTTTACAGAGCCTTTGCTCATTGTAGAAATAACAGCCCTGGAGCCCTTCAACACTTCCTTAGGTGGATTACTCGGAATCCTAGTATTGTGAGAGAAATAAATATTCCTTTGTCATCACTCTTTCCACACTTAATCTCCATCATCCCACTTCTGTTATTTTTTCTAAATTTCTCCCTTCCCCCCCCCCAATTTCTTAATTATGTTTTAGTAAGGATTATCCTTTACCCCTAAATCAGTGGTTCTTAAGTGGTTAGACCTGGACCCACTTTTTAGGATGGCACTTGAGTTGGGACCCACAGAAGTGATGTCATTAACTTGGAAGTGATGTCATAGCTAGAAGTGACATCATCAAGCAGGAAGTGCTGTTATTGTGACATAATAAAATGACACTCCTGGAATGCAAACTGGCATTCTTGGACTGCAGCAATTGCACAACCATGAAACATTTCTGACAGAAAGCAAGATAAAGACAACACATTATGTAAAAGCATTGAACTAAAAACAAAATTTAAAAAAAAGGTTGAACTTGAAAATTCAAAACTGTTAACATTCACAAAAGGAATGGAGCTAGAGTACGATCTTCAGACTTCAAAATGGCTGCTCCCAGTTTTCCGTGACCCACCTGACATCAGGTTGCCACCCACCAAGTAGGCCCCAAACCACAGTTTGAGAAACACTGCTCTAAACCATGTTTGTTGACCTTTGTTTCTGCTACATCCGTATTGACACAGAGCAACCAAGTCTTCCAAATGTGAACAAACCATATATTTCAGTAATAATGATATCACGATGACTGCTGTTGTATTTTCAATGTTTTTCCAAATACTTCCCAGTATCAAATTGCCTTTTGCAGCAAGTTTGAACTTGCTTGCAGTTCAGTTTAATTGCAATTTCCTCCCTCTTCATTTGATGTGCTCCTTTCTTTGAACCACATTGATTGCTTGGAATTAAACATGATTTATCTGACAGATCAGGGTCTACCCTCTGGAATGTAAATACCCCCCCCCCAAAAAAGTCCTGCTGCACCATAGAGATGAACAGATTTTAGGCACAGAGCTCAATCCTAACCTGCATTGGAGCAGGCAGGCTAGTAAGCTATTACTACCAGCGTTGCCGAACTGCCAGCCCTTCACCGCCCAGTGGGGATTCTGTGCAGGATGGGAGGGAGTTCCTAGGAAGGGGAGGGGCAGGGCAGCCTCATGAGGGGGTGGGACCCGGCAGTGCCTTCCACAGCAGGATCTTATCCCCGGCAGAGCTCACACAGCCCGTACCGACACTGCTTGAGTCACTGCCAACGAAACAGCCGACAGTGAGCCAAGGAGCCCCACTGTGAGGGACGGGGCTTTCCCCGAGGAAAGTGGTCAAACATCCCTTCTCCCTGGGCGATCCCAGCAGCTGCCTGGCTACTGCTGCACCCATGGCAACCAGGCAGTTCTGGATTGGGCTGTTAGCTTACTTTGTTGTTTTCTGTTACCAAGTTAATCATTGTTTGAATATAGCTAATTTCATGCTGCGGGATTGACATAACAAAAAACAGAGCTATTAAACAATTACCTACAACAGCCAATAAAAAATAAAACAATAGAAATGAACAAGTGCAATATATATTTGCTTCATGGCCATGCAGATCAAATGCACATTTCAACGTTTAACCTGGTCCCTTTTCTTACCGTACATTAGTTATACCCAGTGGTGTCATTCAAATGATTTAGGAACAGGAACTCACTTTTGATTGGCACTTGTCAGGAACCCAGAACCAGCCACGGAGCCCATTAGGATCCGGAACGCCCGTTCTGGTCCGTTCCCCCTGAATGACATCACTGGTTATACCCAATTTAAGCAGCTGTGCACCTATTCTGGTCATATACCACCACACATTTGTTTAGAATGTCAGACTAGGACCAAGATGTAGAAGGATCAGATTTCAAATTTGATGTATTTGATGGACCAAGATGTAGAAAGATCAAATTTTTTAGATTCCTTCCTCTATGTTTTTTATGAGGCAGCCATTTTGGATAATAAAAACTATAAGAGAAGAGCTTGTACCTTGACGTTGCGAGCCTGAGAAGAGAGGAAGACACACTTTAAGTTTTGCTGTAAAAAAAACGTGACTGGCCAGGTACAGAGCGCAATCCTAACCTGCATTGGAGCAGGCAGGCTTGTAAGCTATTACTACCAGCGTTGCAGAACTGAGGGCAATATCCATCTCAATAGGCCAATCCAACCCTCTCTAAATATAATAACTCTGTTGTTAGCCTGGCCCTGAGATCAGTGGGGTGAAATGTGGGATACAATGGAAATAATGAATACCTCAGAATGCCAGGTGCAAGGGAGTGGCAATAAGATGTAGCCATCTTGTGTGCTCCCTGAGGCATCTGGTGAGCCACTGTGAGATACAGTAAGCTGGACGAGATGGGCCTTTGGCCTGGTCCAGCAGGGATCTTCTTGTGTTCTTATGTTTAATAATTACATTCCTAGCCCCCTGTGTAATTGGCATGCCTAGAAACTTCTGTGTTTCTTTAAAAAAAAAAAAGTTTCTCTTATAGTCACCTTAATCAGACTTGTTTTTCTGGGACCTCCAAGCCAATTTTAAACCAAAAGGTTATTCAACAGCACATAACTTGATCCGTCCACCCATACAACTCCTAGACCCACCTTCTGTTTCCTTCTTGGAATGAGAAAGTGTGTTGACTTCCTCATTTTTTGTTCTCCAGAAAGCTGCATTCAGGAATTCCTCCTGCCTTTTGCTTTCTTTTAACCACTATTAACTGGAGCAAAAATTCTAAAAGCAGGGCAGGCTGGCAGACACACATTCTGTCCAATTTCTTTCTCTAGGATTCCAGAACCAAGCGCCCCATTTGTCTTGGCACCCCAGGATCTTATTGTTCATGCTAAGTAGAAGCCCTGCTCCCTTGACGCCCCCACTTAGAACCAGGGAAGCTTGAGCACTTGGGGCCTGCCAGATACTTCTGGGACCCCAGAGAACTGATACCAAACCAGACGTCCTGCAGCGCTGAATTGTGCTCACTGGAAGTCTCTTGGAAATCAACCTGTGATTCCCCTTCTCCCCTCTGAGATTATATCTCCTTCCAACAGAACAGGAGAGGTATAAGCTGCCCATTTCATTCTTGGTTTGTTCAGAGGCGTACCTAGAAGGGGATAACAGCACTACGTTTTGCAAGCAGTCGTCGCATCATTCCCAGCAGCTAGAGCAAAACGGAAGTTGCGTTGGCTCCGAATGGCTCCGAAGAGGAGGTATGCTACATCTTCAAACTACGTTGAAAGAATACTTACCAATTAATGTCAATAGAAGAGAGTTGCACAAACATACAGAGTTGTCTTTTAGAAGTTTCTTCCCTTCAAATCTCATATCTTCATTAGGATAAAGACATGCTGGGTGTACTTCAGATCATCTTGTACTGGAAAGTCGCAGAGCAGAGCTGCCTTTGATTTTCTTTGTCATAACAGAATAAGATGATAAATGCTCTGACATCAGGAGAATGAGTACCCCGAGGTACATTTGTAATGGAACTGCTTATCTCTCTCCATCTTCGTTTCCTTTTGTTTGCCAGCACATTTCTTTGGAGGTACTTGGAAAAACAAGTCTAATCTTGGTGGGGTTTTTTCTCTTCATGTTTCCATGGGAAAAAAGGTGGTATTTGGAAGGTAACACAGAACGTGTATATACATCAAGGTCAATGTTCAGCCAAGTCAGGAAAAGGCTTATTAAAAGTCAATCATCTCAAAGTGCTCTGCAGAGGAGATAGCTACTGGGTTCGTAGCTAAGGAACTCTGGTGACGAAGGCAGGGCTAGCCAGCGTGGTCCCATTCCCGCGCTACCTGTGTTCAACATACCCAGTTTTGAAACAAGTGAACAGGGTGACAGTTTCTAGTGAAAGGCCAGGTGAACTCTGGAAGTTGGCACAAGAACTGTTGGTAACGAAAACAGCATGGCAGCCGTATGACAAAGGCCAGTGTGCATTTTCTAAAATAAAAAAGCACTGCTGTCATAACTGGGAGCATATCTTTGCCTCTTTAACCTACAATTCTGTATTTAAAATTGCTACACTACAAATAACCTCAGTGATATGCCTATTAGGGTCATCATGTTTATTCGCTATTCCTCTTCTTTGAACAGGTGAATCATCTCTTGGCTTCTGTGAGATTTCTGAGTCAACGTAAGCCACTCCTACACTGACTCATGCTTTACTACTGTCACAAGAGCACAACTGTAAAATATCCTGTCCTACAAAATATCCTGTCCTACATTTATATATATATTTATGTTTATATATATATATATATATAAATGTACTCAGTCCTGTGGATGCTGATAGGAATATATATCAATGAAACATGCCCTCCCTGTAGCATACCAGAGCACCAGCACATGAACCACCATTGCATACACAAAGTTAACTTATGGCCCAATCCTGTGCCAGCAGGACAGGTGTGCACACTGTTGCAAACCTGCTATAAGACGTGTGGCAGTGCAGTGGACCCTGCACTAGCAGAAAAGCCTGTACCAGCCTGCCACTGCCAGTCAGGCCAATGCCCACTGGAGCAGGTAGGTCCTCCACTGGTTAGTGGGGGTGGGAATGGTGAAGGAGGCCTTCACCTTGTCCTATTTCCCTCCTCCCAAACCTTTCCTCGACACAGGGCAGCTTGGATTTGCACCAGCGATATCACTGACATCCATCTCAGTAGCCCCAAAGAGGCTGCTGGGGCTTCACCCTGAGTAACGGGACGAATCTCCTCTTACCTGAGGAGACGTCCATCAACCTCTGGTTCCATGCTGGATCCAACAGAGACTGCACTGGCCCTGCTGGATTGCAGTGCAGGACTTTCATTAGGATTGGGTTGCCTGTTGTTCAAAGGTTTATGAATGGTATGTGAGCTTACCTTCCAGGGTGTCAACACCTTATTGGTTCCATGCTTCAAGAACCATTTCTTTGGCTCTTCGAACAATCCATCTCGAATATGTTATTTGGCCATAACATTTGATAGAAAGTAGATATTTCATTACATTCTGCATGAAAATACACATCAAATGGTATATAACATGATGGCATTATTCCTAAAAACAGTGATTTTCACAATTTTGGTTATTAGTGGTGTCACACACACACTGAGGGTGGCATCCAGGATGGCCCACTCCCGCCCCCTGGCTAGCTACGCCACTGCATAAGTCCATCTTAGCTAGGCAATCCAGAAGGATACCATGTTTGATGGAATGGAAAGATGTTGAAAGATTTAGCAGAGCAAGCCGGCAGGCACTTCCCCTGTCCAATTTTTGGGGCGGATCATTGGGGGAAGATGTTGGAACATCTCGAGTAATAATTGGTACCTCTACACTCAATTTAACGTATTACTGAGTTTAAATTTCTACCAGTGTGGACCTTCCCCAAACAGTGCAAGCTGTTAGGCCAATGCCAATCAGCTAAGGAAGAGAAATTGTGAGGTTTTGTTCATGCTTTTTTTGGCAGTGGGGAATATACACCAATTGCCCAGAGAATAGGCCAGTCTTTGGCTAATCAAATAACAAATAACTGCAAATCAAATAGGCTGGCATCTAGCCAGCTAAGGAAAAGAAAAAAAGAGAGATTTCCTGCTTTTCTACAGAATAGCCAGATAATATCTCAACTAACAAACTATAAATGTGTTTTTTTTAATAATCACACAATGAAAAATTGACTTTTTCAAGAAATTCAAGGGCTGTCCAGAATAATGAATCCAAAATGCATTGTGGTTAACCAAACAACAGTCAGTGAATGGCAGGGACAGACAGCAAGGGACAAAATCTAGATGGTCCTGGATCTGAAAGTGAAATAAATCTGTAAAGCAATATTCCATTGGACTTTGTTCCATACAATGTTTAGGAACCATTTAGTTAGAGGTTAGATCATGAGTGATGCTGCATTAAGGGTCAGATTATGGGTGACAAGACCTTATTGTACTCCATGCACAATGCTAAATATCAGTTACTCTAAGGTGACCAACTTTTTTACAATGAAAAGGAGGACACAAATAAATTGAAGAAAAAAATATTGTAAATAAAAGCAACATTTTATTCATTGCAACAATAATACACTATGATAAATGCATAATAAAAACATTTGTAACATTTTATATTGTAATTATGCTTACATGCCAACAGGGTTGTATAAACTTGTAAATAAAATTATACATATTTGGAATTGTGCTTACCTGTGTATGATTGAATATTCACTGAAAGAAAGAAATAATTACCGTGAGTCTACTGCGTGCGTATGTGCCGTGTTGTGTTTCGGTAAGAAGTAAACAAAGCCACTTGCACGCGGTGCGCTCTCTCAAGGTCTCCCGTGCGGAGCGCATGCATCTCATAATGGCATCTCGCTTCACTGTACCGAGTGTAAATCACAGGCTCATATGTCCTTTAATCTGTTCCGGGCCCCTACGAGTCTGTGATTTTTTCAGCAGCGTGTGACCTTAAGCACAACAAGGCTCACAACCACTGCTACTAGTCTGGGCCCAAAGTTAAGAATACTTCCCCTTAACCTTAAAATTCCCCAGGCTAAACAAGTCCCAACTACAGGGACTTTCTCCAATGAGTAACTTAAAATTTGGTAAGCATGCCACTTTAGCCACTGAATCTTATCTGGTTCCAAAGACAACCAAAGCTTCTAGTAAATTTAATTGTAATTTATTGATAAACAAGGGTTACACAACTAAGAAAGCATACTAGAACTAACAGAGATACCTTATAAAACAAAGAAAACTAGGCTCCTATCACTGACTAGGCCCTAGTTGTTCACCTTGTTCCTCAGACAGCACTTCCAGTCTTGCAAAGGGAAGCCTGCAGGTTTGCAAGCTTTATCAGGTCTGATGATCTTCTTGGAGGATGATCTGGAGGAGTCTTGCAGTTTGGAAGGTCTTGATGGTGGTTGTGTGGCCACACCCCTCAGGCTCAATCAATTAGCCTATCAGGGTAAAGGGGCCATCTCCTGTTTTCAGCACAAGCTACATGTAACCCTTGGAGGAAAAAAATTGCTGGAGATGCCCTAATGGCAAAATTCTTGAAGCTTCCGGACCGGACAATATGGCCACCGGAAGGCAAGAGAACTTGGAGGAAAAATTGCGCGCGGCGCCAAGGCATGGCGCCGTCCCTCGCCTGAAAGTGACCTTGTCCGCGAACGACGACTTTTTTTCTTTCCTTCCCGTTCACACTTTATTTTTGGTTGTGTAGATTTCAAAAAATAAGCCTGTCAAAGCAGTGCAATCCGAATTTCAATAGGCAGAAATGGGAATTTCGTTCGGTATGTTCAGTAATATAATTACGCGGAATTAAACCTTGGAATTGCATATTAACTCATAATTAGGTTACCAATGATGTTTCTCCACGATCACACGTTGTTATTTTGGTAAGTTTTTACTTCAGGAGTAAACGATTAAGCCTTAAACATCATGCGAAATCCCATTGGAAATCATTGGAATGAGCAATGTTTTGCACCTGACAACATGGCCGCTAAGCCCGCCTCCCGGCTTCAAATCCTGAACATGAAACTCAATGGGATGGCCACCCGTTGATGTAACCTCTCTGAATAGCTTGCATTCCTGACCCCAGCTATAACTTCACACCCTTTGCAAACAACCAATGAAATAAGCTCTCTCAATCCTGCTTGTGTTACAATTCTTTCAAAATAAAGTCAAGCCAGGGCCTAGCTTTTTATTGTTTGCTCTTTACACCGATATGTCAAATACAAATACGTCACATCACACGCAACGGATCGGATCGGCATTGAATACAGAGATTTACAGATTAGTCTTCAAATATCAAAAAGGAGGACATGTAGGAGGACACTTTTCAAGGGAGGACATAACTTACAAAAGGAGGACTGTCCTCCCTAAAGGAGGACAGTTGGTCACCTTAGTTACTCTGGCTTTTCATTACATGGGGAATGTAGTTTTGCTACATACACCAGTTTCTATTGCACCAAACGGCCTTGTTTTTGTCTTGCCTACAGTTTCTCCATATCTTACAAGTTGATCAGGCACTCTGGGTGTGATCTGGAAGTTGCAGCTGTTATGGGGAAATTAGCATACTGGCTCCTATTCAGACTTCTACTCCTGATAACAATGTGGGCTGGGGAGCCAAGAAGGAATATTAGAGGCAATGGGGGGCATTTTGATTCTGGCTGACGACATTGAGATTTTAGAGGCTTACCTCTACTGTCAAGTAGCAGCTGTGTAGAGCTTCCATTTAGGTAGAAGAGGAAGTGTTTAACCCTTTTCTTCTGTGCTATATTCCCACAAAAAATCACTTCCTCAGCAGCTATTTAACCCTGACCCATTGCAGCAACTGATCAGATGATTTATCTGATTCTGAATGGCTTGCCCTGCAATTAACATTCCCCAGTTTCTCTTGGAGTTCTGATTAGTCACCTTGATCTTGTCTGTACTTCTGATTATGTTTCCAGCGTCACTGGATTACTGGACATCATGAGCTCTTTAAAATAAGGATAGGTTTGTCTTAGGTCCAGGAGGTACATGCAGCAGATTATGGATGTAGATGATGTAAGCATAGGGTTTCTGGGTGTCACTCCTTGGCAAGTAAACTTGGCAGGTACATTTCTAAATGCTTCTTTGGGTGTCAGCAACAAATGTCTGCAAATGCATTCATCATTACATTGGTAAAAAATAGCAACTTTTCTATTTAGGCTAGGAACCCACCCTGCCTTGAAGGCTCAGGTGTTACATCTTTATAGTTACAGTTCTCATCTATTGTTTCCTATATATTGTTTGTTTCCTCATCTATTGTTTCCTTAAAGGGCCTGGTAGGAAGAGAGAAAGTGGAGGTAGAAAAAAGAGAGAAAGAAAATCCCTCTGATAAAGCTTGTGAATTAAGGTCCAATTCTTTAAATCTTATTAGTTGCAACTTGCTTAAATGAACAGTGTTATAAGGCAATAGCATAGCCAAAGAGCTACGTTTTGCAAGCGGCTAGCCCCCCTTCTCATTGAAGCCATTCCCAGCAGCTAGTGCAAAACAGACGGCTCCATATAGCCGCTCAGAATGGCTCCAAAGAGGAGGGGGAGGTGCCACTTGCAAAACTTAGCACTGTGATTCCCCCTCTAGCTATGATGCTGCTACAGGACCAGGTTCATAGCCAAAGACAGAGTACAGTAATCCAAGTGGTAATGAAGACAACAACTCTGCTTGCAGAGACCAGCCTTCAGGCTTGCTTCAGGCAGATAGGATTGCTGCAGCTTAATCTGGTTATCTCATCTTCTGCAAAATGATTTCCCCAAGAATGTCTTGACTGCATAGGTTGTAAGAGCTATACAGGTGTCAATGGCAGCATACTGAGAGTGCTCAATGATAGAACACACAGAATGCTTCTTGCACGTCCCCTCTTCCCTTTCATTTTAAACAGGCAGGAGGCAGCCATCCTCCTAAGCAGCCAGGTGCAGGTGAGGAGATAACTGCGGGCATGTGTGCAAATTTTGAAGGGAGGGGATTTGCACACTGCTTCAGGTAGTACTTGGATTTGCATAAGAGACCCTCTTTGGAACATCAGATGAATGATGAGACCATGCTGGCCAAGCGTGCAATTGCAATCCACAGACATAAGGAAAAGGAGGAAGGAAAAGGGGCAGGATAAAGGAAGGCATCTTCTAATCTAATGCCTTTGTGCTGGAGCCAGCAGTCCTGCATAGAGCCACTACTCCTGGTGCTGTTGCTTGGTGAGTGGGAGGGGCTGCTTACACTGTGCATTGCAGCACCTGCAGTACTTACTGTGCCACTGCTCCTGTAGCTATGCTACTGCTCTGGGCCATTACACTCCCCTCCTACTCTGTTCTTCTCTTCTTTTTCAAATGCAGGAACCACAGGAGAAGAAATGAGAGGAAGAGCAACAGCAATCAAAAGAGGTAGGTAAAGACAGGAGATCAAGGCAGGCACTATGAATTAGTGAATTCACTGTCCCAAGGCAACTCTTTCAGTTTGCCTCATGGACAGGCCAACCCTGGCAGTCTTGGTTCATGCACAGCCTTGCATCAACCTAGCAGCAGTTGCCGTCACTGACCAGAATGGCAAGTGGGAGGCTCTGCTCCAATGGAGGGTCCCACTCCAGTAATGTCATGCAGGGGATACGCGGGGGTACGCGAGTACCGGTTTCTAGGATTATGGCTGGCCCCGCCCACTCGTCAACTCCGCCCCCTGCAACGTTTGAATTTCCTGCATGTTTGAGTTGCCTGCACGTTCTCAGAGCCAGGCAGGCAGCGAGTGGAGCCTTGCCTTGCCACTGAAAAATGAGCTGCTCTGGGGTTTTGGAACTGTTGGGTCACTTTAACATGATGCCAGGCCTCCTTAACATGTTCTGGGGGTGCTGTGGAATACTGTTGCAACTGTTGGGTCAGTTTAAAATTGTCTGAGGCCTCAAAAGGGCTTTTTCATGTCACTTCCTGCCACGACCTCACTTCCGGCTTATGACGTCACTTCTGGTGGGCGGGTCCCGACACGTGCCAATCAAAAGTGAGTACCTGTTCTTAAATCATTTAGATGACACCACTGTCCCACTCCAATGGCAAGTGGGAGAGTCTGCTTACACAGTGCATTGTGGCACCTGCAGTACCTACTATGCTGTCCCCTGTGGCTACGCTACTGCCTAACAGAATATGGGGCTTTCTTCCTTGATGTAGCTGGATCCTGGGTCATATCACAAACTGCTGTCCATACTCTCCCTGCCCCGTTTCAAACACTGTTTGCCATGCAGCATGAGCCGCTGCTCTTTGAGAAAAAATACAAGAGGCTAGCCACGCCCTTTGGCCCCACGGAACTAGCTGATCCTTTGAATCCTATCCCAAACTTCCTTGCTGATTAGGTTCTGTTAAACCTGTCAGCCAACAATACAATTGTATTAATACATAAGAAATCACATGCTACCTACTGCCTCTGACATGAAGCTGACCTTTGTTCTTTCCTGCTTTATGTTTACTTGAAAGGTAAACATAAGAACATAGGAAAGAACAAAGGTTCTTTTTGTGAACAAAGAATAATGAAGGGAGAAAATTCTCTCTCTCTCTCTCTCTCTCTCTCTCTCTCTCATCAGCCAGGAAAATGAAGTAACTTGTATTTCACAAACAGGAAAGCTACTTATCTTAATCGAATCTCTCAAGTGCTTTGGGTGTAAATGTCAGTTTGAGGCGCAGTTTGACTAGCCGGGCTAGTCAGTTAAAGCAAAGATGAAAGAAGGCTTGTAGCACCTTAAGAGACTAAAGGCACAACCCTAACCTGGAGTTAGGTCAGTTCAAGTGACTTGTGCCGGCCCAGGAGTGTTGCAAACACGCCATAAAGTGTGTTTGGACTCTGACTCTCGGAGTCAGAGAAGCTGGCGCACGTCCATGCACCGGCCTCCTGGACAGAAAGAGTGGTGCAAATGTGCTTTACGGTGCATTTGCAACATTTCTGGGCTGGCCAAACTCCAGGTTAGGATTTCACTTTAAGAGCCCAATCCTAAATGCAACAGCTTAATACCAGCACCAGCACATCTCCAGGCCCCAGTGTCTGGAGTTCCTTCAGGATGGGGGGGGAGGGCAGAACTGGGGGGGGGCAGAGCAGGGGGTGGGACCACATAGCACAACAGGGAGGCCCTCAAGTCTGCACTGGCAAAATAGCAGACCCAAATCCTATGCACATTACTGGGGAGCCTATTCCACTGAAGTCAATGCAGCTCATGTCCAAGTTTATACACGTAGCATCAGGCTGTAACTTATTGTAAGCTCTGCTGCTTTTGCCTTAAGCACAAAATTACAACATCAGCATTTGCCAGCATGCATGCATTCCTGGGATTGTGTCCTCCTAAAAAGGTGAATCCCAACTAAATTCTATTGAAATTAATGAAACAGGTTAGTCACACCACCAAGTTCTTCCACTGAAATCAATGGTGCTTAGTCATGACAGACTTTCTGAAGATCCAGTGCCTTATAAAAATCTACACTTGCCATTTTAAGAAAGAAAGAAAAAAGCAACTAGCTTTACAATGTTCACTCACATTGTTGCATTTAAACTTTAGGATTTTTAACAAATTGCTGAAGCATTTGAGGTGCATTTCTCCTTACTGTTGACTAAAACGGTGCATAGTTTTGTTTTGTTTTCAGTTTAGGTCAAGGCAAAGGTGGGATGTACAAAATAAAATGTACTTCAGGACCAGTTGCATCAATGGCAAAGTACCCTAGCAGCCTCTCATTTTCAGGTGAACTGAATTTAGCTACTTGGAGGTGGAGAAAAAGAAGCAAAAACTAACACTATGCACTGCCAGGTAGCTAAGGAACACATGAAGCCTCATCTAGCTAGTTCTGCAGGCAGGGCCAGCTTTAAGTTAATTGGACCAATTGCTCCCAATTGGGCCCCGTGCCTAAGGGGGCTCTGCATTAGGCTAATCAATCCATCTTGACAAATACAGACAGCATTACATTGCTAGCTTTACAGAAAACAGCAACAATCTTAATTTTCTTCCAAATTCTTAAAAAGTCTAGTGTTAGTTTATACTGTTAAATTTTGAATATTTTTACTTGAATTACGTAATACCGTATGTTAATAGCATTAAGTTAAAAAGACATGTTAAAATACATGTAAGCAGATTCAAACCCAGTCAAATACATGTAATGGGCAAGATTATCAGGTCTAAAACAAGCTGGAGGGCTGACCAGGTTGCAATGCCTAGTGATTAATATCTTGCCTGCAGCCTCCTGCTTCTCACTCCCCTCCCTTTATTGAACAAATTGGGGGAAGCTAGTACAGGTCATTGACCCCTTATAGGCATTCAGCATTCAGAGTATTCCAAAATCCAGACATTTTTGTCCAAGACTTGAAAAAAAAATTTTTTTCTGTAATGTGAACACTAGAAGGTCATCTGCTCATTCCCTTGTACAGTGCAGGTAGAGGCACAGGCTGTAAGCTCTGTGCTTGTTCTGGGCACCCTCTTCTTCCCAAACACATGCACAGGACTGACTCCATTTTGGATGTCATCTGGGGAGTTAGTTGCTTTGCAAAGAGGTGATGTCACACAGGTGACACTCAGGAGATAATGCTAATTCCAGAGCTATTAAGAATTGGTGCCAGGGATTTCCCCTCAGGATCCTGCAATGCAAATTTGGGTTTCTGACAAAAGAAGTATGCAAGGGCAAGTCCTGCCTGAAATATTAAATTAAGTTCCTAATCTGTCCAGGAGCCAGGCTTACCTGGGCAGTACTTTTCAGACTCTGGGCCAAGAAGATACACCCAGCCATGCCTTTTGTCTCTCCTGTGGGTGAGCAACTAAGAGCCCACTCAATCCAATCAGGATCAGGAAGCTCTGGATGCATAGCTAGAGAAGACAGTCCAAACACCTTTGTTTTCCTAGGACTTTTTGTTCCCGTTATGCAAATTCCTATAACTTTCCCTGCTCTGGAAGCAGGCAGAACAGAACTGCCTGTCCCTGTCCAGCAAGACGGGCTTTTTAGGTTTTCTCTCCTTTTAGAACAACCCAGCTTTCTCTCTCCCTCTCCCCTAAGATGTATTTTTGA
>JAJKFI010000003.1:19730252-19746050 GCA_029204185.1 Lerista edwardsae
CTCTCTCTCTCTCTCTCTCTCTCTCACACACACACACACACACACACACACACACACACACACACAGAGAGAGAGAGAGAGAGAGAGAGAGAGAGAGAGAGAGAGAGAGATCACCTTCTCCAACTAATTCCTGCTGTCCAAATATAACTCTTTGCAAGTCCATTTACTGATCTAAACAAAAGTACACGGAATTAAATGTGCCTTTTACTTATCTATATTTCTTTAATAAACCCTCTATTTTCTTTGAAAAAGCTTTGTCGTGTGGTTGCTGTTAGCTTAATTTTGAGGCATTCTAAATTTTGCACCGCTCATCTATGTCAACAATCAAAATTGTCACACTGCTTAATTTGACCTCTTGCTAGCTAATTTCCCCAATTTCAGCTATTTGTATGTGTGCATGACACGTGTAGGGTGTGTGTGTGTGTGTGTGTGTGTGTGTGTGTGTGTGTGTGTGTGTGAATGAGCAGTGTTGACAACAGTTGATCATTTCATATGGTCTGTGAACCTGTACAGATAAGTTGAAAAATGTCAAAAGAGGACAGCAGAGACGCAGGGCCCAATCCTATCCAACGCGCATGCTGCCGTTTCAACAGGGCATGCACTGCATCTTGCAGTGGAGAACAGTCATGGAGACCTCCTCAAGGTGAGGGAATGTTTATTCCCTTAACTCAGGACATCAGTGCTGGAAAATTGATTAGGACTGAGCCCTCATGTGCACAACAGTGAAAAAAGCAAGAAGCATTTCTCCGTATATTTGTGCAACTATTCCAAAATCCAGACAAATCCAACATCCAGACACCTTCCAGTCCCAAGCATATCCCTGGATAAGGGATATTCATTCTGTAGTTGAACTGTTGCCATCGTCCAAAGACAGTCAGACAAAATAACCCCTTGGAAAAGCCTCTCTCCAAGGTTAGCAGAAAGCCAGGAAATCCTGGGGATTTCTTTTAACTACCCAAATGTTCAGAAGAGTGAAGATGTGTGGCACTTTTATTCTCTCCTGAGTGAAGTCAGGTGAGCCTGGAAAATCAGTAAAAATATAAACTTTAACAAGGCTTTAGAACCAGGGGGGAGATGATCACAGGTGATCAAGAAAAGGGCACTGATTGTTTGGCAAAGTGTAAGGGGGGGGACACGAATGCCAAGGTTGGCAAGGAAGTTACAAAGCAGGCTGAAAATAAGCAGACACTTCCGAACTAGATACATTCCCTATTTCCATGTATTCTCAATGCGTCTGGCTTTCAGTCCTGTCACCCCTGAAAATGCCAAGGACAAAACCCATGCTGAGCACCTGAGGCTCCATGGCTGGACCAAGGTGATTACACATGGGCGTTTTTACCCCTGAGTTTTATAGCCAGTGGGTATGAACCCTGCTTCCTGTGAGGAGTTGTTCACTTGGGGCCACCTGGGATTTTGGAACCAATTTCCTGAACGGTGTGCCTGCCCTGCTTACTGCACCCCCCCAACTATGCTTATGGCATTATTAAAACGTCTGTGGTGCTAGACAGGCCTACAAGATGTGAAAAATAATGCGGGGAAATCAGGGTTTTCACCGCAAGCCCTTCTTTCAACATTTTCCCTATTTCACCATAATTAGCTAGGCATTCAATTTGCATCCAAACCACTACCTGCAGTACCTCTGGAAGGCAGAAGTTACATCAGTAACTTGTCAAATCCGTTACAAGGTGAATCACTTTCTGAAACACTTTCAATTAAATAAGCATGAAACCATTTACACGATATAAAATAAGCATGATTTGGTTTCTATTAAAAATGTGCCATTGTGGGTGCCATAAATGTTTTATGGCCCTTCATTTGCCACAGGACACACGGTGGGGCTCCAAAGTGAGTCATGCGGCCTGCACAAGCACTCCAATAAAACTTTTTACCCGCTTGTGCCATCCCACACTCAATTTGTTCCCGTTTTAGTCTCTCTGCTTTTATTCCTTTGAGGTGGCTTAATTACAATGGGAAGGATGATGTCATGATTACCACAATAAATGTACGTCCACTGAGGTAATACTTTGTGTTCTCATTTTTGCTTCCTTTTTTAACCAAGGTTTACAAAACAGAAAGGCAGGTGCCTTGTGGATGTTTAAAAAAAACAAAAAAACTTTCGCTTGGTTGATGAATGTTTCTGCATATACACGGCATATGTCTATACGTGCATACATACAAACAGGAATGCCTGCATACGCAGCACATGCATGCACACACATAATGAAATCATAAGAACAATCCAGTACTTCAGCTTGAAAATACTTCATAAAGCAAATATGCCTAGTGCAAGATATTGATGTTTAATTATTATTTTTGCTGCGCCTTCACCTATGAATAGATGCAAATACTATATAAATCTTCAATCTATTTTCTTTTTTTTGTTAGACAAGTGGTTCTCAAATTCTCCGGGAAGTACTGTAAGTGCTTGTGGGGTTGGGGAAATGGCAGCAACGCGATTGCATCACTTCTGCCATTTTCCCACCCCCTTAAGGCAGCAGTGTCATCCTGGCGGAACAGCCCGGTACGCCGTTCCGCTAGTTCCGCGGACGGGCCCAGGCCGCGCCGCCTCTCCCGAGGATGGGCGAGCTGCTCCTGGGCCCACCCCGCCCTCCCGCGTGTCCAAATCGCTCTGGAATGGAGCGATTCCAGGCGCAGGGAGGCGTGGCTGGCCTCCGCCATAGGGGCGGAGGGCTGCCAATCATCCAGGCGTTCCGGTTCCTGGTGCGCCCGGATGACATCACTGCCTTAAGGGGTAAAGCAGCAGCGCTCTTCAGGCTGGAGCGCCGCAATGCCTGTTTGAAAAACCCTGTGTTAGACTGATAAGTGCAAGTCTATGCATGTTTAGTCAGAAATAAGACCCATTGAGGGCCTATGCATTTCTATGTAGCCTATGCATGTCTATGCAGACGTAAGTCTCATTATAACCAGTTAAGTTTACTCTCTGGTAAGTGTGCATAGGATTGTAGCCTTATTGTAGTCATGCAATGCGATGGGGTCTTTTAGGCTTGATATAGCTGAGGGACCCAGCAGGGCTTATAGTGTAATCCTGTGCACAGCTGCTCAAAAGCAAGCCCCACTGAATTCAATGGGTCTTACTCCAAGATAGGTGTGTATAGAATGTCAGCCTTACTCTGGCCCTGTAGTGTAGTACCATCACCCTGCTTGGCAGTAGCTCTTCAGGGGTCTTTCCCAGCCATGCTTGGAGATGCCAGGGACTGACCTTAGGACCTTCCACATGCAGAGCATCACTCAGTGATCAGAGTGATGGTTCCTCCTCATGATCTATAGGTCAGTTTTAGATTATCTATATATTGGGCAATAAGTACACTGCTGCCTGCTGGACAATGGGAGTGGGGAATAGGTTACGTCCAAGTGGCAGATGACTCAGAGGCTACCCATCGCATATTTTTACTTTTGCTACTTTTGCTAAAGCTACCTTAATTTTTCCAAAACCAACGGATAAACTCAGTTCAACTGGGTGGGCATTCATTTTAAGAGCCTGATGATCCTGTGCCGAATATTGTACAAAACATTAGGCAATAAATGCTTGATAACTTGGCCCTAAAAAGAAAACCGACCTCCTCTGTCCCCCTGCTAAATCCCAGTTAGATTCACAAGGGTAAAAAGAGGAATAAACCAGCAACGTGAGGTGATGAGGCACTTTTCAAAGGACTCCAGTAGGGCAATTCTGCCTCACCAGACACACCCTCACCGCACTTCACTGGAATAAACTGGTTTGACAATTAAAGCAAAAAGAAACTTCTAAATCAATTTCACTCCTAAGAATTAAGATCTGGAGATCCTCAAATGATCCCTCAAATAAGCACAATAAAAAAAAGCTGAATGCTACCTGATTGCTAAACTAGAAGAGCACAATACTATTTAGTATTGTGACAGGGCCTCCTTCCAGAGGCGCTTACTTTTAAAAGTTCCTCCATTGCCACCTAGTGGCAACTTTAATTTATGCAGAAAAAATATTTTTCTTGCCCATTATTAAATAATTCAAAATCATTTTTATTTTTTTTCCTTTTCTTCAGAACATGCTTCATCCTCTTTGTCCCCTTGAGAATTAATGCAAATACAGTTGCCAAGCCTTTAGAAGCTTTTAATCAAGGAACTATTACTTTTAAATAATCAGTCTAATAAAAGGTGCTAACGAGTTTTATTCAGAAAGCATTGAGAGCATTTGATTATCATTGTTTCCCCAATCTGCCCTTCTTCCTCCCCTACCTGTACCCCACTGCCCAGTGGAACACCTACTTGCCCTGGCAGGTGTTGGCCTCCCACTTTCCACTGGCAGGATAAGAACATAAGAAGAGCCCTGTTGGATCAGGCAAAAGGCCCATCTAGTCCAGCTTCCTGCATTTCAGTGGGCCACTAGATGCCTAAGGGAGCACACAAGACAAAAAGATGCCTACTTCCTACTGAGACTCCTTTGCACCTGGTATTCTGAAGTAGCCTACTCCTAACATAAGGCGGTTGCACCACCCATCATGGCCCACAATAGACTTTTCCTCTAGAAATCTTCCAATCCCCTTTTAAAGGCACCAAGGCCAGATACCATCACCACCTCCTGTGGCAAGGAGTTCCACAGATTCATTACCCGCTGGTTAAAAAAGTATTTCCTTTTATCCATTCTTACTCTCCCAACACTCAATTTTAGCGGCTGTCCCCCGGTTCTGATGTTCCCTCTTGGCCTCTGGCACTGCTGCAACGTGCCTTACGGCACGTTTTGTGACAATGCATGTGCTTGCGCCGCTGGTGGCGCCCAGCACAGGATTGAGCTGTAAGACTGCAATCCTATTTGCTATTTATTGAGGAGTATTTATTGAGGAGTACTTCAATAAATACAAATTTATTGAGGAGTACTTCTTACTGGAGTGGTAAGAAGTACCACTTCTTGTTTTCTATATTTCCTGAAATATAGAAAACAAATTACTGGAGCTACATAGTGGGTCTTATTTCTGAATAAAATATGCACAGGCTAGCTCTATTATACAGGTGATTTCCTGTACTTTAAAATGTACCACTACAGCATTGATGGTGAAGCTAATACAGAAAGACTGTCAGCCAAGTCTAGTCATAAGAGACCTCCTGGGGAAGTCAGCCTGGAAGGAAAACCTTCCTCCAGTGCACTGCTTGAATTATAGGCTGGAGGGGCTCACAAAGACAGCTACAAGCCCCATCACAACTCCCACCAATGTTTATCAAATCATGTAGCTTTCACAATAGCAAATAAAGCTGGCAGCAAAGGTAATATTTGGCCCTGTAAAACACCGCCCCCCCCCATCTAATTGTAGCACTGCCCCCGTGGAGTAGACAGGAGGCTACCATCCACCTCTTTAAAGAACCATAATAGTAGGAAATATAGAAAACAAACTGGAGGAACTTTGTAAAACCATGTCCATTTTACTGGCTGCGTTTTAGATGGCTTTTTCAGATTGTTTTGCATTTACCTGGGTTTGCTCTAATATGATTTCGCCCTCTTCCCTCATTTAAACAACCAAAAAAAAAAAATATCAATCTGGTTTAAATACACCCATCCCACAAAATCTGCCTCAGGGAGCACAAGCCAAGTCTCGGGTGATGAAAAGTATGGCGGATTTTATGGAGACATTATCACATTATTGCCCACAGCAGACAAAGTACTCCACTTTCCGTAGACATTTGAATGCCATAAAGGGAGCCATTTTTTGGAATTGTTCCAATGGTATAAACATCTCCGTCAAATATGAGCCCGTGGAGATTAGTCAAGGGGGGAGAAATTATGAGAAATGAGGCAGAGCTCGACTTGCAGGAGCGAGAAGACAGCGATGGCTGATATGAGGCACTCTCAGCAAGGAGATGGCTAAAAGGGGAGCCAGAGTGAAGCGGAACTGAGCTGTCCTGCTGCGTGGCAAATTCTGCTTATCATCAGTGGAGGAAACAGAAACCAGGTTGCACACTGTTCCAGCAAATAATAAAGACCCAACTGAGCTTATAAAAAAAATAATGTTGCATTATTATGTGCATGTGATTGTGTGTGTATTATATACAGAGACGCATACACCATTTTTATTCCTTTGCTATGCACATCATTATACAACACACACACACACACACACACACACACACACACACACACACACACAAGGGTGCAATCCTAAACTGGATTTAGGCGAGCAAAGTTTGACCGGCACAAAGGCCACTGTAAAGTGCGTTTGGACCACTCTCAGAGTCAGGGAGGATGGCGCACATGTGCTGGCCCCTCTGACGCCAAGAGTGGTCCAAACACACTTTACAGTGCCCCTTGTGCCAGTCAAACTTTACTGGCCTAACTGTGCCAGCCTAACTGGCTAGGATTGTGCTCTAACAATGGTAGAAGACATTGCATGTTTTTCTGCAAGTTTGTATAGATGAAATTCTCTTGGCTAGGCAAATGCACACAGAAATGTGCCAAGTCAATATTCTCATAGTACAAACTTGTACATGTTCACTTGGAAGTAGGTCCCATCTTGCGCAACGGTGCTCACTTCCAGGTAAATTGTGCTTAGGATTGCAACCCCAGTTTACTGAACGAGATTCATGTATGCCCATAATTTGACCCTTGAAAACAGAAAAGCTGGACTGTTTCCCGCTTGGTATGGAAAGGCCAGGCTGTATTTGCTAAACAGGTGCCACACTGGAGTCTTACGTGCAAGGATGAGGGTGATTTACAGGAGTGCAATTAGTCACACAGCAATAGACCGGGGATAAGCTGAGGATCTTTCATAGTGTCTTGGTAGGACCAAGAGTGAAGTGCTTAGTCTGTTGAGAAAGATGTTGTTGTTGCTGGGAGCACTGCCATGCTGGGGGCTGTTTCTCTTCTCCCAACATCCTCTGCACATACAGCAGAATACAGGAGAGTCCTAGTGGTGACAGAATGGATGGTTTCACTTTTTTGGATGTTATCACTTTTGTAAAAACCAAGGCAGTTCAATCATATGGGAGGACTGCATGGCTGAATTTACCACTACAATTAATAAAATAAAATAATATTTATATACCATCTTTAGATTGCTCCTCTGGCTTTAATTCAAGGAGGTTTACATAGGCAGGCTTTATTTCTCTAAACCCGCAAAGGGGTTTTTACAAATTACAAAGACGTTCTATCTTTCAAGAACTACAATATACAGATGGAACTTTCATGGTTTAGTCTTTCTTTCTGGCCACACGATTGCCTTCCTGCTGGCTGATAAACGGCTTCTCTGCTCCTACCAAAGAAACAGCTGGCCCAGCACAACTCCTCTCTCACAGGCAGCTGGAGACAGCTCAGCTCTTATCAGTTGCACTTCTCAAGGTCTGCCACTCACGGAGACTTCCGATGTTCTCGAACTGGTGACCTTCGGATCTTATCTTCGGGCAGATGGAAGCTGTAATCCTCTCAACTAAACCTCCTGTCCTAGGAATAAGGAAGTGTCTGCTGTGTGCTGAAACCTGGGCCTCTTAGAATCTCATGGCTAGACTCACCACCAACAGGCCTTGATGGGTTCTAGCCATTGGGTTCTCTTCCTGCCTTATTCATCTGCCACATTTCGTTTCCTTTTCTTTTTTTTTTAAACTACACAACTTGGGGAGAGTTGGTGGTTTAATGTTTCTTTCATTCTGCTTGATCAAACATTAAAACTAGACTTCAGCTATTTTTGTTGTTAAAAAGTATTACGTGATGAGCTAAGTGATGATGTTGGGACAAATTTAAACACAAATAACTCCAAGGAAATGCTAAATAGAACAATTCCTGGCATCAGAAGATAGTATGGTAATCTTAACTTGGTGCTGCCAGAAAGGATAGTAATTAACAAAATAGAGGTCTTTACTGCTAGTCCTGAAAACCCATAATTAATTAGATGCTACATTTTAAAAGTCTCACTAATATTGTTAATTAACATTAACAATGTAGTCTAAATGTACACACAGTCTTAATTGTGTGGATTCTAATTGTCATTTTTCCATGTCTACGTTTTGCATAGTTATAAGGCAGGTAGGCATCACTAGACAACACCACCACACAGACTGGAGTGCAGACAACTGTGTTCAGGACCACAGCCTTACTTTTGTGAAGCTGTGGCTATATTTGCAAAAGAAAGCTCTTTTTTGCACAACACATGCTTAATATATGGGATTTACCACCACAAAGTCTGGCTATGACCATCAGCTTAGGGTCAAACTAGATGTGATTCTAAATACGTGCCTTGAACTTCCGGTTTTGCTTTTGTGTTTAGAAATAGGGAGAGGGATAAAATATGGTGAAATAAATGGAAGCTTTTTCCCCCATGTAGTAATAGTGCATTGGGGGGGGGGCACAACTGTGACCCAAACCACAGTGGAAGCAAAGCTACCCCCCACCTTCCACCATTAGTTTTCCTCTTCCACCTAAGGGCTTTTTTCTAAGACAAACAAAAGTGCAAGGCTCACATTTAGGCCTCGGCCTAGTTTGACCCTTAGATGGTTTTAAAAGGGGAGGATCTTCCTCTGTGGCCAGGATGACCAATAACTACTAACCCCGATGTCTAGAGGAACCTCCAGGTTCAGAGGCCGTACCCTTCTGCAGAGGTTCTCAAACGCCCCATCACCACCATGCGACCCAACTGTTCTGTGGCAGAGGGAGTCCTTCTCCGTCACCAAGCCTACACATGCAGGCCTCTGGATGCAAGTCACTTTCACAAACCTGGAAGTTAACCAGATGTGATTTTCTGGCTGCTTCTGGAGGCCTCAAATTTGGAGCCACCAGACACAAGGGAAGGTGGGAAGGCCCAATTCAGGACCCAATGGACATTGGGTCGTGACCAGCAGTGTCATCCTACCGGTTCGCTGGGCGGAGTTTCTTCGCTTGCTGGGAGGGTTTCCGTGGTGATCGGCAGCGTGCTCGGGGAGTATCGGGGAAAGAGGGATATCGGGGAAAGAGGGATATGCCCCCACACTTCCCTGCTGAGTGGGAGGACAGCTTTACCTGCTGGGTCTTAATTTTTGTTTATCTTTTAGCAGTTAGGTTTTAAAAACACAGGAATGCTGTCTGGTTTTTTTAAAAAAGAGATAGCAACTGTTATTTGCAATGTATATATCTGTTATGAAATTCTGAGTGTTCTTGCTTACGGGCTAAAAGTATGCATTATGCTTGAAAGCATCTTTTGGATTCAATCACAATACTATTTCATTTCCCTCGGAGATCCAGCTTTTCTAGCAGAAAATATGTTGCAGTCTTTTGTTTCCCTTGTTCTTCTTGTAAAGAAGAAAGTTGTAAGAGACAAAAAAACCCAACACACACACACACACATTGTGCAATATGGATTCATTAATATTGTCATACTTCCTCCACTGGACATCCTTTGCTGAGACTAAGAAATTTCTCATTATAAAACTGAAAATTTTAGTTCTTCGACACTTAATGATAAAGTATTTACATACAGACTAAGAACAATCTGAATATCACATGCAAGATTTGAGTTCTTCCTTGATTTAATTTCTGTAGCAGGGCAAGGAGACTGCACGGGTTCAATCAGCAGCACTAAGGGAAAATGTAGTACAGTATTTTTCATCCTTCCTGTATGAGTGATACATGGATCTCAATTTATTCACTACACCAATGGTATTCAAACTTTTTAGACCGGGACCCACTTTTTAGAATGGCATTTGTGTTGGTGTTGTCATCAAACCAAAGTGCAGCCATCTTGAGTCTTTTGCTTAGTCACTTATCTAAAGTTCCTGAAGTATGTAACTGTTTCTGTCTTTGCTCTCATTGTTTTCACTCACTTGCCCCCGCCTGTAACCTCCAATCCAGTGCCGCTAGCCCTCACAATAGATAGGGAACTAATTCAAGCCAGCAGAGCTTCCTCCCTTATCAAAATGGTCACAGCATATTCTCAAGGCCCAATTGACACAGAGCTTCTCATGTCCCAGCCCCTGTGTAGTAATTTTCCACCAAGCAACAGCTTGGGGGGGGGGGAGGGATATAAAAATGATTTGAAATTTTATGCTCTTGCTCTTCTTCCCTGCCTGCCAAGTGCAGCTCTTCACCCGCCTGCACAGGTGTAATAAAGATGATCCTCATACTCTCTCATTTGGTTGTTTGCCTTTTTAAATGCTTTCCCTGTGATGAAAACCATTTTAGGCTAGTTTTCGGCAACATCGGGACCCACCAGAAGTTATGTCATCAACCTGGAAGTGATGTCATAGACGGAAGTGACATCATCAAGAAGGAAGTGCTATCATTGTAACATAATAAAATGACACTCTTGAAATGCAGATTGGCATTCTTGGACTGCAGCAATTGTACAACCATGAAACTTCCCTGACAGAAAGCAAGATTAGGACATAATATGATGTAAAAGCAGTGAACTAAAAACAAAATTTAAAAAACCCTCTCTTGAAATTTCAAAGTGTTAACACTTACAAAAGGAATATAACAAGAGTAAGGTCCAACAGGCCTGAGGGGCATGAAACCAGCAGTGGCATTTTATCTTCTTGTGTTATTGCGATACTGTTCAATATCCCCTTTTTGCTTGTATGCATTTTCACGATTGCCCCAAACATTAACAGTGTTTCATATTAGCCTATTCATCAGGCGATGATATCATGCCTATGCAACCCACAGTGAACAGAGTAGAGCTCCGATGCTGTATGGAAAAAAAAAGTTCCCTTGTATAGTCCCAGAAGTCTCATAATTTAAGCCTAAGACATATGGGCAGGACATCAGCACAGCACATTACCAGCTTGCAACTGAGTTGCATCCTCTTGGTGACCATTAGCCCTCCAGGCTCCAGATTTTTATTAACAGAGCTGGAAGATGTTTTTTTTATTACTGCAAGACTGCACTTCTAACTTACATACCTGGTTTCTCTTCAGCAAATCGTTAAAACTCCGTTTCCCTTTCAGGATGGCATTGGTGAGAGTTCATAATATTCTTCTCTGTATATCACTTCAGCATCTATCTTTAGGACCTTTTACCGCCACAGTACTCTGGCCTACCCTTAAATGCTTTGTGAATGTCACAAGTCATGAATAACCCTTTTTAAAACTGTGAGCAATGAATGTCAGGGCCACTAAGTAATTACATGACTCAAATAGCCCGATTTGAGCAAAGCGCATCAAGTACTCTGTCTATTCTTGTAATTTACACGTGAACATTATAATACATGTGGCTGCACACGTACACTGACTTGCATGGGAAGTTCATAACAATTCGTCATTCATACAGGGTAGATGAAAATCAACCGGCTGTTCAGAACTTGCGCTGTACTTTTGAAGAGCACAATCCTACACATGTCTACTCGGAAGTATGTGTTCAATGGGACTTACACCCAAGAAAGGTGTTTAGGATTGCAGTGCGAAAAAGAACACAAACAATGCTGAAATTACCTAATTGGGTACAACGATTTGGGCTGGGACCAGCTGAAATATTTCAAAAGCTTTTTCCCCCCAATCTGCAAGAAATTAAAGTTTTTTTAAAAATCTCAGCAACTGAAAAAGCACTTAAGAGACATCAAATCAAGGTGTTTTTTTTCCAGTGACAAAATTAGTCTTAAAATGCTACTAATAATTCCTTCAGCCAGGATCAGAATTGCAGTTGTGCTGGCTACTGAGGGGAAAAGGTTATTCTCAGCAATACAAACTACCATAGATTTGGTACAGAAAAGAGTTCATAGTGAATGTATAAATGGTTTTAAAAGACTGTTCAATGAAAACAGCAAAATACAATAGCCTAGAATAGATTAGTATATTAAAACTTTGTTCCCTCTGTAAATGATTATAGGAGGAAGACATTCCTTAATCTTTTTTTTCCTGCACAAGGAGGATGATGAAAAATATGGAAACATTTCCCCAGTGTATTAAACTGTCTGAAAATGTTAGACACTATTTCCTGTAGGTCATTTTCAATGCATTCCTCAGTATTTTACCCGGATAAGATAAATCTAATTTCCACATTTAACCAATTTGACTCAAAGTCCAAGTCATAATTGAAGCAGAAAAGCTACTGTTTCTTGCACCAGATAAGGGAGGTAGACAGACACCTGCAAGTGTCTTTTTTAAAGCCTACTTTCATCTCAGCCCTTATACAATATACAGACATTAGATCAATAGGACATTTAGATCAATAGGATACTCATTGAACGGAGGTGGAGTTGACATTTTTGGTGGAAAATGATGCCTGGTGGAATCTGGGTGAAAAATTTGACCTTCTAATGTGTTTGGGTTTTGTATATAATTGTCAGAAAATCCATGATTTTCAGGAAGTGATAATTGTTACATATGTAGTTTAGTCAATGCGTGCTTGATTTGCTATTGATGACTATCCTGGATCAGGATTGTGGCAAGGTGAAGGAAGATTTTAACCCTTTTCTTCCATAGCAGTCCCAATCTGGAACAGGCCCTCCTCAGATTATTTAACAAATTGGAATCCAAGGACTATCGGTTTAATGTAGTATGTAGTTTGACCCTCAGATTAGCTGTGTAAAAGGTTATGTCCATTCTCTTAAACTTTGTTGAGCAATTCAAACTTGTCGGCTCAGGAACCAGCTAGTCCAGTGCACAGAAAATGCTGGATGGGCACAGGGGGTGGGAGAGGGTAGAGGGAAGGCAGAACAGAGGTGGGGATGGGCATTTTATGGTGGAGGGCAGACCAGGAGACAGTTCAGGCCCAGAAGGGGGTTGAACCAGCTGCTGCAGCGCAGGCCAAATCCCAGCCCCCATTGTGGGTCCAAGTGGCATTATACTGGCTGCTTGGATTTGCACCCGCAAAATTGCCTGTTCCTATACAAGTTCGGATTGTGTCCAAAGCATCACATGTCCCAGTCTTCATCCATTAAGACCAGTACTATCAACAGCAGCTGAGGGGGCAAAATATGTCAATCAGTGCAATACATTCAGGGAAAAGGTGTGTGCGCCAGTGTGTAAATCTTGATTTCTAGAAAGTTATATCTGAATTAAAATACATGTTGAATGTTAAAGGAACTGAATATACCTCCAATATACCTTTTGTGTTTAGTTGCACCAAAATGTGAGAATAACATAATGAACCACACCATTAATTCTTTTTACACAACTTTCTTACAAGTTGTAAGGCTTTTCCTCTCAATTTCTGACATTTTATTTTAAGGCTTATTTAAGTTTTGGTCAGCAATGCATTAACTGTTACACTAACAAGTGCTAATGTAGATCCTGCCTTCTCTCTAAAGAGCTATAAAAAGCCAGTGCTTTCAGGATTTAAGCGCAGATATAAATCTCAGAGGCAGGTGTTTCTAAATCATTTTCTGTAATCTATAAACGATACTTGAGCCTTGCTCAACTCAAGCAAAATGCAAGTGTTGCACATGTTTGTATTAAATGTAACCTGCTTAAGAAGGGGGTATGTAAAATACAACACAAGGCACATTGACATATTTCACCGTAGGGAAGGCATGTCAAATGATCTAGAAAATCAGACTTGAAAAGCCAGCTGTGGAAAGGTATGCAGGACAGAGTGATGAATGAAAGCTGAAACACCATCCAGCCCACAAACTAAGCTGAACAAAATACAGTAGGTGACTAAGGGTGCCAACTGCAAGTAGCATTTCACCTAATTTATAACCTACTAGAGGTCCTCCAATTTATGTCAGCAATGATGATCACTCAGGTTTTTTTTTACTTTCTCAAGTTCCAGCCACTAATGTTATAAATGTGAAGAGTATAGGTTTCAAGCACATCTAAAAGCAAGCAGGAAAACTGCTAAGTTGCCAGGAGTCCAACACTCATTCATTCATTTTGCTAACCCTGCATTCAGTTCATATGGTTCCAAGTATTTCTCTACTGCCACAGGAAAACCTTCCCTCATTACTGTGACTGATAGCTTCAATTACCAAATGAGTTCGTCACTAGCCTAACGTTCTAGGCTGCGGTCCCAGGAAGGCAAAGGGTTCAATGATACGCTTCAGATCCACCTAATTAGGAGGAAAATTAACTTTAATGCTCCAGGTACACAGCACAGCGCCAGGGTGCACGTATTTGGTTGAATAATTTCCACGTACTACTTGCACACCTCTATGCATTCCATAACTATTGCTTTGTTTACTTTGTACATTTATTCCAGAATAAGTGACTATGATTAATGGAGCTTTCCACTGGAAAGGTAGAGAATTTAAGACACGTGGAGGGCAATATGCCAACAACTGGGACAAAAATCATGAGAAACACTCCATTTAGAATAGTAATTCTGCTACAATTTATGCAAAGGCTTAGTTTTCCTAGCATGAAGAATTCTGTTGAAATAATGAACTGAAAAAAATTTGTCTGGACCACTTCAAGGTAAGTAAAAATTAGAAATGTGGGCCAGAGCCAGATTAGACATGACATTAAATGCATCATCTATTTGAGGGTGTGCGCGTTATACCTTAAAACATCAGCCATGAGGGTTTTTCATGCTAACTCTTAAAAAAAAGCACTATTTTCCTGCTAAAAGCACACAACCCCACTAAGGATCCACAACCTTTCAGGGGCATACAGTAGCCTGAGTAGGGGGGGGAATTGGTGGGGGAAATCGTGTAGAATTAAAAAATGAAGCATCATCTACTTTTGCACTACAGCCATAGTCCAGTTTAGGACTTTGTGCAGGTAGTATTTTAAGATTTTTAAACATCTTTGAAATTAGATGATACAATTATGGTGCAATCTTCAGCATATCTACTCAGAAGTAAGTCCTACTAATTTTAATGGGATGGACAGCCTGATCCGAACCTTGGTGGCTCCTGGAGGAGCAGTGGTACCAAAATTGCAACCGGTGCATCCAGAGGCCGCTGCCAGGGTCTCTTCGAGGTAAGGGAGCGTTTCCTCCCTTACCCTAATGCTACTGTGGTGTTTATGAGTCTCCTTAACCCCTTGAATTTGAGCAGATGCAGAACTGAGGAGGCCCATGTTGGACAGCCCAGCCGGACACAGGGGATTAGATCTGGTGGTGGAAGCCGTCCTTGGTCCCACCCCACCGGCAGTTCCGCCCACACTGAGGCGCTGCACCGATTGGTGCTGGCCCCAGTGTGGGCACTCCCTACTCTCTGGGTGCCATAAACGTGCTTTTCGGCATGTTTACGATATCACCGGCAATAGAGCCCTCAGGATAGTCAGATGTATGAGTATAGGAATGCATCTAGTTGGACCCCTAGAGTAAACTGGACCGACCTCATGCTATGCTTTTGGTAGCTATGTGTTACCCTTTTATCAAGCTTACTTGCCAGCACTTAAATCTTCACTGAAAGCAAATGAAATGAATTCTACAAAACTGGAGAGCAATTTACTAATCAGGAACTGCATATCAAAAATAATTGGGTTTCATTCATTCATTGATAGAGGTATTAACTGTGCTAAAATCTTTCCAGAAAACAGAAATTTAGTACACATGCAGATCCTCACCAGACCCAGCTCACTCCAATGTGCATGCTTCAGTGTGCATGTGCCCCAATTCCCTCCCGCTGCCATTACGGCCTCCTCCTTGTCCACTCAGTTCATCTCCAAAGCAGGATGCATGAACATACCTAGAGGGGAAGAGATACATTTTCTATTGCCAGCATCCTCATCCAGCCTCTTTTGAAGATATGGTTTGGGAAACGAGGAGGCGGCAGTGCAGTTGAGAGGACCAGCTTGTAGGTACAGTAGGCCCCTGCTTTCCTCTCCAGTCCTTCCACTTTGACACCTAGCATTCACACCACGCCTATTCATAAAGGCTTTGCATTTCAAGTCAGTTGAGTGCACACACACACACACACAGAGTGAGAGAGAGAGAGAGAGAGAGAGAGAGAGAGAGAGAGAGAGAGAGAG
>JAJKFI010000003.1:19746060-19807790 GCA_029204185.1 Lerista edwardsae
GAGAGAGAGAGAGAGAGAGAGAGAGAGAGAGAGAGAGAGAGAGAGAGCGAGTTTGGATGCTCCTAGCATCACAAAAAGTGAAGAATACTCACTAGCAGAGAAGCATTACAAGAGTACAAGATCATCAGAGTTTGAGTAGAGATTCACAAGACCTTGTCTTCCCATTAGGAACAGCCCACATTTAAACAAGAAAAAAACCCACGCTTTCAATTTGATAAATGACTTAAATCAACTAACTTCATGGACTAATTGATTAATGCTTTCAGACCGACCACAAATATAAAAACACATTTAAAAACCAACTGACATGAATATACATATTGTGTAAAGCCACATTATTTTAAAGACTTGAGTGCAGGTTCACTGCAGGAGTATTTATTTCTTGGCACTTCCTCTCCTTCTTTCCAGACTGATTTATAAGGTTCTGCAATTAATTTGATGTTAACACACCGCCTTACAACTCTGCTGGTATTCTTATTTAAGCCATACATTTTCCAGATTGTCACTTTAGTCATAAAGCATGATCAGAATACTTCGACTCCATGTGCTGTTTAACTCTAAAGAAAACCTTTGGTGCCTCCCCATTTACTGAAATATTCCTTCACTGCTGTTATATTCTCTGCTTAAGTCCTGAACCAGATGCTAGTGGACTCACTTAAGTGATACCAGTTGCTTGATCCAATTTATTCTTAGCCAGGTTATCTAGACTACGCTGAATGTGCACTGGAATGCCATTCATTCCAATACTCTGGACCACTAGGCATGCAAGCTTCTAAAATAAATGCTAAATATTTGAGTAATTATTCAAATTTTCATAATCAAATCTGAAAAACAAGAACCTCCAACAGTTTGGGAAGAGCAGTGATATAGGACGAAAAAGAGATGAATGGGAATGAAATGATAAAGAAAAGTGATTGGCGGGAAGGAGGGAGCCCTTGAGAAGGTTTTTACTCTTAGTGGAGAGCCTCTGTCTACAAGTCTGCTCTTCTCCACAGCAGCACGTCATGCACATGCTCTCTGCCACGTGCTGATCAGCTGTTTCCACTGAAACAAATGGAACAGCCTACACACAAGGAAGAGCTCTATAATTAGAATCAGAATTACTAACAGTCACCTGAAATCGAGAGATGGAAACTGTGGAGAGCCCAACTCACGTTCTTAGCTACTATCCTACACCAGTTTATTGCATTTTTTTAGGTTCAATTTTAATACCCACTTAATAGGGAGCTTCCCACTGAAAGCCACTTCTGAGTAAATAAATGTGACTGTGCTACATTTTATCAAAAATCCATTTTTTTCCAGTAAAAAAAAAAATCACAAGATTTTTTTTGGTTAATTCTTCTTAGATTTCCCAGGATCATGAGAAGCACTTCTTCAGATTGTTTAGAATGGACCTTAGTACAAATTAATGTGAATGGAGCAGTGCCATTATTTATCCTCTCAGTGTCATCAGAAAAAAACTTTCCCTAGATAATCATATTGGCTACTGTTATCTGGATCAAGTGTCAAACTTCTGTGAAAAAATTAGTTAAAAGACTAAACTATTTACATTATAGTAGACACATCTGTATAAGCTACCCAATAAAAACAGAAATAGGGTGTGCATTGTAATTTATATGCTTCCTTGGATGAACAATCTCTGCTTCCAAGCATTAGTTGTGTTTAGAGTTGATATATCCGTTTGTGAACTGAGTGTACAACTGAAATAATATATAGGATGACCTTTTCATAAATTTTCTTCAAAGTCAGGAGTTGTTTGAATATTAATTTAATATATTTAGTCTACATGATCCAGGACGTTATTTTTAAAATGTACTTTCAAATATAACATGTAGCAATTTAACAAAGCATTATGTGCTTTATGGGCCTTTTCTGGGTTATATTTAATGAATATTCTGAATAAAGGGTAATTGTAATGATATAAAACTTCAGGTTATTTCAAAATATGTTAAAAAGAACTTTTAAGGCCAAGCCCTCAAGCTGAGATTAGTCTGGCATCTTTTTTGATTTCTTGGGGAAATACCTTTAGGTTTCAATACCAAAGAAATGCTAATGCCTCTCCAAACCCCAATTCAGTACAGTATTTCCACTTCTATGAAATTCTGGTCCATTATCCCTCAGATAAACACAAGTGTTGAAGAATGGACTAACATTTGTTAGTAGACTGCTCATTCTAAAGTGGACTGTTATTGTTTGAACAAATGCAAATGACAGAAATTTCGCCAGGCACAAAGTTCCACTACGACACTGCGGGATTCTATAAACTTAAGTAGGGTGGTGGAAACAATTCATAGTTGTTTGCTATGAATTCAGTTCATCACAAAATCTAGTGAAGGTAAATCACATCTAATGCCTCTTAAATGTCAATGTGAATTCAGGATTCTGAGGAGACAAAGGGGGCATGTCAGGTTGCTCCAGGGGTCAGCAAGATGCCAAAGCAGGTGTCACCCCCCTCCTACTTCCGGCACTCCCCTGACTCTCAAGCCTACCCCCAGTTACACCCACCCTGCTGACTTGCTGAGGTCAGCGATACTTCTCCCCGATATCAGGCACAGGGTGCTTCCCCGTGTCTGTGGTAGCGGTACAAAAGTGTGCAGCTACCTTAGCTTCCAGATTGCCATTTGCGATGCCATAAAGCACGCTCTGCTGCTGAAACACTATTTCCACCCCACCCAACTGCGTATTTGCAGGCCGTTGCTTGGTCACAGACCCTTACATTTGAAAAAGGATCCCCAAGACAACTTCTAGCTCCTCCCATGCCACAGGAATGAATACTTCATATCAGAGATGTTTGTTCAAATTGTTATTCATAATCCAAAGAAGTATTCTAAATTCCCTAGCAAGCTAGTTCTATTTCTAAAGTATTCTTCTGAGCTAGGCAGTCTTTACCCATTATTTAACCCTCATGTCAACTTGTCATTTAAATCCACTTAGTGCCTATCCTTAATGGCTGTGGTGATTTATGCACAGAAACACATAGACACACTTTTAAAGTACACCCAGTTTATAGCAACTGAGATTCACTGAGCTGAGGTCAAAAGGCTACAATATTTTGTACTCCCTGCACTGCTCCCTTTCATGTGCCACAGAACCTGAACATGCAAGGACTGTGACTGTTTCTGAAAAAAAGACTTAAAAATAAGATTCACATTTGGCTAACAAGACTCCCTTATCACATTATGAGAAGGATCTACAGTGTTATAGGGAGGTTATTTGAGCACCCAATAGCATTAAAATTGTTCAGGCCAGGGAGAAAACAGTGACTTTTGAGTCAAACTGACCTACAAAAGCTGTTGATAGGCCACCTTGTTAATGGAAAACTACAGCATGGCCAGTCCTTTAAAATGACAGAAACTTTTCATACGCCACAAGGTGGTGCCAGACTCCCACTACCTTTCACAACATTAAGTCTAAAAATGTTTTGTTCATGAGAAAAACATCATTATAGACATAGGCCAGATTCCAATGCTTTCCTACTGCCACCCCACCCTGCAGTCCCTCATGCCTTTCAATAAGCCCCTGCTGAAAGTCAGTGGAACCTCTGGAACAAGATTCAATTGGAGGGTGGGGAGAGAATGTAGCCAGAAGGGAAACATCAGTAGTCCTCCCCTACCTCTCATGTGTCTGCCTGCAAACAGACCTCTTTGGTTCCTGGCCACAATAAGGGCCCAATCCTATCCCACTTTCCAGCATTGATGTAGCTGTGCCAATGGGGTGCACACTGCATCCTATGGTGGAGGGGCA
The DNA here is from genome assembly GCA_029204185.1 of Lerista edwardsae. Lineage (NCBI taxonomy): Eukaryota > Metazoa > Chordata > Lepidosauria > Squamata > Scincidae > Lerista > Lerista edwardsae. Next base: position 19,749,805 of record JAJKFI010000003.1, read on the forward strand.
GTCACAGAGGCCTCCTTAAGGTAAAATAATGTTTGTTCCCTTATGTTAGGGCTCCATTTCGGCTGCATCTGTGCTGGAAAATGGGATAGGATTGGTCCCTTAGTCATTATAAGATTTAGTGAGTCTTTGAGGTATTTTAAACAAACATTTAAAAATTTAGAAATGGCTATGCAGGTGAAGTCTTTGGCTCAGGAGCAGGATAAAGGAAAGAAGACTACAAAACGTATTCATCTTTGAAAATAAATATATCCACTGATATTGATAAAGACTGAATTTAAGACTGACAGCCCAACCTTAACTCAAGACAGATGCAGCCATGCCAACAGGGTGTGTGCTGTATCCTGTGGTGGGGGCAGACGTGGAGACTTCTTCTAGGTAAGGAAATGTTTGTTCGCTTACCTTGAGGCTGCATTGCAGTGGCATCAGTGCTGGAAAATTGGTTAGGGTTGGGCTGGGCTGTGATTCAGTCACAAAATATTGCAAATGTAACTGCCCTGCAAGCAAGAACTGTAGCAGCCATTAAAGACACACAGAATTCACAATTGCCACCTACACCTGCTTTTGCTTCTTCGGCTAGGAGTGAGATTCTCTTGCTCTCATAGAGGCAGTAGATCCACCAACTGCCCTGCAAGCAAAAGGTGGAAAAGTCAGTCAGCTATTTTTATTGGTTTTATTGAAGCCTTTATGGGAATTTTGTTGGCTGAAAAGTGGAGTAAAATGCTTTGTTATATAATCTTCTCAACGTAAAAATCATAAAATATGTCAGTTCCAAGACATATGGTTGGACTATCAAAAAAGGTACAACTGAGATAGGACTATGAGCTCAGCTGAATTTGGCAATGGACCCAATCCTATCCAGCTTTCCAGCACTGATGCAATGCAGCCCCAAGGTAACAAACATTCCCTTATATTACCACTTCAAGGGAGCAAAACCTGCATGACTGCCCTCCCAGTGCAGGATGCAGCACACGCCACATTTGCACAGCTGCAACAATGCTGGAACGTTAGGTAAGATTGGGCCCAATGTTTTATACATTTAAGAAATGGAAGTTTGTTGTAACATGATTATTTTCAAACACTTGCTTCTAATGGAAGTGTTTTGAAACACAGTATGATATTGCCAATATTTTTATTCTTTTGTTAAATAATTTAAGCTAGCCGTCATGTTTTGGAATATAATACATTCAAAATTACGAACAAATCTTTTACAACAGAAAGAAAACAGCTGCTTTCTCATCATCTGCAAATCAAGCCACTCAAGTTTCTTTTGATGTGAAATGCTGCTGCAACCTCATTGATGTCCCAATCCTATCCTGGGCCAGCACGCGGTCTGGGAGACAGCTGTTGCAAGCGTGCAACATGAGAAGGGAGGCACCAGCAGGGAGGCCAGTGCCAGTAGGTGTTAGGCCTCCATGCCAGTCAGAGAACTACCAGGAGCCAGAAGCAGTATGTTCCCCAATGAGCATGGGGAGGCATTCTAGGGCAAAGGAAGGGCAGGGAGAGCGTGGGTAGTTCCGGACCAGGAGGGGGGGGGGCAGAAACAGCAGCAGAGACTGCCACCGAATCCTATTTCCCCTTTCAGCACCTCTTACACAGGTCTACTCGGGATAGCGATTAGACTGGCAGAGATTGAGTAGGCCCATAGGGTTACTGGGGCCCAACACGGGTAAGGGAATGGATGTTTCCTTACGCCAAAGAGACCTTCAGTTTCCTCCCTGGCCCAGAGGGATACAGCAACGGCCATTTCAGCACTGATGTACCATGGGACAGGCTGCAAAAGAGTGTAATCACATGAATTGATAGAGTTAATATTAATCAGTTACAAAGTTTTCTATGCAACATGCATAATGAAGCAGCAAATTGAACTAAATACCTTGAGTGCCTCCTTCCCCCAGCCACTCCTATTTTTCATTTGAGTATTCATACTTATGTCTGTTTTATATAAACTTTTGGCTCTGAAGAGTCACTTTATATGGTTTCGAATCATAAGTGATGTGTCTCTTCGTATACTGACTGGATGGCCTCCATCTGTGCTGCTGGTCTTAAAATATGTCAGGTAATACAGCACTAAAACGCTCAGCACGTTACCTAGTCAAAGTCTGCTGACCTACTCACACATTTTAATGTTTCAGATCAAAAATGTGTTGGTACTTTTTGACTGAGGACGAAAATGTAAATAAAAAAAAAACCCTAAGTAGTACACATTTACAATATGCGTACTTGGGTTTTCATTAAGGCTTGTACAACTTTACAGATGGCATGATGGTATGTATGCAATTCTCTGGGGTGCAATATGCAAGGCCCAGCTGGAGTGTTTCCAACAGGATGTAAACCATGGTCCTTGAGGCTGCACTTTAAAAAACATATTACTTAGTCCAGTGCCAGCAAATGTCAATACAAAAATAGACTACAGGAACAACTTCACTGCAAACACAGATTATTTGCACAAAAATAATTAGATGTAGTTGGGTGAAAACTATGTCAATGACAAAGACATTACAAATTATTTTCATAAAATGAATAACTTTCAAATAATTTTGGTTGCAAACAGCTTCAGAGAGATCTAAAGTTTGTACAGACACACATAATTGCTTTCAGATATCTGGCAGCGTAGGGCAGAATACTCTAAGAGGTGTTACTTGAGGTCTTCAACAACTCTGACGTTTCTTCAATCCTAAAGATATTATACAAATACGTTAAACAGGCTAAATAAAATGTGCTTCTTGCTGCATTGCAAATTTCAACAACACACTGATTGGATTTTTTAAAAGGGGACAACATTCCAAAATTTTGAATGAACTCAGAAATGCGTTCTGTTGAAGTGCAGACATTTTGCATGCAATTAAAAAAAACTGAACAGGACCAATCCCTGCTGAAAGTCAGTTAAACTCAAGTACAAAACAGCAACTGATATTTCCACAAGTACACAACACTCTAAGGTATGGTGCTCTAGAATTTGGGGTGTGTGGAGAAAACCTACCATAATTTTTGTATGCAAGAGTTGAAAAGTTTGAACAAAATTACACCAACGCTTAATAAAATGTTTCTAGAAAATTTAATCTCTGAAAAATTAATCTCTAGCAACAACCACGAAACACACCTAATGTAGCATTTAGGAAAAAGAAACAGTGACTCATCCCACAAACATAGAACCGTGGCTGATTTATTATCCAGTAGAGTCTTAAGGAAATGCCACACCTAATGTAAAGACCTTTGAGGTTTGGAAAACACATGCACTTTCTAGACACATTTTAAACCTAACCAATTCCCCACTGAGAAATAACTCTGTCCTGCCTTTTTCCTATTGCTTACATTTTGCTTATTCTTTCCATTCTTTGTATTGTCGTCTCCTGCAATTTAAAAGGAACAAGTTAAATTAATTCTGTGAAGTTCAAATACACACTTAAAACAAGTACTTATTTTAACAAAAGTGATTGAAAGTTCTGTTGCTATCATGAGCTCCCAAAACAATAATAAAAAATTAATGTTTATTCTATAGTTTTTCAAAAGCAAAATCAGTTTTAACTTACCTTGGAAACCTCTGTCAGATTGCCATTAACAACTGCAGCTTTGGGAGACTGATCTGTAGATAACAGCGAGTTGTATCCAGATGACAGATGAAGACTCTCTGGCTGCTCCACCTTCTCTGGATCTGCAAAGTAGTATGCATTGTAAAGATCACCTTTGCCTTTTGCTCTCTCGCATCAGGTCAGCCATCACACAGCTTGATTTACAGAGTATATCAATGAGTGAAACGAGCCAAGCTCCAACAGATTTCTCTCATGTTATATCAGAACAGTACATTGCAATCCTAAGACAGAAACAACCTGCAAGCCTATAGCCCACAATGGACTTTTGCTCCAGAAATCTGTCCAATCCCCTTTTAAAGGCACCTAGATACCATCACCACCTCCTGTGGCAAGGAGTTCCACAGATTAATTACATGCTGGGTAAAAAAGTATTTCCTTTTATCTATTCTTCCAATGCTCAATTTTAGTGGATATCCCCTGGTTTTGGTGCTGTGAGGGAGGGAAAAGAGCATCCCTCTATACACTTCATCCATCCCATGAAGAATTTCTAATCACTAATAAATCACTAGCCTGATCCAGCCTTCTCCCCACCCCATTCCACCCAATCCTACCCTGTCCTGCACCCTGCCCCCATCCTGAGGAGGCAAGCTGTCTTCTGGTGATGGCCAGGCCATGCTCCCTGGCACCATCGCATTTGCAACAGCTAAAATATGCGTTCCAGCACCATAATACGCCATCTGGATTGTGCCCTATGAGATATTGCTTGTTGGTGGATCTCTGAGTCAGTAAGTAACAGCTGTATTACATCAAATGATAATTCAATTCATATAGACTAGGAATGAGCTTACTTATAGGCAGACTTGTACTGAACATCAATCATATAAGGTGTATAAATGAATTTATATAGGGAGAGATTGGAGAAGATAAATAAGGACATAGTAAGATTTTCAACTTGTTTTACAGTTTGAAGTGAAGCAAAGGAAAGTTTAAATTTTATTCAGCGTTATCTTGCAAATCACTAAATTTAGGTTAGAAAACTGAAATTTTTAAACCTTAGTGGAACAATAACTACCACATGCCAGAAGAAAAACAACACACGCTGTAAGATATTTAAAGCTCATTACCTAGCCTTCATAAAAGACTGAACTTTAGCCAGCCACTAATTAAATTTTCTTTTTGGAAACAAGATTAACAAAAGCAAAATAATTAAAGCTTTCTATAGGTAGATGAAATAGTTTTCACTTGCAACATAGAGTATATGCCAGAGGTTCTCAGACTCCTACAGGGGAGTTCAGAACCAGATAAGTGTGTGTGTGGGCGGGGAGGGGGTGGAGAAGGGGGCAGGACAGTGCTGCATAGATTGCAGCACTGCTGCTGCCAAGGGGCTTTTTTTTCTTACCTGGGGAGCAGCATTGGGTTCCTGCAGGCTCGTAGCCCCCTCTGATCTCCTTTGCAGCTGCTATAAAAAGCTCTTATCTCCAATCTAAAGCTACTTCCAATAACTTTAGAATGGAGACAAGGGTTTTGTAAACAAGCTGTGGAGAAGATCCAAGGGGGCTGTGAGCATCCAGGAGCCCAGCGCTGTCCCCTATGTAACTTTTTTAAAAAAAACCTTGGCTGCAGCAATGCTGCAATCTCCACAGCACTGTGGCTACTTTTGGAGCAGGGCCACTCCCCTTAAAGGGGAATGCATTGCATCCTGCTCTCCTGGTGGGTCGCAACCCACCATTTTGGGAACCACTATGCTAAGACAGCAACATGTTCTCATGCATACAAAGTGAGAACAGCACTCACAAAAGTGGCTTCTACCTACATTAAAATATTTTAACTGGATTTCAGTTTGATAATATGCATGGAAATGGAAGGTATTACAATATAGTTGTAACTGTAGGTTAGGGCTATAAGCCTACAGACACTTTCCTGGAGTAAGGCCATTGAACACAATGAGATACTTCTGAGTAGACACGAAAGGATTATATTGTAGGAAAAAGCTTACCAGAAGACGCTGGAGTTGTATTTCGGCTAGACGTGTTTTCTTCATTTACGCTGTTAAACTCTGCAGATATGTCAGCCTGTAATTAAAGATATTTTGCCATTTATAACTGTGAGCTTCCAAAATGGTTCTGGTTCCAAATGGCTAGTGTTTCTGAGACTTGCTTAACTTGGATAAATAGTGTTGTGCAGTGGCTATGTGATTGAGCTACAAATCAGGAAGTCCACAGTTCAAGGCTCTTTTCTGCTATACACTCACAAAGTGGTTCATGCAAGCTACTTCCTGTCAGCCTCAGTCCTCCATCTGCAATATGGGGTCAATAATATTCACTCCCTTTAAAACCTTATCACAATTATGAAACATTTTGCACACTCAAGAACATCTAACAAATGACATAAATTAACTCCTTCAGTATAATCTGTTAGTGAGAGGATCAAGGTGCAATACACTCCTTAAAACATCAAGTACCTAGAAGGATATCCTTCTCCCACATAAATATCCCTGTCTTTTGGTATGGACCTCCAAAGCAGATAATAGAATAATAGGATATGACCTACAAGGTCATATAGCCCAACTTCCTGCTGGTAGCAGAAAATCCTCCTAGAGCATCTCCAACAGATGCCTGTCGAGCCCCTGCTTGAAGGTCTCCAGTGAGGGAGAATCCACCACCTCCCCTGGCAATCTGTTGCACTGTTGAACCACCCTTACTATCAGGAATTTCTTCCTGACCAGGGTGATTAGGGAGAAGGTCTGAAAGAACATGCCTGCTTATATTATTTTTCCTATGAGAGTTATTATGGTGTGAAGAAAAAAAAATCTTTCTTAAAGATACAGTATAAGTAATTTTACATTCTATTTTACTCTTTTTGCTCTCTGGTTGTGGATTGAAAAAACATACCTTTTTAGACTGCAGTAACAGTTGTGTTTCAAGAAGCAAGACCCGGCTTAGTAGATTGTTCCACTCCTTCTCATCTACAACCACTTTCCCTTGCAGTTTATCTTCTAAAATCTGCAGCTTCTCTTCCATCCAACTTAGTTTATTAAGCTTCTCCTGCAGTTCAGCAAGTTGGCTCTTCAGTTCTTTCAACTGATTACTATTATCTGCCACAATCTGCAAAGAAGATAATTTTGTTCATTCAAGGAGCAATGTTTTTTTACTCTTTGGCAGCACAATATTGTTGTTTTGCAATTATCAACTTTTGTGATTCAGCTATACATTCAAGTTTACCAATATTACTCATTTCTCTCATCAGTCAGGATGGTGAAGAAATTCAGAAGTTGGATTTAGACCTGGATGTTCAAACCCCTGCTCAAACCCCTGCTCAGCCATGAAGTTCAAACCCCTGCTCAGCCATGAAGCTTCCTGGGTGACCTTGGGCCAGTCACTCTCAGCCACACCTACCTCACAAGGTTGTTGTGAGGACAGAAGAAGGAACTATGCACACCACCCTGGGGTCCTTGGACAAAAGGTGGTATAAAAATATGAAAAATAAATATTGAGACTACAGTACACTTTTGGACAAAAATTGACCGCCAACTATTGACAACTTCAACCAACTTCGGACCACCATTCAAATTATTATGTGGCTAAGATCTTGGCAAGCTATGGTCTTTTAACCTCCAACAGGAAGGGATTAAATCCCAACCTCACTAAGGGTGCAATCCTAACCAACTTCTGAACACACTCATAGCTGAGCCAGTGGGGCATGTACTGCATCCTGCAGTTGGGGGAGGGCAGTCATGGAGACCGTCTTAAGATAAGAGAACATTTGTTCCCTTACCTCAGAGCTGCACTGCCCTTACTTGGGTGCTGGAAAGTTGTTTAGGACTGCACCCTAAATAAATTATCAGTAGCCAATCAAGTAGATTGTAACATAATGCACAAACAATATTATCTGAAAAGGTCGATATACCTGAACATAGTTGGAGGGTGAATCATTTCTTTGTACAGAAAGGCCTTCACTTAAAGTTGTTTTGTTCTGAGTTGCTTCATTATTATTCTGTAAAGTTGATGAAGGGAAAAAAATTCCCTTCCCTGCAGGTTCCTGGCTGCAACCACTGTCTGTAGGGAGCTTGCACATTTTCCCCATGTCTGCATGGGTTTTCTCTGGCCTGGAAAGCTCACATTTATGTCAATGTTTAGTATTAGAAGTGTTTTGGGTCTTTATTTAGAAGTTTGGTGATATTTTTGTGACCAGAAATATGCTGTAGGGATGTAGCTGTATTTATGTATAGCAATTAGTCAAAACTAAAATTGGTTTCATTCTAACTTGTTTCACTTAAAAGTTGCTGTTTCCAATAACCTATCAAAAACTTTAATAAATGAGACTTGCTGTATAACAAGCACTATCTTTCAGTCTAATTTCAACAGGCAAACAAAGACAAAGAGCGCAATCCAGAACTGCACTTGGGCCAACACAAGTCTTTTGTGCCAGCCCAGGAGTGTTGCAAACATGCCATAAGGCGAGTCAGGAGTCAGGGAGGCCAGCCAATGGACATGCTCTGTCTACGCTGACTCTTGGCCCTTCACTGGTAAGTATAGGGCAGCCAAGGGGGGTGGGAGTACGGAAGGTTGGGAGTGGGGAGGATGTCATAGACGCAAACCAGGGTGAGGGGAAGAAGGGCTGGCTTGGGAAGTTGGTGATACCAGCATCGTTGACATAGACTGGATCCAAACCCCATTCCTGACCCAGTCTTACATGGGGCCCTTGGATCTTTCGCTGGTGCAGATATATATAAGCCATATTGCGATGGCTGCAATGCAACACGGAGTAAGGGAAATTAATTATCCTTACCCCAGGGTGCGCTGCAACCAGCCCCAATCCCATGCTGGATACGGGGCAGGCCAGCTGGCTTCCCTTTTCCAGCACGGGTTATAATTGGGCTGCCCATAACTTAAAATAGCCTTACTGGTTCAGGTACATCATCCAAAACATCATCATCATGAATGATTTCTGCTTCCAAAACATCATTGTTCTGAATGATTTCCTCTTCCAAATCATCAGTGCTAAGAATGATTTCATCTTCCTTCTCTAATACTTCTTGAATGATTTCTTCAGGAATACGTACATCAAGTTTACTTAAATGACGTTCTATCTTAGGTTTCTTTGCATGAAAACAAAAAACAAAAAAAAATGATTGTGGAATATACCTGCTTGACACATGAAGTCTCAACATTTAGCAATCGGTCTTTACAAGGCAGAACTATAACACCACCTTTTATCTTGACCAGTAGAACAAGAAAAGCTAAACACTAAACTGGACACTATTGCCCTTTTGATTCAGCACTAGCTGCGTATCTATAGGTTATGAGACCAAAAATTGAACCTAAAGTACAGGGCCATAAAAAGGTGTTGGTGGAAGCCAAAATAATTTAAAAAAAGATCAATTTCGGTTTTTATCAAATAGAAAGACAAGATCAAATTAAAGAAAATTATACTTTGCATGCTTTCTTTGTTATTTAATTATACAAGGACACACCACATACATTGGGCTGTCCATATTTGCAAGTTGGCATCGATGGATTTGAATCTGTGGGTGCCAAGCCCCTGGCTGGAGGGCCTCAAGAGGACTTCCCAGACGCGGCCAGAAAGCACTTCTGGTTCAGATGTTCCAGAGATGTTCCGAGGGAAGCTCCTGGGTTGTAGAGGTTTCTTCTTACCCTATCTAGAGATTCCAAGGACTGAACCTGGGACCTTCTGAATGTCAAGTATATGCTCTACCACTAAGCTACAGCCACTCACCAATTACTTCTACTATTTTTAAAATTAGACAGCAGAACTGAAAAAATCCCAGGTTTCTGGGAGCCAAAGTGCCTAGATATGAACTGCAGAGCCTACAGATGCAGGACTTCAGTGTGGTTTACCAGCAAATTTAAAATTGACAGTTTTAACAAAGCCTGTAATCTGGCCTAACTAGTTGATTATTAGATTAGGTTCTGGGTATATAGTGAAATTAATTGAACACTTAAAGTCTATAGAATACCCCGGGCTAAAATCTGAAAGTGCTATTGCAACCATCTTCACCTAACACCCCCCCCCCCATTTTGATTATTTTTCCACAATTACCAACGTCCCCCAACATCCAGGAGCAGTTTTTTGTCCAGCAGTAGGTGAACAATAGGGGCTGGCAGGGAGCTTGCCTGAGCACTTCAGCTCACCCTGAAGCACCTCTGGATCCATGTATTTTAGTCTTACCTACTGAATATATGCTTGAAAAGAGTTTCATTCAATGCCCTTCTTGTGTATCTAGAATATGTTGAGCTAAGGAAATTCTAAACTTTGGAAAAAGCAGTTTTTAATCCATGTAATACATTTTAATCCATGTAGGCATTCCTTCCCTACAGTGCCTCAGTTGGTTGTTTTTTTTGTGTGTTTCCTACCTCCTGAAAATCCATAGTACTGAAAGTTGCAGAACCAATGTTGTCAGAAAAATTCCCTTGAGGCTGGGATTTCACAGAATGAATCTTCTTTCTTGTTTGGGATTTTGCCTACAAAAATATACAGAAGTTTCATCAGCATTGTTAGCACTGCCAGAATTTTCCTGTTTGTGCAGCACAGTTTATGTAGGTTCTGAGACATACTGCTGAAATAATACATCTAAATTCAAGATCCCCCTTACCCCGCCACCAACTGAATGCCATCAATATGCACGTGACAGCCATTAAAAATGAATTTTATCAACAGTAGCAAATTTGCGCTGATCCAAAAACAATCTTAAGTACCTTTTCAAGAAATTTAAATTGAAGCATAGCACTATGTAATTTAACTGCCTGTGAATTAAGTACAGGATTAGGATTAAGCAGGAAGATGTGAGTATCCAAGGTTTAACTGAACTATACCCTTATACACATCAGAGTGTGTGTGTGTGTGTGTGTGTGTGTACACACACTTTGTATAACTGAAAACTGACCTGCTCATCTAACCAAAGACAAAAAAAATAACACTCCAATGCCACCAGCTTAGCTGGGAGCCCCAACAAACTAGGAGGAATGATGGTAGCAGCAAGTCTGGGGCTGATGGCACCCTGCACCAAGTGTGGCATCCAAGTCAATAGTGGTGACATAATGACATCACTGGCAACTGCTTCTGGAGGCCTGATTTCAACCCAGTTGGACACAAGGGTAGGCAGGCAGAGTCCCAATATATTATTAAACTGGTTTTATTTAGTCAATGAAAAGGTAATTTAAAACTTTTATAACACTATTTTTAATAACTACATTAAGAATATAAATTTATCTGTACCTTATTCCTGTTACGTAAGTCTTTATGTCTTTTATAGACTAAACTAATAATGTCACAGACAATCTGTATTTTTCTTTCTGCAAAGCCATATTGGAGGAACTGCTGTTTTGACACAACTGGCTTATAATGAAACTGATCACGGAGAAGCTGCAAAGGAAAAACAAAAAATGGAAATCAGACTTTTAATCATTATAATTATGTATCGTGATTAGTGCATCAGCTATTAAGTTTTGCTCTTCCCCCCCCTTACATTCCTGTAATCTATAGTCCTTATTTGTTAAGATCAATGGTTTAGGTCTTGCCTAAAGCACTCGTATTCAAGATCTGTAAGAGAAGCTGAGTACAATGCAAAGCCTTCATTTGCGACCACAGTCCTTTAGAATTCTTCCTTGGGTGTTTTTTTTTTTTGGGGGGGGGGGGGAGGGTCAGTTTTTTTATTTTAGCTTTTTTTTAATGGCATAACAATTTTATTTGGAAAAGTGTTAAAGGAGTTTTAATTTAGCAGTTTAATTTTGTTTATTCCAGTCCCTTATAGCAGTTTGATTTGTATTAACAATTTTATGGAAAATTTTAGCATTGACATCTTATGTTTGTATTTTATGGTAGTTATCCCTCTAGAACATCTATAATACACATGAATAATAGGAAAAAAATCCATTACTACATTTCAACTATGCACGTACCTTCCCAGATAAACATACAAACACATGCACCCCTCCTGAGTCTGCTTAATACATCCAATTCACTACAGTCTGCTGCCTACAAAAACTGTGGAATGTGGGCATGTTTAAATCTGTTATAGATACCAGCATGTAGCAATTTTTTGGTTATGACAAACAGGTTACGGTATCACATTAGCACACCTTCTCCTTACATACCTTATAAATGGCATCAATAAACCGCAAGTCATTCTTCCCCATAAGTTCCACATCGGATTCCACCAGAAGTTCTGTTACATATGTTGAGAAAGAGGTGAAGCAATAGTTGATGATGGGCAAAAATGCAGATGGATTACCCTTGGCCAATCTGTTTTAACAGAAAAAACCCAAATAGTTAAAGAAAATGCAATGGATCCCACTATACCAGAAGAAAATCACATCTGTTCCTGTGCAAATAATGACAGATTTACAGCCCAATTCTATTAAAATTCCTCCACGCTGATGTAGCAGGGCCAGCGTGGCGTGTGCTGCATCCTTTGGGTGAATTTTACAGTCTGGAGGTCTCCTTGAGATAATGTTCATCCCCTTGCTCTAGTGAAAGCCCCAGCTGCAGCAGTGAGTCTACTCAACCCCACAGTCAATGAATTGCTGGTGCAAATCCAAGTGGATCTAGCCTGGGAAGGGGCATAGGATATGGTGCGCAACAGCACCACCATCCCAGGCCCTGCCAGGACCCAATCAGCCCATCCCCCACCACCACTGCGCATTACAGAGGTTACCTACTCTGGTGTGCATGGAGGCCTGCACTAGCACCAGTGGGATGGCACAAGCTGTCCTGTCGATGCTAACTTCTGCACTGTTGCAATGTGCTTTATGGCACATTTGCTACAGTCTGCTGCACCATCAGCGCAGAGGCATAATCAGATTGTGCTGTAAAGCTCAGAATTGACACAATTGTATATTCATACGTAAAATGCGTTTTACATTTACAAAGCACACCCAGTTGTTACCCTGCTAATCACAAGCAGATCTGTGTGAACTAAGTTATTGCTGGCTGTGCTTCCCATCTGAAAAGCATAGAAAATGGAAAGAGGATCTTAGGACTCCTCCTAAATGAGACTTTCAGATTCCCAGAGTTGGATGAAGCATGTGACAGACTAAGGGTGCAATCCTAAACTGAGTTAGGCTGGCATAAGCTAAGACAGCAAAGTTTGGCCAGCACAAGGGCCACCGTAAAGTATGTTTGGACCATTCTTGGAGTCAGAGAGGCCAGCACACAGACATGTGTGCAATCATCCCCGACTCCGAGAGTAGTCCAAACACGCTTTATGGTGGCCCTTGAGCTGGCCAAATTTTGCTGGCTTAGCTTACGCTGACCTAACTCCAGTTTAGGATTGTGCTCTAAATTAGTTGTCTACAGTCTTTTTGTGTGCTACAAATAAAGCATGGGGACCCACTGCCAATCTTGCTCCCCTCCTAGGACCCAATCTGCCTGCCCCTGTCTGCTCCATTTCCCCTCACCTATTTTGTCTTCACAACAGCCCTGTGAGGTAGCAGCCTGAGCAGGGCTGGCTTTAGCAGCTGCAGCATGAGCCAGCAAGAAGGCTGTGAAGCATTATATCAACCAGCAGCAAGGCAGGATTGTATCAAGAACTCACTTTTGATAAAGTAGTACCATTATTGGATTGGATGCAAGCCCTCTCTTACACAGACTTTGAAAGCTTGCCACGGCTGAGCAAATGACACTTTCTGACCCCATTGGGGTTACAACCCACTGGCTGAAGCACACTGGACTAAATAATAGCAAACAGGTAATGTTATCTGTCATGCAGTAAAATCATGCAGATATGCATATGCATATCTACTTGAAAGTCTGTGTTCAGTGAAACTGACATTCAAGCAAGCGTAAATAGGATTGCAATGCAAATGCTTTTTTTAAAAAGCATATAATTTCTGTTCTAGTCCTTTGTAAAATTTTCGTATACACTCAGATTTTGTCAGTTATAGTACATCATACTTGTGGATACACTTCCTGTCAATCAAGAACAATCATTTCTGCTACAACATGATACTGGTGTTCTTCTCCAGCTTCACACTATAGCAAATCATGGAATAAAAATAATAGGGCTTATGGAAAAAATAAGGTTCAGAGCAGAATTTTAAAAATATTACCAAAATTGAAACAAAATGCTTCATGACATCTGGCTTCTCTAAGTGTTACAGCCTTTTACACTCACCACCAGATATTTAATTGCTAAGACACTTATAAATATTTCTGCTACATTGTTCTCCCATATTTATGGATAACAACAAAATTTTCAAAAACGGAAAGAAAAAAATTATGAAGGAACCTTCACAACAAAGCATGCAAATTAACTGAACATGCAATGTTGATAGTGCAAACTTGATAGTGCAAACATCTTTTTTAAATTTTTATTTAAATGTTGATTAATTATATTTTATATTGCATTTTAATTGATATAGAAATCTTTTAAATAAATTCGTCCATGTACCAGAGGAATCACATAACCAATACATTTGCAAAACTGCATGTTAAACAAACAGCATTCACCCATTCATTGATTGCATTTCATACAAATTGGGACCACAGAACATGCGTAATAGCAGAAATGACTGTACTCTTGAACAACCAAAAATGTTTTTTGGAAAAATCACATACCCTTCCACTTACCCAGGGTAATCCACATCTCTGGGATAATTTAAAAGCCTAAGTCCTTGTTCTATTTTACGCAAATTTCCTTTTAGGTCTCCTGTAGCCATGTTATAGGTCTTCCTTCAGATTAGAGAAGTCCTTAATGTAAACTAGAACACAAAAGAATAGCATTTTAAAATCAGATGCATATAGTAGTTTTTATATTTATCTTACAGTCTAGTTTTAAGCAAATACCAATTCTCACTTTGACAACATTCTCAAGTGATGTTACAGATGAAAAAGGTTTAACTTTAGGGGGTTCCGTTAGGACTCCTATTAAGATGTCATGCAACCACACTTTGATGCAAGAAACTGAAAGTCTACCCTTGGGAAGCCCCATTGAAATAATCTAAGTAAACAAACCAACAAACCCCACTGTTTGTTGGATCAGGCTATCAGTGGGAGCACTGGGGACAGGGAAGAAATTGAAAGTGCAGGGGCAGCACAAAATGGGCACTCGCTATTAGAAAGACAGTTGCTTTATCCCCTCTTTTAGATCTCGGAAAGGAAAATAATGGTGTATTTTACATAACATTAAACACTCCCATCCTTTTCTGAACGAACTTACAGGTGTTAGCTTGGAAATAGCATTGAAAGTGCAGGGTCTGCCTAGGAAGGCAGGCTTATGTAAAAATACTGTACCCTGTTCATGATTCAGCAATGGGCAGGGCAGGGGTGGGTGTGGGGAGACTCGGCTCCCCTCTGGCGCCACCTCTGAAGAAATGTACAACTCGGGCCGGGAGCCGGTACTCTGTACACACCTTTGCTAGGTAGCAAGCTCCACGGAGTACTGTGCAGCTTCCTTCCGAGCACAGAGGCAGACCACGAGGCTTTCAAGAATTCTTTCTGAAAGAGTTTTATGCCAGGTCTGACTGAAGCTATTGCTGGAAAAAAATTTTCCTCCCCCGCAGGAGGCTCTGTAAACGTCTTCAGGACCGCGTTAGGTACCTGGAGATTGATATGTAATTCAGGAGACTCCAGGCTCCTGGAGGGTTGCGACCCTACAGCACAGAAAAGGGGCGGGGGGACTGGAGCAGCCGCCGCCCCAGATTCAAACTGTCCATACTTCCAGGGATGCCTTATGTCTACCTTCACTTTCCCTCCGCCCCGTGAAACTCACAAAACCTCGCAGTGGTTTGCCTGAGTGAGCCAAGAAGCCCTTTCGCCTCGCTGGCGTCTTCTCACCCACCACCAACCACCACCACACGAAGTTGACAATGCTAACTTTTCCCTTCAAGTTGAGCACACCTGAAACCCGTCCCCAATCCCTTCGCGCTACTGAGGCGGTTTTTTTCTCCCACTTTCGTTTTAACTGAGCGGCTGTTTGAGCGCTCCCGCGGGAACGCGTCACGTCTTTCTTTCCGCATCAACCGATTCCTCACCTCCGTACTCCACGCCGCAAGCGTTGGTCCTTCGAGCTAAAGGGCCTCATAGCAAGGCTACACTCCGCGCAGGAGAGGATCCTGGTTTTTTCATCCCTTCCTTCAACGCATTACAAAAGAAAAGATTTCGGTCCGCCAAACTGAATGCGCGAATCCGCCACTGCGAAAACGGCAGCGCTTCCCGGTTCGGCAATACTGCAACGTCACTTCCGGTAACAACACTGGCGGCGACGGCAGTGTTGCAGCCTTCACAACAAACGTCAAAATTTCAGGAGCGTGTGGAAGAGGTGACGACTCATGTTTTTACGCAGGGACCCGGAAGCCCATAGGAAAGCCAGCTTCCTCCATCGGTTGCACGAGGCCGCTTGGCATACGCCCGCTCCGCTATAAGGCTCGCGCACCCGATTTGAACACGACTCGTCGCGGCGGCGGTTGGGAGCGGAGCTAGCACAGGTAAGCGTCGGGCGCTCCGAAGCGCCTGGGAGTGTTGAGGGGAAAAGAGTGGCAGGACCTTTGGCCAATGATTGCCCTCGATTGGAGTGGGGGTTCTCATTGGAAGCCAATCGCGAGGCGAGAGTGGGATTTCGCTTTTTGTTCCCAACCCCACCTCCTTTCTTTCTCCTGCTAGGATTCTCGTGCAGTCGGGACTTAACTGCTGTGGAGGCAGAGTCTATGCACGCTTTTTTTTTTTTGTTCCAGAAGTAAGCGCCACTGGGTTCAAGGGGGCTTATTCTAAGAATGCGTGCACAGCTTTGCAGCCCCGAATGGATTCTGATAGCTGAGGAATCTCCCATCTTCTGTTTGTGCCCCTTTGAGTTCGAGAGTCACTTCACGTATCTCACACAGAAGCATCTCATTCGTGGCACTTGGCCAGGATCGCTGAACTCGCAATCAAGAGTTGTGAAATTACGACTTTTTTCCTTATACAGCTGTATAGAGGAGCCTCTTTTCTAGATTGGGCAGTGTGTGGAACTTTCACCGTCGACGTGCAATAAAGTTTTGTATGTTTGACGACATAAACCTGAACGATTTGTGGTCTTGCAAAGAAGTAAATAACTGCTCAGGGCTCAGTATGGGGAAGTTTGTTTTGTTAGGAAGTGGTTGTTGTCAGGGGCCTGGACTGTGAACCTGTGTGTATTTACTTGGGGATAAGCCACACTGAATAGAGCTTTATTCCCTAGTGAGTATGCTCAGGATTGGAGCCATCAGCATTTAAAAGAGCATGCTAATGTCAAAATCCCAAGGAGAACTCTGGAAGAGCACCTTTGAAGATACTTTGAAGGTACAAACATTAGATAGCATCTTTTTACTAATCTGGTGCCTTACTTGCAATAACTGTTTTCCAGTAATAGTAATGCAATAATACTTACATATTGCATTACTATCCCATCTTTCTTTCATAATGGAACTCAAGATGGCATACTTGGGGTTTCCAAATGGTTGCCCATTCAGTCACTGACTACACCTAGACCTGTTTAGCTTCAGCCGGGTGATTGCATGCTAGGAATCCGGAACATGCTCTGGGCCCATCCAGTATGTTTCATCTTGTATGCTTGTTATGTGCCCAAGCCTCTCATGCTTTGCTTTTGACTAAAGTAGCATTGACTTTCAGGTATGGTCTGTAAAAAAGAAAATCCAATTTATTGACCACGTTGTTCCTGTTTCAAAGTTCCTGCTTTGAATAATTATTTAAAATGGAAGTAGAAGAAAGGAAGATTAATTCAGTAAGTACCATCCAGGTCTCCGAACACCTATGAACAGTACCGGAACTAGGGTGGAGCCAGAGGAGCACCTGCTCCAGGCACTGAATTAAAGGGGCGCAGGATTTCCCCCAGCCCTTTCAGTCTCTGAATTGCTAGTTTAAAAATTCCAGCAGTCATAGCTTGAAAAGGCACCTTCTGAGGGAGTTACTGCCAGTCAAAGACATCTAAAAATTTTCCTGGGTACATTTATGATTAGTTGGAGTGGTGTGGTTGCTGTTCGTCTTTGGCAATTATTTATGTGGCTGTGGACTGTGTGAGCTGTATGTCCTATTGGGCTCTGCACTAATATTGTGTTCTAAGTTCATGCTAATGCTTTATGTCTTCTTGTACTGCTGCAATGTTAGAACTGTGCAGTTGAATCCATGTATGGAGACAACCAATGACCCTTGGGTATGATTCTGTCGTGGGACGTGGTGGCGCAGCGGGTTAAACCGCTGCTGCTGGGCTTTCTGACCAGAAAGTTGGGAGTTCAAGACTGCGCAATGGAGTGAGCTCCCGTTGCTTGTCCCAGCTCCTGCCAATCTAGCAGTTCAAAAGCAACTAAAATGCAAGTAGATAAATAGGGACCACTTTGGTGAGAAGGTGTGCTATGTGTGCTATGGTGTGCATTCTGTGTGCTATGGCGTATAGTCATGCCAGCCACATGACCATGAAAGCTTGTCCTCAGACAAAACGCCGGCTCTACAGGCTTTGAAATGGAGATGAGCACCGCCCCCTACAGTGGGTCACAACTAGACCATTCAGTCATGGGGAAACCTTTACCTTTTTTTTATGGTCCTGTCCAGTTCACATGCATTTTGACAGTTGATAGAGGGCTCATTCACCATTACCCTATGCATATTTACTTGAAAGTTCAAATTGGCTTTCTTGTATGTGATTATGCATAGGGCTATAGCCAAAGATTACAATCCTATATGCACTTACATGGAAGTAAGTCCCTTTGAACTTGAGGCTTACATCTGAATAGATGTGCATGAAATTGCACTGTGTGTATGTTTTGGATTCATAAGCAGCCTGATCCTATGCAGAGTTTGGCATGCCTAACTCTACATCAAATTGAAATGTTTATCAAGATGTTAAAGAATATGGCTACTGTGGCAGATTCATGGATCCCAAATTATGGTATTTTGTCATATTCCTGAATACATCTGGGAACATTTTTATGTTTGAAGGAAACTGAGCTGCAAATCAGGACTTCCCTGGTTCAAATCTCGCTTCTGCCAGGGACTCACTAGGTGATGATACGCATGCCACTCACTATCATCCTCAGCTCCCCAACTGCAGTACAGGGATAACAACACTTGCAGCCAAATCCTATCTGGGCCTTGTGCTACTGGAACTTGTGCTCTGGTGAGAGCTGGGACACCATTGTGCACTTCTGGGCCACTCGTGCTAGTGGCTCCTAGAGGCTGCACTGGTATTGGTATGTTGGCTGTGGGGTGGAGAAGGATCAGGGTGTCCTGGGATTGGGGGGGGGAACAGGAAGCAGGTTGGAGGGGGTGGACCTTCCCTGCTAAATTGAACACCAGATTTTATACCTGACTTTCTAGCCTCCTTCCTCTCTTCGAACGTACACCAGCAAAATAGCTGATGTGAGTTTGAGGAGACCAATAGATGGCCAGAAAGCCTAACCAAAGGTAAGTTAGAAAGTTACTTACTTTTGGTTGGCCTTCTGATTGTGCTCTTCCCCATCCCTACCATAGCATGCAGTGTGCACACTGTTGGCATAGCTGTGCCATGTGTGGATTGGGCTGTTGCTTGTCTTACAGAGCTATTCAAAGACTGTATCAAGATAATATATGTGATGCTCTTTGCTATAAAATGTTATTATTGAGCGAATGTCATTCCATTCGTTATGTAGTTTTAACGTTCATTTAATGGCTTTCCAAATTTGCCTACTTTTAAGCATAAAAACAATAATTAAATACAGTGGAGCTGCATCATACAAAAGGGCAATGTTCCAAGATTGGAGTATAAAGTCAAAATCGCATATACTATGCTACAAATTGCCTTGAAAGTCTGACTCCTGGAAAATGCATACTGTGTCTTTAAAAATGAGACACATAACAGGCAAAAACAGCACCTTCATTCTCCTATCTCAGGCTCCCTCCAAGGCATGTATTTAGTAAGCAGAACAGTGGGCAGAATCCCCTGCAGCAATTAACTGCAGGTTTTTTGTTTGCCTACCCTGCAAAGTTGAATTCACACAAGCCCAACTGTAAACTTTGCTCAATAAAATAAAAATCAATTCAAACATTTTTTAAGTATCTATAAAAGAGAATAGCAGCATAAACACTGCATGTTACAATGAGTGCTATAGTGTTCTTTGGTAAGGAAATCCCACTATTGTATTATTTCCGTGGTCATAACCTCGAAGGGCTTTATGATGACAGTATCCATCTGGTGTCTAGAATAGAGGGCAGTCCATTAAATGAGCTGCAAGGTTATATTGTGTTGATGTGTATATTGTTGGGGGAGGGGAGTTTTAAAAGCCAAACTACATAAAACTACTCATTGTTGCTGTTTGTTCTGCTGCATGGTAGTGGTAGTCAGAGATGAGGGTTTTGCCCAGGGTGTTTTAATAGTGAAATTCTAGAACTTGTATATTGGGATTACTGCATGGCTAAAAATAATTGCTCGGTTGGGAGAAAAAGAAAATCCGAGATAAGCCTTT
This sequence comes from Lerista edwardsae, assembly GCA_029204185.1. Taxonomy (NCBI): domain Eukaryota; kingdom Metazoa; phylum Chordata; class Lepidosauria; order Squamata; family Scincidae; genus Lerista; species Lerista edwardsae. The sequence goes on from JAJKFI010000003.1 coordinate 19,769,762, forward strand.
GGACAAGCTACAGACAGCCTTAAGCTTATAGTTTTATGGTTTGCTAGTAGTTATTTGTGTGAGGGCGCAATCCTAACCTGCACTGGAACAGGCAGGTCAGCTGACACAAATTTGGTTGGCATGGGACCGACTTATCCATTGATCACGGTGGCAGTGCTTGGCTGATGCAGCTGCCTGTGGTGGCCCAGCAATTGTTGCGCTTGCACGCATGTGCTTTATGGCACATGCACAACAGCACTGGGCTGACACAAGTGTCTTCTGTGAGCCCAAAGAGGGGTAGGATTGCCCTGGGAGTCTGTTTTATCTGTGCAATCTGTTCAGTTGGTACTAATATAAAGTAGAATAGTATCTATTCTTAGTAACATCATCAACCCAAGTACGTATGCATGGAGTGGCAGCCTTACATACCGTTAATCCCTTTTACAAAAGTATATATGATGTAGACATCTTCTAGTTTCGGAAGGTGCTGCCCTACATATTGTTAATTCTCTTTACAAAATATATATGATACAGGCATCTGAGTTTCAATAACTGCTTCTCAGTTCTGCAATTCTGCCAGACTCCAGCCTTTGCACATGACCAAAACAATGCACAGTTTTTTTTAAAAAAATACATGGACTTGTAGTACTAAGGATATACGTGAGGCATTTTTGCTTCCATTTCAGTATGTTGTTATTGCCTGTCTTGAGCCTACAAGTCCAAGTTAATTTTTAAATAAAAAAAGAAAACTTTGTTCTATTGTTCAAAGAAGAGAAGCACTCTGTAAAGCAATACTGAGCACTACTTATTATTTGGGCGCCCACAAAAAATGGCATAGTGATTTGTTCTGAAAAACAGAAGCTTTTGTACTATTTGTAGCTGATATGAACACATCCGTTGTTCCTAGGCTATACATAGCATGTAATCTGGTTCTGCAGAGGATCAAAGGCCTGTGTCATAAAAATAAGCCCAAGCATTTCTAGTGCTCACAAATTGGTATAAGTGCCTTTCGATAAGAAATAGTAGACAAATTCACTGACCATCCCAGCAACTAAAGTACTTGAACTTAAACTATGTGTGTTCTACTATTACCACTCAGGGTTTATGTAGTGCCAGGTATGTACCATATACTGTTCAGAATACGTCCAAAGTGGTTGTCTGTCATTTCTGTTAATGGTGTTGCAAAGAGAACAAGAGGTAAGGCACAAATGCCTCATGTCTTCTATTCCTCCCAGTCTCCTTTGTCTGAAAATAGACCTTTTTGTATTTCTCCCACTTGGGAGGTAGGCAAGTTGTTCCCATATTCAGTGTCCATCCAAATTTGATTTTAGATATTTAGAATGTAAACTGCCCTCTGTAGATAGCAGCCTTTTCATCTATATTGTTCAATATGGTTTGCCACCTCCATACAATAAGGCACCTCTGTTTCTGTGTTGTTATTTGCATAAGCACGTACACTAGAGCAGGAGCAGTCTTCTTGCACTTATCTTAAAACTCCATTGTTGAAAGGGCTGGTGGCATAGTGCCTTTCATTTTGGGCCCACTTCTCTAGAACTGCCTGTGTGGCCTAGCTCAGGAAGGCATTGGTGTTGGCCCTCCAAAAATTTGCAAGGTCCACCTTATGAATATGGTTCTGCTTGTGTTGCTGGTTTGTAAATTTGATCAGAGGTGAGCAACATAAAGCTGTCAGGCCCTATCAAGCTGTTATGGCTTTCCTCTGGCTGACCTATGCAACCTACACTGCTGCTGTGGGGTTACTTGACAGCAGGCCAGTTATTCAGGAGACTTGGGTTCTTTGAGGGCAGGGAAAAAAGAATCCTGGTGGGATTGTATGTGTTCCATTATATAAGAATCCATTATATGTGTTCTGTAAACTTCCTTTTACACACACCAAACAACTGATTTTTTTTCTGTGTTTGATCTTATCTAAATAGACATGCTTTAGAATAAGTGATCTGTCAAACACTACTTTGTCATTGTACTGCATTCATATTTAACACTGGCTTTTATTATCTAGGTATCCATATTATGTGTTTAGGATTGAACTCTAAGCCCTATTCTGCAAGTAGTTTACCTGCACAAGCCTTACTAAAATGAGTGGTTTTTATGATGAGAAACTCTGAGGTTACATAGCTTTCCTTCTCCTTTTTTCCTAAATACAAGCTATTATTGAAATACTTACTGTAGGTGCCTAATTTACAAGGTGTCTGAACTAGACTTCAGGGAGGATGCTGTTTTTAATTGCCATCTACAACAGAAATAACCGGCAGGAATTAACAAATAGGTCACTAAGTTCTGCATCTGGACTCTCTGGGTTTTTTACTCTATTTTTAAAAAATGCAAAGTTAATTTGGAGGTCTTAATTTTTTATTTCTCTTCAGACTGATAAGCACTAGCAAAGAAGATAAATGGTGCTTGTCCAAAAATGCTGAAAACATTTATTTAGGCTGCAGTCTTTTGCAGAATTAGTTTGCTTAATTCTGATTGAAATCAACAGGATGTAAGCAGCTTAACTGTGCACAGGATTGTAGCCTCACATGTAATGCTGTGACTCGTTTCCCAGTGCAGCTTGTTTATACAGACAGGGTCATTGCTCCCTTACTTATATCTGGTGCCAGAAAGAAGCAAAATAAATGCAGAGTCCTCAACAAGACAATGCAGTAAGTGGCTTAAAAACGGGAACTAATAAAATATTTTATTTTGACAAAATAAAATCTTGTCGGAAGTGGTGTCTGGGAGCCAACTTTCCCATCTTTTCCCAACTTTTGCACTCATAGATCAGAAAGCACTTCTGCACATGCACCAGGAATATAAAGTTCTGTATATACTCATGCATAAGCCTAGGGCAAGAATAATAGAATTTGCTATGATCCTTGGGTACATTTAGGGTAACATAGGGGGGCATGAAATTCTTTGAAAATGACTTACCAGTAATTTTTCTGAGGCAGCAATAGACAGCCAACCAAAAAATGGTGCCATTTCATTTTCATTTGAGGCAGCACAGAAATGGAATTATTCTCTAAACAAGAAGAAAAAGAGATGACGGTGCTTATGGGAGTTTTAGGCTTTGTGAAGAATACAGTACGACGCTTCCATAGCAGCAGCCCTCATAATGACTATAATTCCTATAAAGCACCTGCACCTCTCTGCCTGTTTGAAGAAGGAAAATGGCTACTACTGCCATAGTGTGGCACAGACTCAGAAGTTGTATTTGTGGATGTACACAAGATCCTTCACCAGGGAATTTCAGCAGAGGTCACTTTCTCTGGCATACTAATTACAATTTTGCATTTTAGGGTTGTTGTTTATAGTACAAAAAAATCCCTCCTACTAGAGCAGTGGGTCCCAAACTGAATGGAAAAGCCCACTGCTCTATACAGTGTATAGGAATGTTGCCCTAATGGGAACCACAGCCAGTGACCCAGTACATCAAGGGGACCAACAGTAAAATAAAAAAATAAATAAATTTGGGAACCATTAATGGCTTCCCAAAATGTGAGTCCAAGGGTACTACAAGAGTACTACAACTTATTTGTTTGAATGTTATGATTTGCATATGTGTCAAAGACATCAGAAACTATTTTTTTAGTATGAACTCTGTGCAAAGAGATGTGAAAATTGATTTCATATTCTTTGGCACCAACATCTAATTTCTAGATCACCTGGTACCCAGTATTTTTCCAGCCTTCTTTGCCACCTTTAGCAATGACCATTTCCCTACTAAACAAATTGTGTGCGACTGGCGAAATGGTTAAAGGCTCTAGTGGGTTTCTCAAGCATGCTATTTAAGCATCTGTCGGACTTACCAAGTTGATCTTTAATGACATAAACATATTGCACCATCTGTAGCTCTATTTTGAATCCTATCAACCTTCTGATATTATATATCATATGAAGATTATGAACAAGAGTAACTTGTATTTATGTAGTAACTAAAGTAATGATTTCTAGAACTACATACTGCTTGGTTCCTCTCTTTCCCTATGTTGCGTGTCTACGTGATGATGATATATTCTGTTATCTTTAACAAGTTCATGCTGTGAGGGTTATTTTGATTTGCCCTCTCTGCACAGCATCATATTAAACAATGAAGTATCTGCTTTCTATGTTACTTTTGAATGGACGACCCTCATTGGGTTTCAACAGCTTCCCTTTGCGTCTGTGTCACACTATGCTGAAACAAGTCTATTCATGTCTACTCAGAAATGGGACCCTCTGAATTCAATGGGATTTACTTCTAGGTAAGCATGTAAAGCCTTAAGGCACAATCCAAACCTGTGCTGAAACAGGCAGGCTGAGTGGCCTGCACTGTGTCCAGCACAAGTTAGGAGCAGACTGGAATGCAACATGGAGTAAGTGGATTTTATTCCTCTTACCCGTGTCGTGCGCTTGCCAGCCCTAGAGGTCTGCTTGGAGCTGCACCACAATTTTTCAGGCACAAATCCAAGCAGCTCGTGTGATGTTGGTTCAGCCTGGGACGGGTTAGGATCCAGCCTAGGTTGCCCAGGTTGGTCCCACCCCCCTCCCAAGTCCAATCTGCCCCTGACCTTCCCTCCCTACCTCTACCCAAAACCACCTCTGTTCCACCCTCTCCCAACCTACTCAGGCAGGCCGAAATTCGCCTTTTTCTGGTTAGGTCTGGTGCTGCTGGGCACAGCCTGTTTTCAAGTAGCTAAGAACAGGCTTTACAGCACATTTGCAACACTTGGGAGGCAATGCAAGGGACTTGTGCCGGCTCAGGCGGGGAGGGTAGGATTGTGCTGCTCATGAACTGTGCTGGGACATAATGAATTGGAAGAAATGAACCCCTCTCTCTCTCTCTCTCTCTCTCTCTCTCTCTCTCTGACCAATAACAGTAAATACCAGAATTGTAATGTCAGACTTTCAATAATTCCTTCGGAGTTTGGCTTTGTCTAGTATGGCTCTGAAGAATTTGAGGCCTGTGCAAGTAGTGGATTGCATCCTGGGCATAGCATCCTCATGAGAGTTGTGCTGGTAGAAGCCATTTTCCCATCTCTCCTTCTTAGTAAAGCCTCTGAACCTTGCCCCCTCAAATTCATAATGGGGAGGATAACGCTTCAGAACTCTTCCTTTGCAAGTTGTAAAATAAGCTGGTTTTAGTAGTGATACTTCCTACAATAGATATTCCTTAGTAAGGCTTGCAATCTCAGCTTGCTAACTGTATGAAACTGTGACCTTTTCTAAAAGAAAAGAAACATTGTTACAGCGTGGTTCCTACTTCTCATGACTTTTTGTTTGCTTGCTTTAGTTTTGCAATACTTTGCATGAAATCTTTGCCCTCCGTACAATTATGTCTGCATAATGGTGGTAGAATGAGCTAACATTGCTGTTTTCTCTTTATATGCAGCAGGCTCGCAGATGGGTCAAGGGCTGTGGAGAGTGGCGAGGAACCAGCAGCTACAACACCAGGGATACGCAGGGCAAAGCTATCTTTCCAGAGAGCATGGTAGAAGGATAGCTGCTAACAATGTTTCAAATGCAAACCATCGGAAACATGCCCAAGGAGGCATTGACATTTACCATCTGTTGAAAACGCGGAAATCAAAAGAACAAGAAGGGTTCATCAACCTGGAAATGTTGCCTCCTGAGCTTAGCTTTACTATTTTGTCATACCTGAATGCAACAGACCTCTGCCTAGCTTCATGTGTCTGGCAGGATCTTGCTAATGATGAACTTCTGTGGCAAGGGTAAGTTAATGAGAGGTCATGAGCACCCGGTTGCAACAGGCGTTTAGATGCAGGACTCTTGGACATGCCACTGCCTGGTTTAAACAGAACATCCAATGTGAAAAATAATTACTGTGCGATTGTAGCAAGTGCTAATTAACTATGATTGCATGCTATCTAAGGTTCATGTAAGCAAGTGCTGACTGCTAAAAGTTGTGATGAAAATTCAGCAGCAGTTAAATTAAGGTCTTAAAGGTAACAGAAAGGAGTGCCCGTTCTGGTTATAGACATTTTGGATATTTTTTTGCAAGTGCATTTTGGAAGTTGTTAATATTTATTATTTTTTATCCCAAGAATGGTGTACATAGTTCTTTTGTTCCCCCCCTACTCATAAGGTATGTCAGTTTGAGAGATAGTGACTGGCCTAAGGGTGCCCAACAAGCATTTTGACTGAACAGGAATTTGAACCCACAACCAAACCAAACAACCAAAGTTCATAATGCATACCATTAGATCAACTGGCTCTCTGTACCTGGACTTAATGTAGTGGCAAAGGACCTATACAAGTGACACCTTAATGTCTACCTCATATCTGAAACACTACGCTCCCAGCAATGGCCCATCGTAACTGCTTCCACACTGCAAGCTGTTCAGCATAGCAATAATGAATACTATTCAGTTTTTTTAAAAAAAATCTCAGGTTGCTAACCCTAAGGCCTATTTAATTCTGCTAGTGTGAATCGTTTGATGAGCAGCTCTGTGGAGTATATGAAGTTACTAGCTTGTCCTTACCCGGCATTGCCCAGGTATTTATGTATCCCAAGCTTCTATTAGACAGGAAAAGGAATGAATTCTATCTATAGTGTAAAATCGAAGTAATTTTATGTATAGGGAATAAAAGTATAAGTACAGTGTAAAAATTATAAAGTAAAATCTTTTATAAATTCACTATAATATTAATTTAACTCAGAACTTAATTATAAACAACATTTTTAGTTTTACCTCCAGGATCAAGAATACATAAATTCTTGGGTGAACCCACCCTTGAACAAGCAACATAAAGTTGTCTATGGGAGAAACATGGGGGATCTCAAATCCACTCCGCAGTACTTAACAGAATGCCCCTGTGACTTGTTAATCGTGATTGAGAATGCAGGTTTCACTGGAAATTGCAATCTCTTAAAATTAAAAGGGAGATGCATCAGAATGAGTATTATCCATGGGATAAAAACTGTTTCACCCTCTCCCTTTCTTGTTAAGATAGTCGCTTCAATTAAAGTACCCAGCATCTTCTTGACACACAGCCTTGTGCCATTGCAAAGTTTTGGCGGGTCAGGATTCTGTAGTAAAATAATTGGAGATCCCACTGTAAGTAAAAGATGATGTGGTGGCAATCCAGCCGGATCAAGTGAGTTTAGGAAGTCTGATGGGAAATTGACGACCTCATAGGCATCTACTACGGTATCGATAGCCTTGTATTCAGTGACTACATCTGGTAACATGGCAAGTATTTGATTGGAGTCCAAGACCGGGGCCTAATGATTTCTAAAAATTTCCAGAAGGTTCTACAGAGTTCTATTTGTTCTATTCGACTACACTTGGGCTTAAATGTCATCAGGACTGTCACCAATCAGATTAGCGACCCCAAAAACTATGGATTTGACACTAATGTCGGTCATTTTGGACATTTTATTTTTCACCCCTTCTCACCCCCCATGCCGATGGGGGCTGAACTTGGACTTAAACGGCATCAAGAGTGTCACTGTTCACCTCAGCGACCCCGAAAATTATGGATCTGACACTATCAGTTGTTTTAGATTATTTTTACATGTCACTGCCTTCCCACCCCTAGGGGTGTCTTACCCCCGCAGTATTTCTTTCCAGAGTGTAAGGCATATATGTACCAAGTCTGGTGAAAATTGCTCCAGGCATTCCAGCTTAGTGACCCCGAAAACTATGGATTTGACACTGTTGGTCATTTTGGACATTTTATTGTTCACCCCTTCTCACCCCCCATGCTGATGGGGGCTGAATGTGGACTTAAACGGCATCAGGAGTGTCACCGTTCATCTCAGCGACCCCGAAAACTATGGAGTGAACACTAATATCGGCCATTTTTGATTATTTTTACATGTCATCCCCTTCCCACCCCCACCCCTAGGGGTGCTAGGTGTGTCTCACCCCCACAGTATTTCTTTCCAGAGTGTAAGTCATATGTGTACCATGTTTGGTGTAAATTGCTCCAGGCATTCCAGAGTTATGCTGGAACACACACACACACACACACACATACATCCATTTTATTTGTCACCCCTTCTCACCCCCCATGCTGATGGGGGCTGAACGAGGACTTAAACGGCATCGGGAGTGTCACCAATCATCTCAGCAACCCCGGAAACTATGGATACGACACTAAAGTCGGCCGTTTTCAATTATTTTTACGTAGCCCCCTTCCCTACCCCTAGGGGTGCTAGGTGTGTCTCACCCCAACAGAATTTCTTTCCAGAGTGTTAGTTATATGTGTACCAAGTTTGGTGTAAATTGCCCAAGGCATTGCAGCTTAGCGACCCCAGAAACTATGGATTTGACACTTAGCTCGGTCATTTTGGACATTTTATTGCTCACCCCTTCTCACCCCCAATGCTGATGGGAGCCGAACGTGGACTTAAATGGCATCGGGAGTGTCACCATTCATCTCAGCGACCCCGAAAACTATGGAGTGGACACTAATATCGGCCGTTTTCAATTATTTTTACATGTCATTCCCTTCTCACCCCCACCCCTAGGGGTGCTAGGTGTGTCTTACCCCCACAGTATTTCTAGAAGTGGGATGAGTTGTGAAATCTCAAATCAAACGGGCATCTCTACGCCACCATCAGCGTGCTGCGGATATTCTATTTCCAAGCACTGTATCTTGCACCCCTTCTCACCCCCCCATGCCGAGGGGAGCTGAACTTGGACTTAAATGGCATTGGGAGTGTCACCGTTCATCTTGGCGACCCTGAAAACTATGGATTCGACACTGTCAGCCGTTTTCCATCATTTTTTCATGTCACCCTTTTTGCACCCCCACCCCTAGATGTGCTAGGGGTCCCTTACCCCCGCAGTATTTCTTTCCAGATTGCAAGACACACACACACACACACACACACACACAATTTTATATATACACACACACACACACACACACACACACACAGTAGTGTCATCTACTCCCCAGTAGACGGTTCGCTGGGCGGGAGTAGGGAGTGATTGACAGTCCGTCGATTCACTTCCGGTTTCTTCGCGTGCCCTGCGCGGCTTTCCCTCGCCTCGGAGGGGGCGCCTGCTCGCCCTGGGGGATGGGTGGGGGGCGCGCCGGGTGCCTGGGCGAGCAGGCGCCCCCTCCGAGGCGAGGGAAAGCCACGCGGGGAGCGCGAAGAAACCGGAAGTGAATCGACGGACTGTCAATCACTCCCTACTCCCGCCCAGCGAACCGTCTACTGGGGAGTAGATTACACCACTGTGTATGTATGTATATATATAATCTTAACTGGTGCATGTGTGGTAGCTCTCACTAGTACAGGGCTTTGAAGTGTGGCTCTGCCAAAAAACCCACACTGATACTGATACAGTATCTATGGAAGTATTGTGCAACTAACTGGAACTTGCATGTCAGTTATAAGAAGAGCCCCACTGGATCAGGCCAAAGGCCCATCTAGTCCAACTTCCTGCATCTTGCAGTGGCCCACCAGATACCTCAGGGACTACACAAGACAACTAGATATGTGCATCTTGTTGCCACTTCCCTGCATTATAATAGGCTTTCATGTCTAATAATTTAACATGTCAAAATAATAATTTTGTTGCAAAAATTGTTCAATTAAATGTTACTGCTAGTAACATAATTTTAAAGTGCACCAAAACTATACGAATTGAAACAACAAATGGAGGTTAAGTCTATCAGCAGCTTGATCTGGAGAAGCCCCTCAGGCTTGACTAGCTTGTTCAGCCCCTGCTTATTTCAGTGGGGTCTGCATCAATGATTCTCAGGGAATGGTTCCTCTGGACTTAATACAATCCTGTCACCAAGCTAAACAGAAATAAACAAACCTTTCTGATGCAGCCTGGACACAATGTATAGAATTTGTCAGAAGTTGAGAGTATTGGGTTATAATCCTGTATAAAGTGTCATCCGTCTACCACCACCCCCAACTTGTATGCCTAGAACTAAACACAGTACCACATTCCTTTCCTGTAGAATGATTGATTTCCTGGAAGAAAAGCTGCTCTGTACTAATGCCTGGTAGGGTTCTTATTTCTAAATTCAAGGTTAGGGTCAACTGTTGTTTACATTACATACCTAGTTGGTTTCTGTAATATTAATGAGACTGTTAGGATGAGAAGGCAAGTACCAGATAGCACCATTAAGCCCTTATCCTGTGAAGGCCTATGTATGCTTTGTGTAAATGTAGCACTTACCTGATTTTGGGGGCCTTGCATCTCTTCTGGTGCTCCTGTACTGATTATAGATTAGAGCACTTTTGGGATCATAACCGCAAGTCAAATGTTTAGTTGTTGCTCTGCAAATCCTGTGTGCTAAATGGCCTTGCTCTTGTGTGCCAAGCAAAATGAAACCTTGCCATGAAAATAATATCTCAAGGCAAATACTTTGGGCTAGTCCCATTAAAGCCTAAATAACTAGATTGAGGCTGCAATCCTATGCACACTTTCCTGATCGTAAATCTCTTTGAACACAATAGGATTTATTACTGAGTAGACATGCATAAGATTGAGTTGTGAGTTGGTTGCAAACTGTAGCCTCAGGGATTTGCCAAATGTGCTCCTGTAATATCTCACAAAAATATTTGGAAGAATTCTTGGGATTCTGATGTTTTATAACATCAGGCTTGAAAATGAAAGAGCATGGCTTTTTAATTTGACACTCAACCTTCTCTTTCTTTTTTGTAGGTTGTGCAAATCCACTTGGGGTCACTGTTCCATATACAATAAAAATCCACCTCTTGGATTTTCTTTTAGAAAATTGTATATGCAGTTGGATGAGGGCAGTCTCACCTTTAATGCCAATCCTGAAGAGGTAAGTGGAATAGGAAACAGGAGAAAATCCATCACCACATAAACAAAAGCTGTGACCCCCTAAGCAAATTTTCATTGAATGAAATCAATTTTTAGTTGTTTCAAACAAATGTTTGAAAGATGGGGACTTCAAAAAGAGTAAACCACTTTGCGCTCATTTCTGTCTCTCATTTTAGGCTTATGATTCAATTTCCTAGCATAATCAAGAAAATAAATATATGCAGTTGTGTAAGTAAAAAATGTTGATAACCTCCAGTGTAGTAAACTTTCTTAACTGGAAATGTGCTGTATTTGATGCTTGGGTTTCATAAAACCATAAAGTTTAACTCTCATAATTGTTTAACAAGGGATGAAGGTGTCTCAGATATAATAGTCTTATAATATTGAGGGCGTGATCCTAACCTAGAGTTAGGCAGCACAAGTCCCTTGTGCCAGCCCAGGAATGTTGCAAACACAGCATAAAAACATGCAGCAGCATCACTGACTCCGAGAGTGGTTCAAACATGCTTTATGGTGCATTTGCAACACTCCTGGTCCAACACAAGGGACTTGTGCCAGCCTAATGCCGGCCTAACTCCAGGTTAGGATTATACCCTGAATCAGTTTTTGAATCCTCAACAGAGGTTTGAAATACTGTGTACAGCATGTATGTGTTTATTGGCCCTTCTTATGTGTTTAGACCTCTAACAGTATTATTCTGGATATGTCTGCACAACAGCAAGTCCCTTTGTATTTGCTGCACTATTTTAAGTATTATAAAGCAGGTTGTAGGTTTAAAAGGTTAACTTTATATCAGCAAGGATGCAGGACCAGACTGCTTGAAACTTGAGTGAATTTAGGCTTCTGTATTTCATACTGGAATTTTCAGAAATTCTGCAAAGCAGCTAGCTTTGTAAGATACACTACATAAATCTCATTTTTGAAATGTGACTCAGGAGTTGTAGGCAGCTATACTGAGATATTAATAGTGTGATCCTATATTTGTCTACTACTTGGAGATAAATTCCACTTAGTTCAATAGGATAATGTACTTACTCCCAGATAATGTTCTGTATGCAAGCTTGCAACTTTAGATATATATCAAAGTGAAAATACAGTGGAGTTGCCAATTTATATATTAGTGCTTTATACCAGGGTGATTATCAATCCTGCAAGAAAAATTGAAGTCAAGTTACCCGAGTCTTAAATCTACTACAGCTATCATAGGTCATATAGTAGACTACTAGTTCTCAAACCTTTTTGTACCGGGACTCACTTTTTAGAATGATAATCTGTCCAGGACCCATCAGAAGTGATGTCATGGCTGGAAGTGACCTCATTGTGATGCCCGAGCCTACTGCTTTCCTGAGAATGCAGCAATAAATTGGATTATTCCAACCGTTTTTTCCAATAGCAAAATGAATCAGAAGGAAAAACACGTATTTGCAACCTTGACACAAGCAAAACAACCACACACTTCTTCCCCTTTCCAGCATCCCATCTGATCATATTTTCAATATGACTGCCCTAGGTTCTTAGCGACCCACCTGAAATTGGCTCGTGACCCACTGGTGGGTCCTGAAACATAGTTTGAGAACGACTATAGTAGACTATATGATGTTTTGATGGGATATGACTCCCACAGTTAACATGACATCCTACACTGGGTAAGCTGTGACTCACTTGTCGTATGTATCCTTTTTATTCTAAGGAGGTACAAGTTACATTGATAATACTGGACCATTAAATGATCCTTTAGCTGTCACACTGTCAATCCATCAGTAAATCTGTTCTGTGCAAGACACTCGGTGCAAGACAAGTGCGATTGCCTGTTTCTTCTGCGCTGTGACTGGAAAAAGCATTGCTGTAGTGCAACATTTGTGTCAGGTGACAGAGTCTACAGTTGTACCCTTGTGCTGGGGCTGCACCAGCTGGCAGTGAAGCACTAGATCGTAGGACTAGGTCATAAGATCCAACTCTCAGGTCATGTTATCACTACTATTAAGTACCTTTTGAATTGTCATATTTTAGTGTGATGGATGATATTTAGGGTTTAAAAAAGAAATCAAAATTGTTTTGGGTGGTATCCAAAACTTTGACAGAGCAGTACTTCATCATCATAAGCTCCCACTAGGAGTGTTCAATTAGCACAAGCTGTCTTTGTGGAAACAGAACAAATCCTTTCAGGAGCAGAAAGTGTCTTTTCATTATGGAAGCAGTTTCCAAGGAAGGAATACCACTCTCCTAAAGGTCAGGATGCAGTCCCATACGCATAAAGATTCCAAAGAGAGAGAGAAAGCTAGGAAATGTAGGAAAATACTTCTGTAGCATGAAAATAATAAAAGAAATGGAACAATCAACATCCAGGTTCAACATCGTATGTCACATGCTCAGTTGGTAATATTTCTGACATATATTTTTAACATTTGGAATGAGTTGTACCTGCTTCAAAAGTGGATGATGTACATATAATGTGCCTTCTTGTATTTATTTGAATGTGACCACATACCATATATAATCGTGTATAAGTCGATGTCATGGATAAATCAGGGGCAAGTTTTAAGCCAAAAATCATGGAATTTGCCGTGCTCCGTGTATAAGTTGAGGGTAAAACTTAGGGGTATCTGCAATTCTTAGAATTAGATAATTTTGTCTAATTTTACCCAACACCAGATTCTGACAAATGATCTACCAGTAATTGTGACCTAAGAACTGTATGATCTACCTATTTATTAAAGTGCAGGAGAAAACAATAAAACAGCAATATAGCAAGCAACTATCAAACCAGTTGATCCCAAACCTTTTAGCACTGGGACCCACTTTTGAAAATGACAGTCTATGGGGACCCCCATGAAGGGATGTCATTAAACAGAAGGGTTGTCATTAGTGACAATGGACAAGGCATGCTGGAATAATGAAACAAGGCACACAAAAATGTTCAAGGCTAGAACTGATTAAGCATAGAGTTACCAGATACAATCTGGGACAGAGTGCCTATACCTTTAACCGTTGTATAGAAGAAAGAATTTGGCAGGTGCAACTCATCATGGAAGGGTTTCAAAAACTACACCTGCCCAAATTCCCTCTTCTATACAAAGGTATAGGCATTCTGTTCCGTTTGTATCTGGTAGCCCTAATTAAGCATATCAGCCTGGATCAACTAATAAAGGAATGTATGTCACCCTAACTAGCGCAATTTACCTGTGTGGGCTGGCTTCTGCAGAGATGATGCCTTCCCCATAAATTGATTTTTTTATGTTCTTGCAAGGAAGAAACAAAAAAAGGAAGAGGAAAAGCTGAAAGCAGCAGCTTATATGGTCCCATCAAACTTGTCTGAGAGCAGATATATTGACATAGAAGCTACTCATTAAAATGCTCAGGCATTTTAGGCATACCTGCAATGACTCGGGAGTAATAAAAAAGAGCCTGTTTCTTCCCACTCCCACATAGTTTGCCTCAGCAAACCTCAGCATCATAGCAGTCTGGAACAAAAGAGAGCACAATCCCCACACCTTGAGGTTGCAGGGCCCTGCTGAATTCAACTCACATGTTGCAATGTGACCATTTTGCTTTCCATAAGTCTCAATACTTGTTAGCTTAGAGGGAGGGGCTTCCTTCTCATGTGTTTTTTGGGGCCTACATTCATCAAATCGGGACCATTCTGGCAGCGTATCATTCCTCTTGGCCTGCCCTTTCTGACGCACCATGCCAAGGCCGCCTATTCACAAATAAATGCGCAGTGTGGCTCAGTTTCACTTTCCATAGAATTCCATTCATTTCACTGAGCTGCTTCTGAGCATGCTCAGAAGGCTCTGCAGCTTAGTGGCTTGCAAGGAGCCATGTGACAGGCAGCAGCACTCACAAAACAACTTAGGCCTTGCTCCAGCCATCTTGTGAATGAAGGCATTTACCGTATTTCCCTGAATACAAGTTCCCCTGAATATAAGTCAATGTCAGGTTTTTCAAGGCAGTTTCTAGGCATAAATTTCTTGACTTATACACAATTATACACGATACACATCAGAACATGAAAATTGCTGTTTTAAAATAAAATGAAAGGCTAATAATACATTACTTGGCTATAATAGATGGCTATAGTTTCTACTTGAAGCCAAGTTAGGAGATCTGAATACATATGATTGCATAGGAATTTTACATCTAAAACATTTGTGACAATTAAGGGGAAGGAAAAAAATGTTTGTTGAGGTAATCATGTTTCCTGCTGCTTTACCGCATATAAAATCTCAACCATAGCTCACTACTAACGTAATTTATTTGTGTATGAGTTAGATTCAGCATCTTGAAATGTAGTTCTGAATATAAAATTTCAATGTAATGGTTCTTCATAATTGTTAGGATTTACTCCATCCAAAACACTCTAGTTAAGCAGAAAGAGCAAATCTTACATATATAAAAATTTCTTTGTCCCAGGGAGTCAATTACTTCATGTCCAAGGGAATACTGGATGATTCACCAAAGGAAATAGCTAAGTTTATCTTCTGTACAAGAACACTAAATTGGAAGAAACTGAGAATCTATCTTGATGAAAGGTAACTTGATCATGGTATTCCCTTATTTATTATAATCATATTAAAATATACTATTGAATAGTGGAATGTTAGTAATAGCAAAATAAATAGTAATTTAGTTTTGATATTGCTCAAATTATTTCTATTTTCAGCACTGTACCAATGAAAGTAAATGCACCAATGTACTATTTTGTAAATGAGTTGCACCAACAGAAACCTAACTTTAATTTAATTTTAATCTGTGTTATGGATGATGCTATTTTATGTCTGTATTCCTCTTTTCTGTTATGGATCAAATATTCTAAATACTCTACTCCTTCAGTCATGTATTATGTTACGTATTATGTAAATGTTAACATTTCGGCGGGGGCTGAAGACCTTTTTATTTAAAAAAGCTTTTAATTGTTGACAGGTTGACTGGCTGGGGTGTTATACTTTTATGATCCACAGGGTTTGGTTTTTTAAATTTTATTGTTGTGTTTTTAATTTTGTTTGAATATGTTGTTTTAATGTTCTTTTATAGTGTTTTTTAATGTTAATTTTTATAGTTTTATGTAATGCCGCCTTGAGTGCCTTCGGGCATAAAGGCGGGGTAAAAATCTTTTAAATAAAATAAATAAATAAATTGCATTTGTCATCCCCCCCCCGTTGTAGCATCACCAAAATTCTTTCCTTTAGTAATGTAATGTAATGAGCTAGTGTCTACTGCTTGTGCTGATTCTTGGTTTTTGTGCTTCAGCAAGTTCAGATATGTGGTGATTTGCTTTTCAAATAGATTGTCCATATATAGCAGTGGTTCCCAAACTTACTGGGTCAAGAGACCCCTGCTGACTCTTTTTCACAGGTCAGCCAGGCCACCAACATCTTGGATCTCGCAAGACCCAATACGGTGGCACCCAAATGTTGCAAGATTTCATGAGATCCAAGACAATGGTGCCCAGGGAAATAGGCAGGTGGTGCCACCAGGGACATTTGATTGGTCTTTGAATGCTGTCACTTATTATGGTGATGCTTGTTGTGACTTGCTTTCTGCATTTTATTTATTTTATAATCACTTTCTCAAATCTGCTGTTTTACTGCACACTTGCTTGGAAGTAAGCCCTCTGAATTTCAGTAGCATAGAACTGTGCCTAAAATTTGACTGCAAACTGTGTTGGTAACATTGGCCAGTTCAGTAAGTAATGTTTGGTAATGATTCATGTAATTTGCTCAGCACTAATTGGGAGTTGCTATGGTGAAGTGTCCCAAGTGTTTAAGGATACACACAGTCCCAAGATCAATTCTGGTTTTAAACAATGGCAACTTCTGAAATCTGAAGACCCAAGCAGTGAACACATGACACTATTGCAAGACAGTGTTTCTAATGTCATGATTGCAAAAATTGCTCCATGCATGGTGAAAGAAAACAACAAAAATTACAGTATTATCCTTCATTTATGCACCAGTTTGCATTGCCAGCTTGTGCCAAGCACTTTTTCGAGTTGATTAGAGTTGGGATCAGTTCTCATGGCATATTTTTGGCTAGTAGGATGATCTCTGTTGTTACACTTCATAAAGGTGCTTCATCAAAATGCATGAATTACTCATTACTGGCTCAGTGATAGCCTTCTGAATTGAATTTTTCAGGAATCCAGCTTCACTTTCTTCATTGGGTACATTGTGCAGATGGCCAATTGTTTTCAAACAATATTGTTTTAATGTACTATATATACATCTGTGAGAATCATGCAAAGAGCCAACCTGTGATTCAAAACAGTATCAGATCTGGTCCTTACGTGGCCTATGTTTTCTATTAGCTCTTTATGTTCCAGTTCTGACAGTAATCAATGAACCTAGACACGTTTTTACAGATTGCCCAGTATGTTTATTCAACTATAACTAAAAAGGATTATTGCATTTTACCTTTTGTATTTCTTTGCAATTTTTTATTGTATTGCATCATAGCTAAGTTTTGTTACAATACTTTAAAAGTAGAACTGTGCTCTTTGCCATTCTTTAGAAATGAATTAAAATACATTTTTGCGATTTGCTATAAAAGCAATATGTTTTATAAAAACATCCTTTTCCCAATGCTTTCCCTTCATCATAATTCTTTCCAGTAGTTTAAAGTCTAGTAGGCCCAGGTAGGCTTCTATGTTCTGTACACTGCCAGTCACAGTCATAGTTCAGTGTTTATATATAGCCTGTATGATGCTTCTTGTTCTTGTATGATTCTTTGCTTTAAACACAGTTATTTATTTGGATCAAAAGGTGACTTGAGGAAGCCAAAAGCACTTCCACCATGCAAAGTGTTGCTGACTTGCCCCTACCTCCTGCAGCTTCTTGTGCCACGCTCCATTCTAATATAGAGATTTCCCAAATTCCCCACCCCTTGGATGTACCCTTGTAGGAGCAGAGTGGGGCAGTGAATTGGCAACAATCCAATACCTTGCCTTGACTGAGTAGCAATGCTTATCATTTACCCAATAGCACCTTTTGGTTCCAAGCCAATGGAAGCAGGCTTTTAAAAAGAAAAGGCCCAGATGTTGTTTCTAAATGCTTAATATTTACAGTCTTGCATAGTGTTTAAAAATGCTATTCTCTGTGTCTTTTTCTTTTCTCAAATTAGGCGAGATGTATTAGATGACCTTGTGACGCTACACAACTTCAGAAACCAGTTCTTGCCAAATGCACTAAGAATGTTCTTCAAACACATTCATGCCCCCGAGGAGCGAGGTGAATATCTTGAGACTCTTATTACAAAGTTCTCACACAGATTCTGCGCTTGCAACCCTGATTTGATGAGAGAGCTTGGCCTTAGCCCAGGTAAGAAAAGATAGAATGTATCAGTTTTGCAGATGGCTTGGAATGTTACCTTATATTCCAAATTAAGTCTAGCTATATTTTTCTTAAAACATAACCTGCTATCAAGCTCTTCAAGACACTTACATCTTTTTTTTTATTCTCCCTTTTCTTCAGATGCGGTCTATGTTCTATGCTACTCTTTGATCCTGCTTTCCATTGATCTTACTAGTCCTCATGTGAAGAATAAAATGTCAAAGAGAGAATTTATCCGAAACACACGCCGTGCTGCTCAGAACATTAGTGAAGATTTTGTTGGGCACCTTTATGACAATATCTACCTTATAGGCCACGTGGCTGCCTAAAAGAAGCACAATTTGCTAGGACTTAGACTTCGTAGTTTAACAAGAAATTAAACTTGCCCAAGGAGGGTTTTGGTTTTTTTAAGTAGATATGGGGGTTATATTAGTGCTGGTCATTCTAACCTCTGTCTGCAATCAAAATGTACGCAAGCAACCTTTTTTTAAGCAATTTACCATGGGAGCCGAAGAAATTTTTGCAGATTTTTTTCTTAATTTTGCTTACAGTATGCACAAAATATTGCCATTAGTCTGACACATTACCATTTCTGAATGTTAAACTGATATTATGATTTTAAACTGACAAGATGGTGGACTTGTGCAGTAAATTTGCTTGAAAACTTTAACCAGTTCATTCTTTTTTTAAAAAAAAAATACCATGTAATGTGTACATATTTAACTAAAGAGATTTATAATCATAATTATTTTATTGTAAAATATTTTAACTAAAGTGTTTTTTTTTTCCTGTTTCTCTCTAGTTTTATGACTTTTGTAGTAATTTCTTTACATTGTGAAGCTACTCTGGTTAATATTGTTATTACCTATTTCTATAACGCCATTCTTGTACATGGTGCTCTACAACAGATGGGATGACAGGGTGATGCCCCAAGGGGCTCTCAATCTAAAAATGGACACAAATGGAGGATTTGGAAGTAGGTTGAAGGGGAGAGAATATATGATTATTGCATGTATGCATACTGTTGCCGTGACTTAAAGGAATCGGGGAGTCATGCCAGAGGCTCCCCAGAAAAGGTAGGTTTTCAGGAGAGAATGAGAGGAGTTATTATACAGGAGATTCCAGGCATAACAGGAAGAAAGTGTGAATGAGCGGAGCTGTTTTGGGGAACAAATATTTGGCTACCACCTTCAGTTTGGCAGAACTGGGTCCCAGTTTCTTCTTGCTTCAGTTTTTAGTGCCTAGAAACCTGACATCTTTCTCCAACTGGACTTGACTTAGCTTTGGGTGCTCTCAAAAACTTTGGAATAGCAATGTTTCCTAACCACCGAAAAGAGTGGAGATTATGAAAGAACAGATCTGTGTGGTTACATAAATCTTGTTCATTTCACTGGGGCTGAGGCAGGAGTTGAGTTATATCTGTAGATAGGAACTAGAAGTCCCTTGCAAGGTCCATCACCAATTTCCATGAAAAGCCCCCATTGCAGTTTCTTTCCAGATCAAGCATGAGGGTCTGTCAGCTCTAAAGAGCAACTTTTGAAGCGACTACAGGGGCTGGTGGAAAAGCCATGTTTTATGAATAGAGTATTAGTAATTTATTTTCTGCCCTATAGGTAGCAGCACTATAGGTAGCTTTGATGCACTTGCATTTTATCATCACAAGCACCTTCCATGTGTGAAAGGAGCTTCTGCCAATGAGGTGCTGCTGCATTAAGGCTGCTATCCTTGATGTCCAATGAGTAGGGAGGGTGCAAACAATGTCTTTGCTGGCACAGCTGACATACAATCCTTTGATAAGTGGAAAGTGCCTATTGCCTCTGACACTAATCTCATTTTTCTCACTTTTTGGTTATAGCTGGTGTTCATTTGTCTACAGAATTCCACATGTTAGGGTAGAAAAGCCACTTTAATTGCACGGAGACCTTTAAGCATTTAGTAAACTGGCACTGGTTGTTGTGTCTGAATTGGATGATGGAATACAAAGAGGACAGGACTCCTGTACCTCTGGTAGTAAAGAGGGCTGTTCAGCAAATGCAGTTCCTTTTGCTTCTTCGTGACCATTTCTTACATGACTGTTAAGACTCAGGAGTTTAGTCATTCAGATTGTTTGAAGTTTGTTGTGTGCAAGATGAATGTGTAGAAGGTATGTCTATTTTGGAAAATGGTTGTATCTAAAAGTCATGATGTATCACTGTTGAAACAATTTAGTTATGATTTAATATTTTGAATCCCATTAACTTCATTGGGATTTAATTTCTTTTGGATAGAACTTATTTTTTTCATAAAAGAATTTTGTACACATATGCAAGTAGTATATCCCTCATGCCTTGCTTTAGTACAAACTTACTAGCCATAAATTGGGCTATAACAGGTGCTGCATTGCATATGACCATGAAAGAAGAGAGTCTACAAACTTATCCAAGATGTGTATAGGCAGCTACAATGAGTAATATATATGAATTTCAATTAATTATAAATTCAGTGTTAACACCACTCAATATATCACATATATTTTAAAATTACAGTTCCTGATTCCAGAGCTACCATCAGCTTTCTCAAAACATCCTATATTTTAGGAAAGAAACATGAAGAGGCCTTCAAACATGCAAAACACTTTAAAGGGGAAAGATTAAGACATTGTTCTTAATACAAAACAATTCCTCAGATTTTCTCAAGGCTTTATTTAACACAGAGCACAATCCTAAACTGATGTTAGGAGTTCACGGAGGGTGGCTCACCTCTGTGTGCTGGCCTCTCTGACTCTGAGAGTAGTCCAAAAACACTTTATGGTGGCCCTTGTGCTGGCCAAACTTTGCTGGCTTATTTTACGCCGGCCTAACTCCAGTTTAGGATTGCGCCCACAGCTATATCCTGCCTTTCCATTGTAAAAGTGTATAAGGCAGCTTAGGGTAGGTTCATAAAAATAAGCAGTAAAATACAACAAAGCCCAGAATAAAATAGTAGCCCAGAATAAAATTGGCAAACTAAAAGGACATTTTGAAGCCATTTGTAATGAAAAGCTGGGGGGAATGGGATAATTTATCCTAAATAATCTGGCACGTTGTGCGTGCTCTCTCTCAGAAATCCCCCTATACGGTATTCACAAACTCAAAAATGTTTGAGAACCTGCAGGTGTTTAAGGAAGATTGTTTTTAAAATCCTTGCATTGAAACAATGGGATGTTGTGGTCCTTTGTATTGTGATATATTTATGAATATAAATATTTCTTGCTGTATCTTTTTCCCAAAGAATAATGCTTTATATGTTCCATTGGACAATCTACTCGACTTTTGTTTGTTGACTGACTTGGACAAGAAAGAAATCTAAAACTGGGATTACCTCTCAGCCAGTTTAGACAAACTAGAAATGCTGTGCTATTTAGAAGAAGCTAAAAATGTTGCAGGGTTTGATTTGGTTTCAAGACAGACTTGTCTACTTTCTATTTGCTTTTTACTGAAAGGCAAATAAACATTGAAAATGCAGGTTGCTGAATTTGAAATTTTTTTTGTTTTCTCCCCCTCCCTGCCTTTTATAGTTTTAAATAAAAATCTCACCCAATAAGCTTTAGGGTTGATTACCAGCTTCTTTATTGCTTTTGGAAAATTGTATCCTCTAATCTCCAAAGCACTATTAAAATGGACAAAGGACAGACTTAAAGGATTTCCTGTTTCTCCTATGTGCACATTTTGCTTTGATTTTTATGGAAAGAATAATCGGATACAAAGTTCAAGATCTACAAGCAATTAGTAGTAAGTGGGATCAAAATCTGTACCGTTGTAATAGTGAGGTCTATGTGTTACATATATAAATTGAGATGCTGATTTTGACCTATAAAACTTTTGCAAAGGAGTTATACCACCACCACCCCCTAAAAATGTGCCTACTCGCATCTACCTATGCTAACCATTGATAACTTCAAAGGGAATATGAATCTGTTCTTTGCCAGTTTATAAAAACTGTGCTAATCTACAAGTAATTTTTCCCAGATGCAAATGGGCCAGTCTTCCCTAATCACCATAGATCCCTACATCTTTAAAGAATGCCTCCACTCCCCCAGGATCTGCCTTTTTACCATACTACAGTACTTTCATACCACATCTATAGAATGATGGTACTCAGAGGGACCTTTTCCTAGTTGTGCAATATCTGTCCTATGTGGCTCAGCAAATTCCGAGGCAGAGCATTTTTCAGAAGCACTGCAACACCCATAAGCCATACATGGGTTTATGGCTTGGATTAAGCAAGCTTGAGACTTTTTTGAATCCATAATAAGTTGGACTATTTCATTCTGTTGATTTTACTGAGCTTGTTTTACCCATCCTGAGCTCTGGGGACAGAGTAAATTTAAAATTGAAATACTTTAATTAAGGGAAATTAGCAGGGGCAGTGGAAGGGAGCAGAGTCTGAAAATTAGGCTCATCATTAGGTAAGGCTAGAAATAACATTATTTCCTCTCCATGCGTTCATCACAAATCTGTTTATTTATAAAACTCCAAGCCTGGGATATTGGATCGTTTTTCCAAAGGCATTTTCATTTGTAGAAGCGAGCTTTCTCCTTGGCAGCGTTGGAGAGGAATGTTGGATTTAATTTAAAATGATTAATGAGATTTTGTCAGACTCCTGCCCTCTACTGCCACTGCAGTATGTCAGCACAACAACCTGGGAAACCCGGACGCCACTCTGTCGCCCCAAACAGCTTTCCAGGAAAAAATAAAGCTGAATAACCAGCTCCAGGTACTTGTCAATGGTATTGTCTCTGGGCTGCTGACAGTTAAATGCCACGCTCCAATATTTACATGTTCAGAGCAAGGGAACTTGCGATCACTACTTCCTTGTTTGATGCCAATAATCAATATTCAGTAGAATGTTTTCACAAAGTGGGGAGAAAAATTAAGTACTTGTCTGGTGTTCTCCACCCATAAGCAAACATAGTTTGTGTTGTATTATAGGAAAAATCAGACTCTCCCTGCCACTCATAGATTTAAAGCAAGGAGCCTGATGAGGTGAGTTTCATGTGTATTTTCTGCAATGAATGCTGAATGATGACCTCATTTTAGGATATAATATAAGCCCAAGTATAAAATCCTGCAGACTGTCTCTTATGCATCATCATTTTGAGTGCGACACTGTGATCAAAGGGACTCTGGAAGTGATGGAAAACATTACAGGCTGAAGCCTTAAACTACAGTAGATGTGTGTACAGTACATACACATGTATCTTCTTATTGAATAAAGAGGTTAAAATCAGAGCCATTGCCATAGTGGGTAATGGTCACAGCAGGGATATTTTAGCCTCTCTTTAATGTTCAGCTTTCTGTTTCAAGAAAGTTAGTTTCAGTCACTTACAGATAAATAGGCAGTTACAATTCTACTCAACAACTCAGTAATTCCAAGTTTATAAAGAGTTCTGTCCTTTATAAACTTGGACACAGGATGATTGATAAGTACTTGGACTATTTTTACAGGGTGGTTTTTTTGGCAATGTAATCATGCTAGTAAAATAACTAATTGATTAAAACAATGTAAACTTTGTCTACTTGTGTGTCTGATGTACCCACTTTTTTCCCTTTTAATGACTCTCTTGATGATGATTTCCCTCTTAATGATAAAATTTCTAGATATGGATCCTAATTAGAATCTTACTCCATTTGCTAGGTGTAAGTTTCAGGCACTGTAAATACAAACTAATGAGATTGTGGTACTTTAAAATATGGCATGCTGTTTCCTACAACTTCTGAATAACTTGATTGTTACCTGAAAACAAAAGTCCATGGCTTTATATAATGAATGGTTTCATTGATGCTCAGTCTACAACAGTAGTTCCCGAACTTCTTAAATCCTCAGGACCTACTGGCCATTGGCTGCAGCTCCCCATTACATTACCATTTTTTTTTTTTTTGGTGTGGTAAGCCTGGCCTTGGTAGTGCTTCCATTTTTCTCCCTGAAAATACCGTAATTAGGATGAATGAAACTAGGTGCATTTGGTTACTGTGCTAGAATGCAACCCAAGGCAGCAAGAGTCACTCTGAATACCAGAAAGGCTATGGAATTTCCTTCCCAGAGGTATCCAGCTTACAAAGTAATCAAACTGCTACTGCTGCTAGAGAGAGAGAGAAATGCATGCCTAGGTATTGCTGCAAAGGGAGGGGAGGAGGCATGTGCGCAAAAAGCATAAGCAAGAGCTAACCTGTGAATTGTGAAGCTTCACAATCTTGTAAAGTAGGATAGGCTAGAGTATGAATGGGTTCAGATGAGCAAATACACCACGGTTTGTTCAGTTGTAAAAGTGATGTAAACCCTTCACTCTCCCTTCCCTTCTCCATTTATATTTGTCAACATTTATATTTGTGGCTTGTTTAAAGCACAGCTCTGTTGCTCATCTGAACCTGGAGCTCTGCTTTAACTCTGGTTACAATCCATGCTTCAACTGGAATTTAAAACCAGAGTTCAATCTTGGTTTAAAATGCTGGTTTAACCATGGTTTGTTGGCCTTAGCTAAAGCTTAGCTCTGGGTTCATATGAGTCACAGAGCTATGTTTGAAACAAGCCATGCTGTTAATAGATGCAAACATAGGATTTAAGAGGTATAGGCACTCTGTCCCCCATTTGTATGTGCATAACCAGCGATGGGATCTACAAACGACCTGGGGGAACGCTGGGCGGGACTTAGGCGGGACATCCGGGTGATTGGCAGCCCGTCCGCGGCGATCCGCAGCTGCCCTGGCCTCAGGGGGGGCTCCTGCTCTCTGCGGAGGACAGGTGAGGGTCGCGCCGGGTGCCTGGGCGAGCAGCGGTGGGGCACACTAACTGGGGGCAGCCCCCCCCCCAGGCTAGGACAGCTGCAGAACGCTGCAGACGGGCAGCCAATCATGCGGAAGCCCCATGTAAGTCCCGCCTAGCATTCCCCCAGGTCGTTTGAAGATCCCATCGCTGTGCATAACCCTACATGTGATGATTGCTAGTGTCAGCAGCGTGTGTGATGCTTCCTAGAACACCTGAGCATAAGAGAGGCCCCTGTCCCCAAGTTGCTTACAGTACAAAGCATCTGCCACTGCACCTAGAAAGTAGCATTCTAGAAAGTGTTTCATTCAACTTTGCCAAGAATCACCTCCAGTCCAATCCTGTGTGTGCTTACTCAGAAGTCAGCTCAGTTGTGTTTAATGGGGTGGTTTAATTTGCTCCCAGGTAAGCATGTAAGCAGGATTGCAGCCTTAATGTGGATTTTATATGACTTGGTGAAATGTTCTATTCTTAACAGTTGTGTAGCTCATCAAATGCTGTACCAGGCAGCTAGGGTAACCAGAAGCAAAGGAGAGCAGGGCTCCTGGATTTTTACATTGGATTTGCATAGAAGAATACATTGTGTAG
This sequence comes from Lerista edwardsae, assembly GCA_029204185.1. Taxonomy (NCBI): domain Eukaryota; kingdom Metazoa; phylum Chordata; class Lepidosauria; order Squamata; family Scincidae; genus Lerista; species Lerista edwardsae. The sequence continues at coordinate 19,795,197 of JAJKFI010000003.1, forward strand.
GTTCAGTTTTTCATGTGGGATGGTTAGAAGTAGAAGAGTTGCACAGGCTTTAATTTCTTCTTCTACCTAAATCTTAAAAATACATCCCTTTGCTCCAGGGCAGCCTTAAGCAACCTCTGATTTCCGCTCAATTGGTCAGTGTCACCAGCATATAAATCTTTGCTTCTGAGATCCAGGTTTAGTTGCACCCATGAACATCTGCTCTGCTAATTCAAATGCTTTGATATTTACAGGTTAACCACACATAAGTCCAGGAGGAAGAGAAGAAGCACGTCCTTCAGTGATTGCTTGTAGTCTTGTTTTGCAGAGAAAAAACTCCCTGTAAGACAAATAAGATATTTTTAGAACATTTGCTGGATCTGACCAGGGGTATCCTCATTTATCATTCATTTTCCAGCAGGAGCAGGCTGCATGAACCTCACAATAAGGCAACAAAATGAATGACAGTTCCACTTTGTCCTCAGAAACTGAAAGGTCAAGGTATATTGCTCCTGAGCATGAGGGGTTCTATTTAATAGTTATTACCAGTGCAAATCTGATGACAGTGGCCATCATCACACATCATCATATGGGCTGACTTTGTGGGTGCCAGGGGGCAAAGGGCACCCACAGTAATTTTGTGGGGGCTCAGCCCCCCCTAATATCCAGGCCCCTCTAAAGATCTTAGCACCCCCATGCCCGCACAACCCTCAGCCTGGTTGCGTGGGTAAACCTACCCAAATCCTGTTTGGCATCTCTAGTTTGTTGCAGTGCTGGAAGGCATGCATTCCAATGCTCCTTTTCATTGGTCACAAGGCTAATATGGGCCTTGAATTGGTTTTTATTTCTCATAGGTTCCGCCTGTTGCATGCTAATTGGATGAAGTGATTGGGTTGGGAGAATACATGCAAAACTGTTAACTTTTTCGCAGCTGGCCGACAGAATTGAAAAAGCATTCCTGCTTGTGTGCTGTGGCTAGGGGGGGCTGGGGGGCTGGCCTGGGGCTTACTGGCCTTCTTTGTGAGAGATGGCAGGAGCGACAGAGGGCAAGGGAGAGATGGCAGGAACAACAAAGGCCGAGAGATGGCAGGGAGCGACAGAGGGCAAGAGATGGCAGGGAACAACAGAGGGCAAGGGAGAGGTGACAGGAGCGACAGGGCGAGGGAGAGACGGTGGGAGTGACAGAAGGTGAACAAGAGATTTGAAGGTGCCATTTTACTGCTGTGTGGGCATGGATGCATCAGGGGGCATGGCTATGGGTACCCCCAATGTTGAACTCAAGTCGGCTCCCCTGCATAATGATAATGCACATCATTACATTCCCTAATTCCATACAACTAATTGTCCACATCAATAGTGGTATACATTTTAAGAACATAAGAAGAGCCCTGCTGGATCAGGCCAAAGGCCCATCAGGCCAAAGGCCCATCTAGTCCTGTATCTCACAGCGGCCCACCAGGTGCCCCAAGGAGGCATGAAACACAAGACTCTTGCGTCTTGTTTTCATGGAACAGAGCCTAATAAATACATGAAGCAGTAGCCCAAGTTAACAGATCTATACCCACATGGGGTTAGAGAGATGGGGGTGCTGTTACATGTCTGTACATAACAGTCTAATGCGCACAACATAAGAAAAGAGTGATTCATTCACAACAGGCATTATAGTAGTACAGGGAACCCCTAATTTAATGGACTAAGGAGGGGAGGGGCTATCCATTGATACTGAAAATCAATTAATTCTAATTGTTTAATAACCAATGGAGTTCAGTGGCCTCTCTGCAGCCACAAATGGTTTCTTATCATACAGCCATAAGAAAGCCCCGTGGGATCAGGCCAAAGGCCCATTTAGTCCACTTTCCTGTCCCACCAGATGCATTAGGGAGCACACAAGACAACAAGATACCTGCATTTCATTGCCATCTGACAGCACCTGTTATTTCCAAAGTATATGGAAATTCATTACATGGAGGATTCACTGTAATAGTTTCTTTTAGTTGTGCTATGCTCTTATGCATAGCTACAGTGTGTGCACTGCAATAGCAATACAAATGGAACAAAATCAAATTTGCTGATATCACCAGCCTATGCAATTTAGGCTTGGTAGACAGGGTGACCTTGTTTCCCACTACAGCTACAGTAACATAGCTAGAAAGACAGAGTATATATACACACATTTTCCATTAATTTCCTTAAGCCATTTACAATTCTTTAAAAAATAAATCCTCATCAGGCCTCTGTTCACCCTTCCGCTTGCTTGCTTGCTTGCTTGCTTGCATTGGATTACTTGCTTTCAGCACTCAGAACAAGCCTGATACATTCCCCTGCCTTATTCAGTCCTATATATTTGAAAATCTAGCTAATTCATGCCATGGATCCTTAACCCATCCTGCTGACCTGTAGTAACTACCAGGCACCCTTCACTAGTCATAATCATCAATGTATTCATGAAGACTATCCCGGTGGTTACCAAACTGTAGGTTGAGACCTACCAATGGGTCATGAGCCAATTTCAGATGGATTGCAAAGCACCTAGAGCAGCCATATTGATGATATGGAAAGATGCTGGAAAGGGGGAGGGGTGTGTGGTTATTCTGCTTGCGTCAAGGCGGTAAGTAGGCTTTTTTCTTTCTGATTTACTTTGCTATTGGAAAATGAGTGAGAAATAACCCAAGTTATTGCTGCATTCTCAGGAAAGCAGCAAGCTCTGGCATCACAATGACAGCTCTTGTGTCATCACTTTCTGTGGTTCCCGGACAGATGGTCATCCTAAAAAGTGCATCTTGGTGCTAAGAAACACTATACTATACCCATAAACACAAGTGAAAGATTTGGGAAAGTCTGATCGGTTTATAACAGAAGTAAAGAGTATTATTATTATTTTTTAAAGAATCAGCGTTTACTGAGTTGGGCTACAATTCTACACACAATTGAACACATTGGGACTTACTTTTGAGTAGACATGCACAGGCGTGTATTGCTAGTGTTTATAACGTGCAGGATTAAAAGAGAGTTCCTCCCTATATATAGTTTCAAGGTTGTAAAGTAATTTTCTGATTTTTGCTACACAGATAGGCAGGCAGGATCCAAAGAAAGACGGGACACTGCACCCTGAATCGGTTCGAATTCAAACTCTCTCGTTCTCGTCGCTAATTAGCAGAAAAGGTGGTTTGGAAAAGGAAACGCGTTCCTCTGAATTCCAGGAGCGCAGCCGCAGGGCAGGAACACCTCGAACAAAAAGCGAAAGGGCGGTGTGCCAACAACTGCGTTGCCATGGCAAAGGCCCCGAAGGGTCTTTGAAATGCCCCGCGACTGTCACTAGACCTGTCCGTAGCGAGAAAAGAGTGAAGGGCCAAGCCCTCCCCCCCGACGGCACTCCCAGTCGCACCGCATCACACCTCACAGCCAAGCACGTCGCCCGCTTCATAGATCCGTAGCACATAAAGGCCGCAATAATCCAATGACATTTTCTTGGGCGTAAATCCCATTGAACTCAAAGAGCCTTACGCCTGTCTACACGCGTGCATTGTGCACACGTGCATTGGATTGTGCTGAAAGTCTCAAAACGCGGCAGATCTGAGCACGTGCCAAACTAACTCCCCTGTCTCCAGTTGTTTGATGTTGAGATCCCACCCCTCCATCGTAAGACTTAACTGTTCTGCTTATGCGCGCTGACGTTGGAGAAAGTCCGACTCCCCCGTGGGAATTAAATGGCTTTTGAGTAAGAAGGCGGAGGATTAGGCTACACATTGTGAAAACGAGGGTCTTTAGTTACAATCGTTTCTCTCATTGAATAGGGGTGTGTGATGGATCGGGAGTCAGTCAACTCACATCGACCATTGTTGTTTTTGCTGGTTTTCAGATTCTTGATGAGTTCCCCGATCACCTTAACTTTCCAAATCTTAGCAACCAACTTGGCTTTCGCAATGGAAGCGAATGAGTTTGTTTCAACCTAAAAAAGAAAAGAAAAAAAAGAAAAGAAAAGGAATAATGACGCTTTTGGTCCTACAGGGATTTTTGGACACAACACGCCACTTTTTGCTAGCATCTCGGTCCCGGCTAGCAATAAACAAGCACTTCCAAACAAAATTCCGGAAGATTAAATACTGGGTTCAGAGGAAGAACTCCTTCCAAGCAGAGTTCTGAATTCTTAGCCGCTTTGAAGTCGAGTCAGAGTTTGGATTTCATGAATTATTATGAACTATAAGTATATAAATATTTATGCATCCCACCCAGAAGTGAGGGGGCGGATGTGTAATAATTTCCCAATCAAAATATGTCAGATAGTCAAAAACTCCCCCTCCCGCCCGCAAAAAATCTCTTCTAAAAACTTCAGAAACAAGCCAAAACGTGCCGGATAAGATTATTAGAGCACAATCCTATTGCATTTGTCCAATGGGGTTTACCCCAGGAAAGAAAGCTTCTAAAGCTTTCCATTTGCGCCCTCGATGGTTGGAATATAAACAGTTTCTTGCAAGTATTTACTCCATCGATGGAGGTATGGAATTTAGAATATACTGTAATAAATAACAAGAACTGTAAGAATCGGTACACGGCGTAATCTTATGCATGTTTACTCAGAAGCTATTCTCACTAAGGTCAGTGGGGCTTACTCCCAAGTAAGTGGGCATAAAAACCTCAGTCTCAGTATCATAAAAACCTTCATCATTCCTGTTGAGATTCCTTCCTTCCTTATAGTACATAGAAACAGGCTGACATACAAATCCAATTGACTGAAAGGTGAAACAGCTCCTGTTCAAGATTGCAACTACAATCAGAAAATATCACGGGGGTATTAAACGAAAGCCCAGCCTAATCCGCAGAAAGCGTGCAAACACATTCTTTGCATTCAAATCTGCTTCTGTTTTTAGATTGTAACTAAATAATTTAGCTTTGTATCTCATTTTACTATTTGTATTATTTTAATTATGTCCTTTGTTGTAAATGCCAATAAAGGTTCTTTGAATTTGAAAATCTGAAATACCTTACTAGGATCCTAACCCTAATACAGAATATTTTTAAGTCAGCAAAAAAGTAGTGGAAATTAGGAAGAAGCCCCCTTCCCCCAAGAGCACTGGATCCAAAGGGACTTCTAAGTAAAAATGGGGAAATGTAAGCTTCATATATATTTAGGACAGGGGCATGCATGCCTCGGAATGACCTCTACAGTGCAATCCTCTGCATGCTTCCTCGGAAGTAAATCTCATTGGATTTATACTATACTACCAAATAAGCGTGCATAGGATTGCAGTTCGTTAGACGAATCAAAAAACGATCTGTGTCAAGCAAATGACAAACGAATTGAATCTGAAAGTACTGTGACTTTTCAGTTAGCAAGGAATAGGGCATTTTTAAAAAAAGCCCCTCTGTAATGATTTACGGGGAATTCCCCAAACTCTCCCCTCCTTTGACTTCCATTATTCTTCTCTCCGAGACATAACAAACAACGATTACACATTGGAACACAAGCTTGAAAATAGTGAGGTCACGTTACGACAATGGTCTGGGCAGTATTAATGTGGTGTCTGGAAAACGATTGACAGGTGTGTGTGTGTGTGTGTGTGTGTGTGATAGTTAGTAAACAGTCTTAAAATAAACCGAGCTTCCCCCCCCCACTTATATAAAAAAAGGAACATATCTCCCAGTTTCTTATACGACAGTTGTAGAAATAATCAGTTGGCTATTCCACTTCATTCAACTATAATTATTTATCCTTTCTATCGGAAACCCAACTATTTGGATACCACGTAGTTGAGAAAGTCTAGAGAGGATCGGTCCAGCCTGCGTGGCTATTTCTTACGTATTTTCGGTTCTCCTGGGAAATTAAGGATTTTTGCATGGGATAAAACTCGGCAGCGAAGAGCACAAGTCTGGAATATATTCACGTGACAATTGACCAGAATGGAACCCCGCCATAAAACATATAATACGGAAGTCAGTTGCATTGGATTAGTGTTCAGTACGTTTTATAAATGGGTTCCTGCGTGCGGTCCAAAAATGGGAGAATTTAGATGATAGGGTAACTTTCAGCATAATTCTAGGCATGTCTACTTCAGAAGTAAGTCCCATTTTGTTCACGGGACTTCCAGGGTAGCGCGTCTATAGGATTGCAGCCTCAAGTTGCCGGTCTAAGACAATTCTGGAGTAACCTCACAGGTCGAATTCAAATCGCAATACATCTTACTATGAACTTACTATGTGGATTCTAACGCGAGTTGTCCTACTCCCCAGTAGGCAGTATATCTAGTCATTTGGTATAAGTATTTGAATTTAGGTGGTGATCCTATGCATTTGGGAGCAAATCTCAGGGAACAAAATGGAATTTAAAATAAACGAATGAACGTCAATAGATTTGGGCCGTATAAGTCTCCTCTATGACTTATTTTCTTCATCGAATATTGATATCCTCCGTCCATCGTTCGTCTCGATGCCATTCCGTGTGTTTCAAATAGCTTAGTATTTTAACGTTTGAACTTTTAACATCTTAAGTGCAGTACTTAAGAATCTCAGAGAGACTAACTCCTTTTCTTAGTATGACTTCAAACATTTTTGCTTTAAGCAGCACCATACAAAACGTATCCGATTCGCTTGATTACGAAACTCTGACCCTACAAATCGAGCCCTCTACGCTACTGTCTCGCCTACACAATCCTGGAATCGGTAAATATCTGAAGAAACGCCATGTTAAACACATAACAAAAAAATACGCTGGTGGCTCTGGTCAAAGACCAGAGGCTGAGGCTGAAATGCTATGCACCCTCATCAGAAAGTAAGTTCCATTGGATTTACTCCCGAGTAAACACGCACAGACTCCTGCTGCAACCTTGCGTAGACTAGAACTCCCGTCATTTTGAGAAACGGAGGGAGGCAAAGTTAAGCGCAATGAAAAGTTTAGACCCGTGGTGGGAAAGGGGAAAAAATAAACGCCTTGGTTTCGATTCAGTTCTTAACCAGTAACAACTAACTCGAAAGATTCAAGAGGTCGCTTAGTGGCTCATGTGGGTGCCTCAGGACTGGGATCATTATTTTCAACAACCGTCTGTGGTGACCTCTCTTCACAGTCAGGCTGCCCCCTTGATCCTCAAACCTAAACTCCTTAAGGGAAAATTTAGCCCCATTAGTTTCAATGGAAATCAAAAGGCACCGGACGTGTTTAGGCTCGGCGGCCTAAAACGTATCTCTGTTGGTCGAACGATGGTTACGATTTTACTGGCCCTTCCTTTGAAGAGCTCTATACATTTTTGTTGTTGTTGTTCAGTCGCTAAGTCGTGTCCGACTCTTCGCGACCCCATGGACCACAGCACGCCAGGCCTCCCTGTCCTCCACTAGCTTCCTGAGTTCGCCCAATTTCATATTCATTGCTTCGGTGACACTATCTAACCATCTCATCCTCTGTCGCCCCCTTCTCCTTTTGCCTTCAATCTTTCCCAGCATGAGGGTCTTTTCTAAAGAGTCCTCTCTTCTCATCAGGTGGCCAAAGTATTGGAGCTTCAGCTTCGCCAAGAAAACCCCATGGATTACAGAACAAAAAGGCTCTATACATAGGTCTCCCTATTATTCTCACAACAACCTTGTGAGGTAGGTCAGACTGCAGATCAGCGGAATTTTGACGTTTAACCCCCCTTTTTTTTATTGTTCACATTTTAATACCGCCCTTGGCCTTGGGGAGCGTAAGATGTTGTTCCTTTCCTCCTTTTTGTCCTCACAACAACCCTGTGAGGTAGGTCGCCCAGGAACCTTAGTGGCTGAGCAGGAATTTGAACCCAGATCTTCCAGATCTGCGATCAACTCTAGTTCCGCTACAGATCATCCTAGCTCTCTAGAGTGTTGCCGACTCAGTGGGAACTGGAACCCCGTTTCTCCCGGTAGAAATTCAACTCGTTAACTACTACAGCCGAAATGGCTCCACCGATGGACGCTTTCCTTCGTCGTGGAGAAGTATCGCCTGTACTGATAAACTGCGTCACACTGCGCACCAATAGGGGGTTGCCAAGCATTCCGGATTCCAGCCCCACAGATTGGAGATCGACGGCCAGCCTGTAATTTTCTGCGGCAGGTCCTTCGTCGAAGCCGTCCATTGGCTGCTGTGGCCAAACAAGGCGAACGCAAACGATGTGCCCTCTCAAGCCTGGCCTTTACGCATCCCACGGGCGCCGCAGGCAGTGTGCGTGAGTCCGACATTCAGCAATCCTCGGAGCGGCTGCGGCTTCAAGACCCAGCTGCATGCGCTATTAGATGACGTGCCTTCGTTAACGAGGCTAGCAGAGAATTCTTCTTCCTTCAGCTCAGGAAGGAACAGCCGAGCTTGTAAATGTCCAGGCGGACGAATCAGATTCCTTTCTCTCTTGTCCCGGTGCCAAAAACCCCAACAAAGAGAGAGGTTTGCTAAAGATCCGCTCCCATTCCACGTCTGCTCTCTCATCCCACCCCTTTCTACTCTCACCCCCGTCGACTATAACTGGAAATCACGAAATTATTTTACCACAATGGGGTATTTGGCGGGGGCGAGGGAGGTAGATGCGGGACGGATGGAGTGGTGATGGCATTCCTTGATCTTGCAGGCTTTCTTAAGAAGAAAGAAATAGTGAGGGATGTGTATTATGTTGCCCCAACCATGAACAACATGGCGATGCAAGAACCCCACCCACCCCAGTCCGGCCATCATGCCACCACCTTCAGATCCCAACATGATGGTCTAGTCAAGAACACTCAAGCAAGCCAAGGGGGAGTATCTTGACTCAATGACATCAGATATCCTGCAAAATTTGGATGCCTATCTTCCTTATTCTCAGACAACAAGGGTGATATTTCAGAACTGGGAAGAGAACGCTTTGCTTTGCCCTGCTGCTGTGGGTCAGGTTAACCTCCGGCAAGGGATGAGCCTAGTAGATATCAGGCTGAAGACAAGAGGAACAAACCACCACCACCCCTGCCAAAACAGTGGCTAAGAACCACTGCTGCCGGTGGGCACTGAGACAGAACAAGCAACTCTTGACCCAGCTCCAAGCCACCAATGTCATTGAGGTAGAACTAGTTTTAACACTTGAAGGCTAAATTCTAGGAACCTCATGATCCTGATTCCCGTCCTTCTTAAAGAAGGTTAAAAATGATTTTGATAAAGACTCCCATGCCATGTGAATGTAAGCCTAACTGAACTCAGTGGAGATCACTTCTGAGCTTTAGGATTGCAGTGCAGGGCTGGGAATACTCTGCTCATTTACTAGGGAATTAGCCCCTTTGAAGACGGTGGAGTTTGCTTCCAAGTAAACATGAACAGAATTAGGCTGCAAGTCCCATTGAAACTAATAGATGGGTAAGTCATTTTCTGCAGGCTCTACTAGCTTTAAAGATTAACAGCACAAATCTTATGCATGGCTACTCAGAAGTAAGTTCCACTATTTTCAATGGGGCTTGCTAATAGGTAAGTTGGTACATCAGATTGCAGTTTATCTATTCTGCTCTCCCTGCTATAGACCAGCGATTTTCATTTCATGGCACACGGAGAAGGTGCTAAAAGTCTAGGCCAGTGTTTCTCAAACTGTAGGACCCATGACCTGGTGTTGGGTGGGTCACGGAAAGCTGGGAGCAGCCATATTGGAAGTTACAGACCTTGCTTTTGCTATATTCCTTTTGTGTTACCAGTTTGAATTTTCAAGTGAGGGTTTTTTTAAATTTTGCTTTTAGTTCAGTGCTTTTACATACTATTTTGTCCTAATCTTGCTTTTTGTCAGGTATGTTTCATGGTTGTGCAATTGTTGTAGGCTAAGAATGCCAGTTTGTATTCCAGAAGTGTCATTTTATGATGTCACAATGATGGATACTTCCTGCCTGATGATGTCACTTCCAGCTATGACATCACTTCCAGGTTAATGCCATCATTTTCTGTGGATCCTGACACAAGTGCCATTCTAAAAATTGGGTCCCAGTCTAAAATGTTTAAGAACCACTTGTCCAGGGACACCATTAGTTTTTTTGACAGTTGGCAAGGCACTGCACTGTGACCAGGGACATCTCCCAAAGGGCTCACTAATGTATGACCCTTCCGCAAACTCCCATGGCACACATAGAGACCATTCATGGCACACCAGTGTGCCATGGCAAAGTGGTTGAAAATCTCTGTGTATAGACAATAAATAGGTTTCTGCTTTTAAGCTTCTCCCTTCCTAGAAAGAGAGATTTTATATGTTCCATGTTTGGCTAAGGTTACTAATCAGACATATGGTTACCACTCAAGAATATAGTTGTTGATTAAGCACATATGCACCCATTTTCAAACTAAACTGGCAGGGTTTTGTTTTAGCTTGTGGAAGGGAGGGGGCTCTGTCCTCAATATGCAGATCATTAAAATACTTTAGCAATGGAATATATTCGCATGACGGCACACTTTGATTGGTAAGTAATAATTTTGCAGTTGCAGACTTGTGATATAGCCATTCCCTTTGAGACGATGGGTGGCTGCAGGGTTTGTGATGCTCACAACTTCTCTGAGTGTATTCCTTAAATCAGGCACGTGCTGTTTAGAATAGAGGTTTGACAATTGGGGACCTTCCACAAAACGTTGCACTATAACTTCAGCTCCTGGTACTAGTGCAGAAGCCTTACTGCACTAGTGGCCCAATCCCATTGGCCATTTACACCAGCAGAATGTGCCTTCCGCCAACATAAACAGCTTTACAGCCATTGCAAATGCAGCTAGGCCAAATGTAGTATGTGAGGTCTGGCCACCACTGCAAGCAGCAAGCGGCCAGGTCCATGTGAAGGTGGATGCCGGATGTCCACCAGTGCGGGTAAGCAGGTACAAGGCAGTGGAGGAAGCTGGGGAGGAGGTGGGGCTGGGCAGAACAGGGCAGTGAAGGGGGCAGGGAAAAGGACTGATCAGGCACAGGAGAGGGGCGAATTTGGCGGTGGTCTTGCATGCTGGCCCTGACCCACTTCCCAGGCCTGATCTGCCTTCATGAATCAACTCAGACTTGTGCCAGTGCATGTCTGAGTTGACCCATAGTGGGGCTTACCCTGGGCCAAGGGAACTAATGTTTCCTTACCTAGAGGAAGCCTTCAGTGGCTAAAACTCCCTGCGGGATACAGCAATAGTAACCTGATCTGCCCTCCTCCCCATCCCCATCACTGCCCCTCGCAACCGCTCGTTCATTCTGCTCTCCCCCTGCCCGGTTTCACCTCTTGCATGACCCATCCTGCTCTGGGCTGGCCTTCAGCTGTCCACTGGCACACAGAAGGCTGCTCCTGACTCCCATCAGCAGTTCAGCAGTATCCGCCGGCAGAAAATGTTTTGCAATGGCTCCGGTTGTCTCTGCCGGAGCAATGCATATTATGCTGGCAACCCAGATGGCATAGAACTGGGCTGCCCATTTCTCTCTACACTTCTTCCTGAAATTGGGGTGTGGATGTGGGGAGTTATTGAGTGTGGGGAAAAGTGTCCTTTTCCCTTTCCTTCTAAACTCTTGCCGTATAGCTGAGGCAGGTGGTAAACTTTGTGGTGTGTATTTTCTCAATCCTACTTCCTCCTGAAAGAAGATCACATCAGCTGTTGGAGAAGGATAGGCCTGCTTAGCCTCCATTTTAAATCCATCCCAATTCCATAGGTCTTCTAAGATCCCAGATCTCTCTTGGTTGTGTGTGTGTGTGTGTGTGTGTGTGTGTGTGTATTCAGCCATCAGATATTCTTACAGTCACGTCCATATACAGAGCTGTGATTTTAAGGCCACAATCCTATGCACACTATGGGACTTACTTCTGAGTACATAAGCATAGGATTATGCTGTAAGTGTAGTTGCTTGGGCATAAACATAATTCAAATTAGATAATTAATTAGGTTAGATTTTTATCTAACATACATTTTTATTTGAATTTCTTTTTAATCTAAATGAATTTGATTAAGAGGCAGGGTTCCAGCATAAAATCACTCTTCAAAAACAATCTATATTTAGATATGATGAACAACCATAATAGTTTAGTGCTTTTCTAAGCACTCAATAGTTTTTTCCTGGAATCCTTACAACAGCCCTGAAAGATAGTCCTAGATCTATTCTTTTCATATTACAGATGATAGACCTGTAATATGTAATACAGATTGAACTGTATAGATCATGAACTGATAGATCATGGCTTGTTTAAGCCCACCAAGCAAGTTTAGGGCTATAGCAGAACTTGAGCTAAAGGTTTTCTTGCTTGTAATTCATGTACTTAACCACTCAGATATTAGGAGCTTTTCTAGTGTGATGATGAAATCAAACCACTGAAGACTAACTGTCCATTCTTACTTTCTAGTCTGCTGTAGCTCTTGGTTCAGCTATTTTAATATTTTAAAAAATAAAGTGAAATCAGGGGGTTGAAATACAATGATTGCTTGGTAGTTATTTTGGGAACAATCTTGGCTATGTTTTGCAGTGAAATGTAAACCATCAGCTGCATGATCCCTATTAGGTTGGCACTTTTCTTCACAGAGTCCTTTGGGGTTTGCTTGGTTTGAAATGAGAGACTACCCCCATTGCGAAAAGGACCTCAAAGTTTCCACATGTTCTACCCAACACCCTTTTGGCAGCATCTGGGTAGATGGTGTGTGTGTGTGTGTGTGTGTGTGTGTGTGTGTGTGTGTGTGTG
>JAJKFI010000003.1:19817695-19836971 GCA_029204185.1 Lerista edwardsae
TACATACATACATACATACATACATACATACATACATACATACATACATACATACATACATACATTGAGTTCTGGAAAGTGGTCAGGCTTAGAATTTGAAGGACGTCCAAGGAAAGTGTGCACACTGAGGATACTCAGGCAGAACAATCCTAGGTTCATACACGCAGTTTAAATGCAATAGTAATTTTAATTTTCTATCAATTGATGTATTTGTTTGTTACATTTCTATCATACCTTGCTTCCATCATGGAACTAAAGGTGCCTTGCATGGCATTCCCAGATGGTCATTCATCCAAGCAGATCTTCAGCAAGGTGACTATGAGCGCAATCCTAAACTGGAGTTAGGCTAGCATAAACTAAACCAGCAAAGTTTGGCCAGCACAAGGACCACCATAAAGTGTGCTTGGACATCTCTCGGAGTCAGGGAGGATGGCTCATGTCTGTGTGCTGGCCTCTCTGACTCCGAGAGTGGTCTAAACATACTTTATGGTGGCCCTTGTGGTGGCCAAACTTTGCTGGCTTAGCTTATGCCGGCCTAACTCAGTTTAGGATTGCACCCTATATCATATGTCCTTAGTCCTTTTTTAAAAAATGTACAGGCATGCCTCAGTATTCACTGATTTGGTATCCATGGTTTCAGTTATCCATGGATACCATGGATACTGGGGCACATATTAAAAAGATAGGGGAACATTAAACATATCTTTTTTTACATTTTTGCAGTAAAACCACTGATGTTCCCCTATATTTAAAAATGAGTTCCCAGTATCTATGGTTTCAGATATCCCCCTGTGGGGGGGGGGTCTGGAATGAAACCCCAGCAGATACTGTGGCATGCCTTTACAATATTTTGTTTCATGTTATCCTAACTGTTATTCATCCCAAACACTTGGGAAATATTACGATTAATAATTTTTGGTTATGAAAAATATATTCATGCATATAAACATCTTTATATGTTAGTATATATGTATAATATATGTCATTAATATATGTCATAGTATAATATATATCATTATGGAAATATACTTGGTGTTTACCAAATGTAGAGCTATTAATTAGCCAATAGGTATGAGTATCCCATTGCACTGCAAAAAACTGCTCCACTTGCGTGCATCACTAGCTGACAGCACAACAACCCTATGCATGTCTAATCAGAGATGAACTCCTTTGAGTTCAATGAGACTTACTCCCAGATAGGCATGTATAGGATTGCAGCCATACAGCCCAATCCTATCCAGGCCAGCTGCCCATGGAATGTGTGTTGCAGCAAATGCTTTACAGCAGTCATAAAGCAGCTGCCAACAGCACGTGCTGCCTGGTGGGGAGGCTGGAGCAGTCTTCCACACACTGGCGGATGGCCAAAGACCCACCAATCAAGGTAGGCCAGTGGGGGAGGCAAAGTTCGGGCAAGGGCAAAGACAAACAAGGGAGAGGTGGAGGGGATGGAGTGGTGACAGGATGGGGGAAGGGTGGTTTGGACTCGAGAGAGGGGAAGGGTTGGCAGCAACATTATCCTAACCCCCTTCCCAAGCTTGATCTGCCTCCATAAGTCAACACAGACTTCGGCCAGCCATTGAACTGGCTCATGTCCCTGTTGACCCATGGCAGCTGCTGGGGCTTACCCTAGGGCAAGGGAACAACATTACCTTCACCCGAGGAGGAAACTACCGATGCTGAAACTACCACGCGGGATACCGTGTGGGCTGCATAAGTGCAGCTACACCGCTGCACAGCGAGTTAATTAAGGGCCCAAACCTAACCAACTTTCCAACACTGACATAGCTGCACCAGTGGGGTATATGCTGCATCCTGCTATGGCATAGTAGTCACGGAGGCCTCCTCAAGGTAAGGGAATATTTGTTCCCTAACCTTGGAGCTGCATTGCCTTTACCCACGTGTTGGAAGGTTGGTTAGGATTGCAACCTAAGATTGGGCTGTTAATGTACCAGTACTTGACCGTGATTGATTAATTTTTTTGTCTGTCACTAACAACATGCCACAATGGACACCTAGGTGTTTTTGTTCCACCTCAAAAAGCAGGTCATTTCCTTAAATGAGAAGTAGAGAGTAAGAGTAACACTTCTATACCACAGATATTATCTGCAGGAAATAATAGAAACTCCCCTGTAGCTTTTAATTAAATCGTTCAATCAGATAACCTAAACCTCCAAAGCCATATATCGTATTTTCATTTTCAAAAAATGCTGGTTGTGCTCATTGCTCAGAATTAAAATCCCAAATAAAATATGGGAAGGAGGAAGGTAAAGGGAGGTTATATAGTGTTACCTGATAAAAGAAGACAGTAATATTTAAAATGAGGTAAGTGTTGCATCGATTTATGATGTATTTTATCTTCTAGAGAAACCGTAGTTTATTGTGGTGTCATTCAGCTTGAAGCATCAGCTGTATATCTTTCTACCTCTCACCGTAGCTCTAGGTTGAAAGGAAAGGCTTTCCAAAGATGAGATGCATGGTCGGATCAAACGTTTGATGTAATTTTGCTTTGGTAGTTCCCATATATTTTTCTTGTAATATCTTCTGTTGGCAAACATCAGTATCGATTAGTTACAGATATAGTAATTAGACATTCTCTTTAATTTTGGACTTAGAAATTATAAATAGGTTGCACAGAAAATCATCATTGTCAAATAAATGATAGTACAAATACTACCCTAAATGCTAATAAAACATTCTTGGCACATAATCCACAAAGCCTCAATCACATCTCTGGACGTTTCCTTTCTCTTTAATGTTCTCTTTTGTTCTACTATCTTGGGCAGCAATCCTAAGTACACTTCCTATGGAGTAAGGATACTGAGCTAAATGGGACTATTTTTCAGGAAATATGCCCAGGTCTGCAGTTAAGGAACAATCCTTTATTGTCCAACATTATTTTTGTGATGCAGTGGTGGGTCTTGCAATCCATCACCACATCTTGCAATCCTCCAGTGCATTGTGCAGGCTGCCATCATCAAAGTCACTCTGATAGCAGGTGGCTCACTGCCAATGGGGCAGAAGCCAGTAAGCCCCATGTGAGCAATGGCCAGAACAGGTAAAGTCACAGCAGGGGCCGATAGGGAGCAGATTTGGCTGGCGGGCAGGTCAGCAGCAGAGGCAATGGTGCTGTGAGATCCAGAGGCCCCATCCTGGGCCTGCCCCCTTGAACCTAACAGATTTACACCAGCTATTGCAGATCTGAGCAGTAGGCCCACGGGGACTAGGAAGCAGCAGAGGATGTAAGTACAACATTTCTTTATTTAACTCTCCCTGCCATTTAGGTTCCCTACGAGCCTGTGAGATGCAGCAGAGGCTGCATCAGAGATGCTGCATCATGCAGGCTGGCGGAGGATATGATTGGGCTGTTAGAAAATATAAAACTGAAAACTGGAAATGACCTGCATCGTCATTATTAAATTGAATAAATGACTTTCAGAAAAAGCTATTCTCTTCCCCCACCCCACCTGTTAAAATCTAGAAGGAAAATGAAATCTAGCAGGCTATTTTTGCAAAACCTGTCTATGAATATGGTTTATTATAATGTGCCTTTGCATACCTTGTGTGTTAGCACGGGGACACTGTATGTGGGGCTTTGGTCAAGGCAGACCTCAGCAACCTGCCCCTGCCCCTAAGTGGTTCCACTTTTTGGAATGAGACTGGAATTACCTTCTTGGTTGGAAAGTGAAACTTGTGTGGTGGAAGGGTCTAATTTCCATCAATCTCCCATCTCCATCAATGCAGTCAAACCAAATTTGCTTCTTGTATTGTGCCCTATGGGGTAGGTCAAATCTAGAGCTTGAACAGGTCATGTAAACAGCACTGATGCCCCTTCCAGACCTTCTGACAAGAATGTTCCCTATGATGTCTTGAACAAAAAATGAAAAGAGGCATACATTGGTAGTTAGTCTGTTGGAGTGCAGACAACAAAGAGTTCTGTGATATCTTAAAAATGAAAACCATTGTAGCAGAAGCTTCCTTGGGCTACTGGCCACTTCTCACCACATCTGTTATATCTGATTAATAGCACACTCCTAAGCATGCATGGGACGTGGTGGCGCAGCAGGTTAATTCACTGTTGCTGGGCTTTCCGACTGGAAGGTTGGGAGTTCAAGACTGCGTGACGGAGTGCGCTCCCATTGCTTGTCCCAGCTCCTGCCAATCTAGCAGTTCGAAAGCACCTAAAATGCAAGTAGATAAATAGGGACCACTTCGGTGGGAAGGTAACGGGCGTTCTGTGCGCTACGGTGTATAGTCATGCTGGCCACATGACCACGGAAGCTTGTCCTCGGACAAAACGCTGGCTCTACAGGCTTTGAAACAGAGATGAGCACCGCCCCCTACAGTAGGTTGGTCACTGTAGGTTGGTCACTGTAGGTTGGCAGGAGCTGGGACAAGCGACAGGAGCTCACTCAGTCACACAGTCTTGAACTGCCAACCTTCTGGTCAACAAGTTCAGCAACAGTGGTTTAACCTGCAGCACCACCACGTTCCCTATTATATACAAAGTTATATATATATTATATGCAAAGTTATATTATATACTGTATATATTATATATATATAATATATATACATACATAATATAGATAATATATTATTATACATAATATACATAATATAATATTAACATATAAACATATTTTATATTAAAACATAATATACATTATATATATATATATATATATATAATACAAAGTTAGCAATATATGTAAAGATACAAATATAAATAAATATACAGATACAAACAACTTTTCAATAGTTAATACACTAGTTCAATTAACACGATTGAACTTATTACACTAGTTCTCACGCTATTATTTATACTAGTTCTTATTATACTATAATTCATTACACTAGTTTGATAAACAAAAATATTCACTGTCTGTGCATCTTCACATGTTATGATTAGTACTAAAAATAATGGGTAGTTACAAAATATTTGTGGGCCCCAGGTGCCAAATGACCTTGGTACACCACTGCTTTCAGTTGCGGAGAAAGGCAATATATAGGGAATCCGGTTGACATACTGTACTATGCCTCTATTTAGCATACTTTATGTACAGCATTATAATTGGAAAAAACATTTTTTAAACTATTTTGGATTTCCTATTTCAGTTCATTTGAGGAACACATCAAAACAAGGATGGGAAACCTAACAATTATTTTCAGTGTCAATTGCTAACTAGAAAAATATCTCAATAGAAATAAATTCCATTTTTTAAATGGAAAGAAACTGCAAACCTTTCATGTCATTTTTGTTTACTGTATCAGAATTGAAGTTTCTGGAAGTTGCTGCCAAGGAGTCATTGGTTCAGGCATCTCTAAAGCAGCACTGGTTAGCCAATGCTTTGAAAAGGGTGACTTTCTTTTAGCCTTATGACTAAAATAATACCCAGTGGCTCCAGTCCGAAGCCTGGTTAATGCATCTGTCCAGAACACATAATTACTCGGTCATAACATTTCCCCGGCCATCAGCCAACAAACCAATCAGCATTTTTCTCAAACTCATGAGAATTTTTGCTGTGTCAAGTTGTTTGATCTTTAGGTAGTAAAAACAAAATTGAAGGATGCCACACTGGAAGATTTTAATTTAACATATTTTCTCATGGAAATTACACTTGGAAAGGAACACAGTTTTTGGGTGACACAGATGAAACTGAAGTGTTCATTCCATCTTAGATAATTAAAATATATGGCATATTGGTTGAAATTATTTGGGGAGTGGGTGCTTAGAAATTGGCAATCAGATTCCCTGCAATCAGAACAATACACTGTAGAGCTGTTTGTTATTCTAATGAAACAAAATGCACTTAAACGTCACAATTTTGTGAGCTCAGACCTAGAGACCTACAGTTACTTTGATATCCTGAGTTTTGATTCAAGACCACAACAACCAAAGCAGTAAGAATTCTGGATTGTGAGATGTTGTTTGTTGCAAATTTCGAGAGAAGTATGAAGTTTGGGGTCCCACATGTTAGATAATAATATATAATGCCACCTGCCTACAGCAGCTCCTCTCTACAAACCCAGACAGTGCTGGCTAACAGGCTGGAGGTCTCCTTGGGTGAAGAGAACATTTGTTCTCTTACCCTGTGTTGAGCCCCAGCCTGTGCAATGGAGCTCTTTGGATCTGTAAAGAGAGTGAATAGGAGATAATAGAGGCACCCACAGTGTCTTCCCCCCTTTTCCCCACAGCACCACTGGCTGCCCCTGTCCCAATCCACTTCTAACTTGCTCAACCACCAACCCAAGTCTGTGATGCTCTGGGCAGGCAGATCAGGCTGGGAAGGGGCTTGGGATTCGGCATGTCCTCCCCTGTTCCACCTGTCCATCCTGCGTTCTGCCCTATTCAACCCTTTCCCTGCCTCTCCCCCAACCCCATGTGGTGTGCAGGTTTATGGGTGTCCGTGGGTTTGTGTCCATGCAGCATGTGGGAGGCCTCTGTGGCCTCTCTGCCAACAAGCCAACTGCACTCATTGGCAGAAACTATTTTATGACAACCATAAAGCAGCTTCCGCGGGCGCAATGCTCGTTCCGCCAGCAGAGGAGGGAGGCACTAAACTGGTTTAATAATCATTCCCTCTCCCTAGGTAATCATGGAATCTGTAGTCCCAGGGGCATAGCTAATGAAAGTATAGCCTGGTGCAGAGGGCAAAATGATGCCCCGGAAGTGACATCAAAGTTATATTTTCATTTCATTTGGCCATGACTTTTGATAAAATGAAGATATTACACTCCAGTTCGTTTCATTGCATTCTGCATGAAATTCGGCATTGAATAACATTACAGTATTATTCCTACACATCGTGATTTTAACACACTGCAATTTTATATGACAAGTATATTTTCGTGTTCTGGTTTTTTGGCCATTACATTTGATAAAGATACTACATTCTGGTTTGTTTCATTGCATTCTGCATTAAATTACCTTTTCAGTGAATATATAATATGATGGTATTATTCATACTTACCAAGATTTTTACAATTTTGGCCACTAGTGTCAAGCTCAGCTTGTTGCCCCCCCCTAAAGCTTGTTGCCCAGTGCAACTGCACCCCCTGCACCACTATAGCTATGCCACTGTGTAGCCCTGTGAGGAGTGATAAGAACCTCCTGCAGATAATTTTCAATATCTTCACCAAACTGCAATCCCCAGTATTCTTTGGAGGAAACCATAGTTTGGTGTAAAAATCAATCAAAATTTGAAGCATAGATTTATGAGGTTCTGAACTTTCTCCAGCTGATTCTCTTGCTCTTAAACTGCTTCATTCTCTTTTGGTTTTAATAGAATTTTACCAATGGCATTTATTATGTGCTGTGTGCGTCTCCAGCTGATGGACTAATTGTTCTGAAATAGCCTTACTGAAGTCAGTTAGCCTGTTTTGGCATAAATTTCAATGTAGGTGCCTTTTGGAAATTGAGCTTATAAAACAGTTGCTTAAAATATTTCTATTTACACTTTAAAAAGATGAACATGAAATTAAATGTGTAATATCCCAAGCAGATGTGGCCAAGTGCATGAAATCTACATTCTTTAATGTGGTAGCGGAAAGGCTAATGAAGAACAAGCCAAGAAATGATATCATTCATAGACAATGACTAATTTGCAAAAGGAGGGTAATATGACTAGTGTTATGTGATCTTAAATGAAAGGTCCAAGAAGAAGGCAGAGTTACATGGGGGCAGACTTGTGGGTTAACCTTATGCTTTGTACTGATAAAAAACAACCTCAAAAATCTCATTTGAAATGGAGATAACTTTCTATTGTCAGATAAGATTTGATCATCCACTCAAATGTTTTGATCTGCACATGTGTGCCTTGTTTTCCATTTATGTCACACACTTCCTTAAAGGAATTCAGGGTGGTGTACAGGGGCTTTTAATGTTTTAGCCTCACGGTAAGGCTCTGCTTATTGTGCTGCACTGAGCAGCATATTTTGTGTTGGAATTGTGACATGGGCAGCCCAAGCCTAATCTACATTGGAGCAGGCAGGCTGGCAGGCCTGCACTATATCCTATGCACGTGTGGCAGCCCCTGAAGCTCACCTCAGGGCAAGGGAACATTTGTCCCTTTACCCCAGGGAAAGCCCCACCCAGCCCTGTAGGGCTGCCCAGATCTGCGCCAGCTGGCGCAAATCCAAGTGGCCCAGATCGGGGCCAGCCAGCCCGGGGACAAGGGTTGGGATGCAGCTTAGGTTGGTTGAACTGCGTTGGGTTTGCGGGGAGGATTTTTCGTGCAGAAAACATTGGAAGCAGAGGCAGCCCATCCAAGCTGATGAGGTTGTATCGGCTGCAGATTTGGGGTGCTATTCATACAGCAGCTCACTCCCACACTGCCTGTCGTGTTGATGCTATGTCATAGTGTCGGCGCAACAGCATTAGCGTGGCGTGGCACCCCCTAAGACAACGGACCAGCGCTGCCTGCTGGTCTCATTGCGCCTGCACTGCGCCTATCTTGCAATGGCCAAAGCCATTTTGGGACATGGGAGGAAGTGGGTGGGGGAGGGCGGTCCTGGGCAGGCTGTGGGCAGGTCAGCAGACGTGCCAGCTTGGGAGGTGGGGAGCCATAAGGTCGAATCCTAAGCCTGTTCAGGAGGCCATGTGGCCCCGATTTGGGCCGCGCAGTCTCTTCAGATCCGAGAAGTGCACAGGGGAGGCTTGTGCCTCCCCTACAGTACGGGCACAAATGTGCTCTTGCTGAGGGGGGGGGGGCTCCAGCCTCACCTATACTGTGCTAGGATGTGGCACAGGCCCGTCGGCCTCGCCATTCCAGTGCAGTATAGGATTGCACACCCAGTCCTGCCACCGCTGTCAGCTCCCTCTTGCCCCAGGCAAGAGGCTCATTGATCTGCTTTCTGTCCCCTATAAACTGCACGAGGAGCATGGAAAGTTTTTTTGGCAGCTGCAGTTCCAAAGCTGCATCAGGTGGAGCAACACTACAGCACACACCACCTTATTAGAACAGCACACCACAATCCATGTCTTCATCTTTCATTTCTGGCTTTTTCCATTTTTGTGGGAAGAAATAGTCAAGCTATTCTGCCCTCAGAAATGCAAGCAAATGTCTATATTTGGGGACATTTGTTATCACTCCCAATACAGAAGAAAAACTATACCTTAAATCTGTGTTGAAATGCACCCTTGGCCAAAGTTGGGCCACAAGTGTACGCGTGAGCTATGCATTTTGGATGAACTTTGAACACTGTTTTTGATACTCCATATATTCTTCCTTTCATGTGGGAAATCCATGGACCCACAGGGAATATACATTACGTTCTTAACAGTCGAGGCATCTGGCTGTTCTACATATTATTGCTTCCTTAGTATAACAAGGAAAGTAATGAAAAATGATATAAGGAATATGGATGAAACAGATCCTGCGGAGCTAGGAAATTAAGCATAAATTGAGGAGAGGTAAAATGTTCACTACTCATTTAGGGACTGGTCCAAGTCCCATTAACATCATTGGGAGAAACCCTCAGTAGATTTAGTGCAAGTAGCATTGTGACAATATAGAAGAATGCAGGGAAATTACATATGGTGAACCATTTCATGAGTCAGTATGATGTCCTTTTCCCAGACATGGGAAGTGGTGCACTTCTGTGCTTGTTAGAAAAACACAACATAATCCCTCTACAGATCATGAATGGAAATGATTTAGGATTCTTAAGCCAGCACAGAACCTCCTTAAGAGCCAAGAGAGGCAACCAAGATCCCTCTGAGCAGCTGACATAAATTATAGCTGATATGTGGGGAGGGTGCTAGTGGATGTTCAATGATTGTCCCCTAATACATATTTCAGTTTGCTTCTATATGAGTGGGTGGTCTTGGGCTGCTCCAATATCAGTGAGGAGCAGAAATATGATCTTGGGACAGGCAAAATTTGGAAAAGGGCTTTCATAAAAAAAACAATGACCGGAAATATAGGCCTCTGTTCTATTATGGGAATTGTCAAATACAAGACCAAGAAATCCTGTAAGGCTGTGTTCAGGTGTCATGTGTCTGAGATGGGGATCCATTCCTTCCCACAGTTTCTTGCTATCTCACAGCATGGACAAGCGAAAAAGAGTCTGGACTCAAAATAACTTGAGTCCCTAGTGTGTGTGTCCACCACTTCCACGTTGTGCTGAAAGACCTCATGGGTGATCTGGAAGCCGACATTCAGAAAGATGTAATAGATGTGATATACTGTAGGTTGGTTCCATGGGGCAGGGGCTGGGATGGCTGAGGGAAGAAGGAAGGCTTAAGCCATTGACTTGTGACTCGACTTGTTTCTCGAAATGACTGTAACACACAGGTCAAAAGACTCAAAATTTGGCTCATGCCAAGTTGTGACAGGTGCACATTATGACTTGTGAATAAAGCTGAGTCATGGGTCACTGACTCGTGACTCAACTCGCAAGTCAAGCTTGCTGACGCCCTGTCCCTGCTTGAGCAGATCCCTGTTAGGCTGGCAAAAATCTTATCAACCACTAGGTAATATGTCTCCGTATCATCATACTCCAGTAGCTGAGAGTGTTGCAACCTATGCCACAGGTTTAATACATGGTTAAAAATACTTAATATTTGAACTAGGATACAGTCACACCGCAGAATGAAAATGCTTCCGGAGCTGGTGTTCAAAGTAATGCAACACATGAATTGCTGAGACAAAAGGCAGCACACTCAAGTGTTCTTGTATAACCTTATAGTAAATCATTAAATTAATGTGTTGTTTCCGGGCACAATAAATGCCAACCAGTTGTTCACATGGGGCTTCACTCCAATGTGTTAATAATTTAAACCCAAGCAGCGGTTTGACCTCAAGCACGTCAGGGACAGAACAACATCAACTACTTGGGTTGCTCTTCTCTTCCCTGGATGCATATTAGTAATTGATCAGCATTTCAATTTGAATTAAATTCTTTAATATTATTACCTTGCACTTCCTCCAAGGAAATCAGGCAGCTCACAAAGTTCTCCAGCCTATTTAGTCACAATGACCCTATAAGACAGGTTAGACCAGAATTTCTCAAACTGTGGTGGATTGTGACTCGATGTCCCATGGGTTCTGGGTTGGACCCTCCCTCCTGCCCTTGCCTCTGGTTGACTCCAAATTGGAGCCTTCTGGAAACAGTTCTGTAATGGAGGAGACTGCAACCCACCTCCTCTTCTGGTGTTGGTCCTCTGCAGACCTTAGAAGACCTCTGCAGGTCTCCAGAAGCAGCCAGAAAATCACTTCTGGTTTCCTTCTAGGTTTGTAAAAGTGACCTTTGGTAGTTTCTAGAAGCCTTCTGAGGCCTGCACCAGAGGAGGAGGTGGATTGCATTGCCCTTCACCAAATAACTGGTGGGGAGGGAAATTTAAGAACCCCTAGGTTAGACTAAGAAATGGTGACCCAGAGTCACTTAGTGAGCTTCATGGATGGATGGGGAGTTGAACAAAGTTTGGCTTATTCCTAATCTGATACGTGAACCACTGTATGGCACAAGGTCCGTAGTCTGTATCCTTGGAGGAAGAATTGAAGAGCAAGTGAAACCCCCTAAACATTAAGAAGTGAGCCAATGAATTATCAGTGAGGATTGTCTGAACAGCTCGTACTGCAGCTTTGGGTTGTATCAGCTCTGTAGTAGGCCAAGGGCTGTCCGATGCAATTGTTCTTGGTGCAATGAATGCATGCAGTTGCAGATACTGCAACCAGCCTGCAGGTGTTCTAGGGAAGGCTCACTTACCTTGCAGAAATGTTGCATTTTCTGGGTATTCAGAAAATTTCCATTTCCTATCTGGAAAAAAATACAGACTTACAGATAAAAACACAGATTAGAGCCGGAATGACAAATGTCTAGTTTGCCAGAGACACTTTGAATTTCAAAGTCAAGATTTGAATTCTCGTTTTAAATGTGAAGGTAAATTCTTTAGCCTTTCTGGCACCTTGTGATTGCTTTGGTTCAGTCAGGTTTCAGATACAACTTCTCAACAATTATTTACCATTTCCTGTCAGCATCATCTGGAATGAACGGAACACACCTGGTACCTGTTTGATGTTTGTTCACATCCATCCCCTTGCCTGCGATGCATCCTATGCAGAGTAGGAGGCAGCTGGAGCTCACTGCAGGGCAAGGAGACATTTGTCGCCGCACTTGTCCTGGCTCAGGGCCACATAGGCCCTCTGATTGATGTCAAACACTCTTGACCAGTGTCTGACATGGCTGACCCCTGATGCCCTGAGACTACAGTCTGCCTGCAGATAAGCTGTGCTTATTTTGTCTTCTTCACTCATCTAAGTTTCATGCACTGGGCTTTCCAGTGAGCAATAAATAGTTTTGTTAGCAGAAGGGGTCTTTGCCCAGCTCTCCTCACATACCTAATACTAACACAACCAGCTCCTATTCACCAGCTCCTATTACAGTAACTCTTGAGTTTTGCAGGACAGCCATAAGGCAACCCAATCCTGATTCCCATGCATTTTGGTCCATCAGTCTTGGTTGAGTAATAGTTATAGCATATCAACAAACAATGCCAGCCTCTCTGAGCTTCTAAGGTGATCAGTTCATTGTATTTGACTCTATCTCTCAGTTTACAAACTGATTAATCAAGCTGATTACAAAAAAAAAAAGATCCAAGTAAAACATATTCATTCTTTTAAATTCCATTCATTCATTCAGAGTGGAATCCTAACCCCAACTCCAAGAGTGGTCCAAACACCTTTTTCAGCGGTCCTTGTGCTGGCCAAACTTTGCTGTCCTAACTGTGCTGGCCTAACTCCAGGTTAGGATTGCGCTCTCATTTGTAAAACTGATTCTTTTTGGCCTGCGAAAATGTGTGAAATGTACAATGTGGCCCTGATATTGAAAAGTCTGAAGACTCCTGCTGTAGGTGGAGAAGCTGCTTTCTAATGAGATCTAACCTTGCCTATTTGGGTCTCTCTCTCCCTCTTTCTCCAAACAGATATATTTCAGTAAGTGGTCCATTAGCACTACAGAGGGGAAGCCTCCTCTTTTTCATAAAGTGTTCTAGTGGTTACTAGATAATGCTGGTGTTTGTTACTGATATTGCAGCCACTTCACTGAGAAATTGAAGCTCTTCAGGCGATCTTTGCTCTCCATCAGTGGCTGAAGCAAATGTTCCCTGTTGTTTACACAACAGTAATCAACAAGGGCAATTTAGAAGGCACTAGAATAAATTATGATAAATTTCCTGCCTGGGGGTAAAGATAAACCAGTGGCTGATACAGTGGTTATCTCTTGGAGAACAGGAAATTCATGAGCAGACATTTTTTTCCCCTCCAGGCTATCATTTAAAAAAAGAATCTGGTTTTTGCAGGAAAATGATGAGCTGTAAGAGTTTCATGAACTTAAATGGTAAAAATAGATACTCTTAAAATGATGCTTATCTCGATGTGTTTCAGTGGAAACATCATTTTTTAAATTGGGCTTTTAGAACCATGCTGATGTCTGATGTCGTTGACTTTCAAACCAGCCTTATCACAAGACTTTGCGGTGAGTAATGCTGATCAAAATATGGAAAGGCAGGACATATGTTCCTTTGACAACATGGTTTTGATGCGTTCACATGGTTTTAAGGGCTGTCTGCTTGCGATTCCTGGAGATGTGTGTTAATAGACCAATGGATCTAAGTACATTTTATACAAGATTAGAGTAGATTACCCTAGAGTGGAGGGGGGTGGCCTTTAGGTGCAGGCAGTGGTGTCATCTAAATGATTTAAGAACAGGTACTCACTTTTGATTGGCACGTGTCGGGACCCGCCCACCGGAAGTGAAGTCATAAGCCAGAAGTGATGTCGTGGCAGGAAGTCACATGAAAAAAAACCCTTTTTGAGGCCTCAGATGATTTTAAACTGACCCAACAGTTGCAACAGAATTCCACAGCACCCCCAGAACATGTTAAGGAGGCCTGGCATCATGTTAAAACCCCAGAGCAACTCATTTTTCAGTGGCAAGGAAAGTTTCCGCTTGCTGCCTGCCTGCCTGCCTGGCTCTGAGAACATGCAGGCAACTCAAACATGCAGGAAATTCAAACGTTGCAGAGGGTGGAGTCGACGAGTGGGCGGGCGAATGGGCGGGGCCAGCTGTAATCCTAGAAACCGGTACTCGCGTACCCCCGCGTACCCCCTGCATGACATCACTGGGTGCAGGGCCCAATTGTGGGCAATTTGTCCAATTGGCTTTGCTTACAATGACAATCTTGTATAAATTGGCTTTGTTTACAATGACAATTGAAAACAACAGAAGACAATTTGGGAGCCCCTGAATCTTCCTGTGGCCAATGCCTTCACTCACTTCTGTCTACAGGCAACTGGCAATAGAAACAGAGTCTTTTTCAGGCAGGAAGGAGGCGGCACAAGGGCCACTGTAAAGTACGTTTGCACCACTCTCGGAGTCCAGCACACAGGCATGAGCCATCCTTCCTGACTCTGAGAGTGGTCCAAATGCGTTTCACGGTGGTCCTTGTCCCAGACAAACTTTGCTGGCTGAACTTGTGCTGGCCTAACTCTAGGCTGGGATTTAGTTCTTATTAGCATCTAATCTTCTCTTACTATCCCTGCACTTGCATGCTGTTCCTCAAACGTGTAATCTGACACATCCCATTTTGGTAAGTGTTCATCATCATTTAGCCACCCTTCTAAACACCCTTAGGATTCTAAAAAAGTGGATGATCCTTCTCCATCTTTCCTAGCGCTGTTTTCCTTTCTTTCCACTGTTGTCTCCCTATTTTAGATTGTAAGTCGAGGGACCTGTGTCCTCTTCTGCTGTAATGCACTATGCATACTGATGGTGTTATATAATTAATATGAACAGCAGCAGTATCAGTACAGTGGTCTTACTCTGGCAGGGGTGGCCAAACGTGCTTCATGTAAGAGCCACCATGCATTGAACGTCAGATGTTTGAAAGCCACAATATTTAAGAAGCATTTAAATTTTAAAATACAAGTTGATTATCCCTTATCCTGACTGCTTGGGACAAGAAGGTGCCTGGATTTTGGATTTGTCTGGATTTCGGAATAATTGCATACATATAATGAGAGATGTTTCCTCTTGCTCTTTTCACTGTTACCCATTTGAGTGTCTGCTGGCCTCTTTGACATTTTTCAACAATGTCTGTATAGGCACATACTACAGAGCAGACAAATATAACTTATAGCCTGTACATGGGAATGAGCACAAGACCTTCTTTCTATAGAAAGTTTTTTTTTTAAGTCTTGGACAAAGATATCTGGATTTCGGAATAGTTTGGATTTCGATTGTCCAGATAAGGGATCATCTACCTCTATATTTACTCACTATGAACATTAAATTTGCATTTAAATCCAGTGAACTCTCAGTTCATACCCATAAAATAATTATAAAGCTTGAAAAACTTTATCTTTTATATTAATTGTGATCAGTAGTGGGATCTGCAAATGAAGAAGTGGAATGCGGGGCGGGACTTAGGCGAGACTACCGTTTGATTGGCAGCCCCCCCTGCTCCATTCCGACGCCCCCCCCACTTGCCGCGCGGGCTGCCCTGGCCTTGGAGGTCCCGCCCAGCGTTCCATGTCTTCATTTGCATATCCCACTACTGATTGTGATGCAAAAAGGAGCTCAGCCAATGTGTTTCCAAGAGCCTCAGATTTAATTATGTGTCAAAGATAACCATGTGCTGTGCGGGGGTGGCAGGTAAGGCAGAACAGTCCCAAAGGCATCCTTCATGGATCTGTTTGCTGTGATCCTGCAAAGACAGCTCACAGGCTCTGAGTGGCTGGAGCCTGTGGGTTGTAAGTGTTTGCAAAATTGCAGCCACCGCAGCAGCGGTGGTGGCACTTTTCAAAGCACTCCAGTGGGGCAGTTCTGCACATCCCCATACTGCACATTGCTGGTCAAAGAGGCTTGCGTGCTGTGTTTTGGCCATCCCTGCTCTATGGTTTGGTGGGTATGGTAACTGAAGTGGGTGCAGGGCATGACTTGGACATTCAGTCATGAGGAATATGCACTTTCCATATGTTCAGAGGCAGTTCCCTACCTGAAATGTCCCTGGTAATACACATGATTTCAGTGGATACAATTTCTGGGTTGGCTGTGATTATTCAACTGAGTGCAGGAAGAAAGGAGTGCACAGACTCAAAAAGAATGCAGAGATGTGTTGGAAGAATGTACGTATTGGACAAACAAATAATACATTGTAAACATGATAAATGGAAGTATTTGGGCAGAACTGCAGCCTGATTTGAACATAGATTATGTCCATGTCTTATCCAACGCCCCCCCTTCCAAACTTGTGCTATATGAAGCTGTTGTTTCTAACCATATCAAAACTAACACAAGTAGCCAATCATTGTAAGAAAAGTCTGTTATTCCCAAATTGCACTGACCCTGCTTCCATCTTCCAGTGTTGCGTCTTTTGTGTCTGTGTCTCAATTGTAAGCCCCTTAGGATATACTTTACATATATGCTTCAGTATGCAAAATTGATAGGCTTCTTCATAAAAAAAAAATGTTTGAAATGAAATGTGAATGGCAGGAGGCACTACAGTACAGGAAAGACAATGGTCCGTGTGCAGGTAGGCAAGGCAATATGCCGCCCCCTTGTCCAGCCATGTTTAAGGAAGACACCTTGCACCAGTCTGCATGTGCAAGGATTGTGCTGTAATCCTATTTTCTGCAGAAAATAATGTCCCACTGGAGCACTTGGGAAAAAAATGGTGTGGAGAACAAACACAGGAATGCCATGGCTGGGTAATAGCATCTAGATTCTGCAGAAAAATGGGCAGCCCGACCCTAAGCTGCCAACTGCCCAGGAGTGCAGCAGTAGCCAGGTGGAAACTGCTGCATCCTGCAGCAGCCAGGCAGCCCCAAGAGGCTTGGCAGGGAAAGGGTAAATTTGTCCCCTTCCCCCACAGTAAGGGTGCTGGGCTGGCAAGTGGTCTACTTGCCTCTGCACCAGCTATTTAACCGACAGGCCATGTAGGACACACGGGGTGCTACATGGAGGTAGGGATCCAGGAGCGAGAGTCACCATTGGTCCCCTCCCTGCTCCTCCCCTCCCCAGCCCCAGAATGCCCGCTTGCCCCATCCCAAAAGCCCACAACATTGGCAACCTGTGGACTCACCACTCGCCAGCTTGCGGAGCTCCCTTCAGGTTGCACGGGACTAGTGCTGCCATAGCGTCACCCCTGCCCCAGTGGTAATGGCTTACCGCCAGCGCTGGAAGTGCTTTAGGGTGCCTTACGCAACAGTATCGCAGGCAGGACGCTTATACCACCCGCATTTATGTCCGATAGGATTGGGCGCTGAGGCTGCAATCCTATGCAGTCTTACTTGAGAGTAAGTCCCATTGGACAGTGGGAGTTACATCTGGGTAAACATGCATAGGATTGCGCTGTGAATGAGCAAAGTGTGTCAGAGAAACAGCTAGTGTGGAACCACCCACAGACCAGTGCCCAACTTCACATAGTATTCAAAACATGCAATCTTCTAAGCCTGCTCATTTCAAACATGGGAACAGCCACTAGGTGGCAATAGAAACCTCTCAAATACACTTGTTCTCCTATAGTAATTGATCTTCAGTCAACAAAGTAGTCCAGTCAATATTAAGCAAGTGCAACTTTTAAATCAAACGGATTGTAATGTCTCATACAGTGAATGTACTTGGTGGTATACGCCACGCTGTGTTCAATGGGGAAGACACCCAGTGTGGATAGGGTAGGTCCTTTAATAACCCTTAAGTCCCAGTTTGTCTCAATGGGAGAAAGTTTAGCACATGTGTTCTTCCTCTACTGGAAGCAATTGGATGTAAACATTTTTAATGTGGGACAGATTGTGCCCCAACTTGTGTTTTTTTTTTACAAACATTGGAATTTCTATACAAATAAAGGGAGGAAGTCAAAACATCTTTATTTATTGGTGTAAATAACTTTATTTTTTTTTTATCTTCAACCAGGAACATTTTTAGCATACAAACTATGTTAAATTAATATTAGAAGTAATAGTTTTGTTACAGGTAAAACATTGCTATTGGTTTAAGCATAGTTTCACAAACTTCTCAGCTCATAGCATTTGCTGCATTTGCATCTGTAAAATATTTAAAGAATGGATGGGGATTAGGGTTAGGGAATCTGCCCTAACCGCCAGACCCTAATTCTACCCCATCCCTGTGCTGTCCCACCCACGGGGACACCCTCCCACTGCCCTCCCTCCACCCTGTTCTGTCTACCAACCACCTCCCACCTCCCTCCCTCCCAAGCCAGTGCAGGGAGTGGCTTACCTGCAGCTATCAGCAGTGCGCATGGGCATGAGTCCTTGCACGGGCCCAGCACCGCCTGGGCTGATGCAGACATGCCTTACAGCATGTTTGTAACTGCCCTGGGCCGATGCAAGCAACATGCGTTGGCCCAAGGGGTACTCTGGATTGTGCCCTTAAGTATATAAGCAGAACACAAGAGACAATATGAGTGGGCATCATTGTGAATTTTTATCACTTTTTATTAAATTGGAACAGTACACATCAAAAACTTTTAATAACTACAAAGAAGTAATGACAAAAACTGTCAGCAAATTACAAACATTTCTATATCATCATAAAAACAGCTTGCATATCAGTGGATAAATATATACTGTAAAACAAAATCTCTTACAGACATACCCCAGTATCCGCTGGCGTTCCATTCCAGACCCCACTGTGGATACTTGAAATCACAGTTACTGGAGACACCTTTTAAAAGTGGGGGAACATCAGTGGGTTTGCTGCAATAAGGTTAAAAAAAATGTTTCCGTGTCTTTTTAATAGACATTAAATAAGGTGTTTAATGTTCCCCTATCTTTTTAATAGATGTCCCAAATATCCATGGTACCCGTGGATATCAGAAACAGTGGATACCAAATCAGTGGATACTGGGGCACACGTGCATTATTAATAAACGTTTTTGTTTGTGTGTCTTCTTGCCACACCTGCCAATAATTCGTTAGTTATAATAGCAAGGTTGCACAGCCATTTTCCTTGAATATTTTTTAGTGTGGCTGGTGCCCTTTTCCTTATTTTCTCTTTATATAGTTCACCTGTCATCACTACAAGAGAAAATGAGGAATGAGGGTGAAACTAGACATGCGTGCAAAAGTATGCTTTTAACCTTGGATTTTTTTTCTTTTTATACCAATTGTGTGATGGTGGGGCAGGGTTGTGCAAAACAGCCCCAAGCCACAGTTGTGATATTTCTTGATCAAATGTGATAATCTCTCTCTCTCTCTCTCTCTCTCTCTCACACACACACACACACACACACACACACACACACACACACACACAC
>JAJKFI010000003.1:19836981-19858919 GCA_029204185.1 Lerista edwardsae
ACACACACACACACACACACACACACACACACACACACACACACACATCTTAGCAGTAAAATGGGCTTCCACCCCATCCTCATTTATGTGTAAAACTGTGTTGTGTCCTAGAAGCAGGTATTTGAAGGTCAAGGAACTGCATTGAACAATTAAATAGGAACTTCCTGTCCTCTCTCTGAAAATGGCTACCATAGGTCTAGGGACATGCCGCTGCTTACTCTCATACAGTGGACAACTCCTGCCTCAGGCTGGTAATCAGCATATATGCTTCCAAAATCTACCTCCCATTCTGCTACATTCTTTGTGCATCAGAATGGTTGTTACCATTCCGGTGGTTGTTGCATTAAGGATCATGCATTGGCCTGTTATCAGTTCTTCCTCTCTTTTCCCCTCTGAACATTTCATTTCCTTCACTTTATCTTTGTGAGATGTATATTTCCACAGTCTCTAGTAGGCGCAAAGGACAGAATCAGAGTAACCTTGCTGTGAACGGAAGTACATGAAGTGCATGAAGGCAAACTCCCTCTGGGAATGGAGAGTCCTTGTGTGAGTGGAACATTCCTTCCATTCTTGAATAGAGCTTGTGTTTATGGACTGTGCTTCTATTCACAGCCATTACTTTGAATGGTCCCGAAAAGTTTTTCTGACCATTTCCTCTCTTCATTTTGGTGGTGGTGGTAGTGGTGGTGGTGGTGGTGGTGGTGGTGGTGGTGGTGGTAGTAGTAGTAGTAGTAGTAGTAGTAGTGGGTTTCATAATCTACTGAGGACTGATGCCTTTTGCATAGGTTTTCTAGCCACCTTTTTCTCTGCTCTGTTCCTTTGTGGTGAATGCTTCCTACAGAACCTCCAGTGCAATTGTTTTAGCATTGCAACCAGACATGTCATGTAGTGGGTACGTGGGGGTATGCGTGTACCCGTTCCTAGGATTAGGGCTGGCCCCGCCCATTTGCCCGCCCACTAGTCGACTTTGTCGGCGCTCCGCTCCGCCCCCTGCAACGTTTGAATTGCCTGCACATTTGAGTTGCCTGCACGTTCTCAGAGCCAGGCAGGCACGCAGGCAGGCAGCGGAGCGAGGGAGACTGATGGCAGCAGCAGCGTGAGCAGGTAGGCTGCCTGGGGTTCCCTCCCGAGGAGGCGCGGTGGTTCCTGGGGGTGGTTCCTGGGTTCTGGCTATGACCTCACTTCCGGTGGGCGGGCTCCGACACAAGTGCCAATCAAAAGTGAGTACCTGTTGCTAAATCATTTAGATGCCATTACTGATTGCAACCCACTCTGTCGGTCCTGGTACCCCAGAATGCTTTATGGCTTCCAGGAAGTGCCTCCGAATGCCTTAGGATGTCACAGCTGGTACCGGCCTGCAACTTTTTTTTGCCCCGCAGCTTTATTTTTATCACCAGAACTTTATTTTAGCACTCGTCAACTGAGGCTCATACTAGCACCCTAGAATGCCTTGTGGTGCTACAGCCAGTGCCAGCTGCACCCCACCAAAAATGGGCTTGTGGCCCACTGGTGGGTTGCAACCCACAATTATGGAACCGCTGCCATAGAACATAGATGAAATGTGGTGGTGAGATCAGTAAAAATGTGTAATTCATATCAATTTTGCCCATCAAAGCCAGAGTAGATAGGACACATTTCCCCCTATAACATGTCAATCCATGTTATCCCACATATAAGAGGAAGCAAGCAAAGAACAGACCAAGCAAAAATGATAAATCACGGTCTGGTCCAGCGAAGGATATTGCACTATCTTTCAGATTTATCGCCACAAGAGAATCGAAGAGAGCTATGTTGAAACAGCTGGTTTACAGAACTGATTGAGGAACTGCCAATGTTTTTACACCCAACTCTGATTTTTGGCTTTCAATTTTCATTTTTTTTTACAAGAAATTTTGTTGGAAGGATTTCTACTCCAGGCTTTATATAAAAGCAACAATGATGACACCCAATTACAATAGAAATTGGGGTAATGCCACAACATGAAACTGGAAAAGGATCCAAGATGCTTACATTTTAAAGGGGATCATAAACGTTTTAATGGAAGACCAAATGAACTCAAAGCAGCGCATTTGGACACAGTATGGAGATATCAACAGGTATCAACAGGACTGTTCAAGAATACATGACCTGTTGCATTTTCAGCTTGAACAACGTTCATATCAGTTTATTTTTTAAAGAAATGTTACATATAGAATACTTTAGTATTGTATGTTCTGTCCCTCCTGGGGCAGGGACGATTCTAGTAATCACATGAGCGAGCTGCAGTGGAACAAACCAAACCACAGTGGAACCTGCTCAGCTAGCGATGAAGGAATGGTTGACTCTGCCTCCAACGCTGGCCTTAAGCCAATGTGACCAATGTAGTGTATTGTAAAAAGCAGGAGATACCCCGAGGAGATAGGGAATAGTATCAGCAATGGCCCCTTGTCCCAGATAAACCAGGGATTATGAGGTTAATCCCAGAACTCCTGCAGCAGGAACAGCAGCTACAGGCTGATGAGCTCTCTGGCTCTGAAGGGAGGTTAGCACAGGTGCAGATGGGTGTGGCTGATGAATTAAAGCCTGCCCACTGATTGGCTGGCCTCAGTATAAAGTTGAAGGCAGGAACTACAGTAAAGCACCTGGATAGGTGCTGGAGGAAGGCACCTGGGAAGGTGCTGGCTGGCTGGCTGGCTGGCTGGCTGGCTGGCTGGCCTGCCTGCAGGATTGACGAACTGGCTAAGGTAAGGTTGTTTTGAGAGACTATTGTTGGGAATTGTTGTATGGCTGCCATGCCCCTGGAGCCACCAAGTGGAGGAGGCAGTTATGGCTTGGGCAAGCTAACTGCTTATTGTTTGTTAGTGGGGTTTGTTGATGCTAGACTTAGGGTAGTTTGGAGCTAAGCCAGTGATGACGGCAGTTTGGAGGACGCTGGCCAGCCGGTGATCCCAAGCAAAGCTGCTGGAAGAGAATGGGTGAATGAGAGTGGCCCAGTGGGTGAATGAACCCCCTTCCTCTTGCCTATCTCTGAGGCCACTCAGTGGGGAAACTAGTTAGCCTAGTGTGGGCATTGGGAACCTTGGGGAGGCCCGGCAGGGAGAATTTGGCAGAACATGTAGCCACATTGGGTCCTGTGCTTTGGGGGAGGGGCTGCCCTGCAGCAGCAGCAACAGCCAAGTTCTCTGTGGGGTGATGAGCAGAATGGCTTTGCATTGGGCCCTCCTGCCTGGCCCTACCTCCGAATGGCCCGAAATGGGCCTCCTAGAAGCAATTGGCAGTGATGTATTCATGCCACCACCAACTATGTCCAGGGGCCATGCTTCACATCCAATGTCTAAGAACTCTTCTAGTCACCACAGCTATATGGTGAATGGGGGTGCTATAGGAAGGGTGGGGGGGCCCACAGACATGTCCCTTGTTGGGCTCCACCACTCCTGGGACCAGCCCTGCCTGCCTCACATATCAGGAATGTTTGAAACATCCCATAATTGTAAAGTTTCTACATGTAGTTGGCTAGCGTACCTGATTCTATCTGATTCTAATTGGCCTTGAAATCTCACTGGATACTAGCCAAGAGGAGCTGCGATTCCCCTCAATGCCAAACAAGTGCTCGTGTATAGCACTTGTATGAGGAGACAGATGGCACAACACTGAAGGTTGTCAGCACATCAATACTTGGCTAAGGTCATGTCTCGAGCAAGAGCACAACAGTTGGTACACTTAGGTTATGCTTACCCTGGAACAAGCCACCCTGAACTCAGCTTCCAGGCCTGATCTGCCTTCTTGGTCAACGAGGACTTGTGCCAGTGATTGAGCTGGCACAGGTCATGGACCCATAGTGGCTGCTGTCCCCTTGTCATGAGGAGACCTCCAGCAGCCAAAACTCCTCATGGGATGCAGCGGAAGCCACACTGGAGCCACTGCATCACTATGTGGGAAGTTAGATATGATTGGGCCGAAAAACACAGGAATGTTCTTAAAGTTTAAGGGTGCAATCCTAACCTGGAGTTAGCCCAGCACAGTTAGGCCAGCAAAGCCCAAGGGCCACCATAAAGTAGGTTTGGACCACTCTTGGAGTCAGAGAGGCCAGTTCAAGATGTGTACTTTACAGTGGCCCTTGTGCCAGCCAAATTTTGCTGACCTAACTGTGCCAGCCTAACTCTAGGTTGGGAGTTAGGCCGACATAAACTGGAGTTAGGCCAGCATAAGCTAAGCCAGCAAAGTTTGGCCAGCACAAAGGCCCCCATAAAGCATGTTTGGACTACACTTGGAGCCATGAGGTTGGCTCATGTCTGTGTGCTGGCCTCTCTGACTCTGAGAGTGGTTCAAACATACTTTATGGTTAGGGTTACCAGATACAAACTGTGACTTAGTGCCTGTACCTTTAACCATTATATAGAAGAGGGAATTGGGGCAGGTGCAGCTCATCATGGAAGGGTTTCAAAAGCTGCACCTGCCCAAATTCCCTCTTCTGTACAATGGTTAAAGGTACAGCCACTCTGTCCCAGTTCGTATCTGATAACCCTATGTATGGTGGCCCTTGGGCTGGCAAAATTTTGCTGCTTAGTTTATGCTGGCCTAACCCAGTTTAGGATTGTGCCCTAAATTTGTTCAGTTGTGTCCTAGAGTTGCTCCCACTCCTGGACAGGCCTGAATGTTTTCAGGTATCATAAGAACATAAGAAGAGCCCCACTGGATCATGTCAGCATTCATATCCAAGCTATTTTTTTTAACATGTGTGTTTAAAACATTGTATGTGTTTTATAGGATAGACCATCTATGAGAATGATGACAACTGATATTTAGTATGGAGCAGTAGCGTCATCTAACGGGTACGCTGGGCGGGAGGAACAGGTGAGCGGCAGCCTGCCCGTTGCGTAATGCTCCGTTTCGCCGTCTTCCCCGCTCACCCGTTCCTCCCGCCCAGTGTACCCGTTAGATGACGCTACTGGTATGGAGCGTAATAATAGTATTTATTCAATGTTTCTGTGTGTCAAAGTAGTTCACTCAAGCTGCAATCCTATAACACTTGCCTGGGAGTAAGCCCCATTGAACCTAATAGAACTTACTTTTGAGTAGATGTGTATGGGATTGTGCTGTCAGGCATTTCATTAACTTTGGGGTTCCTAAATGAATTTACAAAAATATAAATACACAAAGGATAAGTATTAGAACTAGCAGGACAATGCTAAAAGTGACTGTCGGTGGTTATTTGCATGAATGGCAGATTAATGCTTTTAAACAATACATGGCAGGAGGAAGCATCAGTGGTGAGCTTTTGTTTGACATACAGGCGTCCTCTGGCACGCCACTGATACCAGAAACTAAGAATAAGGGGAACCCATCTTCATGGCCAGGGCCTATGAGAAAGGGCAACCGGATACAAACTGGGACAGAGTGTCTATTCCTTTAACTGTTGTATAGAAGAGGGAATTTGGGCAGGTGCAGCTCATTATGGAAGGGTTTCCAAAGCTGCACCTGCCCAAACTCCCTCGTTTGTATGATGGTTAAAGGTATAGGCACTCTGTCCCAGTTTGTATCTGGTAACCCTACTCTGAGAGGAATTTCATCAGGGGGTATAAAGTTTCTTTTGGGCCCCTTCCCAAAAGAGGATGGGAGGAATGAAACAGAATGGTGGTATCAGGGGTGGGCAGAACAAGGGCAGGGAGGGTAAAAATATGGTAGGTTAGGGTGGTGGAATAGTCTTTAGAGCCCAGGTCTTGCAAAGCTTGGGCCTATCTTCTCACACGGCACTGGCAGCTAGCTACAGCAACACAGAAAAATCAAACACATTCTTCTAAGTCTCTCTAAAATCTTTTAAATATAAAAAGATCATTGCAGAGCATTAGCGTCATGGTGCTTGAGCATCATGGGATCACACTAGAATGAAAAGCGTCTCTGTGTGCCAAAACGGCCCTCTGAAGCAGCTGTAGCTCCTTACCTGTGTCTCTGAGCTCCCATACACTTCTTCATGGTAAGCAGATCCACAAGCCAAAGAGCCAGTGTCGCAGGCCAGTGTCCTCCCAGATTCAACACTGTGTTAAGGAGCCTCATGCAGGCATTTCTCGTCTTGCATATGGCTAGTGGCAGTAGCCCATGCCACACACCTGCAGTAGCACTCCCACCATCCCACATGGGCATCAAGTCCGGGTGAGAAAGGAAAATGAAATTTCTGGCTCCTGCCCTTCCTTTAGACCCTGGGACCAAATTACCCCCTTCACTCCCTCTCATGGCCCCTGCCCAGTGCCCCCTGAGGCCCCTCCGACCCATTACCTTTGTTTATCTTCATTACACTTGCACAAATGTTGACAGGAAGCAGGAAGTTAACATTCACTCCAGTGGTGTCATCTAAATGATTTAAGAACAGGTACTCACTTTTGATTGGCATGTGTCGGGACCCGCCCACCGGAAGTGATGTCATAAGCCAGAAGTGATGTCGTGGCAGGAAGTGACATGAGAAAAGCCCTTTTTGAGGCCTCAGATGATTTTAAACTGACCCAACTGTTGCAACAGTATTCCACAGCACCCCCAGAACATGTGAAGGAGGCCTGGCATCATGTTAAAACCCCAGAGCAACTCATTTTTCAGTGGCAAGGAAAGGCAAGGCTCCGCTCGCTGCCTGCCTGCCTGCCTGCCTGGCTCTGAGAACATGCAGGCAACTCAAAGATGCAGGAAATTCAAACGTTGCAGAGGGCGGAGTCGACGAGTGGGCGGGCGAATGGGCGGGGCCAGCTGTAATCCTAGAAACTGGTACTCGCGTACCCCCGCATACCCCCTGCATGACATCACTGATTCACTCTCCCTTCTAGCCTGCCTGTTTGTTTCTCTGTTACAGCAAGAGACTTACAGTAATTGCAAGAGGCTACCTGACTGCTTGGTTGGTTAAAGCAAGAGACATTTAGTGTAACTGTAATGAAGATAAACAAAGGTATTTGGGTTGGGGAGGGACACAGGGGACTGTGGGTAAGCAGAAGTGCGGATCCTGAAACTGTGGATACCAAGAGACTATAATAACATCTGGTTTATAGGAAAATTTAGGAAGGAGAGCAATCATGCCATCTCTCAATGGCCCTGTATGCCACCTGACTTTGAGCATGTTGAACTAACCAATTATCATGCTTAGGGACCAAAATTAATACCATGGTACTTTCAGAAAATGTATGATCTTGCCAGAGATAGTCAAGCCGTACAATAGATTTTTAAAAAGTTGCATTTTTTTTTGTCTGTTTCATTCATCATCACGGAATGAAGATGGTTAAAGTCAGAAACTGAAGGGAACATCTATATATATAAAAACGGACGTGGCTGTGTTGGTGGGTTTGTGGGTTTGTGTGTATGTATGTTCTGAATAGGCTTCGCAATGCCAGGACCGGGCCGCACGAAACTCGCCACACACATACCTTGTGGCCTGGCAAAAAAACACTGCGGGGGTGAGACCCCCCTACAGCCCCCCGTTTTTGGGGAGGGGGCCCAGATAATCAGGAACCAAGGGGATTGCATTGGACTACAGGTCTGCTGCAACCCTGTGGTCACAGACGATTCTGCAGGGTCTCTGGTACAGCTGCTGTAGCTGACCTCATACACAGGGACTAGGCAGAAGCGAAACTGAAACTACTGAGGCTGGAAACAGCACGTTCCACACTTTTCCAGCACCCACTCGGATGGTACAGGGACACATTTCCACACAGCTCCCTGGGCACCTGTTCCCCTATCTCCTATTTCACTGCTATCCTGCTACAGTGCCTGCAGACAGGGTTCAGTAAGTGTTACTGTTTACTTTCGCTCTCTTACGTGATTGTGTGCCTGTGTCCTTAACTGTGATACTGCAGATAGAATTCATTCCTTCTCCTCATAGAGCCTCAGGGTCCTTTGTCCCCCGGGCAACGCCGGGTCACAAACAGCTAGTTTTATATATTAATGAAAGCAAACTCATACAAACTGAACTGTTCTTTCTGTTTCTGCTGTTCAGAGGCAACTTATAAAGAATATCTGCTCAAACTATATTCACTGCAACTTTTTGCTGCAATCTAAATTGTTGACTGTTGCTGCTGAGAGGGTAGGAAGGTGAGTGACGACCTTAATCTGAGCATGCTTGTATAGAAATACTTCACTCCGTGGTGATGCATTTCTTCTGCAAACGTAGGGTACGATACTAACCATTTGTCAGGAGAATGCCAAAGCTTAACGTATCCAGCACATGAAGGATAGGAGATCCTTGCCAAATATAACTCTCACTCATCTCTTAAACATCAGCTCACACTCGGTTTTGGAGACTATTTTGAGCGCTAGCATTTTAAACAGTTTCTCTTCCAATATTAACATCTTGTAACTTTCAGAGTTACAAATGTTTCCTGTTTTCTTATACTAGAAGTAGGGGGGGGGGGAAGGATGGCGGGTGTCTGATTGAGACTCCATATCTCCAGTTCCCAATTGTAGTTTGCCAAAGGCTAGAGTGAAAAAAGCCACATAGTATTTACATATTCTGAGTTTCACAGTCAATGACCCGATGAACAAAGTTTGCAGGTGAACATATTTACCTTTTCCCCCATTACAGTGGCTTTAGTGCTATCAATGTTCAAGAGTAGCTTTCTGGAATAGCTGGTGTGAGTTGTAGAATGGCCTCCCCTCTTTTTCCTGGGTGGTTTTGGCCAGTCATGCAAGAGGTGAGTGCTTTGTTGGTTAGGGCAAGTGCCTTGGTTGGGCCCAAATCCATTTTGCCTGGCTCCCAGCCTGTGTCTTTGTGAAGAGAGGCACCAGCAACCTGTTTCCCCTGGGTGCTGGTGAGAGTCCCCCCTGTGACTTGTTTCAGTCCCTTCCATGGTATAACCTTCCAGCTAGTAGATATCACCACACAGACTCGATAGATATAGACTTGACATAGAATCATAGACTCATAATGTTGGAAGGGACCTACAAGGGCATCCAGTTCAACCTGTAGCCTGTAGCCAGAAATCTTCCTAGAGTATCTCCAACAGTTGCCTGTCAAGCTTATGCTTGAAAGTCTCCGGTGAGGGAGAATCTACCACCTCCCTCGGCAATCTGTTCCACCATTGAACCGCCCTTATCGTCAAGAAATTCTTCCTGATTTCCAACTGGAATCTCCTCTCTTGCGGTTTGTACCCATTGGACCTAGTTCTGCTGTCAGAGGCAGGTGAGAACAAATTTCTTCCTTCTTCCTTATGACAGCCCTTCAGATATTTGAAGAGTGCTATCACACAGACTGCCATGTTGCTCATTCCTAGTGGCTCGTGGAGGGTGTCCTCTAGCACTGGCCACTCACTAGACCTATACATGCCCCCATCCCTTTCTCACTTGTGGTACCTCTTTAACCACCAGTGTTGGATGGATGCAAGGATTGGCTCCTTGAACATCATACAGGCGACACATGGATGCTACACAGAAAATAGGCCAACATCACTGTGATGACACATAGGTGTTACCCACTGATGACCTGCAAATATCATGGCAATGACAAGTGGGTGATGCAAAAATGTCATGTCAAAGATGTACTGATCAGAACTCTCCTCCATGGATTATACGTTATGTTAGTGAGAGTATATATGATGGGGAGGTGTTACTGGGAAGGGTTGCTTTGTCAGGGTAGAATTGGCATTTGGCCCTTGTCACATTGCATTTGTGTGTTGACAGCTTGGCACTTCAGGACAGGTTTAGGATTTGACAGATGTCACTCTGCTGTCCCCATTGGTTCAGCATCTGAATAGGATGG
The DNA here is from genome assembly GCA_029204185.1 of Lerista edwardsae. Lineage (NCBI taxonomy): Eukaryota > Metazoa > Chordata > Lepidosauria > Squamata > Scincidae > Lerista > Lerista edwardsae. The sequence goes on from JAJKFI010000003.1 coordinate 19,846,688, forward strand.
GACCATTCGTTTTGGATTCCATTCCAGGAGAAAACCTCTCTGAATCATCTTTTGGGTTTTGGCTAGAATTCAGTTCTATTACCACTACACACACATACCCCTGACAGAGACCTTGCACTACTTTTCAAGAGTTTTTTAAAAACCACTTTTACTCTACTTGGGTAATAAAATAACTCTTGGCCATTCTGGAAGGAATGAGCCATCCCAAGGGTCCATCAGAAGAAGTCACCAAAGCAGAAAGTCTACAATTCATTCCATTCTTCTATTAATGGAAGAACAACACATCTTCTTCCAAGGTAGAGCGTTGCTTTAAAAACAAGAAAGACACAAAACATTCTAACATGAACCATATTTTTCAATGTGAGATTAAATTCTTGGACGCCAATCCACAGATTCTGGTTTGGGTGTGCCCTATTTGTGGCAACCTTCTTGTGCTGGTGAGAATGCTTTGAAGATTATGCCCATTGTAGCGATAGTATGAAAATAAGCAAATGGCCAGATCCTGGAAAGAAACCGAGAGCCTACAGCTGGCTGGGGGCTTTTTACTAGTTAAACTAGTTAGTCTCCTGATTTTTTTTATTTTTTTTAAAATAGCATCCATGGAACATATATTCTAACAGGGAAAACGAGCCCTAATCTGGTTTAAAACAAATAGATTGTGTACAGCTGTCTCCCAATGCGAGGCAAAATGATGATTTAATGTTGATTAAGAGAGAAAGCCTTTGAAGTGACTGAAGCAGGAGCCCACAGAATGTCTTTCGTGATCATTATCAGTCTTTCACCGAAGGCAGACTTGGTGCCAAAAGCTCTTTCCCTAAACTGGTTAAGGTGGATTCAGGAGCGAAGGCTTTGTGTGTTTTAAAAGAGCTTCTCATTCACAGGCCTCTGATGTCTTATTCTTTTAGTAGCGCTAATGCCTGAGAATAAACAGATGCCGCTTTTTCACTGGTTAGCTCCAAAAGGGGGCAAGGTCCATCGCTACGCCAGCGTCTTGGCGTTAGTCAGGCGAGCAACTGAGCATGCATCCTGCAATAAAATAAAATCAAAGATGATTTTTTTTCTTTCCCATGAGCAGATGTTTCAGTAACAGGAAAAATACTGTGAGTTTTTATTTTTTATTTTTTTAAAAAGCCCTTCTGTGAAGAATTAAATCAAGGGATGAAGATGGAGCGACAAGCGATATAGTTGTAGCAAGATCAGTACATATGCATGCATGCAGTTAGACAGCCAAGTCTTGTCTGTGTCTAAGAAACCCTCTAACCATGAATAAACGTAGCAATCAGGAACATTAGAACAGGTAGATTTGTTTCAATAGGTAAAAGAAGTAACAGAAAGAGTCGAACGGTATGACTGCAATTGTGCATTGTCCATCGACAGTTTGGTCAAAAATTCACAAATGGCAGTGAGTGGGGAAAAGGGCAAAGCTGTGGTCTTTCATGTTAACAGACTTTGGCTGCAATTCCCAAATGAGTTCTTTCAGCCCTTGAAGGCTATTAGGCTACTCCAGAGTAAATGATTGGAAGTTTTTAGCTATTTGCTGGAGTCCCCTCCGAGACCCCACCTTGCCTGGGCCCCTCCAGGGGGATCAGGAGTCCCACAGCCCACTGGTGGGCACGCCACTTTGCTGGGGGGAGAGGAAAGAGACCCCAGTTGCAACCTGTGCCGAGGCCTTGAAGCCTGGTGCAGTCTCTGGAGACTCGAAGGGAGGTTCCCACTCTCCTGGGCAAAGGCAGATGATGGGAGGGCCTTGCCCTTGGGGCTGGCATTGGGCACATCACGTCCAGCTCTGGCTGCGGACAAAGCTGTGAGACAGCAGCCCCAGCCAGGGGAGGGGTTACTCATGAGGCAGCCCCAGCTGGGAGAGGGACTACTCATGAGGCAGGAGAGTGGGAAACAAGCCACAGGGGCCCCAGTGGCTCCAGCTGAGGAAAAGGTGGAGCCACTGCCTTAAACACCCAGTGGCCTGGGATGAGGGTCAGTGGGGTTTAGGCTGCTGGCTCAGCCAGCTGGCAAACCCCATAAGAGGAGCAGGAGTAGGAGCCAACGTGAGGCAACCTCCTGCCCTCTTTCCACTGACCAACTGAGGCCCTACACAGTGTAAGTCAGGGCCTCACCTTAATTACCTCTGGGCCTGCCTGACTTCTGCAGGCTGAAGTCCTGCTGGGGTAGCCTCTGCCTCAGTGATGTCATTCAGGGGGAACGGACCAGAACGGGCGTTCCAGATCCTAACGGGCTCCGTGGCTGGTTCCGGGTTTTTTTTTTTGTTGTTTTTTTCAACATTTGAATTTGAATTCAAAAGTGAGTTCCTGTTCCTAAATCATTTGAATGACACCACTGCTCTGCCTCCCAGGGGTCTGGACTCTATTGAAGCAGAATTGGTTGTGCGGGAAGGACAGTGGAAAATGAGATTGCCTTTATCTATAACCTAGCCTGTTGGATTGTTTTGGGCTTTTTAAATGTTTGTTGGAAAAAAATATCTAATATGTGGTCTCCTAGTGACTTTTCTGGCTGAAATGAGATTTGAACTCTGGCAATGTTTCTCAAACAGTGGGTCATGATGTGATTTATGGTGGGTCCCACAAAGCCTCCAATGAAAACACAGTAATAGACAGATAACTAATAGCATCAAGCCCTGGGGCTATTCAAAACTCAGATGGCTGCTAACTGCCCCGTAAAGACCTGAGATCCTGCAGTTTTCAAGGAGCTGGACTCCTGCAATTTGCAAGTTTGAGTAAACATAGGGAGATAAATCTTGAACATCTTTTTTCTGGTGTCTTTTTTCAAGTCTGTCAATGACAGGTAGTGGAGATAGGTGAGAGCTGGGATACATAACTAAGCCCCTCAAGCCTTAAGGCTATTTACTAGGGCTGTCTCATTGTGAGAAATAGATCAAGTTTTTTTGTGAACAAAATATTTTTGTTCTAGATTACATTTTTTCTTAGATACATGTTCTAGATTACATTTTTACAAAGATTACATGTAATCTTTCTAGATTACATTTTTTAAAGTCTTGTAAAGGTAGGTGGGTCCCTAGCTTTACATAAAAAGTGGGTCTCAGTGCTAAAACGTTTGCGAACCACAGAACTTGGGCTCTTTCATGTCAGTCTTCACTATGACACACTAAAACTTCCTAAACACGTTTCCTTTATAAAACAATGAATAGACTTTCCATTTGTAATCCTAAGGACCTTCCTTGGAAGTAATCTCTCCTGACAACTACAGCAGCTCCTCCGCAGCAATTATATGTGCTATATGAAGTCACAGAGTGAGATTCACTGATGCTATGTCTGAAGTAAGAATGCAGAAACAATCATGAGATATGTTCTTCTTGTCTCCATATGAAATTCCACAATGTGCTTCATTCTCAGAAACTGCCCCCTCCCATTAATTTAGATAGTTTGACAGTTCAAGACATAAGGCTGTATTTACCTGTGCAATTATATTAGTTATATTTTTTTCTGTTCATGAGAAATGAACAGCTTTACTACACACAACAGCGCATACAGTGGTGTCATCCAAATGATTTAGGAAAAGGTACTCACTTTTGATTGGCACTTGTCGGGGTCCGCCCACCGGAAGTGACATCATAAGCCGGAAGTGATGTCATGATTGTTGCCATGGATGTGATCATGTTTGTAATAACTTCAGCTTGTGTTTAGTGTTGATTTAACTTCTATTGCTTTGCTTTCTAGAGATGTGTATATACATATTTTGCTTCAACTGTTCCCTGGTTAAATAACAGGGGCCAGCTTCGAGTGGGCAGGGCCAGCTCAACTTCTAGGAACCGGTACTCGCGTAGTGGTGCGTAGTGGGTGCATGACATCACTGAGCACATATCAGATTGCAGGTTGATATGCCCACATCTGGAAGTATGAGATGAGACATACTGAAGTGAGTGAAACATGGGATGCAATATTATTATTTTCACAGAGACCTTTGTTGTATACCTTCAGCTACAGAGCAGATCTGGGCCAAGGTAACATCTGTCAGCTGCCTATCTCTGTCATCAGAAGTGCTAGCAAAGTTCAAGAGAAGTTACTTAACTGTTCCAGTCCTTTTTCTCCTCATGGCCACTTGTTTCTCTGTGTTGAGAGAGGATTACCTAAGACAGTGGTTCTCAAACTTTTGTTCCAGGATCCACTTTTTAGAATGGCTTTCATGTCGGGATTCACCAAAAGTGATATCATTAACCTGGAAGTGGACATAATCAAATGACACTCCTAGAATGCAAACTGGCATTCTTGGACAGCAGCAATTGCACATCCATGAAACATCCCTGCCAGAAAGCAAGATAAAGACAAAATATTATGTAAAAGCATTGAACTAAAAAAATAAAAAAATAAAAACCTCACTTGAAAATTTAAACTGTTAACGCTCACAAAATATAGGAAGAATAAGGTCTGCTGCTTCCATGATGGCTGCTTCCAGCTTTCAGCGGCCCATCTGACATCAGGTCGCAACCCACCAAGTGGTTCCCGACCAACCCACAGTTTGAGAGACACTGGCCTAAAAACTCAATCCTATTCCCCACCATCATCCTCCGTGCAGCCGTGCTGATGGAGCATATGCTACACACAATGTGGGAGACAGACAACGAGATGACTTGGGAGAGGTAAGTAGACATTTTTCTTACTTATCACCATCCCCTGTAGCTGCCTTGCCATCAATGGGTACCCTTTGACCTGCACCTGCTATTTTGCTGGCATAAGTCTGAGGAGAGATAGGGAATATATTGGCCTGGAAAAATGGGGATAGCATCCCAGGGCATGTGAGCCATCCTCCCTGACTCCCAGAGTAGTCCAAACACGCTTTATGGTGGCCCTTGTGCTGGCCAAACTTTGCTGGATCAGCTTATGCCGACCTAACTCTAGTTTAGGATTGTACTCGGAGTCTCTGACTGTTTCTGCTGGTAGCAATATGCACAATGGTGGCAAGACAGTTGCACTGCTGTGGACTTCCTTTGGCTTATTGTGCATCTAAGTACACCTGCCTACAGCTGAAAGACAAAGAAAAAGGACAAACTATTTGAAAACCAAATTCAAAAACCTAAACATCATTTTGCATTAAACTTACGTCTACCTGCATTTCAGGTTCCTGAAATGCCTTCAGACTTTAAAAATGCCTGCTTAGTAGCACAGATCAAAATTATTTTAATCATACAGCGATAAAGCTGTCCAGCAACAGCAAATCCTACATCTGCATCAATAGCAGGCATATAAAATGTGTGTGACAAAAAGGGATCATTAAACAATCTGATTTTCTTGTTGGGAGGGTTTAATGCTGTTGGGTCTAGTATTAAATGTAGAATTTGATAGCAAGCCTGAACATTTTAATGATGTGTCCACAAATATAAAGCATGCATCCACTGGTGACTTTATGACTTCTCCTCTGTATAATTAGTGGTATCTTGTTTATGAGCTTACTTTTCTTGCCTCAGCCACATGAAAATATGAAACCGCTGTCATAATTTACACCATGGCCTGGCATTAAAGAGCAGAGTTTTCTATTTTTTTCCTGCCTGAAAAGAATAGTGATAATGGTCTCCGTGTAGGCCGAAAAACAGCAAGCACAAAATCAAGGCCAGCATTTTATCTTTAATATTTCATAGCACCGTAATTCCGATTGAGCGACCACACGTTAGATCTCTCTTGCCAGCATCTGCTCCAAGTTCCTATAAAACTCTCCCACCCCAGAGTTAACAAGGATAGGTAAGCACACTTAACAAGCTCATTAAAAAAATGTTTGGCTGGGTAGTCTGGGGGAGACATTAATTATTGTCATTGGAGAAAAATGACTACGTGGGTTTCTGGGAGCTCAGAAACCTATGCCAACAGATAGAACAGTACACTTGCCCTTCAATATTTATATTTAAATATTTATATTCAATATGATGTACATGTGTCTAATATAAAAGTTCCTTCCCCCCTCTTCTTTCAGAGAGCTGGAGCTAATTAGCATATTTGAGACTGAGAATTTTAATGCAAAACTTGTGTTTTGACTCTCCAATGGAGAACAATGGAATTGTGCAAGCACTTAACTTTCACTGTAATTTTCACCCAGCATTCTAATATCATTTTCGTAATTACAGTGGGAGCCTAGTTATAGTGTATCAGTACACACAAAGCTGCTTTATGCCAAGTCAGACCACTGGTTCATTTTGCTCAGTATTGTCTACATAGGTGGTCGTTTCAGATAAGGAGTTGGTAGGGTGATGCTACCTGGAGATGGTAGGAAATGCTGGACCTGGTGATGCTAGTAATGGAAGCTTGGGTCCTTTGTGTGCAAAGCAGGTGGTCTACCACTGAGCTGTCATGCAGTCATCTTGTAAATACATATCACACATAGCCCATTCCTATCCTGGGCTGGCCCATAGCACGCAGTGGTGCTGGTGTAGCCTCTGCTGCATGCTGCGGGCTAGCTGAGGGGCAGGCATTTATCTCTTCATCATAAATAAAAAAAACTTTTATATGTCTCTACTTTCTTACACTGCCTGACCCTCAATGTAATGTATCTCTTTGGCTGGTGTAAATCCGAGTCGGTCCAAGGGGGCATGTCAAGTTGCTGCGTCTGCCAATATCTGTTGTAACCAGTGATGTCATTCAGGGGGAACAGACCAGAACGGGCGTTCCGGATCCTAACGGGCTCCGAGGCTGGTTCTGGGTTCCCAACAAGTGCCAATCAAAAGTGAGTTCCTGTTCCTAAATCATTTGAATGACACCACTGGTTGTAACCCTCCCTTGATACACCCCAGGCCAGTCCTGTTCCTGCCCTTATCCTCCCCCAGAATGCCCTGGAACACCCCCTCTTGCCTCTTGGAGAAGGCATTCCCTTTTCCAGCAGAGACTCCAAATAAAAGGTTGTTAATGTGTGCTCACCACCAGCTGATTGCACTGGCAGCCATATAGCCCATGCACTATCACAGGAGCTGCCATGCCAGTAGCTAAGGCATTGTGCTGATGGAATGCAAGGCCAGTATAGGATTGGGCCATAAGAATATATCTACTTTTCTAAGGTCCAGGGCCCAGATTTGAGTCTGGCTCAAATAACATTAGAAAAGCATCATACAGGGACTTTTCTGTACCGTCTATTTCTGTGCACTTAATGTCTGCACCTTAAACTCAGCCTTTGTAACAGGTACATATCATGCAACTGCATTTAGCCAATATTAACCATTCTATGTGAGGATCTTTCTCTCCAGCCCAACTGTCCCCCCCGCAACGTTGTGCTCATTAATCCTAACCGAAACTGTACAGCTCCATCCACAGCACAGCACATCCTTCCAAGTTAATACTGCAGCTTTTGTCCTCATTTGTTTGAGTTGACCTTAAGTGCTGTGTTTGCCGGCTGCTTAATTAGCAGCTGGCTGTAACATACTGTACCATATGTGCTGCATCTCCCAGGCATAAATAGAGGCTTAAGTATCAGAGGTCAGGGCTGAGATTTTTTTCTTTCTTTACTGAATTTCCTTCAGACATTTTGAAAGTAAGATGCTGGGGATTCAAACACCCCCCTGCCCTCCCCAACTTAATTTTTGTAGCTTTTCACATATCAGTTTGCCATTGATACTGATAGGTTGTAATAAGCTGCATGCCACAAGATACCACATATGCTAGACGGCATAAAATGCTGCTGCTAAATTTGAGCAGCAAGGAGTTGCAGATTTAAAAGTAAGGGGTTAGTTCAGGCAAATCGCTACTTCTCGATTCTCCTGTTCAGGCACGAACCTTAAAAAGTGAACTGGGAACCGAAAAGGGGGTTTGAACCACTTTAGATATTAATCTATACAAAATAATATCCACTCTTTTGCTTACAGTTTAGTTCTATAACCTGAACACAATTAAAACTACTTAACTCAAGAAAAAATATTTTTTTATTAAAATAGATTCTTTTAAATTATTTTAATAAATTATTTTTATTTTTAAAATATTTATTTAAAAAATTCATTCAAGACAAGGTTTTGGAAACTTTAGAAAAAAGGTTTGGGGGGAAAAAACACCATAAAAATAAAAATAATTAAAAAAATCAAAGCCCTTTAAGGACATATAAAAATATAAATATAACTAAAAGATTACACAACAATAAAATAACAGTTGCTATCATACTTCTATACAACTCACCCAAACCATAGGGTGCTCATAGATCAGAGCAGAGCCTGAAGCTAGAACCTGGGATATCAGGATTTGATACAGATGATTTACGTTGCCTTTGTATGAATAAATCAATATATTTGGCCACCTTCTTGGTTAAGTCCATATCCACTGCTCTGAAGACCTGAATCATGCAGTTTCAAGCTGAGTAGCTGATTATAGAATCACTTCTTATGTACCAGTTTTACCTTTTAGGGATTTGGTCCTGGTTTGAGGTGGGATGTGGTGGCTCTGTGGCTTAAATTGCTGAGCTGCTGACCGAAAGGTTGGCAGTTTGAGACCATGCAACGGAGTGAGCTCCCGTTGTTTGTCCCAGGTCCTGCCAACTGAGCAGTCCGAAAGCATGTAAAAATGCGAGTAGATAAATAGGTACCACTTCGGTGGGAAGGTAACGGCTTTCCGTGAGCTATAGCGTATAGTCATGCTGGCCACATGACCACAGAAGCTTATCCTAGGACAAACACTGGCTCTTCAGCTTAGAAATGGAGATGAGCACCGCCCCCTACAGTCGGTCACGACTAGACCATTCGGTCGTGAGGAATCCTTTACCTTTTTACCTCTGGTCTGAGGCAACCAAGAGGTGTTAGGCTCAGAGTCAGTTCCTATGAATGGGGTTTTTTAGGTTTGGTTTGGGTTGCCTCGCTGTGCTTAAAGCTACTACAGCTGAAACCATTATAGACAGACACAGAAAACTAATAAGGGGAATATAATATAATTTGGCAGATGGCATTCTGGAATAAAGTGACAATCAGCCACTGCAGCCTATCATAGCAACCGAGTCTGGAGTTCCAGACTCTTATCTTATGGTCCAACCCTGACAGGTTTCCTGCTTTTGATGTAGCTGAAGACATTTTTGTTTGTCTTGATGTTTTTAGCCACACACTTCTCATATTCTCTTTTTGAGTCCTTAGTTATTTAGCCAAATGGGGAAAAAAGGTGATTGGGCAAGCAATCTATATACATCCTTGCATAGATTTTCCATGTAGATTTTTTTTTTAAAATGTGTCCTTATGTTTCAGTGCCTGTTGCCTGGGGTAATCTGCAAACCAGAGCACCTCATCCTCAATCACTCCACAAAAACTGAAATGGTGATGCTGTCTCTCTGAAGGCCAGGGTGGTCAGGAGAGACCACCTGGCTGCACAGAGACGTCCAGCACATGTCTGTGCTGATTTCAGCTCCTATCATCAACCATCAGCCCAGCTCCTATGACAAGGGCTACCCCAATATTACATCCAGGCTGCACAAAACAGAAGGGGACAAATAGAGCATGCTTAGCTCCTAACGAGAACTTGGCTAAAAGCCTTGGCTAGTGATGAAAGGAGGCAACTCAGGAGCGGAAGGTTGAGGGTTCTTTCCGGTTGCCTCCTGCCAAAGACGTAGGGTGTAATCTTAGCTGTGCCCTAGGGCCTACGCAAGCTGCTTCCATTGGCCTGCATATGCAGCACTGGCGCGAGGGCACTCTATAGCACCCCCCACGCCACTGCTGCTCTGCTGTGCCTGTAGAAGCTGGCAGAAGCTGGCAGCTGCGAGTTCAGATCCCACAGGAGCAGTTCCAGGCGGCACGAGGGAGGGCAGGAGAGCATTTCCTGGTGGGGGGTGGGCAGCCCAGGAGACATGCTGGCCAGGGGTGTGTGTGATGCAGCCGTTAGGTTGCATCCTAGCTCCTGTCCCCAGGCCGAGTGACCCCAATTTAGGCTGGATGGCATCCTTGACTCTGTGTCTGCTAAATAGCAGGCATAGATCTAAGGCATAGCTTGGGGCGGGGGTTCGGGTGTGAACAGGCCCTTGCACTTTGGAGGCTCCAGCCTGCTCCCAAGCTGCACTGGATACAGATTTCCTTACTTCTGGTCTATATGAGGCCGTGTCTTGTGCCTATATGTTTCTTGTGCCTATATTGTGTCTTGTGTCTATATGAGATCCCTGAAGGACTGAATTGTCTATCAACCAGCACCAGGTAAGGTCCCACCTGTGACACAACCCCTGCATAAGGCTCTCAGGTCTGAAACCTGATGTAAATCTTCACTTAAAAAGGTCCACCGCTGAGTTGTTTTGGATATTCTTTTGAAGCACAGAAATAGATGGCACAAATTGTCTGTATTTGTTGTGCTCTGTTGAAAAGCAGTTTATTATTATTAATGTCATCAATCAATTACAGAAGGCCGCTTTATTAGGAACAGCATATATATTACAACAATGTTTGTAACGCAACAAAATAAAGTAAAAAATAGCTGCTTATTCTAAGTCCTTGGGTAGGACATAATAGGTGGATACATCCAGAATCCAGTCAAAAACTACATGACTATGACATTATGATGATGATGGTGATGGTGATGATGAATTTCCCTATGTTATTACAGAAGAACTCCTGGGCTCAGTGGTATAATACATACCTTACATGCAAGTGGTCCCATGTTGCACTCTGGTATCTCCAGTTCAAAGGATCTAAGGAGTGTATAAAACAGCAGCAGAACATCCAAAGCAATTAGAAGAGCATGAACACCCTGTCGCCCATTCATGCAACTGAAACGTATTTTGTGGCTGCTGTGTATAGATATGGTTTCTTCTGGCTAATTTCATCTGAAACGAAAGCACAGCATCAATTTTGAATTTGTTAATATCACAATCTATTAATCTTTTGTGAATGAAACAGGAATCACCTCCCGTTTGCACTCTCTTTTATTTTAGGCCAAAGTTTGAGCAAAACCAAATGCAAAGGAAACTGCGGGTGTATTGTATGAAGTGAGTGCAGTTAAAGGGGGGATTTGGTGGAATAATTATTAGAAAAAGGAAAGGAGACTGAAGAAATAGAGTCCTTTAAAACAAAAGAGATTCAATAAAGTTTGGTCTGTTCTTATGCAGATGTTCCCCTAAATGCTTAAGAAAACTAGCACCCCCCCTTTTTTTTTTGGATACCCTACTGTAAAATACCATCGATTCCATCGCAGCTGATCTGTTTTCAATTCCGGCTTGTACTATCTTTAAAGAAACTGCACAGGCAATATCTCCCTGTTGTGCTAAATAAGGCTAATGTGTGCCAGCACTTTCTGTTTCATATATGCACACAATCAATAAAAAAGAAGACTTGAAGGAAAAATCCATAATGATCCTGGCTTTCACTAATTCTGCCCAAATTTTCACTCACTCACAGCCCTTGCCAAATTTTGAAAGAGGCGACTGGTCCAGTTGTGGGTAGTTCCTTGAAAAGGGAGCACCTGATGACTGCTTTTATAATGAGGTTTGCCAAGTGAGTCAGCCAGAGATTGGCTGTTGCCTTTAAAGCTCTCATTGCAATGAGAGACGAGACAGTTGTGATCTCTTGGTGCTAGGGCAGTGGTTCCCAAACTGCGGGTTGGGAGCCAAGGTGGGTCGCGAGCAGTGGTGTCATCCTCAAACGACGTTCCGGAACGCTAGGCGGAACTTACCACCTGATTGGCTGCCCGTCCGTGACATGTCGCTGCCTGCCCGCCGGCCTGGCTTCGGAGGGGGTGCCCGCTTGCCTGGGGGGCGCGCCGGGTCCCTGGGCAAGCAGCGGACAGGCGCGCCAACTGGAGGGAGCCTGTGCAGCGGGCGGGCAGGCAGCGACACATCACAGACAGCCTGTCAATCAAGCGGTATGTCCCACCTAGCATTCCGGAACTTAATTTGAGGATGACGCCGCTGGTCACGAGCTAATTTCAGGTGGTTCACAAAGCACCTACAGCAGCTACATTGAAAATATGAGAAGATGGGATGCTGGAAAGAGGGAGGACTGTGTGGTTACTTTGCTTCTGTCAAAGTTGTAAATAGTTTTTTTTTTCTTTCTGATTCACTTTGCTATTGGAAAATGGCTGAGAAGTTACCCCACTGATTGCGGCATTCTCAGGAAAGTAGCAGGTTCTGGCATCCCAATGATGGCACTTCCAGTCAGGACATCATTTCCGGTGGGTCCCAGAAACATTGTCATTCTAAAACGTGGGTGCCAGTGCTAAAAAGTTTGAGAACCGCTGTATTAGGGTATTTGCATCCTGGACTATTGTGTCCTGGTCAAATGCATCCCATGTTGCAGTTTCACACCACACACTCCAGAACTGGTAGAAACTGGCAT
>JAJKFI010000003.1:19858929-19902667 GCA_029204185.1 Lerista edwardsae
TGTTGCAGTTTCACACCACACACTCCAGAACTGGTAGAAACTGGCATTCCGTCTCTCCGTCTCCAGATCAGATAGAGCACCTGCGTGTCCTCGAGGTGGTCAGCGTCCCAGCTTGTTAGTGCAACCTGCTACACAGTAGCTGAACTCCCTTTAGATAGTGTAACATAAGCAGGCAATGTTTCTCACGGGAAGCGCTGGCTAGCAAACATCCACTTTCTCATGAGATCATGATGTTCAAAGGGTTACCCCATTGGTTAACATGGGGCACAAGGGTCTTCAGGTATCCACCTACCAGATATGCTCTGGCTACACCCCTTTGTTCCTATATAACTTATATTTTTTACTGTGTGCGCACTGAGACTGAGACTGAGACTGAGACTGTAACTGAGAATGTAACAACATGCGTTGAAAAGCCGCTTGTACGCGGCAAGCCTTCGCCGGCTTTCGCTGACCGGCAAATAGAACTTCTTACTTTCTAACTATCGCTACTGTAACCAATAAAAGACTTTGTTATTGAAATGTAGCGATCGCTTCGTTCCTCCGCTCCGATCGCGCTAGGCAAGCGCTGAATGGGTCCACAAGCCCCCAACTCTGCTATAAACACTCCAAATAAACAACATCCCAGTCATTTGCATCCCTGGACATTCACATCTGGTTTTGCTTCCCTGGCAATGGGCAGATTTGTATAGGTGATATTTATGTTGAAACCTCTAAACTGGGAAATGGAATCAGAAGCCCTCAGGGCTGGTTGATCTATGATGCTGACTGGACACCTCAAGCAGCAGATTGACAAGAGGCACCCATCTTCACCTGCTCATTCACTTCCATTGCTCCTCCTCTTCCTCTGTTTAAGTTTCTGTTTAAGTATCTAGTTGTAAAGGATATCATCTCATCTATTCTTTATCTTCCATTCTGTGGGACCAATGTGACCGTTCCTCTATACCTTTGCGAAAGCCGTGGGTGCCTTCAGGAGCTATGAAGCAGCCAGCACAAATGGCAAGTGGCTCCATGTGTGCATCAGCGGCTTCCAGACAGACCACCAGTGCAGGTAACGTGGCAGGGGGGGCAGTTCGGGGGAGGGTTGGGGCAGAAAGCAGGCCAAACAGGAAAACGTTTCAGGGTGGGAGCAGGAGGATCTTTGCTGCAGCAGTGCATGCCAATATCCTATCCCCCCTTTTCCTGGCCTGCCACCCTTGCCCACTCTCATTGGACTTATATCAGTTAAATGATGTAGCATTAAGAAGTCTAATAATAATAATAATAATAATAATAAAAATAATACCACCACCTCCTGGTAGACAATTTAGCTGCTAATTGCTGCCTTGGGACAGAAAGGTGAGGCATAAATCCCATCATCATCATCATCAGCAGCAGCATAAATACCCCACCTTTCTGTCCCAAAGCAGCAATTAGCTGCTAAGTTGTTTACCAGGTGGTAAGTAAAACAGCTTTTTACCTACCTCTCCTTGGCTGTCTGGTCGAACCTCCCCCCACAAGAAGATGTAGCACACACATAGGATGATGAAGGATATGATTGGGGCATAAATGTTGTAGAGACTATTTGAAATAAAATAAATCATCAGTCTGGTGAACATAGTTGGAGAGGTGAGCAGAAATTTTGTTAAGAATTGTAATGACATGATTACAGTTGGTTTTAGTGTTTTGTTGGGGTTTCCTAAACTTTCATTATTTTTCATTCACTCTGAAAACTCCTTAAAAGATTTCAAAGGTTGCAACAATTCAAAAAACTATTTGTCCTTTAAAAAAGGACTTAATTCTTTCCATTCAGCCTCATTGATGGATCTGGGCATGATCAATATTACGCAGCTCATTTGGGAGCAGTAAGTGGCTTCAGAACATATAGACATAGAGTTGGAAGAGTCTCCAACTTTCTACTAAAGTCAAGAGCATCCCCCACATCAGCCCCCTAATCAGATCAAAGCAAAAAATTCATACCACGTAAATGCGTTTGCGATTCTTTCACAGCATTGAATATCTGTTTTCTTTCTTTTTTCTCTGCATCGTTAATGTATATTCAATGGCAGGGGTCCATTAGTAAGGTGCATCCAAGGCTTGAGGATGCCCAGTGGATTGTTTTGACTTCTTTCCTTTGAACAGCAACCCCCTCTTGCAATCTACTTTTGAAACTCCCCATTTTCCAAAGAGGGTTGCCATGTTTGAGAAACTGTAGTAAAAATAACTCGATTGCGTACAAGCAACTAGTTTAGTTCTTTTGACGGAGGCCAACATTTTTTTGTAATGGTTGGGCTGAAGTACAAACAAACATGTTTTATCTGAGATCTGAGAAAAGTGATTCTAAAGAAAGCCACTATAAGGTTAAATAAATGATGACAACTCAGGCTCTTTCAGGCAAATTAGACCATGGGCTTCAGCCCACAAGTCACATGTGGTGTTCCAGCATAGTGCTCCCAGGTGCAGTGTGTGGCAAAGCCTTACAGTTCTGCCTGCCGATCCTTGTGTGTCTCTCAGAACATAACATGTCTATTAGATGATAAACCTGTGGTCAGGGTCAGAGTCTTTTGTAATCTATTTTCAGTTTTATGTGCTGGTTGATTATGCATTATTTAAATTCAATGTGCAAAACAATCCTAGGGTGCCATCCTAGGCATCCTGTAGCGTCGACGCTGAGTGACGCACTCTTACTCCGAAACTGGCGCTGCAGGCAGTGCCAGCTTTGGAGTGCCCGGGCTCGGTTCCCTTTGTGCCGGCTGAACCTGGCTGGCACAGAGGTGTGACAAGTCGGGACAGAGGGAGGGAGTGGGTGGGGGAGGGCGTTTCTGAGTGGGTGGTGGGTGGGAGGGAGTCACGCTGGGCCATGCTGTCTTCTCGGATCTGCACCTGCTGTTTAGCAAGCACAAGATCCAAGGAGCACATAAGGGAGCATGGAGCCTCCCCTACGGTAAAGGGAAGAGGCATCTTACCCTGGGTGTTGTGGTACCTTTTAAAACTTAGCACTGTAACCTCCCTCTGGGGATGCTACTGGTGCATTACATTGACACAGCTCAGCAAGGGGGATTTTACTAGGACTGGGCTTTTCATCAAGGTGCTTTTCAGAGTTCTAGAAATTGTGTAATTCACATTAGTTGTGGCCCATGAGCCCTTGGGCCACATGGTGTCTTGTTCATGTGAACAGGCCATTTGTGAACAACAGAAAAGACGCCAAGTAGTGTTTGATTAGCTCTCCATTTGCATTGGGTGGAATGTGTTTGAGAGATATTTAACTCACAATAGGAGCAAAGCAATATATGGAAAAAATTTTCAGGATCTTTCCAGTCCTTTTTATTTTTGCTGTTATGCGCTTTCAAAAGTAAGGATAGTTATTGTTCTCTCAATAACTTCTCGGTGGAAAAACTTCTGAACAGGCACAAAAACTGCATGCAAATGAAGCAGAGGAGCCTACGGAAAATTTACTCCATTAACCAGGCATGCTTACAGCACAATTAAGCAAATATGTTTGAACAAATTGCTTCTTTTAACTATAAGCCAATTCATTTCACACTTTTTAATGAAGGCCTGTGCCACACACCAGAATTCTTCTCACCTCATTGCTACTCATAAAATGCAATGATCCATTCAAAGCGTCCTCATATCTCCCATATGAGAGCTAAAAAAAGGAGCCTAGTCTCTCCCAGTTTGGCACAGGAGAGGGAACAGTATTCCCCTGTCCTTTGAAGTTGATAATTAGGATGTTTACAAGATAAAAGAAGTCCAAAATTTATCTGTGTATTTTCACTGCTGTCGCGCATTAACATTCTCCCCTTTTCTCCTCCTACCAAACATCCTTTCTACAAATTATGTCTTTTTTGCTGTTTAGTGGAAATAGAGGTTTTCCAAGGCATAATGATTATTTTCATTTGTCTGTAGAAACAGGGTCTGTGACGGTGGTAGAATAAATGCAGAAGCAGGAGGGAAAAAAATAATAGGTCATTTTCAGGATTTAAAAAACACCTAGTATAGTCAGGCAAACAGATTGAAAACAACATGAAAGAATCAGGCCATTTTTTAAAAATGTAGATGATTTTAACAACTCACTATCCTTGTGATGACGACTCCTCTGGCTGTGGACGCATCACAGGCCACAGGCCAGCACAGAATTAGGCTATTGATTTCAAGAGATGTATGTGTCTTTCACATTGCGTTATAGTCTTCATTTTGCTAATAATATTGATGTTTTTGGACTAATATAGCAAACCAGGCAATCTATAAACACTTCCCAGCTAGTGGTTTGTTCTGAAATTCTCCTACTTTTTAAAATTGTAACCAATGGATTTTAATGTTGGTAACATCATGCTCTGTTTGCAGCCTCTTCATGTATAGAACAGTGGGTCCCACGCTATAAGCTGTCACTCCCCGGGGAGCCTTGGAAACCAGCCAGGAGAGACATAGAATCCTCATTAAAAAAAAAACCCACAGCCTTATTTATTTATTATTTATTTATTAAATTTTTACCCCGCCTTTCTGCCTAAAAAGGCATTCAAGGCGGCATTACAAAACAGATTAAAAACAGAAATAAAAAACATCCAATTAAAAACAGTAAATTAAAACAATATAAAAGTACAATATAAAAATACAACGGTCATCCCATGGATTATAAAAAGAATACAAAGACAAAGACCAGCCAGCCTGTCAGCAACTAAACGCCTGCTTAAACAAAAAGGTCTTCAGTCCCCGCCGAAATACCGCCAATGAGGGAGCAGTTCTTAACTCTAAGGGGAGGGTATTCCAAAGTTGGGGTGCCACCGCCGAGAAGGCTCTCCTGCTGGCCGCCACCCCTCTCACCTCTCCTGGTGGCGGCACAGTCAAAAAGGCCCCCCCAGAGGACCTCAGAGCACGGGTAGGGTTATATGGGAGGAGGCAGTCCCTCAAATACCCTGGGCCCGAGCCGTAAAGGGCTTTAAAGGTCAAAACCAGCACTTTGAATTTGGCCCGGAACAGAACCGGCAGCCAGTGTAGTCGCCGAAGCAACGGCTCGACAGAGTCAAACCGATGTGCCCCGGCAACCACCTGAGCCGCCGCGTTCTGTACTAGTTGTAACTTCCGAACCGTCTTCAAAGGCAGCCCCACGTAGAGCGCATTGCAATAGTCTAATCTAGATGTCACTAGGGCGTGGGTCACTGTGGCCAGGTCCGCACCACTCAGGTACGGTCGCAGCTGGTGGATCAGCCGAAGCTGAACAAAGGCTCCCCTGGCCACCGCCGACACCTGAGACTCCAGGTGCAGCTGTGAATCCAGGAGAACCCCCAAGCTGCGGACCTGCTCCTTCAGAGGGAGTGCAACCCCATTCAGAGCAGGGCGATAGTCCAATACCCGAGTTGTGGATTTCCGGACCAAAAGCACCTCTGTCTTATCCGGATTTAATTTCAGCTTGTTCGCCCTCATCCAGCCCCCAACTGCCTCCAGACAACGATTCAGGACCTCAACCGCCTCCTCAGAATCAGGGGGAAAGGAGAGATAAAGTTGGGTGTCATCAGCATATTGATGGCACCCCACCCCAAACCCCCGGATGACCTCTCCCAGCGGCTTCATGTAGATGTTAAATAGCATGGGGGACAAGATAGACCCTTGTGGCACCCCAAACTTAAGAGGTTGGGGTGCCGAACAAGCGTCCCCCAGCACCACCTTCTGGGATCTGTCAGTCAGGAAGGAGCGGAACCACTGTAAAACAGTTCCTCCAAGCCCCAACCCAGCCAGCCGACCCAGAAGGACACCATGGTCGATGGTGTCGAAGGCTGCTGAGAGGTCCAGCAGGACTAACAGGGACGCACTCCCCCTGTCCATTCCTCGGCGTAGGTCATCCACCAAGGCGACCAAGGCAGTCTCCGTCCCGAACCCCGGCCTGAAGCCAGATTGGAATGGGTCCAGATAATCAGTTTCCTCCAGTACCCTCTGCAGCTGTGATGCCACCACCCGCTCAATCACCTTGCCCAGAAATGGGATATTTGAGACTGGCCGAAAGTTGTTTAAATTAGTGGAATCCAGGGAGGGTTTTTTCAGGAGGGGGCGAACAATCGCCTGCTTCAAAGCAGGCGGCAGCACCCCCTCCCTCAGAGATGAATTCACTACCCTCCCCGTCCACTCAGCCAGCCCTTCCCGGGCAGATCTAATTAGCCATGCTGGGCAAGGATCTAGCGGGCAAGCAGCAGGTCTCACACTCCAGAGAATCCTGTCCACATCCTCAGGTTCTACAAGCTGAAAAGAATCCCAAATTATAGGATAGACAGGTTCCCCAGGGACATCACTAGAAATGCCCACAGCGGCGTCCAAGTCATGCCGAATCTGATCAACCTTCACTGCAAAATGTTTCGCGAACTCGTCACAGCGGGCTTCCGTGTGATCCTCCCCTCCAGCAGGGGGGGGGCAGATGTAAAAGGCTACGGACCACACGAAAAAGCCCAGCTGGACGGTTCTCTGCAGATGTGATGGTGGCAGAGAAGTAAGCCCTCTTAGCTGCCACCATCGCCCTATAATATGATCTTAACTGGGCCCTAGCCTGGGTACGGTCAGATTCGGCACAAGTCTTTCGCCACTGACGCTCTAGACGCCTTCCCTGCCGCTTCATCATTCGCAGCTCCTCAGAAAACCAAGGAGCCGCTCTGATTCTGCGACTGGGCAGGGGATGCTCGGGAGCGATCTCATCCAGGGCCCTGGCCATCTCCGTATTCCAGAGGTCGACCAGGGCGCCGGGTGGGTCTCCAACTCTGGCAACAGGAAAATCCCCCAGAGCCCTCAGGAATCCATTTGGATCCATCAGCCTCCGAGGGCGGATCATAGAATGCGATCCCCCGCCATTGCAGAGGTAGGAGGCTGCAATAAGCCTAAATCCCACCAGAAAGTGATCTGTCCATGACAAAGGAGTGATCTTAACCTCCTCCACCTCCAGATCCCCATCAACCTGCCCAGCAGTAAACACCAGGTCCAACGTGTGTCCCGTATCATGTGTTGGGGCAGATATCCTTTGAGACAGACCCATGGTTGCCATGGAGGCCATGAAATCCTGAGCTGCAGCTGTTCCAGGAGCCTCGGCATGGACATTGAAGTCCCCCAACACCAAAAGGCGGGGGGACTCCAACACCACGTTCGAGACCAATTCCGTCAGCTCAGGCAGGGAGACTGCTGGGCAGCAAGGCGGGCGGTACACCAACAGAATCCCTATTCTGTCTCGCTCCTCCAACACAACGCGAAGGCACTCAAACCCAGTGGACTGCTGAACAGAGTATCTGGTGAGACGGATGGAATCCCGATAGACCATCGCAACCCCACCTCCCCGCCCCTGTAGTCGTGGCTGCTGCAGTACCTGGAAACCCGGCGGACAAATCTGGGAAAGATTGACCCCTCCCAGCTCATCCAACCAGGTCTCCGTGATACATACCAGGTCGGCCTTCTCCTCCAGGATCAAGTCCTGGATCAAACAGGTCTTATTATTAACCGACCTGGCATTCAAAAGCAGCAGCTTCAGACTCGGGGGACTGTTGCCAAGAGTGCCCAGGGTCAGAGGGGTGAGAGAAGGGCAAGAAAGAGGGACAGTCTGTCTATGACTGACCCTCCTTCTTCTGTAACGTCTGGCCCAACCCCCACCGCCATACCTTCCGTAACCCGTAACTCTGCTGATGGTGGCCCCCCTCCCCTCCCCTGAGCTCCCACGTGGTGTCAAACACATATTCCGGCAGGGACGACCTTCAGCCAAACTACAACAGCACACACAATCTAAAAACAAACACACACACACACACACACACACACACACACACACACACACACACAACAGCCCGACTGCAGCAACCCTTACCCCCCTCACACAGAGGTTTGGGTTGCTGCAGATCTCTGCCTCTCTCTCACCGAGGCAGAGGTCCTCAACAACTATCCCTACCTGCCCCCCTCTCACCAAGGCAGGTAGCACTTTCACCCCTCCTGGCCTGACTCACACTCAGGCCAGGATCCCTCACATTCACACTGCCACTCACTTATACAACATATAGGATTGTAGACTCAATCAATCAATCAATCAATCAATCATATTTAAATAGCGTTTCCAACAGAAAATTCACAAAGCGGTTTACAGGCAAAAAATAATAAAGTTAAATGGCAGGCAGGAGGCTTATGGAAGGCTAAGGGAAAATTAGCCCTTCCTTCTCCCAAGCATTTTGATCTGCCCACCCCTCCTCTGGATAGAACATGTGCCTTTTTGGCACAGTTGCATCAGCAGGGAAGGAGAAAGGATAGGATTGGGCTCCCAGATACCCAAGTGAGAGTCTACTAGAATGATGATAACCTCATCACGTGGACATGCTTTTCTCCCAGGGATGCCTTCTGTAAACCCATGTTAAAAATACTATTGGAGAGCAAGCCAATGGAAAGTTTATATCCTATGACCTGCACTGTTCCATGAGAAAGAGGCATTTCATTTCACCATTTATCTCATGATTCCTTCAACTCCTCATACGCTTGTCTGACTCTAATTTTTCTAAAATATAACCACTTACGGCAACATCATGGGTTATGATATCAAATACCAAGAAACACTTGTGTCATGCCATTTCTTTATTAAATTACTCTTTGCTATAGGAAAGACAAAACCAAACCCAGAGTAAAAAGCAAGTTGAGCTGTAGTAAGTATGTGGACTGAGATACGTTAGGAGAAATTCTGGAATAATCACTGCACAGCTTTGTTTCATTTGGAAGCATAAATCCATGCACACATACTTGGCAGACATACATCTATCTAGAGAAAAAAGACATCATAAAAAGAAGGAAGAGAAATCCACTGGCACATCACATGCTGACAGCAATTTGCAAACTTTTCGATATTCTCTTGTATGCATAATTTTTAGTTTTTATTTATGATGTCCAATCTAAGCATAATTCACAACTTCTGTTAGCTTGTAAAATCTGATTGTAGGATCTGGTAGAGAACATCAGAGGGGAACAACATGATCTGTCACAAATCTATCATGGTACCAAATGCAGGCATGACATTTCCATTCACTCCAGAAAGTCTATATTTACATTTGAGTCTGATGTTATGAATGACAAAGATACAAACAAAAGGAGCCTTGAACCAGGACCAAACACAACTGGAGTTCTCATCCAAGAAGAATCAAGGCGTGCTTTCTTTTCCAAGGCTTGCTTCACATGTTTCTTCTAGACATCATGGGGATACACAACTATAGCCACTATTTGTGAGAATGTAACATTACTATTACTATGGCAGCACACTTCCAGCCGAGTCTTGAGCTGCCTGACCGCCTGGGCTGGAGTTCATATAGCAACACTGATAAGAATATTAACCTCAAATTGCTGTTGCAGGGCTGAAATGGAAAGTCTTGCCTAAGGCTGCCTAGTCAGTCTTGATTCAGAACTCAGGGCGTGATTGTAACCAACTTCCCAGCTCTGAAATAGTGCTGCCAGTGGGGCATGTGCTGCATCCTGCAGTGGAGTAGTAGTCATGGAGGCCTCCTCAAGAGAAGGAAATGTTTGTTCCCTCACTTCAGAACCGTATTGCCCTTACCCCAGTGCTGGAAAAGTGGTTGGATTGCGCCCTCAGTCACTTGGCTGTTATGCTACGCTAGCTATTACAGTGTCAGACCAAATCTCAAGTTAATTATTGACAATGGTAAGCTTTGCTAGAGATGGATTCCTCCTCTCATTGTTATGTGTTGACACTGTCTTTTTGAATGTTCCAATGTGTGGTGAGATCAGGTCACAACACACTAGGGCAGTATGTCCTAACCTGGGGGTCATTACCCCCCAGACAGGCATGAAGGTGTTTTGGGGAAAAGCTGCCCCCTTCAGGAGGGTAGCATTGACCTGATTGGGGACCCATTGTGCTGTTAGCATGACACTTTTTGGGTTACACTCAGCTACGGGATCTACAAACGACCTGGGGGAACGCTGGGTGGGACTTATGCGGGGCTTCCGCGTGATTGGCTGCCCGTCCGCAGCGTTCTGCAGCTGTCCTGGCCTGGTGGGGCTGCCCCCGGTTAGCGCCCCCCACCGCTGCTCGCCCAGGCACCCGGCGCGACCCTCACCCATTCTCTGCAGTGAGCAGGAACCCCCCCCCCGAGGCCAGGGCAGCTGCGGATCGCCGCGGACGGGCTGCCAGTCACCCGGATGTCCCGCCTACGTCCCACCCAGCGTTCCCCCAGGTCGTTTGTAGATCCCGTTGCTGGTTACGCTGCTACCATTACCAAACACAAGTAAGTAAAAAACAGGTTTTTTATTTAAATGGTGGCAGTGGCAGCCACGGCAAAACCCTGAGATGATAATGGCGACACCCGGAAGCATCCCCAATCGGATCGCTATTCTCCTAAGGTGATAGTATCCCAAAAAACGTTGGGAACAACTGTAATAAACCCACTGAAAACTAACACATTCCTATGTGTGGTACATACCAGATCACACCACAAGAGGGTGTGCAAATAAAAGGCCTACCTTGCACCAATGAATAAAGGGAAAATCCCATCAGGGTTCATTTTTCATACCACAGAATAAAGCCACAAAAATGGGCTTTTCCAAACATAAATGTGCAAATGTATAAGTTCTGAAAGTGTGTAGATCTGAAAGTGTGTAGACCTAGCATATCATTTTTTTAAATAAAAAAAATTGTGCCTAGACTGACTGTATATTTAATGGAAAAAAAACTATGACAACTTTTTTTTGAAGTTTGATATGATTCACTCTTGCACGCAAAACTGAATTATAACTTTAATGCAAAAATATAGCAATACGGTATTTTCTTTTTACATAGCTAATTCCTATGTTAATTTTGCCAGAGTTCTCACAACTCTCTGTTGTAGTGACCTATTTTACAGGTCTGGCCATTATATTTTTCCAACCTGATTGGCCAAGGTAACTTTATTTATAGAGTTTCATCATTTGTGCTGAAGGAAAAGTAGGAACAGAAAATCCTTTCCTCTCTCTGACATGTCCTATAATTTACCTGGCAAAATGTTTGGATTCACAGAAGAAAAGTAAAAATGCATATGTATTAGAGTCTCTTGAGCATTAAGAACAGAAAACATGTGTTGGGCTTACACGGAGTCTATGAATTATGCATAGGTAAATGGAATTAATTTGCTCTCTGCCCCACACTGCATTTCATTTCTTAGAAGACCTTAAGAGAACACATAGATGGTGAACTGCTGTAGAATTCAGAATTCCAAATCAAAATTTTAGGAGCGTTGTTTCTTAAAACTTTCTCCCATCTGCCCACCTGCCAGAACATGACAGGGCATGACAGAGGGGCCTTTGAAGTATATCTAAGTGGTCAGATAGGTATATATGGGTGGAGGTGGTCCATAGATCTCCTAGTTGGAGACAGTTTAGCATGTTCAATGTTAAAGCAAGCATTTCAAGTGGGCTCAGAAACAAACCGGTAACCAGAGAAGATGATACAATACTGGAGTAATATACTCTGTAGATTTTGGCCCACTCAAAACCCGGTGGTGTCTTTCTGAACCAATGGATGTTTCCAAGCATACTGTTAGAAGACATACCTGCATAAACTGCATTACTGTAGTCCAAGTTAGATGTTACTAAGACAAATGCTCTTGACCGGCTATGCTTTTGCTAAAAAAGACTGCAGTTGGTAATCAGCTGGTTAAAAAAAATACTCCTAACTGTTGTCTTGAGCAGTTTCGTCTAAACCATGGCCCACAGGCCATGTAACAAAAAGCCGTCTGGACACGGTGCGTTCTGTTCCACGCAGCATCCTCCTATCTTTCTGGTCAATCTTCACGCACAGCATGAAGATTCTGTTCTGTTTGACACATAGCAAACAAGTAAAGTGCAAAATTGGGTGGTAGGTAAGTCAGTCACAGAGGTAGCTAATAGGTGCCGGATGCCACCTGTGTCCACTGACTGCCTAGGGCAGCTTGCCTGATCTCACCTCTATCACCGGGTCAGCCCTGATGGGAAGGCATGCTTAGATTCCATTTGTATTTACTTGCAATGGTGGGATAGCCCAGATAATGACCAAGCTTCTGGACGAAAGCAAATGGGTATGATTCTTTTCTACAAATTTCAGTAGAGCTTGACAGATTGAACACAAATGTCCCAGTTTTATTTAATCCAGTTGTTGTTTTATTGGCTTGTACCACTTTATAACTGTGGGTGACGTATGCCCATTCAGAATCTATATATATAATATATAATTGGATGTGTATGTGTTTGTATGTTTGTTTGTTTGTATGTTTGTATGTTCCAGCATAGCTCTGGAACGCCTGGAGCGATTCAAACCAAACTCGGTACACATATGCCTTATGATCTGGAAAGAAATACTGCGGAATACTAAGACACCCCTAGCACCCCTAGGGGTGGGGGTGCAAAGGGCGTGCCATGTAAAAATACTCGAAAACGGCCGATATTGGTGTCGAATCCATAGTTTTCGGGGTCGCCTAGATGAACGGTGACATTCCCGATTCCGTTAAAGTCCAAGTTCAGCCCCCCTCGGCATGGGGGGTGAGAAGGGGTGCAAGATACAGTGCTTGGTCATAGAATATCCACAGCACGCTGATGGTGGCGTAGAGGACACCATTTGATTTGAGATTTCACAACTCATCCCACTTCTAGAAATACTGTGGGGATAAGACGCCCCTGGCACCCCTAGGAGTGGGGGTGGGAAGGGGGTGGCATGTAAAAATAATTGAAAACGGCCAATGTTAGTGTCGAATCCATAGTTTTCGGGGTTGCTGAGAGGAATGGTGACACTCCTGATGCTGTTTAAGTCCAAGTTCAACTCCCATTGGCATGGGGGGTGAGAAGGGGTGACAAGTGTGTATGTTCCAGCATAACTCTGGAATGCCTGGAGCGATTTACACCAAACTTGGTACACATATGCCTTATGATCTGGAAAGAAATACTGTGGGGGTAACACAGTTACCTAAGGGCTAGCGCCCTTAGGGGTGGGGGTGGGAAGGGGGTGATATGTAAACATAATCAAAAACGACCGATATTAGTGTTGAATCCATACTTTTCAGGGTCGCTGAGATGAACGGTGACACTCTCGATGCCGTTTAAGTCCACATTCAGCCCACATCGTCATGGGGGGTGAGAAGGGGTAAGCAATAACATGTCCAAAATGACCGACATTAGTGTCAAATCCATAGTTTTCGGGGTCGCTAAGCTGATTGGTGACAGTCCCGATGACATTTAAGCCCAAGTGTAGTCGAATACAATGAATAGAGCTCTGTAGAACCTTCTGGAAATTTCTAGAAATCATTATGCCCCGGTCTTGGACTCCAATCAAATATTTGCCATGTTACCAGGCGTGGTCACTGAATACAAGGCTATCAATACCGTAATAGATGCCTATGAGGTTGTCAATTTCCCATCAGACTTCCTAAACTCACTTGATCCGGCTGGATTGCCACCACATCATCTTTTACTTACAGTGGGATCTCCAATTATTTTACTACGGAATCTTGACCCGCCAAAACTTTGCAACGGCACAAGGCTGTATGTCAAGAAGATGCTGGGTACTGTAATTGAAGCGACTATCTTAACAAGAAAGGGAGAGGGTGAAACAGATTTTATCCCACGGATAACACTCATTCCGACGGATCTCCCTTTTAATTTTAAGAGATTGCAATTTCCAGTGAGACTTGCATTCTCAATCACGATTAACAAGTCACAGGGGCAGTCTATTAAGTACTGCAAAGTGGATTTGAGATGTTTCTCCCACGGACAACTTTATGTTGCTTGCTCAAGGGTGGGTTCACCCAAGAATTTATTTATTCTTGCTCCTGGAGGTGTAACTGAAAATGTTGTTTATAATCAAGTTCTGAGTTAAATTACTATTACAGTAAATTTGTAAAAGATTTTACTTTATAATTTTTACACTGTACTTATACTTTTAATTTCCTGTACTTCGATTTTACTTCAATTTTACACTATAGATAGAATTCATTCCTTTTCCTGTCTAATAGAAGCTTGGGATACATAAATACCCAGGCAACGCCGGGTAAGGACAAGCTAGTATGGTATAAAAACAGACTTCAAAGATGACTTTCAGTTAATAACCATAAAAGAATTAATATACAGCCTTATAAATCTGATACACCAGCCTGGTCTGTTGCATTGAGCCCTTGCCCTGCTCATTACCATGCTATGCAAATCCAGGCCTTTGAACACCTAAGAGCAGTGTTTGTCAAACATTTTAGCACCAGGATGCACTTTTCAGAATGTCAATCTGTCCAGGACCCACCAGGTGTGATGTCATGGCCAGAAGCAACACCAGAGCCTGCTGCTTTCCTGCGAATGCAGCAATAAGTTGGGTTATTTCTCAGCCCTATTCTAATTGAAAATTTAGAAAGCCTATTTACAACTTTGACACAAGCAAACTAACCACACAGCCCTCCCCCTTCCCAGTGTCCCATCTTCTGATATTTTCAAAGATGGCTGCGCTAGGTGCTACGCGACCCACCTGAAATTGGCTCGTGACCCACCTAGTGATCCCAACCCACAACTTAAGAAACACTGACTCAGAGCATACAGCTCAGTGCATACAGCTCAGAGTGTCTGGCACCTTCTTCCTTTTGGAGTTGTGGTAGAAAAGGGGACAGAGACGAGTCCTTGCCTCCTTGGAACAGTCACACAGACTGATAGTAGAGGCTACCTTTGATTACTGAGGTGGGTCTACCATGGCCTGTGTGTATTATTCAATAAACTGTTTACATTAACAGTCCTTTGTTACAGGTTTTAAATCTTCGGCCTGCCAGTTTTCTGAGGCCGGGCCTGCCAGCTGGCAGACAGAGAGGTGCTTGTGCTCCAGTTGATTGAGGTAATTAACAGCATAAACTGTCAGAAGGTGACAGCAGGCAGAAAGTTCCTGCCCCGGGGTCACAGCTGGGCTCCGCCAAACTTGCTCCTTGATTTAGCAGTAAAACTAATAATGGAGGCAATATTAGTATTAAATTATTAAGCCAGAGAGGCAAAGTGAAACCTCTCGTTCCCACCCAAAGTTAACTGGAAGACAAATTAGGGGTGATATTTTGCAACAGGGGGGCAAGATTGAAGCTGCTTCTGAGGAAAAGGAATAGATCTTTCCAGGAAGAAATGGCAAAAGCTTGCTGAGGCAAAAGTTATAGGGCACAATCCTAACCTGGAGTTAGGCTGGCACGATTAGGCCAGCAAAGTGTGGTTGGTACAAGGGATACCGTAAAGTATGTTTGGACCACTCTTGAAATCAGGGAGGATGGCGCACATCTTTGTTCCACCCCTTCCTGGGCCTGATCCTGTCCCCCATTTTGCCCTCCTTTACCCAGAAATGCCCCTCCTCACCTCTGTTCCACCCTCTCACCACCCTCTCCCATCAACCCCTTGTGCCACCAAGTGCAAACATACTTGTGCCAGCCAGTGTGGGTACTGGATTTCAGCACCGGCAGGCCAGAACACATCTTTGTGCCATCACTGCTGCTAGAGTAGTCATAAACATGCTCTATGAGACCCTGGGCCAGCGCAGCACCAACTATGTGGTCCAAGCTGGAGATAGCATTGGGCTATCTACCAAAAAACAATGTTTCTCTATAAATAGTGATATAGTTGACTCATCTATTGTCTGAATTTTTATCTTAACACCCAAGATTAAAATAATACCCGACTGTTGAAAACTCAAGTACAGTTAATGTTTTTGTTCAGAGAGTTAAAATACACCTTTGGAAATATAATAGTTCCCAGCTTTTTTACCACTTTTTCGAATGCCATTCACGTCAGGACTCACTAGAAGTGATGTCATTTACCTGGAAGTAATGCCATGGCCAGAAGTGACATTATCAAGCAGAAAGTGCTATCCTTGTGATGTAATCAAATGACACTTTTGAAATGCAAACAGGCATTCTTGGACTGCAACAATTGCACAACCATGACACATCCCTGACAGAAACGTCCCAGACTTCTTTTCAGACGTTTAATAGTGCATTGCTATAAAGCCGTCGTCTGAAAAAAGAATGGCTATTTGAATTATAAGAGGATTTGTAACAATTATATTATAATGCTTTATGAATAGCTATGAACACTACCACAAATGAGACTGTTGTCCAAAAACCTCAAACAATGTATAATACACAAGTGGCAGCCAGAACAGAGTTATATGGCCAAGTTCTAATCCCATTGAAGTCAGTGGCAAACTCTTGCTGGTTTCAGTAGGATCAAAACTTGGCTTGAAACTGAGAAATATTTCACAGTTAATACAAAAGGCCTCCATATGCCCATTGTTTCTAAGCAGATGTTTGGAAAAGTTTTCTTTCATTTTTTTAAATTACAATGTTAAATATACTTTGTTCTGATCAGATATTATTATGAACAATCTTATAATAAAAAAGTACTGAGCTCTTAGAGATGGAAAATTGGAAATCTGATTTTTTTCCCCCTTTCCTGTTGGTTCTAGGGCTTTTGGTCTTTATAACATTGCGTAAATGAGGAAATAATGCCAGCAAGCTATTAGCAGTAGCAATTTCCTAACTGCAGTGGGAAGCATCCTGCATGTTTAAATAAATATTGTTAACTGTGACCTCTTGATTTTACTGGGACTGATAAGGCAATTGTTTAACCTATATGAAGCACATACAGTATGCAGGGGTTGAGTGCAGCAGAAAACAGGAAACAATAAATCAGAAATTAGAGCACTGATTGTTGTAGCTAATTACATCAAACTTCTGCTTAATTTCTCACTCTGTCATTCTAACCTGATTTCCTTGCCAACAGGCTTTGTAAATTGCGAGTGTCATGTACATACAGCAAATAATAATCTTTAGTTCCTATGATTGACAAATGAATGAGGGAGAGAACAATTTATTATGGAAGAATGGACCAAGACACACACCAGATACCTGCTCAGATGCTCTTTTAATTCACTTACACTAATGGGGTTAGCATGGTGGAGTTTTTTTTGCCAAGAACATGGGTTTGGGGCATCATGATGAGTCATTAATTGGATCTGGGACTTGGTTCAATATGAATGGACCAGGAAAGAGGGAAAAACCCATCAAACTTTATAAAAGGAAAACATGGCAGAGACTTATCTCTATGAGAATGGAAGTCAAATTATTAAAGTGAAATGTCAAACGAGTTCTATCTTAATAAGCATATTGTTTAATATTTGCATGGTGGCAATACTGCACATTTTGTCATATAGGCTGCCATCTAAATAGAATTTGTAACATATTGTGTTAGGTGTTTGGCAGCACCAAACAGATTTTCTTGCAAAGAGAGCACATGGTGGACACAGAGATGTTCAGTTTCTGGCATCTTCAGATTCTGAGACTCCAAAAGGCTGGAAAAAAGTAGCTTCAGGTTGGTTAGAGTAGACAATATTTGGTTAGATGGCCTGATTTGGGTCAATATTTGGGTCAATGACCTGATTCAGGATACAGCAGTTTCATGTGTTCACCATGGTGCTGATGATGATAACTGATACCATCATCTTAAGAGAATTAATACAGTTGTGGAGGAAGGGTACAAGACTGTTGGGATAAGATCTAATGACTATAAACAGTCCATTAAATACATTGCTGGCTAGTGATCAGAAGAAAATTTATTAGGAGTAAAATCCTGGAGCAGTCTCTTTACAAGAGCAAAGAAATATATTGATTTTAGAGGAGTATTAGATGCATTTCAGACGATTAATATGGTGAGCATTAGCCAGGGCAAAAGATTTTCTGTTATAAATCACCTTTTTACCAAGAAAAATTTATTCTGTGGAATGCACAATTATTTTTCTGCTTAGCAGTGATGAGACAGGAAAGAGCTAGTAAAGATCTATTATCCCTCACTGAAATACTGTTAGGTCCTCCATCCTGAAGACTGCAATATTTCACAAGGCATTCTCATTCTACTTTCAAGCTGTCTTTGTGGCCCCAAGAGTTCCCCTTTATCAATCTGCCTACACATTAAGGTTGTTAGTTAGGACCTTTGTCTCAGGAGCTGTCAAGCATACGGCTTTATCTGCAGTGGAACTGATTAGGGAATACTCTTGCCCAATTCACTCATTAATTGGGTACCATTTTACAGTGCAATCCTCAGAAATCCTCAGAAATAGCTCTCACTGTATTCAATTTGGATTCATGGCCCAATCCAATCCTCGTGATGCAATGAAGGATCTTGTGATAACCATTGCATCACGCAGGTCACCATCACGCAGGACACCATCACCCAAGCTGTTCTGATAGTGGGCACTCCACTGCCCATGGTGCAGGAGTGTATAAGCCCCATTCAACCAGCAGTGGGCAGCAGACCCCCTGCTGGAGCAGATAAGGTGGTGGCAGGGACAGATCAGTGCAGAATCAGACTGGCCTGGGGTTGGCAAGGGGCAGATCTCAGCTGTAGCAGATCTGTGAGTCCTGAAAACCCCATCCCAGGCCTGACATGCCCCATCATGCCCCACTGGACCAAACAGATCTATGCCAGCCAAATAGCTGTCATAGATCTGAATTGGCCCATTGGGGACCAGGGAGTGGCAGAGGAGATGAATTTAAAAATTCTTTACCTACCTCTCGTGGGCTGTCTGGTCCCCTGCTAGCCCATAACATGCAACACATGCTGTGTCAGCAGCACTGCATGCTGTGGGTTAGCCCTAGATAGGATTGGGCCGTCTCTCCTGGTAAATGTTATAGGATTGTATTGTATTGTATTGTATTGAATTGAATTGTATTGTATTGTAAAGGCTGTAGCTTGGTAGTAGATCACCTGATTTAAACATAGAAGAATCATTACCACCAGGGGTGTAAGACACTGCCCCAGTGCCCAGAGCAGTGCCTTGCTGCAGGTGCTTCATATTCTGTGCTCCTTGAAGGGGAGCCTGCACAGGACAAGGAACTGGGTGCACAAAGCAACTCCGCCTCCAAGGAGAACTCAGAGGTGACTGGCTTGCTTGGGTCGCAAGGCAGTCACTTCCTGGCTCTCCCTGGAGGAGGGATGCTTGCAGCAGCAGCTTTGCACTGCATGTTCCTATGCCTTTGGAAAGTCCTCTTGAAGGGGAGCCTCCACTAGAGAAGGATTGGGGAGCGCAAAGCCACCAACACCTCTTCCTCAACTAGGGCAGAGCCTGGAGGGCTGTCATGCTTGGCAAAATGTCTCAGGCAACTGCCTTTCAGGCTCCACCCTAGATATGGCTCTGATTACCACTCACCATGGTGCCTGCACAATTTCTGCAGTTGTGGAAGTGCAGGACTGTATCTGCCGATCCTTGTTTAATTGAAACCATGGATACAGTCTCCGTGGATACGGGGGCCTGCCTCTATTGGGTTTGATGTGCTGTGAATGTGAGCTTTCAAATCAGAAAACATTATTTTTTTAAAAAGAAAAAAAAACATTGCTTTCATATTTCTCTAATAAGAGTATTCTAATAAGAGTATAATAATAGTATTCTATGAAACATATTGTCTCATTAGGAAACCCTTACTATGTAATATTGCTTGTTTTTATTGCCATGAATTATCCCTATCGGGCTTACACATAGTTATATAATGCCTTTTTATTTGCTCTGAATTCGGCATTCACTCTAGTATGCTGAATTGTGTCTTCACCATTTTTAAATGCATTAATAAGTTCTTGAATATGTACGATGCAAATAAGCCAATGAAAACCTGTATCAGTGTTATGTTTTGTGGCGCAGCCGAATAACTAGACCACCCCTTCACAGGTAAGAAAGCTATTAAACCCTGTGAATTTTCACAGAGGATAAGGGTAGATTAATTTGCCACAGATGTTTCTGTAACACCCAGCATGAGAACATTCACAGTGTCCCATAGCCTTTCTCCTGTGGTGGTCTAGGGTTAGTAGACACAAGACTTTAATCTAAAACATGTAAGAAATAGCAGCAGCTGGCTCAAAACATTTTAGGGAGGTTTTGTTAGGCTGTTTGTACTACTTCAAAGCCTTCCTGTACCCTGCATATGTATTGTACATGCAGAAAAAAATAAAAATATAAGGAGGAATGATAAAAGGCAAATTTTTCAATAGCCAGAACATATGCTCTTTTTGTGCAGTGGAGGTGTGCCTTTTACACTTGGATGAAAATATCCACAATTTAATGGATGCTGTGATGACAGTTTACAATAAAATCATCCTCATTTACACCAGGGCAAGCCCCTCAGATAACTGTGGAATTCCACAGCTGTTACACAGGTCAGAATTTGGTTTGTCATATGCCTTTATTTGTACAGTTGTTTTTCATTTTGGTACAGTTGTTCTTCATGCATGAGGGTGAGTCCCAACACCATACTCATTCAGTAGTAACTGGTGGAAGGCACAGGGCCCTTGTAACACAGATATGTGAGGAGGGAAAGGAAAATCATTACCCGCCAACCCTGAAATAAGCACAGGAGACCGAGCTATGGTACTAAGGGCCACTTTATTAAATAACATTACAACATCAAAACAGCAGGGCTACAACTAGAGTGCGGGTCCTGGTTGGGGAAACGGCTCTAACCGTCTACTTCCCCGGTGGTCTGGATGACCGACGGGCGTCCCACCTGGCTCTGGTTTGTGGTCGGAGGGTACCAACCCGCACCATCATCGCCGCCCCAGAGGACGAGGCAGCTGGCTGTGCCGGCTCACCCAGGCCTTGCCTTTTGGGCAGCCTTTGCACGCCCAGGCCGAGCCAGCCTAGCAACCCACTGGGCCGGTGTTGCTGCATGTGAGCCACCTAGCCGGCCCAGCCTGTGCTGCCTCAGGTGGACACCAAAAGACCCTACCTACCCTGACCCGCACTCCGCTTGCCTACAAAGTGACCGCCTATTTAGCCCCCAATCCCAACGGAACCAGTCTGGGATAGGCGAAAAAGGGGGCCCCCAATAGCCAATCAGGGGACCCTCAAAAAATTCCTACCCGGCCCCTGAGCGACCAGCCAAGCTCAGACTGGTACCCAGGGAGGGCGGGTGGGTTACGCCCGCCGGAGCAGAATGATCGGGGTGAGGCGGGTGCGCGCGCAGTGCCTCACCCGCCCCGCCCCCCGGCTGGCCGGCCCTGCAAGCCCCGGCCTCCTGCGCTCACGGGGGGGCGGGGCAAAGGCGGCGACGCACCATGTGCGCGTCACCGTCCTTATAGGGTTGTATCATAAGTTGTTTTTTTGCTTGCAGAAGAATCCCTGTTTGCAGAAAGGGGCGAATCAGTTTTGGTTGATATACCATCTGCAGTCCTTTGTGCCCCTGAACATTTGTTGCTGATGGCACTGGCATAGTTAATGAAAGTGTAGCCTGGAGCAGAGGGCAAAATGAAGGCTTGGAAGTGATGTCACAACAGGCAGTGACATCACAGTTGTATTTTCATTTTCTTGTGTGTGTTTTTGGCCATAACTTTTGATACAATGAAAATATTCCGCTCCAATTTGTTTCATTGCATCCTGTCTTAAATTCCACACCAAATGCTGTAAAACATGATGGTATGATTCATACATACCAAAGTTTTCACAATTTTGGCCACTAGTGTCAAGTTAAACTTATTGCCCCATGCAATTGCACCTCTCTGCACTTCTTTAGCTATGCCCCTGGCTGACGGTTGGGGGGCTCTCAAAAGCAGATCTGTGGGAGGGAGATTATGCAGAGAAAGTGGGAGATGAATGAAAAGCTTCCCCATAGTGCACAGGGCCACTGAGAGCTGACATTGGGCCTGGGGGCAAGATACCTCATCCTCCCCCCTTCCTAAATGCATTGGGGTAATAGAAGTACATTGAAAATAGATTAAAGCTATAGTGGAAACTCAGCCCTGGATAGGCTGAGATTGAGGTACCCACATTGTTTTGTAATGAGTTTGTTCTGTACTGTAAAGTTTTTTTTGTTATGGCCCATACCCCTTGGGAGCCCTGGCCCTGGAAATTTTGCCCCTTACCTGGAAATTTTGCTCCTCAAGCCTGATTGTGCAGATGACAGAAGACCATAACCGAAACCTATTGTTTGTGAAATTCTGACAGATGACTACTTAAAAATGAAGCTGTAAAAATCTATTCGTGTTTTAGCTGAGTTCCTACTTTAATTACTACTTTAATCAAAATGTAATGTTACAGTTAGGACTGCCTGAGCATTGAGGTGTCCAACCAGAAATCAATAGAGTTTTCGGATATGCTCCAAGGCAACACCACAAAAGCTCAAACCATTGCAAAACAATCAATCTGACCTTTCACAAAGAATCCAATGTGGCCACAAAAAGGTGAACAGTTCAGAAAAGGTCAGATGAAAAAGAAAGCAAGTCAATTGACTGGGTTTGTCCACACGTACTGTGGTTTCAAACACACGAATCAGGATGGAATCACAGGCTAGCATCCAAAGCCAGCATTGCCCCAACTGATGGGCCACGACCCACCAGCCTGGGAAGCACTGGCTGATGCCTCTTTAAGGGGCTGGGGGAGGCAACGACGCAATCGGATTAGCTAAAAATAGCTCTCAGAAATCACTTCTGGTTTTCAATTACAAAATGAGAAGTGGTTTCTGATTGTTATTTTTAGTTAATTGGGGAGCCCTGCGGAGGATTCTGCAGGGCTTCCTGCACCCCACCCCCGGAGGTCAGCACTACCTGCAGGTAAGTTTAAAAAAAAAACTTTTCCTTCCAGCAAAAGCACAATCCTGGGTGATTTTGTCGCTGCTGCAGCCCGTCTATTCCATCTCAACATCTACAGCCGGGGTAAGACTGGGTTAAAGCCCCCTTCTTATCTCTCTGCACTTATATTCTGCTGCATTCCTACCCCACTCCATTGATTCCACCACCATCAACTGTTTGAATGTCTCCTGCTTGCTCAAATGACTCTGCCCCTTTTCCTTTATGCCTGGAACTCCCTCCCTGCTTACTTGTAGGATGCCCCCTTGATTCCTTCCTTTCAATCTGTTCTCACAATCCACCTTGTCCATGAAACTTTCAGTACTATCCTGTAGTTCCCTTGCCTTACTGCCATCAAGGCATATATGAAACGACATATTCTTTTCCACCTATGCTGGCACCACTACCATCCTTTCCTCTGCTGTTTCCCTTGAGTATTGGTGAGCCTTTCAAGGCAAGAACCTTTCTTTTTTCTGTCATGAAACAGAGAACATAGATATGAACATGGATAGCACTAGATAAAAATCATCATCATCATCATCATCATCATCATCATCATCATCATCATCATCATCATCATCAAGATACTTACCATGCCACCCACTGAAAACAGTAATCTCACACTGAGTGCTTCCCTTCTCTTCCTGGAGCCAGATTTACCTAAATTGCTTCCTCTTGGAAGTGGCCAGAATACAACATGGGTAAATTCAACAGTAGTTTGACTCTTAGGCCCTTAGCTGAGGTCCACATCATTCTGAAATTAGACCATCAACATTCTGGTCCTGCAAGGCATTTTATAGTGGTGCAAAAGTTGAGTAGCTGGGAAGCTGCCGCAAATGGTGAGAGGCGTGGTGTGTGTGGTGGCAACTCTGGAAGGCTCTACTGGGGATGGTAAATTGTTGCTGGGGGTCAGCTTTGGAAAGGGATGGGGAGTAATGGGGCAGGTTGTGGGAGTAATGGGGCATGTGTCAGGGATGGAAGGGATGGAACCACCAGCAGCTACTTGAGCCCAGACCTTGTTCCTGAAACCTTGTTCTTCTTGGAATGCCCCTGCTTCTCCTCACCCTTACACCAGCAAAACAGTTGACATAGGGCCAAGAAAATCCATAGGCAATTGGGCAGCCTACAATGAAGCAAGTAAAAAAAAGTACCCCCCACCCCGAGACACACACAGCTGTTCAATCCCCTCATAGCTTGCAGCACAGCCTCGGTTGGCATGGCCGCATGCTGTAACATGGCAGGGGATAGGAGTGAGCAGATATAAGCTTAAATCTGGGGCAAAACAATTTCCTCCCTATTTCACAGAGTTAGAAGCCAAATCTGGGACTTCACTGTCATGAAGATGTTTAATATATTTGTACATTTCTTAGTGTACTGTATGACTTCTGTCGATGGGTTCTCAGGGGCTGCACATACCCCATTGCCACTAACTCATTTTCTGTGCTTTTCTCAATGTCCGAGCCGAACCACATAAAACAGCTCGCCTCTTTCCTGTACAGCATTGTGAAATCTAACAACAGGCGAGAGTCCACAGAATTGAGCTCTCCAGAATGATTTTATTGAAATGTTTTGTATTTTAAGGTCAGTGAATGGTGCTGTCAAGTTGTTATGTCCATGTTTTTATTTATTTAAGCCAATAAAGGCAGAAGTGTCACCTACTCCCCAGTAGACGGTTCGCTGGGCGGGAGTAGGGAGTGATTGACAGTCTGTCGATTCACTTCTGGTTTCTTCACGCGCCCCGCGTGGCTTTCCCTCGCCTCGGAGGGGGCGCCTACTCGCCTTGGGGGATGGGTGGGGGGCGCGCTGGGTGCCTGGGCTAGCAGGCGCCCCCTCCGAGGCGAGGGAAAGCCACGCGGGGCGCGCGAAGAAACCGGAAGTGAATCGACGGACTGTCAATCACTCCCTACTCCCGCCCAGTGAACCGTCTACTGGGGAGTAGGTGACACCTCTGAATAAAGGTATTCAAATCAAATCAAATCATTTTCTGCACAATCCTATGCAAGTTTGCTTGGAAGTAAGTCCAATTTTGTTCCATGGAGTTTATTCCCAGGTAAACGTGCATAT
The DNA here is from genome assembly GCA_029204185.1 of Lerista edwardsae. Taxonomy (NCBI): domain Eukaryota; kingdom Metazoa; phylum Chordata; class Lepidosauria; order Squamata; family Scincidae; genus Lerista; species Lerista edwardsae. The sequence goes on from JAJKFI010000003.1 coordinate 19,883,536, forward strand.
GATTGCATTATCAGTCCTCTAAAACCCCAGCCTCTACCTCTTTGGTACTGTAGAAATGGTATTTCCTACTCCTATTATAGGCAGGAAGTCTGACTCCTAATGTATCTTCTGTACCAGCCACTGACATCATAGGGTCAGATTATTCATCCCCCAACAGATATTACATTGCTCATCTATGTTGCATTGCTAATCTGATAACCATTATTTGTCTGTTCTTATATTCCTCTTAACTAACACTCTGTCACGGGGTGGGGGGAGACATTAAATACCTCCTCTGCATAGGAAAACATAAGCAGATGAAAACCAAAATCCCAAATCTAACCTAGCCTGAAATGTTAACCCTATGAAATATTTGTACTTTTATTTTTTGAAACTGTAACATTTGTTTGCCCCCATCCTGGCTTTCAGATAAGATTCCAAGCATTGCTCAGAGGGTTGGGTATAATTTATTGTAGCCCGGCAAAAGAGAAAACTAAATCCTTTTGGACTACCAGGCCACAGTGCAGACCTCCAGAGTTCAAAGGGGTAAACCTACTCGTGTGACTAAGTTATCACTGGTGGATCATCTGTAACTCAGTGTGTTGCGGTGGCTGGAGTGGGGAGGCAGGAAGCTGATGGTATCATGGACTGGGAGATGCTCAAGCCCCAAATTTTTGAATAGTCACTACATACATTTTTATGGTAAAGATCACTAGAGTAATAGCAGAACACAGCCAATGAATTATTTCCTGTCGCTAAGGGCAGTGTTTGGTTGGGGGAAATCAAGATCTTGTTTCCTGATGACTACAAACTTCACTTGACCAAACGTCCAGTGCCAAATGTGGTTTCCATTTGCTGTTTGGGAATTTATTTGTCTATGCCAAAGTTCAGGTGTGCCCGTGCTTTATAATAAGCCATTTGGATGAAAGCTTGGCGAGCTCAAAGGATTTTGATGTATTTTATTGCTGCCTTTTAAGATTATTGTTCAGAAATACCAAGTCTAATTTTGAAATCAATTAGCCATGCAGCCTGATGAGGTGTTGGCCCAGCTCAGGTTCACACCCGCTGTCTGCAGATTATTGTTAAGTTGAGTCAGGTCCCTCGTGTAGCTCTGTTTGCAGGCATCTGGTGGACACATGTCTGATGTCCTCCCAGAATGCTGCTGATGGTTTAAATATCTAACCCTAATGAAGAAAGCCTCGCAGGTTGGCTGCTGTTTTCCAGCAAAACATGCCTTTTACAATTCCCCTTAACTTTTCCATGGCTGGGGAATACCGCAGGAGTTAAGAGTCTGAAACAGATGTGAGGAGGGTGGAATCTAATTGCCCGCTATCTGCAGATCAAAGGAAACGGTCTACCATTCCTGTGTCTTCCCGATGGCATGAAGTTATTATGATATTCCCAGAAGTGCCGCCTCCTGAAGGGAATGTCGTTTCTTGACATCAGCCAAAAACCCATTGCACAAGGTGAAAATTCCACTTTCCTGGGGCAATATTTCTGGGATTGATGCCAAAAGCCACGGACAATCCCATGCTGTTCAAAGGAGGTGGCAGGTTGTAAAACCATCCACACTACTGACCAGGCTCCATTCACACTGAGGATATGCTAAGTGGTCCTCTCTGTCCTGCAAAATAGAAAGCTGTTTCAAAATGGTTCGTTTTGTGCAAAACAAAACAGAAGTGATGAATGAAAAGGGTGTTTTGTACTGGCAATTTTATGTGCAAGTCCACATTTGCCTCCCCCGCATTATATACCGTATCAAAGATCACTATTGTGCTTTTGTGCCATTCTTGTTCACTTCAATGAAGACTTATGCAGGAGAACTATGTGCATGCAAAGCCAACCTGAAAACAAATGGTGCCCTGGCAAGGAATGTCCTAGGTACCCACTCCATCTGTTTGAATTATGGATTCCTTATTATTTTCTCATGTTATGTTGAGAGTTGGTATAGCGTAGTGGTTAATCGGCTGAGGGCGCCATCCTAACCTGGAGTCAGGCCGGCACAATTAGGCCAACAAAGTTTTGTTGGCACAAGGGACACTGTAAAGCACGTTTGGGCCACTTTCAGAGTCAGGGATGATAGTGCACATTTGTATGTGGTCCAAACATACTTTACGGTGTCCCTTGTGCCAGCCAAACTTTGCGGGCCTAACTGGGCCAGCCTAACTCCAGATTAGAATTGTGCCCTGAGCCACAAATCAGTCCATCTAAATGAACATGTTCCTGCAGGGTTTTTTCCTCAGGAAAACAGGCAGTGAAGTATCTTAGACCATGTGGGGGCTGTTGCTCCCCACACCCAGTGTGTGCTGAGGTTATGTGCCAGTAAGGAACAGAGCATCAAGAAGCCCACTGACCCAGAAGTAACGTAACACTTAGCCTGCTTGACTTCTTTTGTAGAAGAATTTTGGATAAAATGGTAGTCTTCTAGAACAATGTAAACATATATTTCGTTACCAAGAAGCCATATTAGAACACACACACACACACACACACACACACACACACACACACTCTCTCTCTCTCTCTCTCTCTCTCTCTCTCTCTCTCACTGTGGAGTACAATCCCTTCCTGGGACCCTTGCCAGCATTAAGCCCAAAATGAGCCTGAGCGTGGAACACTGAAAAGGCTGATATAAACACACCCATAAATTTTAATTTCTGATTTGGGGCCAAAATAAAGGTTTGAAACATAGTGTGATGGTTTTGCTGCACCACTGAAAGAGTCTGGTTCATTTTTCTAGTTTCTGTTAGGTCTGGTAGAGATGGCTACAGTTTTATGGGCTTTATTAAGAGGTTTTAAAAAATATTTTACTAGGATAATTTTCATTTTAATAGAGGTTTTTTGGTTAGCTTAGTTTCACTTAAGTCTCACTTTCTTATTAAGCAGCACTGTGGTTATTTTAGTAAGCACCATTAACATTCCTCATCCCGTCACCAACTATCCTATGTGGGTCAAAGCACTAGCACAAATTTGTTCTTAGTGGCAAGGCCAAAATATCATACTTAGCCACTTTGAACTGCTAAAACTGGGAATACAAAAAACCTAGAGTAAATATTTAATTAGAAAAATGTAAGAAGAACCAGATCAGATCACAAGTCTGTCAAATACTGCCTTATATCATCACAAGTTCCAGAGAAAACTATACCTATTGCAGCAAAAGCCAACCTGCACCTAGGACAAACATGTTTATTTCAACATAAGCTTTCATAGACTACAAACAATGAAATAGGAGATGCATCTCACAAACAGAGATTTCATTGTGTTTTCTTGGTGTTTTCTAGACAAACTAGAAAAGTTTATCTAAAATTAACATGTTGATCTTTGTTAGATCTTCGTAGTTTTTCATTATATCGATCATGTTAATACACTCTCATAAAAGTAAAATGATGATTTCATTATATCATCATTAGCTCATTGACACAGGATGGGCTTTGATCCCTTTCTCAATCCCTGACATCTGCAGGTGGGTCTGGGAAAAATTCTTGTCCAAAGCCCAGGAGCATCATCGCCAGCCAGAATAGACAATACAGAGCTAGGTGGACAACTGTACAAAGCAGCTCAGTATAATGGACTCAGAGCGCAACCCAGAGTGTTCAATGGGCTGGAAAAAGTCCCTTGTGCTGGCCCAGTGTTGCCACAAATGTGCAACAACTTTGTGACTATGTGCGCTGGCCTCCTCATGCTGATACCCAGGCCCTCCAACACCCAGGTAAGGCCGGCCGAACCTGGCTGGCACAGGGGGTTGGGGAAGGCATTCGGGAGGTGGAATTGGGTGGTGGGAGGTGGAACAGGGCAGGGAAAGTGGGGAAAGTGCAGTGATGGGGGTGGCAGATGGGCTGGATCCGATCCAGGCTGCTTGGACTTGCTGAGTAGCCCCATTTGGGCTGCTGTCGCATTATCTGAGGAAAGGGGAATTGATTCCTGGGTGGCACTGCAACCAGCCTCAACCTTGGGCTGGAAATGGGGTAGGCTGTTTGGTTTGGGATTAGGATTGCGCCCTTAGTGGAAACCAGTTTCTTATGTTCATTTTGTACAAAATGTAGAGTACAAAATGTTTTTATGGTTCTCATTTCAGATAATAGGGGTGTCAATAAATTGGTTTTCCTCCTAACCACCTAGCACTAGTTATTGCTAGTGCAACCCATTGCCTCTTGTGGAAGTCCTGTTGGGTGCTGCAGCTGAACAGGGTTACAAATGAAGTGCCACTCTGAATAGCACAAATACTGTCCAAAAACCCACAGTGAACTAGGCAAATTTAAGCATCATTAATTTCAAAGGGGCTTACATGTATATGATTGTGCACTAGATTTTAGTCATTGGCTACTGATGCTTTGCTGCTGCAGTACTATGTAACTTAACTTTATGTTTATTGTCTCTATCAATAACATAGACATTTCCAACTATCAAAGCGAAATCTCATACATGGAAGCATATATTACGTCAGTAATCTATAATTCATCGCACTGATTTGACATGATGTGAAAACTCATGCCTTATGGTTCAGAAAGCAGTAATTGTATTGTTAACTCCCATTTATCAGTATAAGCCAGCTAATTTAGCTGACTGACTGATTTATAAATTGATAATTTACATTGAGTTCAACATCCTAATTTAATAATGGGATCACATATGGATTTTTTAAAAATGTTACATTCTAGTTGGTTGGAACCATAAGCATGCCCTTATTAAGATAGATTATCTCCTTCTACTTGCTCTTTAAAACGGACAAAACAAATTATATATCTCATTCATTCTATCTGACAGAAAGGCCATGTTTGCATATAACCCCCTCCTCTGTTAATATTGAGTACATGGCTGGCCACATCATTCATCCTCTTGCTAACCTCCATGATGTCATAATATAATCTTTTGCAGCAGCATGCACTTGTCCTAGTCTGCAGGCACTTGGGAATCTCCATAGGGAGTCAAAGTACTGGAGTGAAATCAACTAATAAATCTACCAGGTAGGTTTGTAACAGAAGTCGAGAAGGAAAACAAACAGGGATTTTACTGGATATTTCACACTGAGTGAGCCCCTCGGTACAGGATATTCTGCAGTCGACTGACGTTTCTAATTACTGAGCATGAAAATTACTAATGGTGTAAGTACATTAGTTCCTTTCATGACCTACTCCTAAAACATCAGTGAATAAGTGCTTAGGATTGGCACTCAAGGTGCTTGGAGCAAAAGCATAAAAGGCCTCCAGGTTAAATAAGATATGGCATAGTTAGAATTTGCATGTTCAATAGGAAAATTCTCTTCTGCCCTTCTATTGAATTCTATCGTGAATTTCCGTCTTTCCTAAGATTTGCCTTCAGGTACTGTATGACTAGCACTCTGTATTCCTGCCTTCTCTCAGTTCCAGTCATATATTGTTCCTGTTTGTGTCTGTATCTAGTTTCTGCCCTCCTTGCCACACTCTTTTTTTTTTAATTGATCTTGTTAAACCTTTCCTTTATAACCCCATCTATGCTGTGCCTTTCCATGGCAAAACATTCAATGCAGCTTACAGCGATAGAATTAAAATTCTTTCTTTCTTGTCAGAGAAACAAAATGTGGGTGAGGCACAAACATACTGAAAGGATGGAATAAGTACTATAACCAGAGTGCTATTCAGAATGAAGTCAGAATGGAGCATATCCACGGAAGGATATACAAGAAAGAGCTAAGGAACATTTTATGATGTGCTTGGGAAAGAGAGTTTGCACAACAAGATTAATGCTTGGAATATATTATGAAAGGAACTCTCTTGCGCATGAAAGGTTGGTAATAAGTACATGTCAAAGCTCCCATGAATAAGCGTCCAAAAATCTGGTGATCAAAATGGACAGTCAAGAGTGAGTGAGCGTTTTTGGATAGAATCCATAGTAATCTAGAAATCTTATTTTCAGCAGGCATATATCTTCTCATGAGAACAGGAATATTTGCTTCCATTTCCGCTGTTCCAAAGTTTATTAAATTAATCCTTACTTGCATCTCCATGCATCTATGAAACTGTCCACATTGAGCAGCATATGTTGGCCTTAACAAAAGAACAAAGCATGGATATCATGCACTATGCAGGGATGATCCGGGGGGGGGGTCAGCACAGGGGCACATCTCCAGGGGTGCGCCCCCACCTTCAGGTGCTGTCTCCTGCTCCCCCAGCGGTCTCGCATGGCCACAAAGGGCCACCCTCTCCAAGAAGGGGCTGGTGGTGCTTCATAGCCATATCACTCCAGGAAGCGGCTTCCATGGCTACTTCTAGCTGTGGAAATCGGTTCCCACAGCGATGCGGCTACAAAGTGCCACCCGCCCCTTCTTGGAGCGGGGTGGCCCTTTATAACCATTCTGGGTAACTCCAGGAAGTGGCTTCCACAGCTAGAAGAATATAATCTAAGGTCAACGTTACTTGGTCTGAAGCATATTATAGAATCAGACGAGCAGGCGCCCCCTCCGAGGCGAGGGAAAGCTGTGCGGGGAGCGCGAAGAAAGCGGAAGTGAGTGGACGGGCTGTCGATCACGCTAAGTCCCGCCCAGCGTACCGTCTACTGGTGAGTAGATGACACCACTGAATCAGACCCTTCACAAAGAAAACTACCTTATCAGGAAAAGGGCTAGACTAAAATCTTCCTTCTTGAACACTTTTTCTATGGCATAGAGTGATATTTTTTTTAACATAGTGCAGCATTGATTCCACACTTCCTGCTTGTTTTCTTTACAAGTATCATAGTTGAGTACTATCGTTCCTGTACTATCCTGCCCACAGTTGAGTGCTACAAAACAGCTGAACCATGTCTTTCCTCTGATGTGTAGATCAGCCCTTGCTGATATCAACAGGAGGGTCTACTCCGTATGCGTTCAGTTGTGTAATGAAACACATTGCTGAACTATAACAGACAGTAAGCTTTCTGCTTGAAATAGTAGCATTGGTTTTTGTACAAGTCTGGACAGTTGGGATAAATTTACACAATATTTCATGTATGTTGCTCAAGTTATTATTTTCTGTGTATGTCACCTTGGAGCATAGATCTGTTTTGGTGAACAGAAGCAAATAATCTGAAAGCATATTTTAGGTGAATATCTTAACATTGCTCTGTAGCAATAGGACTATATAATGCACAGTTAACAACCCCTGTCTTCAATTCCAAATATTCTAAATTCCTATAGCTCCTAAAATTATGAAAACCTCTATGAGGCATACTTAATATGGATGAATACAATGGTGATAAACATTTCCCTGAAAACTATGACTCACTCTTTAAAAAGAATGAACCTTTGACCTACAGTGTGTCTTTACCGGACATTTGAGTAACAGTTGAGCTATTATGTTCTATGCAGTGTCAGAATATTTACATCAAAGCAAATCCAAGATTCTCCTGGGTGTTTACAAGAAGAAGAAGAAACAAATCAGTATGATAACGGAAAGTGCAAAGTGGAATATGAGTAATGAAAACTTAAATGTCTTAAATAAGTAGTTATGCTAAGAGCCCAATCCTATCCTTCCCCGCACCTCGATTCTGCAGCTGCTCCAAAAAATGGATGTACTGTATCCAGTGGGACTGCAGACCAGGAGGCCTCAGCAGAGAAAAAATATTTATCCCCTTATCCCTGAATAAACTCCCAACATGTGATGCATCTCCTTGGGACTGTGCTAATGAGTTCACCAGATCCACCCCCTCTCTCAGCCTCCCCACCCTTTCATGCCCCTCCCCGCCCCCTTTGAACCTCCCTGCCCTGTTTCACCCCTTCCTGCCCCTGCCACTCTGCTTTACATGTTCTGGCAGGTGTAGGCAGCTCTGGGAACGGTTCTGTGGTGCTGCTGCCTTGTGCAGCAGCACTTCTAAAATGGCCACTAGTGGAGCAGTGCATGCTTCATTGACAGCCATTTTGCAAAAGCGGAAGTGCCTTCCATTGTAACAAATGGAGGCGTGGGCCTGGGAGGGGACAGTGGCAGAGGCTTCCGCCAAATTCTGTCCTCTTTCCTGAGCTTCTCCGGAGCATCTATGCAGCATGGAGTGGTGCCTGTTATGGGCACCATAGGAGGGGCAGGCGCTCAGGTGAAGGAAAAAGCCAGAGCACAGATCGGCCCACCTGCCTGCCCACCCCTGCGTCCATTTTGCTCCAAAATGGAGGTGTGGCGAAGAGGCACCGGGGTGAGATGCCAGTGCAGGGGGTGCGAGGACGTGTCACATCGTTGCCATGCCCCAGGCACTGTCTGAGCCTGTGACAGCTCTGCCTGACATGAACCTTCTTGTTTTTGTGCCTGCTCAATAGTGGGCACTGCTCTGAGGAGGCCCATTGCTGACCAAGGAGCTTTACCAGGATAAGGGAACAAATGTTCCCTTATGCCAAGGAGACTTCAGTGGCTGGTCTGGCCCCACAGAATACACTGGCGGCCATTTTAGCAGTGTGTTCCTCACAGGAGCCCCAGATTGGGCTGCTGCTAACCTGATTCTTCCAGAGACATGTGGTTGATTTCTTATTAAACCTGCTTTTATGTTATATATGGAAGATAATATATGTCAGTTTAATGTAACAAGACACAACTACTTCACTGGGATATGTGTTTTGATGTACAAGCTACATATTAAAGCTCATAGCTTTCAGTGGGGCCAGTAGAATTTAAAGTCGTCTTCATTGCAATCCTCGAGCCATTTACTCTGCTTTAAGGCCATTGTAAGTAAACTATTCCAAGATTGTGGTTTGGGTGACATCTATCCAGCCTTCTAAAACAGGAAAAAAAAATCTTGGGAAAGGAAGACTCTGACTAGTAAAATCCATCTTACACTGTCATAATACTTTGCTACCATTGCTGAATTTTGTTTGGAATAATCTGGCCTTAATGCCCCATCCCCTGCTGAATTGCTCAGACTGGTAGTAGATTAGAGGAGAGAGAGGTGCCAGTATTATCTGTGTTAGTGCTCCAGAGGTCACACTACACTAACAAGACTGCCCTCCATCAGGAATGACAGAACCCAGCTGTGGGGTTTTAGCTGAGGCCTTCCTGCGAGTTCCAGAGATGTGCCTGAAACAGGCAAGCATTCTAGCGAGATTTTCTCCTGCCTCTTTCCTATTATTCGTTTCCAGGAGGTGTCAATAAAGGTTGATTTCTGTGAAAACTATTCAACGCATCAACATTGTGAATACTTTACTTATTCTTTAAGATATAAAACACTAAAATGGCTCTTACCACTGAAACGGAAGATCAATGCTTGGTATTTTAATTATGTTTTCATGATACGTTAGACGAATAATCTAAATGTCTACTTCCTTCTTAATACAGAAATTTTAAAAATAGTAGTTAAATACTATACAGTCTCTTGGGTTCTTCCAGAAGATTATCCAGGAATGTTCATTGTTTGATAGCTTATTGTTAAAATATTAGAATATTTCAATAGTCTCTCTTCCCAGTTTTAATTTGTCAGAGTTTTGTAGACTGTATCATAATTTGAGGTCTTACTGTTTACTTGCACATGCTTATGTTTTATGTTAACTGTGGCCCTGAGTAGAAATCGCATTCTGTGGCCAACAGAGGGCACTGAAGTTTTCAAATGACTGCAGATCCAAAACAAACTCATACTGTAATGTATTCTCTTGGTTCCATTTCATATTTTTTAATGGAAATCACAACTGGGTTGGACGTGGCTCAGAATGCTCATTTATAAAAGTTAATTTATATAGTTTTCAAAACTTGTTATGTGCCTCTGGATCTAGGTGGCAATTTAATGTGATAACTAATTTCATGTGGGAAATATACAAATAACAAACCATCGTGTCTACCTATTAGTGAGCTCTAACCATCATTTTATGCTGATGTAATAACGATAATGCATTTTCTTCTTCATAACTTGCTAACCCCTATGGAATTGAGAAAAAATATAGCATCTTCTTGAATGAACGATTAATTATAGGGTCGCATAATGTTCATATGTGTATGTCCCACTTCCTGCTCCAGTCTGCCCAGTCCTGTTTTGCCCCACCCTCTCCTCACCTCCCCCACCCTCTCTCCACCTCCAAAATCAGCACCCCAGCTGCGGTAACACTTACTGTGGTTGGTGGCACTGTGGTGGCTTTGGGGCGCTGAGGCTCAGTGCCAATGGTTCTGGCACCATGGCAGGTGGTGGAACCCTTGGTGTTGCTCCAAATATGCTGTAATGTGCATTTCCTACACTTTTAGCCAGTGATACCGAAGTATCACTGGCAAAAAGGGCCATAGGATTGAGTCCTTGGATGTACACTAGCTAAACATCTGGCATAGGTCCAAGGAGACCTATTGGAAGCCAGGTGGCCAATGAGAGATGTTTACTTATCTCTCCTGGGTCACCCGATCCCCCCATAGCATGCAGCACATGCTCCATAAGCGGCACTGCATGCTATGGGCTGGCAGAAGATGGGATTAGAATTTTAACCAATTAAAAATATATCATTTTTGTTTGCTTAATAGAATATATTTGTTTCACTTTGATTTTAGCTTTACTTTTACTGAAATACCAAATTTCAGTAATTTTTTTTGCTTTTATATGTTTAACATGATGTAAAATGTGTAATATGATAAGATGCAGTCAAACCTTGTAAACTGAATAACTTTTGGAACAGATTGTACAATACTGATTCTTTTGACCACTTAGAGCTGTAAGTGCTTCTATTCTTGCTAAGTTGGGAATCCACATGGCTTCCCACATGGCTGTACATGAATTTATCATGTGTTTTGTCTATTGCAAAATCTCAAAAACAATGTGAAATTAAAAATAAAACACGCCCACCATGGGAAAAGTGATTGTACTAATTGATCTTTCATGTTGTGTTGCTTAAAAAAATTTTTTTTGCTTCAATGGTTCACAGATTTGATATGTATAAAATACAAATACTTAGTTCCATTGTATCACCCAGGCTATATTGGCCATTGCCCTCAATGGAGAGAACTACAGCACATGGGAAATTTCTTCCCCAAAATCCAGATTTCTAAAAGTACAGTGTATGCTGAAGTGTAAAATTCAATGGAAGAATTTTAAGTAACAGCAAAATATATGTTTGCAAAGTATGTGCTTATGTGCTTGTGGCTTGCACTATTTGGTTGTCAGGCTTCTGTTCTGATAATGGGAACTTCTGTTTGTTTAGACTGTGTAGTTCTTCCATTTAATTCACTCTGGCTCCAGTGTCACATATTCAAACTGCTGTCAATGGAAAATTCACATTTCCCTGAAAGACTTAAAACAGCAAACCCTGTGAACTGAAATTATCTCCTCTTAAAGGTAATTATGCGGGAACACTTGAGAAAGTAATGGGCTAAGTCATCTGATCCTTCAGTTCCATGCAGTGACTTTAGTTGATATGAAATTGTGCAATTGTTTCTTGGATTGATTATGCTTTTCTACCACATTTTAGCCTCATCAGAATGTGAACAGTTACAAATCTTCAGTTATTTTGTTACATTCATGGATCGAGAGCAATTTTTTTTTAACTGAAATACAACTTCTATTGCTAGAACAAAGCAGAAATTGTGTCTTTATTAGCTAAAATATTAGCTAAAATATTAGGTACAATAGTAAAACATTTATTAATGTACTGCTGTTATTTTGGTTTGAAAAAGAGAAATTGCTGTTTGATTAATAAATATCAGGGCTTGCCCCTCAAACTGTGCACTTATCCCGAATCTCGAGATGCGCTGCAATATTGTTATTGATAAGGATTGGATTCAAGGGTTCCCTTCCTTTGATGGATGGTACGTCTTCCAGAGTAAGGGAACATTTTGATTCAATTCAAGTACGTCAAGTAGGAGGAAGTGCTCCATCTCATAGTTGCTTGTTCCTAGACATTTAATTTCATTGTATGGCTCAAATCTGACGTCAAACAGAAACTCCTTATGTGACATTGGCAGGAGAGTATGCCGGGCTGCCCAGTCCTAAACTCTGCTAGTGCAATGGGGCTACATGGACTCCCTTGTAACCAGGACAGCTTTGGAACAGGCCTGGAGATCTACATGGAGTGAAGGGATTTTTCCCTCTTATTCCAAGTAATGCCCTAGCCTGCCCTATGTGGCTACTTGGATCTGCACCTGCTAAATAATAATAATAATAATAATAATAATAATAATAATAATAATAATAATAATAATACATGTATTTATATACCGCCTTTCTTAAGATCACTAGATTTCTCTAGTGATTACAACTCAAGGCGGTTTACATAGGCAGACTTTTCATAAACCCGAAGGTTTTTACAATTTACAGAAATGTTCTGTCTTTCAAGAACTACACACATTCAGATCTTCCTTTCTGGATTTAGCCTTCTTTCTTTAGCCACCCGTCTGTCTTCTGCTGGCTGATGCTTCCCTGCTCACACCAGAGACGCAGCTGACCTTCAGCACACTCCTCCTCCCACGAGGCAGCTGAAGCTCAGCTTCTAATCAGCCGCAGCTGCAAGGTCTGCCGCTCTCTTCCTGCAGTCCCGAGCTCACGACCTTGAGATCTTCAGGTGTTATCTTTGGGCAAACTGAGGCATTAACCCTCTCGGCTAAATCTTCTGCCCTCGGCTAAATCTTCTGCCCCATGTAATACCGGAAGGCTTAGGATGGGAGTTACGATATGGTGGAGGCCAGCTCCGCTGATCCCTCCCCCTTCCCAGGCACCATCCACCCACATTCCACCCATAAATGGCCTCTCCCTGCCCCAAACCACCCTCCCACTGTCCTTCCCTCCACTCCTCCACTCCACTCCACTCCACTCCACCACATTCCTTCCCTCCACTGGTGGCTGTAGTTGTGGATGCAGCATTGGCAGGGCAGGGCAGGCCTCCTCACCAGCACTGCTTGCTCTCAGGGTGGCACAAATGTTTTTTTAAGGCATATTCATGACACCCTCGGCTGGCAGATCAGCTGCTGCACTGGCAGAGCACTAAGTTTGGATTGTGCTCTTAGTTCTGCCAACTGTAAAATGGGACTGTTATCACGAGTAAATATTAAGGTAAAGAAATGAAGGACTTGCATCTCATGCACATATATTTGTGGAGTGTTGTCCAGATCAGAATAGCTAATGTACATAAATTCCCCTGGAGAATTAATGTTCTACTTTCTGCAGAATGTGGCGGGCATAGAAGCATTAGCTATATGCTGCAGGGGTGGGCCTACCAGTGGCTCCTGGGGGTCACAAGGGCTGGGGTGACAGCAGAGCCACCGCTGCCACCCACTGCCAGAGCTGCCGGCTGCCCTCCAAAGCCCTTCCAAGGGCTAGGCAGGCCATGTGTGGCATCCACAGGCCTTTCGGAAGCTTACTACAGCCTCCGGAAAGATTTTTAGTGTCACTTCCAGTTTTTGTCTAAAACCAGAAGAAATGCTTAAAACCTTTACAGAGGCTGTAGTAAGCCTCCGAAGGGCTTGTAGAGCAGTCTTGAGTCGTGTGAGGCTTCAGGTGAGTGGGGGGGGGAGAGCAGTGGCTGAGAGTGGTGGGCAACAGTTGGGGTTGGGGGGCAGATGGCAGTCTACGGTCCTGGCCCAGGGCCGTAACTGATGAGCTGTTGTGTATGAAATAGAAAAAGGAACTGCAAGTTCTAGAAAATTGAGAGGATGCCTCCTTAACAAATATGAGTACTTGTGGAAATACGGTTTAAGTTAGGCTAAATTCCATGTGACTTTTCAATGAGGGAAAATCAATTGCATATTTTAAACTATAAAGGCACTTTTGCATAATGGTTTAGTTAATCATCTGAGAAACATATATAGTATTTAGGTAATGAGTGATTGCAGGAGCAGCTACAATGAATGACATTCCTTACATTTGCTCATGAAACAGTGCAGAATTCCATCACTATTTGGGTCATTGAGGGTAGATATCATTTAGGGCACAATCCTAACCAACTTCCTGGTTGCACATAGCTGTGCCGATGGGGCATGTTCTGCATTCTGCAGATAGGAAAGTCATGGAGGCTTCCTCAAGGTAAGGGAATGTTTGTTCCCTTATCTCAGAGTTGCATTGCCCTTATCCCAATGCTAGAATTAGGATTGCGCACTTAATAGTCTGACTTCAGAGTTACAGAGATGTAATACCAGCTGGCTGTGTGGGCATTACCACATCTGGCTGGAGAGGCTCACTGAAACATCGAAAGTGGAACTCAGGCATGGGATGCATGTCAGGGGAAGGTGCACATACAGCCTGCACATATCCCCTATGTCAGTGCACTGCTTCCATGGAGCACTGCCAACCAGATGTGCCAATGACTCCACACCCAGCTGGTGACATTATTTTGTAACTCTTTAAAGCTACTCATATTATTCCAACTTCATGCTAGAGCCTTGTACTGAACAGTTTTTCCATGGAAAAAACCCCCCTCTTAGATCAGTGTGGGGTCTTCCGATGTGGCTCAGCCTACACCACAGCTTTGACTGTCTGTACTGGATCAAGGGCTACTAATGCCTGGATCAGGTTTGCAGTTCGGGGGTGGGGCAGATAATGTATTTTAAAGGTTTTTGGAAAACAGTCTTAACTAGAATGATTTAATGGTTTACACATGATAAAATCATTAGCAAGCCCGAAACTCACTGACAAACCTTAGAGCTGAGTCAATGATTAATTTGGTTGCTAAGAAAATCTAGAATTTCAACCATGTGAATAGTCCATACTGTATAGTGATGGATAGGGGTGTTTATTTTTTGTTTGAAAAACACACATACAAACACAAAACACCTCCTTTTTGGTGTGAAAATAGCTGAATAAAAACACATAACCGCATTTTGGTGTTTAAAATATTTTCCCAAAAGTAAAATAGATTATTTTTTTCCAAATTGAAATAATACTGTGGCTGCATCTACTGACACTCTATCGTACTTTAAAATAATTTAAAATTACTAAAAATGATAACTTGGAATGAGAACGTAGAAGAAAAACACATCACTACTTTCTGCCTTTCAAATCACGAAATCTGATTTGAAAGGCAGAAAGTGGTGACATGCATTTTTCCAACCACCATTTTCAAACCCCCCTAGTAATAGGAAACATTTAGTAAATAAGCAGCTCCTTATTGTTTCTTAGCTTTCTTAGCTAATAGCTCACTGGAAGAAAAAAGCAGTGACCTGCAGCGGCATTTCTAGGGTGAGAGGGAAACATGAAGTTTTTCAGGCACCTAAAAGCCTCCCCACTTACCTTCAGAGCCATTCGTGGCTGCGGAAGCAAAGTGGAGGAGATTCCTCTGCACATAGCCCATCAGATAGGTTTCTGATGGTGGATCAGATGTTGATCCACTATTTGGAATGGGAAACACCAGTGTTTAGGGTGTTAACAGGGTGTCCCCGCCCCTCACTTCCTCCATCAAACAGTTGGTCAGTGCAAATGACAGCCCAGTCCTATCTGTTCTCTTGTCATAGAGCTCATGCTATGATAAGGGGCATAAATCAGAAGGATTGGGAAAAGCAGTGGACAGTGCTGAGGGCAAGGTGGGTATTGTGCCCCAAAGTCGGCAGCATCCCACCCCTGAGGAGAATGCCACTGGCGTTTTCCTTGGGGCTTCGATGCCCCAATCCCCAGCTTCACTTGAAACGAGGAGAGGAAAGCAGAAGCTTGCAGCACCCTGACCCCAAGGAGAACACTGGTGGCATGCCTCTGAATACTTAGTGGCACAAAAGTATCTGGGAATGAGAGGCACTGGCTAATTTTGAGCCCCTAAGAATGTTGTGCCCGGGGCAACCACCCCTGTGGCCCCCACATACTACCCCTCTAGGGAAATGTATTTTTTCTTACCCCTCCTTAAGCCCCTTGATCCCCAGTGGGTCTCCTTGGATCTGTGCCAGCTGTAAAGCTGGCACAAGTCCATGGAGAGAAAGGCATACTGTATGTTGGGAGGCTTTGGAGGGGATAACATCCCCGCACAATTTGCTTGTGCTGGAATATACACTCTTCTGTCCATGGATGCCAACTAGGGAGGGGCTCTGGCTTTTTCAGCACCCATGTGTTTCTTCAGCGGGGGCAGAGCCCCCACCTTCAAGCCAACCCCCATGGCACCCAGCACCCACGGCGATCGCATGCCCCAGCCTCTGGAAGGAGGTGCTGAAAGCAGCTTCCTCCGAGGCCGGGCCGTGGTGCGGCCTTGCAAGGCAGTCCTGTCTGAGAGCCGGGCCGCGCAATTGATGTAGTGATCGATGCGGCCGGGCCTCGGAGGAAGCTGCCTTTCAAGGCAATCCCTTCTGAGCCCGGGGTGGGCAATCGCAGCAGTGATCACCCACCCCGGACTCAGAGGAGGCTACTGTCAGGCCACAGCAACCCCTTCCGGCTTCTGAAGTGGCTGCAGCCGCCGCTTCTAGGGCGATGACAGGGGGCGTGGCCACATCAGCGTCGGGGGCTTGGCTTTGGGCACCTTCAATGTCAAATTCAAGTCGGCGCCGCTGCTTCTGTCTCCAACATACCTCCTTCCTTTCCCCATCTGCCCCACCCACTCCACCACTGTGTGCAGGATGCTCACAGCTCACCACTGTGTGCAGGATGCTCTGTGGCTCAAGCAGCTACATGCACTTCTGTAACAGCATTTATGATGCTGTAAAGCACACCGCTGCCAGAATTCTAGTTCTGGCAGCCAAGCCGGAGAATAGGATTGGGCAGAGAAGCTTGCTTGACAAGCTACATGCTCATACTCTTGGTTGTTGCCCACTTGTACAGTAGTTTGAGGCCATAGTCAAATGGTTGTTTTTCAGCAATTTGAAATTATGGAAAGAAGCTTATCTTGAACTAAGAGCCTCCTGTCTGGAAGATGATCTCCCCCGCCTAAATACGCATTTATTCACTGTCTGAACAGTGTCTGGATGAAACAATGAATTTATATCTCAGTATGCTACTCATTCATATCTCATCTAAATGTAGAAACGTATTTCATATTCCCAGGTCAAGTTATGCAAACCACAAACTAAGAATGACATCATTGGCCATATCTGAGAAGTAACCTATGTCTTAGTGGAGATAAATTAGCTGATAGAATGCTCAATATAAACAAGGCTGAGTATATTTTATGATAGCAGTATGCAAACATGGAATTTGGCATTGAACTCACAGTAAAACATTCTTTTTACACACACACACACACACACACACACACACACACACACACACACACACACACACACACACACACACACACACACTGTTTACCACTTAAAGAAAGGCTTGAAGTCATTTGGAGAATACAAGAAGTATTCACGCTACACAAGAAACCTAAGTTAGGTAGAATTTCTACCCAATGTGTTCAGATCAATGTGCAATGCTCTCATGTCCTCAATAGCTTTTTGTTTCACCCCATGGCTACCAGAAACTGATAATTAAGTAGCATAAGTTTCCTGCTAACATTTGCTTAGTGTTTTCTAACATTCAGACTCAGAGGCGGAGGAAGGGTGTAGCCCGGGGTGGCGCGAGCAATGGGTGCCGGGCAGCAGCGGGGAGCCCACCTGCCCTCCCTCGCCTCCGTTTCGGTCCAAAATGGAGCTATTCCGGGCGCAGGGAGGTGTGGCTGGATGACGCAAGGGGGCGGCGAAACATGCTGGGGGCGCGGTTTCGTCGCCTGCCATGGGCATGCTCCGTTCGTCCCTGTTCAGGCTGCCTGCCTGCTTGTCTTCTTATAAGCATGCATGCTTACAGCACTTGGTAAAGGGAAGAGACATTCTGATAAATGAAGGTAATAGGTGTGGGGGACATGGGGGTACAGAACCATGGGTATCAGATCCGCAGATATGGGGGGATGCTTGCACATTGTAAATCCTTTTCCTTGAAAGCTAATTAGACAGGCTGCAGTTCTGAAGCAGTAGCATTGCCAGAAGTGAGACAGCATGCTAAGTTTTGCAGGTGCCTCAATGCTCTATGTGAACAGCCCTTTCCCCTCACTGATGCAGCCATTTTGAGCAGTGACAGCAACACACAGGAGACACCTCTGTGTTGCTATCCAGAATGGCTCAAATTGTGAGGGGGAGGGGCCATTTACACTGCATGTTGAGGCACCTGCAAAATGTCATACCCCTCCCCCACCATGCTACTGTCCTGTCCTGAATATTATATCAGAAGTACATAATTCCTTCCTTATCTGGGCATAAAGCTTGAAGGTATGGTGCAATAGCAGACAATTTACTCACATGTGCATTCCAGTACTCATAGAATGAGAACCACCTTCAATAGTGAAATGTGGTTGCATTTTAAAGTCTCAAAGAGAAGATAATCTGATAGCATTGTCCTGATTTTTTAACTCACATGGGATAGTTTATACTTTCCTGTATTACAAATGAAATATATTATGATCATCTGTGAATCATGTATAATTCCAGATAATTCACCCACAATGATCTTATCAGTTTTGAGTTATGGGAACTCCAGTCATGGAAATCATTTCTGAATCATAGCAGTGCAGCAGCTGAGCGGCTTCAAAGCAGATACAGCATCACTCACTCACAGTCCATGTTCTCCCCAAGGAAATTATTAATACACTGTACAGAAAGTCCAAAAAGAAATCTACTTTGTGAACAATTTTATGTGTTCAAAATTGGGTTTTTAAGATGGCGTTTAAGACGGCAGATTTTTTTTTTTCAGCTGGATGGATGGTTCAGTACCAAATAGCCCAATCCTACTTGGATGCTGTGCTGACATCACACAGAGACTGATGTGACACCTGCCATACTCTAAGCCCTTCCAGGCAGCACCATGCCTGCAAACCCCACCCAGTAATGCAACTGTGACTGTGCCAATGGAAAGCCAGACACATATAATTCAAGGGGAGTGAAGGACTCCAAGACTTTCCTGCAGCAGGAGCAATTAGGAGCGCAATTCTAACCTGGAATTAGGCTGGCACAGTTAAGCCAGCAAAGTTTGGCCAGCACAAGGGACATTGTAAAGCATGTTTGGACCATTCTTGGAATCAGAAAGGCCAGCACACAGACGTGCGCCATCCTCCCTGACTCCAAGAGTGGTCCAAATGCACTTTACGGTGGCCCATTTGCCGGCCAAACTTTGCTGGCTTAACTGTGTTAACTGTGTATTCCATGATAACAAAATAAAAAAAAACAACTTTGTTTCTGCACCAAAACCCCTAAATCTGCAAAAAGAAAAAAAACCCCACCCACATTTCTCTAACACCTCTACAAGCATGTGGCTGCTGATACTATACCACCTACAGTATATCACCTATCTAGTATACTTTTAAGCAATTATAATG
>JAJKFI010000003.1:19909605-19922625 GCA_029204185.1 Lerista edwardsae
TAATAATAATAATAATAATAATAATAATAATAATAATAATAATAATAAAGGAAGGGTGATTGGCACCAGGTAGGTGTAGGGGATGGATGGACAGATTGATGGACTGATGGATTGTTGGACTGAATAAAGGAAGGACTGGATAAAGGAAGGTAAGGTTGTTGTGGGAGACTATTGGGAGTTGTTGTATGGCTGTCATGCCCCTAGAGCCACTGAGTGGAGGAGGCAGGTGTGGCTTAGGTAAGCTGACTGCCTGGTGGTGGGGTTTTGTGGTGCCAAGTTAGACTTAGGGTATCTTGAGCTAAGGCGGTGATGAGGGCAGTCTGGAGGAGGCTGGCCAGCCGTGAATCCAAACAAGACTGGAAGAGAGGAGAACCAATGGGTGAAGGAACCCTCTCCCTCTTGCCTATGTCTGAGGCTGCTTAAAGGGGAAACTAGTCAGCCTAGTGTGGGCATTGGGGCCCTCAGAGAGGCCCAGCAGGGAGTTTCTGGCAGAACACCATCCCCACCCCCTAGTGGGCCTGATCATCCCCTCCCCGCCCAACCCATAACCCAAATCCGCCCCAAATCTTCTGACCTTTGTCCAGCACTGCTGGAGCACCAGCCAGTCTCTTGCTCAGCGCTGAGGCCAGACATTGATTAGCACTGGCCCAGCATGAGCTACCATCAAGACTCAAAAGTTTGCAAAGGTTTCTTCCCCGGAGCTCCCACCAAAGTCAAGGGAGACGCTCTCACCTCTGAGTAATACCGACACATTAATTTTCCTTTGCCAACTTACATGGACTACTTACGTCTGGCTCCAACATGGCTGGGAGCCATAATCAGATACCACACTAATGAAAGGTATGTCAGTAATGATGTCAGATGAATAGCAGTCACATGGAAATAACCTCATTTGAAAAAGAAAAAAAGAAAAAAACACCCAACAGTGCGATGCTTGTTTTGGAGCTGCTTTATGACTTGCCTGAAAAATGACTTGGTTCACAACGAAACTCGGCAAATGTGTAAGTGTTGCCCTAAGAGTTTCACACTTCTGGGATTTTCACAATATTCTTTTCATATACTTAAGCTAGACAAATAGTGGAAATATCATTTAACTACTCATATCATCAGCTTCATATATCAACGCTCACACTGCATATAATAGAAGAACGCAGGGCTGTGCTTTTAAAGGAAGGAGGAGCTTTAGAGAAGAATGCATTTGTTTCATGCCCCCAGCTTTCGATCAGAATTGCGCATTTAAAGGAATGCTTTTTGGTGAGCTACCTTCTGGGGTACGAAAATGTGGTTTTCTTCTCTCCTTGGTTTGGTTGAGTTTGGTGGGAAAACAACCACCAACAAAAGCTGGATTATGAAGATTAGCAAGAGTCTGTTAATTTGGACAGAATTATTGCATTTGGGCTATTTTTTTTTTTTGCCTTAACCCACAGATTAAAATCTTGCACGGTTTCAAATTTCATACTTCTGCCTTACCCAACAATTAAAGCAAGTAGTTTTCCATCTGCATTGCTCTCAATGGGTCCCCTGAAAAGAATATCAGGGAGCATATATTACGAATGCAGAATGACTAGATGGCATTTTCTGACAGCCCAATCCTATATAAGTCTACTCAGAAGTAAGTTCCATTGAGTTCAATGGGACGTGCTCCTAGGTAATGGTGTATAGGATTAGAGCTGGGCAACCCAGGTAGGTTTTGTGGCCTACAGTTTATCCAGTGCAGCTCAGGAGGTGGCTCGAGGTGTCCTTGGGATAAAGCGATATATTTTCCATTGCCCCAGCGACCCCTATGGGGCTCCTCAGATCCGCCCAGCAACACACACCCTATCAACAAACAGGAGTGTGTTCTCCTTCCCCTCAGATCCCCTGCATTATCACTTTTAGTGGGCATTGACTATTCTTCCTACTTTCTTCTGTTGGGAGGCAGAGGAGGAGCTGCTTTTGCTAAGGATTCCACTGGTCAATGAGAAGGGTGGTAGCAGCTACTATTGTCACCCGATAGTCGACTTGAAAGGGGAGCAGGATTCCAATGCACCAAAGAGGGACCCAGAGCTTGCAATCTGGCCCCAAGGCATTGCAATCTGATGCCAGCATTGCAAGAATACAAGAATACTCTCTCCCAAATTCTACATGTGCAACTGAAGATCAAAAACCTCACTGAGATGTCACTAAACCCTGCTAACTGGGCAAGAGGCACTTTTTCAAGTACTGCCCTCTTATATTAAGCAGGGGGAGAGCAATTGTCCCTCTTCACCACAGCACAGTGTCTTTCTCGTGGCTGTTGCTGGGGGTGTTCTCCATTCTTTTAGATTGTGAGCCCTTTTGGGACAGGGAGCCATTTAACTTTAATGTTATTATTTGCCTGTAAACCGCTTTGTGAACTTTGTGTTGAAAAACGGTATATAAATACTAGTGATTGATTGATTGATTGATTGATTGAGATGTTATACCTGTATATTCCATTTCAGATTGCATTCTTGCATGCATGCAAATATATATGAACTCAAAAGAGCATAAGGCATCTACCTAGTCATGGTAGATACACCGAAGCAGTGGCAATCCTGGCCCCTGTGCCACCTGGAGCTGGGACCAATATGCCACGCCATGTCACTTTACCCCTTTTTTGCCTCCCCTCCCCAATCAGAGGTTTCCTGAGGGCCAGTGGACAGCCGGGGGAAGTCTCCACGACCATTAGAAGGTCTTCTGAGGCCTCTGGAAGGCTAAAAACATTACTTCTGGTTTTTACCAAAAACCAGAAGTGACATTTTTAGGCTTCCTGAGGGCCAGAGAAGCCACAGATGGCCTCCCCAGCCCTCATAAAACCTCTGATCTGAGAAAAGATGGATTAAAAGGTGAAAACAAAAAACAGGGAATGGTTAAAAATGGGCAGCAAGGAAAGTGTGTTCTGGTGCCCCCTCACCACCAGATGGTGCCCAGGGCATCTGTTCCCCCTGCCCCCCAGGTATGCCACTGTACTTGAGTAACATCCTGGGTATCTGAGGTGACAGCAACACATCCACTTGTTTATGCTTACTTGCACCTACTCCAATCAGGTATAAGCTGTGTGTGTGTGTGTGTGTGTGTGTGTGTGTGTGTGTGTGTGGTTTATTAGTTTTCATAATAAAAGGAGCACACCAGTATGGAGTGCTAACCCTTTCCCTTCCTGTGCCTCCCTTCCATGCAATCTGCCACCCCAAGGCACTTTTCCTCTCAGCTGAGCTCTGATCCACTGAGGCGAAATCTTTTCTGTAAGAAAAGTAAGGGGGTGATGGGAATATTAGCTGCAGTCTGGCTCAGCTCCCCTCTCCTGCACAATCCTTTTTGTCTAAGAATCAGACCTCCCTGTTCCTCACTTTGTCATGACAGGAGCAGACCCAGATACAGGCTCTGCCACAGATCTAGTAGTTTGACCTGTTGACCTGAGTTGTGGCACTCTATCCTAAAACCTTGTTGGCAACTCTAGTAATTACAAGGATTGTGCTGTACAGGCATGCCCCAATATCTGCTGGGATTTCGTTCCAACCCCCCCCAGTGGATACCTGAAACTGTGGATACTGGGGTTGCCTTTTTAAAGATAGGGGAACATCAGTGATTTTGCTGCAACAAGGTTAAAAAAAGAGGTTTGTTTAACGTTCCCGTATCTTTTTAATAGGCATCCCAGCATCCATGGTATCCACAGACAACTGAAACCGTGGATACCGAATCAGTGGATACAGGGGCACACCTGTACTTACAAGGAGCATTACGTGCTGACCAACTGCAACACGGAATGCTGAAGTCTTTAACGGGAGACTACTGTTAAAATGCCAAATAGAAACTGCTAAAATAAACAAGATAATTATCTAATTTTTATAATATCACTCATAAAATGTCTGCTTCTTGCCTTTATGAGGTTCATAGATTAAATATAGGGCAGATGTTTTGTTTAATTTGCTCAGAAAACAGGAAAATTATTTTTTAAAATACTCATAAAACGCACAAAATGAAAATGAAACTAATTTAAACCATATGCAGTCTACAGGTTCAAATGAAATTTAATTTTTGCTCCCTGAAGCTATGGATGGGCTATTTATGAGACAAAGGCTTCCATTCTGCATGATTTATATTCTATGATCTTTCTAAATGGTTTGTACAAATTGAGGTTCCTCTCAACATGAAAGATGGTTATGTGCTTTGTTAGATAGCTATGGCTACTCTCAAAAGACTAGTGTATTCAGATAAAAATATTCTTGGTGTCCAGAGTGCATGAAAGCCAGTATTTTGTGGCTACTGTTTCAGACATCTGATAAACCTGGCAATGTACCGACATAATAAACAGCTTGAATTTAATACAATTTAGGCTTGCCATGCTAGTGATTGGAAGTTGGGTGTCACCAGTATGTGGATTGTACTCATTTCTATATGTCTAGGCGAGTGGTTCTCAAACTCTATGAGGGGCAGAATTGCTATCTATCTTTCATTATCCATGCTTCTGTTTTCATTATACATTGTTCAGAGACCTTCTGGAGGCTGCAGGGACCTTCAGAATGACCTGTGATCAGCACAGACCCCTTTAAAATGCTTCCACAAGCCGTTTTAAAGGGATTCGTGCTGGTTGTGAGCACCATTTTGAAGGTCCTTGCAGCTTCTGGAAGGCCTTTGCAGCATTCAGAGGTCTTTTGGCACTTCCTGCTGCACTCTGCTGGCTTCCTGAAGGTCTCTGCTGGATTCTTCTGATGGCCAGGAAAGTAACCCTTCCCTGCCCAGGGTACTCCTTGCATCTAACCACTATGACAGTGATTCTCGAACATTTTCTCACTGGATCCACTTTTTAGAATGAAAATCTGACTGGAAATAATGTCACGACCGGAAGTGCCATCATTGTGATTCCAGGGCTTGCTGCTTTCCTGAGAATGCAGCAATAAATTGGATTATTTCTCAGTCATTTTCCAATAGCAAAAAAGAAAACAGAAAAAAAGAGAAAAAAGTCTATTTACAATCTTGACACAAGCAAAACAACCACACAACCCTCCCCTTTTCCAGCATCCCATCTTCCCATATTTTCAATATGGCTGCCTTAGGTGCTTCACAACCCACCTGAAATTGGCTCGCAACCCGCTAGTGAGTCTTGACCCACAGTTTGGGAACCACTACCCTAATGGGTCAATGATTCATTATCTGCAAATTTGTTATCTGCTAGGTTTCCAAGAGCCGAACCTTCGCAGATAATGAGAAATTATGAGATAATGATAATTATGAGATAATGAGATATTGATAATTCACAGATAATGAGACCTTACATAGGCTGGCACTGAAAGAAACCCATTAGTTGGCACTAGTCAAGCCTTTTGGCTTCACTTCTCAGAGGCAATATTATTATTTATTATTATTTATTAAATTTATACCCCGCCTTTCTGCCCAAAGGCACCCAAGGCGGCATTACAACAATTAAAATACAATAAAATCATTATGTAATTGTTAAAAAACAATAGTTAAAACAAAATTAAAACAATTAAAATTTGAAACAACCAACCCCATGGATCATAAAGTATACAAGAGTGTAAAACGTGGATGCAAAAATCAGCCAGCCTGTCAACAACTAAAAGCCTGCTGAAACAAAAAGGTCTTCAGCCCCCGCCGAAATACCGCCAAAGAGGGAGCAGTTTATATGGGGATAAAATTTTCTTAAAGGCGTGTCTTGTGCATGTTATGTGACTTTTTTTTTTTTTAGTGAACTGAAAAGGAAATGCCCTTGTGGCTGGGGAAGAACATGCAAGCCACAAGGCATCTCTGGACTGGATAGGAGTTTAGATCATGAGCACATTTTGGGCTTTAGCCATCATCTCAGATGGGGGCTCCAGACAACCAGATATATCTCCATTCCAGCTTTTGTGAAGACCTTTCCATTATTATTGTAATGCAAAATTATAGTGAGTTTAAAATGTTATGCTTTGAACATTTTATTCTCTTCCAGTAAGGGACAGCACTGCAGCAGAGGTAGACAGACTAACATGACAACTCTTTCCCTGTTGAATTCCAGCTTTGCTGGCACCTCCTTCCCTTGAAATGCCCGGCTTCTCTAGCACACAAATGGTTATCACACCAGATTTTGGCACTCTTTCAGAGTATTGTTTTAGGACCAATGGGGGAGAACAAAACATGCCTGTGCAACAACTTGCGATGGGAAAGCTGGGGCTTTTGCTTTTGCAACGTGATCATTGGCTTGTGCTGTCACAGCTAAAGTTGATCCATTGATTTGGAATGCCAGATTATTATAATTAAATTTAATGGATTCATGTCATAGGCAAGGGAGGCCTCCTCATCCTGATCCAAAGCAACAAGAATCCTAGCCAGAAGCCAACAAACTGCATGACCAGTTCCATGTGCCTTTCTCAAGAGCTCCGTGCCTCATGGCAAAGTAGTTTTGGAACAGAGAGTAATTTCATAAGCAGTTTGTCATGACATGGTTCCTCCAAACAATGGAGCAAAAAGATACAAGACACACCTAAAGTAGTTCTTGGATCTCAAGGATCAAGCCCTGGGAGGTTAACTGAGATAAGAAAGTGCTATTTACACTGGCCAACAGAGACAACACAAACTGATTTTAAAAAAAATCCCCAGGCCATCTAAGTTAGAGGAATTCTATTTTTAGAAATCCCAGCAAAAGCGAGCTAGGTTTTTCTGTTTTGATTTGTATCAAGCAAATTGTTCATGAACGAAGTTCTTGCCAGCACATAGCAGTGCAAAATACTAAGTACTGTGTATACAGCTAGTAAACAAAGGATCAGAAACATTTTTTTGTGTGTGTGCCCATTAGTGGTAAAGAATTATTTGAGTTTTATAGTCCCTAAGCACACATAGGGAAAATGCTTCTGCAATGAATATAAACAGTTTTATAGCTTACCATAGGGCAAGAGGAAGCCACAGGAGTGGAGAGCGGCAGCTGTGCAGGGGAAAGATAGCAGTTATGGATCCAGCTCCAGACAAATGAGGGATGTGCAGACAAGGAGGTGATGGAATTTACTCTCTTAGAACTGAATCCAATGACTGAGGGTACAGTAGCGTCGTAGCGCAGTAGTGTTGGCCTGGGAGCGCAGCGGAGAGCCACCCTTGTACCAGCCAAACTTGGCTGGAGCAAGGGCGATTCTGGGAGGAGGGTGGGTGGGCAGGATGGCAGAACAGGGTGGGGGTGGGTGGGCGGACTGATGGGTGGGATGCGGCCATTAGGCAGCATCCAAGACTCCATCCCTGGGCTGTGTGGCCCGATTCAGGCCACGCGGTGTCCTCGGAGCCGTGCCTGCTAAACAGCAGGCACAGTTCTAAGGAACCCAGCAGGGAGGTTGGAGCCTCCCCTGGTTCAAGGACACAAATGTGCCCTTGCCCCGGAGAGGCTCCTGCAGCCTCCTAAGTTGCATTGGATACAGTGCAGGCCTGCCGGCACTGTTCCAGCGCAACTTAGGATTGCGCCCTGAAAGATGATGACCATGAAGCACAGATGACACAATGTAGCATGCCAGCATGTGGGTGGAAATAGAAAGCAAAGTACATTGGGGACCAAAGAGTGAAAGTTATATGCAAAACGGAATAACTCCAATGGCCAATCCTATTGGGTGGGATACATGTTCCACCAGCGTTAACTGCCTTATGGCAGTTGTGAAAGGCACTCTGACAGTGTGCCAAGGTGAGTGCTGCTGGGAAGACTGCCAAGACAGGTAGGGAAGAAGGACAGTGGGGAGGCAGAGAGGGAGTGAGGAGGGCAGCGGTGATGGGGATGAACGGGGAAGCAATGAGGGTGGGGAGTGGGCAGAAGAGGGCGGGTTTGGTGGCAGTGGCACCCAAGAAATCCTAGCCTCTTTCCCAAGTCCAATTCCACGGCCCAGGTCTACATGGATCTGTGCTAGTGATCTGAGTATTCCCTCTGCTCTGTGGAGGCTTATCCCCCTGTAAGGAAAGGAGAAGATGAGAATTCTATAATTCAGGATGCAGCAATAGCCATTTGAAATCATTGCATCCACTTGGGGGGGGGAAGGAACCATAGGACTGGGAGGATTATTGCACATATGACGGGTTCTGAGATTCATGGAACTCTCCAATATGTCTATTTTTGACTCTATTTGAGACTGAGGGTGCAATCCTAAACTGGAGCTAGGCCTGCACAGTTAGGACAGCAAATTTTGTTTGACACAAGGGCCTCTGTAACGTATGTTTGGACCACTCTCAGAGTCTGGGAGTCCGGGCTCTCTGACTCCGAGAGTGTCCAAACATACTTTACGGGGTGCTTTGTGCCAGCCAAATTTTGTGGGTCTAACTCCAGGTTAAGATTGCTCCCTGAATGTGTGTCAATAAAACAGAAGTGTATTATACTGCTCTGCAGGGTCAGTTATTTTCATCACTAATGTGTAACATGGTTCTGTGCACAGATCCCTATTTACTTTCACATGGAAACAAGTGTTGCAAATTTGCTCCAGTGCCACTTAGGGGGACACATGGCAGTTCTAGATGGGATTTTTAGTGGGAAAATGACATGGAGGGAAATAGCTAAACAAAGATTGCTAAACAAAGTCACCAGCCAACCAATCATCTTTTTTTTTTTTTAAAGGCAGAGAATTATAGTAGAGAAGGGGGCACCAGAAAAATTATGCTTCAGTTATGCACATTGTATTTAAAATCTGTTGATGCAAGTGGTTCAAACTTTTTTGATCAACTGTTCATAATAGAACTTCCTAAATTGTATTATATTTTTCAGAGATAACTGGGCTATGTGTATTAGCCATCAAATTTGGTTCAGGGACCCCAAACAGCAAAACAAACCTTGGAAGATCACAACTGCCCTTATCTCTGATGAAATAACAGCATGAAAAGCACATTAACCTAAGGACAGTATAGATTCCATCTTGGGAAAATCTCTTTGAAGGCATGTAATAGGATTACTCAGGAATAAGAGAGTTGGGGAATGTGGCATTTATCATGTATGTATCTTTACTGTTCTTCTGGGAATAAGTTAAGGAATCTGGTTCACTTAAAGAAAAAGCCCAAGAGGTGATAACAGAACCCACTCTGTTAAGGCTGGCTGCACAACTTTACTGAAAACGTAGTGACAGATAAAAGCATAAATCAACTTCCTTATCATTCTAACTTCCCTGCCTGCCAAATGGGGGTTCAGTTTTATCAGCGACCTATGGGCTCACTGCTGGCCTTCACACTTATGCCTGGGGAAGGGGGGGAAGTTGAATGGAAGCTAAATGGCTGTTCTAAAACATGTTCGTGTAAACAACCCAAGGTAGGACTTCCTTGAACTGCCAGTTACCTAAGTGTGATCCATCTCACTAAACTGTACACTTGACAGGAGTGTATCGTCAGTATCTTAAAAAGAAAACAAATAAAGTTACAGCATTTTGAAGGGCAGGATGGGTCATCTTAATAGTATTCGGCAAGATGGGGAGACAATGGCCAGAGTGCTATGTCTGTGGTGGTCAAACTGAGTAAGAGAAAAAAGGACCTCTTAGGAAGAAGGAAAGGTGAGGATGGGTGGGGAGAAACTCTTTGAAGCATCTCTGCATAACCATGTGGGTTCCTCTCTCAACTCTGTGCAGTTTCGCAACTTATTTTTTCTGCTTTCAGAATAAGGGTGCAATCCTAACCTGGAGTTAGGCGGCACAGTTAGGCCAGCAAAGTTTGGCCGGTACAAGGCACACCATGAAGTACGTTTGGACCACTCTTGGAGTCAGAGAGACCAGCACACAGACGTGCGCCATACTCCCTGACTCTGAGAGTGGTCCAAATGCGCTTTACAGTGGCCCTTGTACCAGCCAAACTTTGCTGGCCTAACTATGCCGGCCTAATTCCAGGTTAGGATTGCGCTCTAACTCAGAGGAAAAATTATGAGTCAAAGGAACCAAACAGCACAAGTGAACAGAAGGACATCTGTAAACTGCCCTAGGCACTCTAAGCATCTCTGCAGGCTATTCAGAGGAAATAGCATCGCAAAGTTACAAAAGTGACCTTATTTTGAACCAAGGGAATGTGATTATTTCCGAACAGAAATGTGAACATGAAGTTTGGATTAAATGTTTCACCAGGGCGAATGCCTCTCAGCTTCCTTTGGCACTGTGTTCTCATGTTCTATCTCAGCTCAATGTTCGCGGTCCCCTCATTCAGTCCTCTGGTTTCTCTGACCTCAGTGTGACATCTGAGTTGGTTGATTAATTACAGCTAAATGGCACTGTGTTTATTAAATGGGATCCTTGTCACCATCACCCCACAGTAACAATGCCACAATTCAGTTTGATAACTTGAAATACACACTGATCAATATGGCAGCATTTCCCATTTACTATCCATCCAGAAAGTACTTATGACTGGGCACTGCAAGTGCTCTCCATAAATACAACCATCCTCATTGCATAATCTGATTTTAGAGCAGGCAGGAGACAGTAATTGTCAATTTGAACCTCAGCAGCCTTAAAACTAGGCCTGGGGGTGACTCCCAATGACAATAAAAGCGGTGGAAACCAGATAATTCTGCCCTGTCTTTGTGAGGCAACCACTCACCTGGCTTACTGGGGCCTGGGTTTGAGCTATAATTGAACAAAAAACTGAAGATCAGCAAAAATAAACTTGAGCAATAAAATATCCGTAAATGGGTTGAAAAAAGCATAATAGAGACAGGAGATCTATAAAGTGAGAGAGAACCAAAAAAGCTATATATTTACCAGTAAGTCGATCAGTGCTGATTTATCAGTTCAATGATGCTTCCTTCTCTTCCCTTGGACTGTGTGACATCTGGAGTATTCAGAATATGTCTGGGGCAGTCAGTTCTGCCAATTGGTACTTAGAAGTTAGGGAAGGTTAATTGCATTATGATGGCAACTTCAAGGCATAACCTGTGTTTGTGAAAAAGCCATCAATAAGAGGTCCTAAGGATGTTGTGTATGGCCTGCCTGGCCCTCAGGAGGGCTCTGGAGGATGGGAGGCAGCAGCTCGCGGTGGTGGCGAGTACCGCCCTCACTGACCCCGCAGGCCTGCCGCCTTTTCCCATTAAGATCAGCTCATTCCCCTAAGATCTTCAGAGGAGATCTTCAGTGTGCTCCCCTTGACTGAAGCAAGGGGGCAGAGGTGAGAGGAAGAACCTTGGTGGTGGCTCCGTGAATCTGGAATTTCCTCCCAGGTGAATTATGATCAGTCCTGTCCATCCTTCCCCCCCCCATCCTGATTCACTTTCTGATGAGGCTTGAAACCATTTTTTAGTTTCAAACAATTTTTAGGGTGGTGGTGGATAGAGTGTGGGGAAGGTTTTGACAGGATATTTGAGGGGAGGCGCTGCTGGATTTTTTAATCTGCTGACTTTTTAATCTGTGCCAGAAAAAAATCTGATGTTTTTAGGCCACTGTAGTTTTAATGATAGTTTTAATGTATGTTTTATTATTGGGGCGGGGGTTGTTGTTGTTGAAAACTGGTTTTTGGCAGTTAAACATCACCTTTTGACGATTAAAATATCTGAATAAAAACCCAAAACATCAAATGTTGATGTTTATGATGTTTTCCAGAAATTAAAATAGACTACTTTTCCAATTAGAAATAATACTGTGGCTGCAGCTGTTGACACTATATCACCTATATCATCTACCTAGAACACTTTTAAAGAATGTAAAATGAATAAAAATGAGAACTTGGAATGAGAACATAGAATAAAAACACAACACCACAATTTGCTATTTTAATCCAAAAATTTTAGAAAAAAAATCACCAAAAAATCACACCCCTATTTATTATGCTTGTTTTAATCTTCTTGTAATCCTCCTTGGGTGCCATGCTTGTGGCTTGGGAAAAGGCGGTATATAAATCTTCTAAGGGCCCAATCCTATCCAACTTTCCAGCCCTGATGTAGTAAGTGCTGACAATCACAGCGGCCTCCTCCAGGTAAGGGAACATGTGTTCCCGTTCTTTGGGGCTGGATTGCAGCTTCACCGACACTAGAATGTTGGATAGAATTGGTCCCTAAGTAATGAAATAAATAAAAATGTGGAGCCCTTTCTGGTGGTGCAGAAGGCTTCTTAAGCCTTCAATAGATATAATCTTTTCGACTATCTAGTAAGATACATTATCCCTGTGTCACAGCTGAGACTTGCCCAGTGCTGTCTAGTGAATTCATGGCAAAAGCAAGATTCATACGTCACTTGTGACCCAATCCTATTCCTCCCCACCCCGCCCGTCCAGTGCAACTGTGCCAAAAAGTCACATGCTGTATTCAGTGGAGGGCAGATTTAAATCCCCTTTCCCCTCTGTAAACCTCATGCCAGCGGCGTCATGCAGCCGGAACGCTGGGCGGGAGGAACGGGTGAGCGGCAGCCCGCCCGTTGCATTCCGGTCCATTTCGCCGACTTCCCTGCCAGGGCGGGGAAGACGGCAAAACGGACCGGAACGCAACGGGCGGGCTGCCACTCACCCGTTCCTCCCGCCCAGCGTTCCGGCTGCATGACGCCGCTGCCTCATGCCCTGAAATTGATCTCCTCAGACTTGCACCGGCCCTTTAGTTGGCTCAAGTCCAAGGAGAGAAAGGGGGCAGGGAGGCTGTGGAAATGCCATAGTTGCCAGATCCACCCCTCCCACAAAAGTCCTGCCCCATTTCTCCTCCTTGCCACCCAATTTCACCTCCTTCTTCTGTACCAGATCTGCCTTCTCCCCAACCTCAGCCACCTCCCACACTGATGTACCTACCAGCTCTGGGATGACGCATTCGGGAAGGCTCCAGGCTTCTTGATGGCGCTCTAGCAGCATGTGCGGCGTAAGCACATTTTTCAGCTGCCTTATGTCAACCAGTGCTGGCGAAACATTTGTTCTGCCAGTGGGGAAGCCCATTAAGATTGGGCTGCCCTCCACTGTGCTATACCAGCCCTCCATAATAATTGCTAAGAATGGAAACTCCATGTTCAGAGGCGGCAAACCCCTGTTAACTTCAACAAGTGCTTAGAGTGAGCCACATGCTGCTTGTGAGATGCCCGTGTGTGTGTGTGTGTGTGTGTGTGTGTGTGTGTGTGTGTGTGTGTG
>JAJKFI010000003.1:19940600-19957254 GCA_029204185.1 Lerista edwardsae
CTCTCTCTCTCTCTCTCTCTCTCTCTCTCTCTCTCTCTCTCTCTCTCACTCACTCACTCACACACACACACACACACACACACTCACTCACTCACTCACTCACTCACTCAGTAGTTGGTAACTTGAACATAAGTGCGCCTCCTAACATTTTCATTCACCAACTGCCTTGGTGTGGGGCAAAATTAACACAAATTAATAAGCACCAAAATTAACAAAAATCAATGTTTTAGAAATATTTCTTATATTAAAATTACCAGCTATCTATTAACTCTCAGTGCGGCAGTGGGGCAGATCATGACTGTAAGCTGCACGCTCTAGAAAGACTTTTATGGCTTTTAATTTATCAAAGGAAATAATTAGCACACTTTGTGGCAGCCAGTGATGGAATTTATTCATTTGGAAGGCATTGGTTTCCTGTCATTAAAACTACATCATGTCCTTCCTTTTCTATTAAACTTGAACTGAGGGCAGTAAGAAGTCACTAAAAGGAAATGAAGAGGTTTTTTGGCAGTGTTTGCATGCAGTGATTTAATGCTGCTAAAAGATAGCAGTCTCATGATGTATGCCAACAAACATATTTTAAATTATCAAGCTTCCAATTAGCATGTTGTCTCCTTCATTTGTGCTTACTTGCAACCTAAATAACTCTGATTTGCAAAACGATTTCAATATTCTGCTGGACAGAGTCATTCTTTTTTGTTTTGTTTTAATTGCTAATTGCAACCAGTGTTTACGACTGTAAAGCAGAGAATACAATTTTGACATTCAATGACTGTAATTAATATTCTATCAGCTTTTTTCCCTTCAAAATTTCTAAGTGACCAGTTATATTTGGAACATCCAAGAATAATTCTAGCCAAATCAGGCTTTTCAGTGGTGTTACTGAATTGAATTGTGCAATGAAGGAATAAGTATGTACATATTTTCTGTAGTTTTTTAAACACATGGGCACACATACGTGCCCACACACACTCACAGTTTGCGCTTTCACATTTCTTTTAGTTTAATAAGTACATTAAATTGAAAAACTTGAATGAACAAAATATGTGTGTTGGCTTTTGTTTTTTTAAACTATACCAGCTCGTTTTTATTCAACCCACATAATTTGAACAACAAGCACAAAACAGTTTGATCTCTTTTCTTCCTTTTTCTCAGGAGGTCTAACTAATCAGAAAGGAGACCAGATTCCACATTCACTCCTGGGAGTGGGTGGTCCTTACAGGTCATGACCAAGGCATGAGAACAGCAGACAGAGAATGATCCACTTGTTGCATTCATGAAGGCAATGCAGGGGCTGAAACACCTGCATTTGTTTGTCTCTTTTTACAGATGTCTAAAATTAGCACCTTTATCCCTTAGGCTCAAGGTACCTATTTTCATAATAAAATACGTACAAATGATATCAAATAATCACCTATATTTTCCCTGTCTTCAGCCAATATCAAGTTTTGTCATAGTGTGGACGTTGGTCTGGGTGCAGAGGGAGTGAGAGACAGTGGGTAAGAGCAGTGGTTCCCATACGGAGGGCACAGTCCTAACCTGGAGTTAGACCAGCAAAGTTTGTCTGGCTCAAGGGACACCATAAAGGGACACCTGACTCCTCTTGAGACTTGTGCCATCCTTCCTGACTCCAAGAGTGGTCCAAACGCGCTGGCCTAACTCCACATTAAGGAGGCACACTGTGAGTTGTAGCTCCCTGGGAAGTCACTGAAACCAGCCAGAGGAGTCACGGAATCCTCACAAAAAATGGTGAGGTATACCATGTATAGGATTACATCCCTAATGGGGAGCTGCAATCAATGGCCCAGTAGGTCAAGGGAGCCACCGACTGAAAAGTTTGGGAACCACTGGGTTAGAGTCAGGAACATGAAGCGAGAAGGACATTCCAGTAGGCTTTGGTGTGTGGTTTCAACTTGAATAAAAAATAATCCTAAATAGAACCTAGTTATAGAATAGTTATAGAATCCTAAATAGAACACTAGTGCCTTGTGTTTCACCTATGCAGGACCACTCCCCAGATGACCCTGCATGGGACTCAGTGGTGCCAGTTAAGTCAGAACAAGAACAGGAGAGATCATTGTACCGGCTTCTTTGGAGCCTCCTCTCATACCAGTCTCTTCCCCTTCACTCTGCTGCCTGTCATGTTTGTCTCCTTTTCCAGATGTCTAAAACCTGGAGTTAGGCCTGCACAAGGTCTCCCCTCCTTCTGTGCCAAGTTGGTGTGCTACCAGCAGGCAGTAGTAAGACTTGCTCTAGTCTTTGGTGTGGCATCTCTCCCTATAAGGAGACACCATCATCCGGAGAAAGAGAAGCAGCGCAG
The DNA here is from genome assembly GCA_029204185.1 of Lerista edwardsae. Classification (NCBI taxonomy): domain Eukaryota; kingdom Metazoa; phylum Chordata; class Lepidosauria; order Squamata; family Scincidae; genus Lerista; species Lerista edwardsae. The sequence continues at coordinate 19,942,921 of JAJKFI010000003.1, forward strand.
TGCCCCTGTCACTTGTCACTGATGATGGAGCACCGACAGCGGAAATGCAGTACACACCAATGACAAGAGTGCCGGATCCGTCTTCTGAAATATTCTTCAAGTCAGAGCCAAAGTTCCAGAGCAGGGGTGGAGCTCATGAAAATGAATGTCCTTCTAAAGCTGATGTGACACAGGGAAGGTAGTGTGAAGATGGGGCATAGAAGAACAACGGAAAGAAACTGGCCTAGTAAGAAATCAGGATCAAGCCATTGAGAACAACCCCTTGCTAAAAGCACTTGCCTAGTCACCTATGGAAAAGAAGCATTGTGAAGTGGTCAGGTGAGCTTCTCCCTCACAATTTTTACAGAAGAACCACTGACTTTACAAAGCTAGAAGGCCATGCAGTAGATACTCACTGTCTCTTCATCAAAGGATAAAGACTCAGGGCACAGTCCTAACCTGGAGTTAGGCCTGCACAAGTTACTCATGTAATAAAACATGTTTGCTTTTGGAGTCAGGCTATTCATGTGCCATCCTGCTCGACTGCGAGAGTGGTGCAAATTCACTTAACAGTGCATTTGTAACCTTCCTGGACCAGCACAAGTGACTTAGAATTGCATCCTCATCTTGTGGTCCTCCAGGCAGCCCTCTTGAATCCACAGCTGCATTCTGAGGGCCGTGAGCCAGGCAGGAAGAAGGGGCCTTGCCAAAACATAGTGCTGATGGATCTGAGACTGGAAAGGCGACAGTCCCAAACAGGTGTCTCCTTTCTAGCCTCAGAGCTTCCATCACTGGGGCTGGAAGAGACAGCCTTGCACAGAACGCAAAGCTGTCTCTTTTCCCCTAATATTTCAGCACAATCCTATGCATGTCTACCCTGCAGTAAGCCCCACTGAGTTCAATGACACTCACTCCCAGGTGAGTGAGTGTAGGACCTACAGCCTTAAAGGTCCTTGATCTTAACCTAAAAAGGAGACACCTGCATTCTGCTCTCTCCTCTTTCCATCCAAGTCCCTCCTCCCGACAGCCTCCATTATACCTCCCTGTTTAAAAGAGGCTTGCAACTGGAGCATTTGTGCAACAGCAACAGCTGTTAACATCAGCTTGAAGACACACAGAGCAGAATCAATGGCATTAGGCCATCCAGGCTCTCTTCTAGGTGTTCTAGAGGAGACATGGGGGAATTTGACACAGGGCTGCTGTTTCGACAGCAGCTTCAGCTTTGCCCTCCTGTCTAGGCTTGCCCTGCCTAAGCAGATACGCCTGAGTGTTCCATTCTGACCCTGAATATAAATCCAGAGGCAGTCCAATAAGGCAGTGCAAGTATTCAGAGAGTTCTTATAAGGCATGTTATAGCCGTTTACATGTCATGCAAAAGCCTCTAACAGCATATCCATAACCACGGAGGGTGAAGTTCCAGTCTAGTCATGTCAATGAGAATGTTGACATTTACTTTCCTGAGGATGTGGTTTTCACCCCATATCTATGGTGTAAGGGTGCAGTTAAGCTTACTGTGAGGATTTCCCAGTGTTATATGCACTTTCTAAATCCTTGAACTGTCATGGACTAATCTTACTCTGTAAAGTTACACCTTATCACCAAATCCATGAGCTTCAGCTTTATTAAGGAGTCAAACATGATTACACTGTTCTTTTTCCTTTAGCTCCTTATGAAATCTGCTCTATTTTCCTTCTTCTTTTTTCTGGGTGTTCTTAATCACAATGCCTTTTACTGCAGCTCAATAGGAAATGGGTTAAATTCAAGAATGTTTTCTCATCGCTGCCTCAATTGGGCTCTGATATTGTTGCTGAGTTTACAAATTAAGATATAAGATCAGAGCTGGCTAAGATTGTCATATTGTCTCCTCTAATTTGGAAAAGTGGAACTAGGCTAGGGAGAAGCCCATAAAAAAAGACTTTATTACTCTCTACATGGCCGACATAGAAACCAGTGCTCCAATCCCGTCCACCAGCCTCTCGCAATTACATTTCCGCAGGAAGAAAGGAAAGGAATTAGAAACAGGATAATGCAGCTTTAAATCACTTGGTGGGACTTTGGCCTTCTAGTGTTAGCCACTAGAAGTTTTTTTTGGGGGGGGGGAGTTGTGTTGTTTGTTTTTAAACATGCTTCCTATATTGTTTAATTTGACACAACAAAAAGCACAACTTGTTTGACCCCCCAATAAAAATCTTCATTCTGATGCCCTATAAAACTTGTGCATGAGTCGGCTGAGCGCTGCTGTTTCCTCCAATTGACGTGGTGATGCTTTGCATCACTTGACTGTGACAATCTTGCTGCGGGTGGAATTAAAAGGTGAGCCAGTTGAAACAATCCGTGACATCAGACAGGGTGGCAGCCCATCTCCTAGTCCTGCTAGTAAGCAGCGGAGTCATATTACCAGAGATATCACTAATCTCTCTGTAAGGATTCTAGGTTGTCTCAATCGCTATGCACTTGGTAGAGGACTAGGTTGTCTGGCTATTACACAGCACAGCAATATACACCTCTCATGAGAACACAATGCTATTGTTTATTCCAGGGTTCTCCAAACCCCAGCCCATGGCCTGGATCTGGAGTCTGGAGAAACCCTTCCCCAATGTGAGCGGCATTTACCTTTCCATGCAAGCGCCACTCCACTTTGAAGCCGATTGGCTGGCAGGGATGCTGTGGGCAGTCACGTCCATGCCCAGGCATCCAAGAAGGCTGTGCAGCAGGACTGCCCAGAGTGTCCCTGCCAGTTGACTGGTTTTAAAATGGAGCGGTGCTTGCTTGGAAAGGTAGGGTCAGGGAAGGGATTTTTGAAATGCAGCGGTTGCAGGTTTGGCGACCAATTGTCTAATCCAAGAGTGATATCTCCAGTATAAAAGTGTATTTTTTTTTAGTGTCTCGTCTTTTTTAAACTTCTGTCTCTTTTCTTTCATGCCTCTCTCACTCTCTCCCCTTCCAATCCTTGAAGTATGAATAGAGGAGAATAACAGACTGTGCTCTACTCCACATCTCCTTTTTGAGTCGAGGGAGTGTGAGGAGCAGAAGTGAGCACATCATCAGGCATGAGGGTGGCACTTGGCAGGCATCCTCAAGGACCAGGAGGCCCTTTGGCAGCCCTGACTATAGTCCTTGCTCCTTCTCAATGTTCTCATTTTCTAGTTTCTCTTCCTTCCAGTCAGAACTGTTTTCTCCCTTATATACTGCACCCAGGTGACTGTAAGCTTTCTTGTTTTAACCTATCCTATTTAAACCTGTGACAGTGCAATTGCTAGAACAAATCCACCAGTGACTTCAGCAGTTGCCCCCAGTCCTAGGTACACACTACCAATTTGTCCTCGTGCTACTGAAGTAATTCCACTGCAGTCTAGTGGAACTACAGGTGGATTACCCAGACAGGCCAAATTACTCCAGTTGCTATCAAATGATCAACAATGTCTCCAGTAATCTCAAAAGAAAAGCCTCATCTGCAACTTCATGCTGCTGTATGGAGTAATTGAAATGAGTATTGTGTGGCAACCATAAATGCGTAAACTGCCCCCTCCTTTCCAAGGAAATGCGTTTAGGAGTTGGAGTGTAAGCCTATCCTAAGCCTGCTAGAATTCCAGCAGTAAAGATTCTCTTTGTACAGCAGCATGTATTAACAGTGCAGGTCTATTAATTCCATGTGTTCCTGTAGTTCAACATCATCAGGTGACCAAGAAAACATCTGTAAACTGCAAATAACATTCTCTCTCTCTCTCTCTCTCTCTCTCTCTCTCTCTCTCTCTCTCTCTCTCTCTCTCCCTCTCCCCCCCCCACCCACCCACCCATCTTTTTTGGAAGTGAGGTCATCTTCCTTCAAAAAACTGCTGAAGTTTTGCACATGTGCAAAGTCACTGAAAGCCTTGTACGGTCGGGCCTTTTGAAGAAACTATGAATTAAAAAGAGTCCAGTGGCATCTTAAAGATTATCTACTGTACAATATTGTGACATAAGAACCCACTTCATCAGTTGTATGAAGTAAGACATTTACTCCTCTTCACTGAGTTCAATGAGACTTTGCATCAAAATAAGGGTGCACAGGAATGAAACCTGAATCGGAAACTTACATTAGTTTGGGGGGGAAAAGAAATCAGCAAATTAACTTGAATACATTTGAATGTATCAACAGACAAATGCCTTCTAACCATTCTCTCAGTAGGCTTTTAAGGTTTAAATAGTCACTGGGGTCAGTGAGCAGTAATGTCACTAGGGGGCCGGGGGCCGTGCTGTGGACACACTGGGTTACACTATCAGGAGGGTGACAGCAAAAGCTCCAGAGCTCAGGTCTACCCATCTGGTAGATGTGGTCATCCCATTGGATTTTTTCTCCCTGAGCCCAAGTCTGTCTGTCTGTCTGTCTGTCTGTCTGTCTCTGGAGGCCAGGTCTACCGGGTTCCCAATCTGCTTGGCCTCTATTTTTCACTCTCCATGAGGCCAGGCTTTCCCAATGGAAGGGTGGGAGTTGGCCAGCTGCACGTGCCCAAAATTCCAGATATGTGGTCGATGGGGTAACACCACGAGTTACTGCACTGGTAACACCAATCCTAGTGATGCCAGTGGGACTTGGTTTCATAATTTCATAAAATCTAGAAGCATGTGGCATTTTCCCATTGATGGCCATTGATCAATAAGGACCATTGATCAATGCCTCTCTCTCTCTCTCTCTCTCTCTCTCTCTCTCTCTCACACACACACACACACACACACACACACACACACACACACACAGAGCGCAACCCTATGCATATCTACTCAGAAGTAAGTCTCATTGTGTTCAATGCAGCTTACTACCATGAAAGTGAGTATAGGAATGCAACCACACCCATGCACACAAGATGGTATCAGAATGCTGCCTGGCACAGTCCTCCCTGTCTATTAGCATTTGCAGTCCTCCAAACTATACCATATACTGTGGTCAAATGTCCTGCCACCCTCAGGAATTCTTCAGGAGGGAGGGGAGCTTAGAGTACTTCAGTAGGAAGGATTAGAGATGCGAAGGCCCAGAAAAAAACAGAAAAATTCAGGGGGAAAAAAGTTTCCATTTTTTTTTTCCTGAAGCTTTTTGGGTTTTTTCCAAAAAAAATTGGAAAAATTGAAAAACAATAAAAAGAAAAAAATTGCAGAAGCAAAGACTGAAACTGATACTGATAATTACACTTCAGAAAATGATTCTGATTAAATTTCATGCCCATTCACTGAAACTTAGTCCCACCCCCTTCTATACACTTCCTCCATCTTCAATTCTTTTTATGAGAATTTTTTTTTATTTTTATTTAATACTGTGGAGAGAAAATATTTTTAAAAATTATTTTGTGGAGGTTTTTTTGTCTGTTTCACATAAACTAGTAAACAATTCAGGATATTGTTGCTCCATTTGTTACAATTACAAATAAATATGAAAAAAAATTGTGTTTGTAATAATTGTTTGGATACACAATATTTTTAATATGATAGTTGTGATAATTTTATGCCAAGTCAAATTGTCCATAGTCATATTTTATGTTCCTAAAGTAACAGAATGACTTTCAATCTGGAAAAGAAAAAAAAGTGCTAATGTAGCATTTTTTTCAATTTTTCTGAAAAATTCTGTTTTTTTTTCAGGAAAAAACTGGGTTTTTTTGAGAGCTTCAAAATTTCTGGAAATTTTACATCTCTAGGAAGGATGCCTTGCACTGGCACACATTGTACCATCAGTGTGCTATGGATGCCACCCATTGCAGTTTTAGGGCACAATCTTATCCTGGAGTTAGGCTGGCACAGTTAGGCCAGCAATGTTTGGCCAGCACCAGAGCCACTGTAAAGCACGTTGGACCACTCTCGGAGTCAGGGAAGATGTCTGTGTCCTGCTCTCTCTGACTCTGAGAGTGGTCCAAACATACTTTACGGTGCCCCTTGTGCCGGCTAAATTTTGCTGGCTTAACTGAGCTGGCCTAACTCCAGGTTAGGATTGCGCCCTTAATCTTGTAATTCAATGTAATTCAATGTAATGTAATTCAATTTAATGGGGAAGATTGTTCAGTTCAACACTGAATTATTTTGCAAAATATGACAGGTTATATATAAGGTTGCAGTTGGAAAGAAGCCTCTGCATGTCCTTTTCATCCCTTCTGAAATGTGCTGCTCAATTTATCTCATGTTGTTATACTACACAACTGTATACTTACAAATAAAATATATAAAAGCTGTATTTTTTCTCAGTTCCAGTAAAGGCAGCCCACCAGTGATGGGGACCATGAGCACCAGAAGGCACAAAGTCATGATTTTTTTTTAAAAAAAGAACTTTCTTATCCTGAAGATATATATATATCTTCTTATCCTGAATATATATATATATAACAAACACTAGCCACATTACTAGCCACAGCAGCCACCGGGGAATCCAGGAGCAGTTGTGGATCCAGGAGAACCCCCAAGCTGCAGACCTGCTCCTTCACGTCCTATTCATATGTTCACTCAAGCAAGGTTTGGTTTTTAGACTGCACTCTTGCAAAATTGGTCATGAAATTCTCTTATGTGCCGGTAGAAACATAAGGCAATATTTCTTATATAATTTATAAATAAATATAAGGAAAGCAGGAAATATATGAGAACGATAAAATGTCAGGAACCAATGGATCTTAGAAGACAGTAGAATGAAGTTAAAAATCAGCAAATCAAGCAAAGGCACTTTGCACAACAGGGTTAAGATAAATTGTACTAAACACTAAAAATGCACCAGGAACCAGAGGTCAGCAGAGGAAACAGGAGTATCACAATGAAATAATGGGAGACACAGGAGATATTGTTAGAAATTAAACCAACTAAGGAGGATATGAGGCTGATGCCAGAACAAGACGTAAATTTCCCGAAGGAAGAAGAGATACCAAAGGAGATCAACATCATCATGATCATATGAAATTAGAAAGACTACAGCCTGACACATTTCCAAAAAAACCCAAACAAAAACAAAAACAAAAAACCAGATGCAATCTGCAAAAAGAACCAGATGAAATAATGTGGATTTTTTTCTGTTCTGTAACATTAATTATTACACCTGTGAAGTTCCAGAATTGCTGGACCAAAATGATGATGACAGAGTTGAAAAACTGAATGAAGAATGTTGAATAATTCCAGTTTTGGAGGCACAATTGTGTCCTGCTGGATTATGGAAAGATTTTGTTTCCCACCATTGATGCTAGATCTCCTTTCTTGTCTCTGGAGCATCAATGACTGCCAAATTAATGACAGGATGTTGGAGGTGTGGAATTGCAAAACCCTTCCTGCTTCCCAATTTTCTTTTGGAAGACTGAATGTAAGCTCTGAAGCCCCATTGTGTTCAATGGCACTTACTCCCAAGGAAAGCACATATACTGTAGGATTGCAGCCTGAAAGGGGTGGATTTTGCTTATACAGTAATTTATTTATGTTATTTATTTGAAGAATAATCAAAGACTGACATATCATTATTTTTGAGATAAGGAAGGATTTTGAAAAAGAATTGGGGGGAGAAGAGGGCAAAATTGACTTGCACGGGGAAGAGGAGGGAATAAATTTTGAAAAAGCCTCAAGCAACACACAGTAAAATAAACCTTTTATTTTATTCATTGAAAAAAGAGTGCTTACATGCACATTGCCAGATGAATTAACAGGAACTTTGCCAATTTTCATTTTTAAAACTAGAAGAGGGTTTCTAGCTCTCACGTTGAGGAGAAAAATACCCTTGTAAAAAACTTCACTTGCAAAATGTGGCTTATGGTTAAGGAAAATGAATATACCAGGTATACCTCATTCAGCCACTGGGAGTGCTGAATATAAAGCAATGTAATGGAATAATTCCATTACATTCAGCACCACTTCTGGCTGAATGTGGCACATACCCGTGCTGACCCAGGAAATGTGCGTTTTGAACACAGTGGGTGCCACCGAGGGGTCCAGACACTCCGGCAAAAAAGCTGGAGTGGAGATGGACCCTCCCGCCTGCCCTTGCCTCTGTTTTGCTTGGAAATGGAGCTATTCCCGGTGCATGGGTTGTGTTGCAGCTGCGCAGGTTGTGTTGCAGCTGCGCAGGGGGGCACGGTGACATGTTACTTCATTGCCCTGCCGCAGGTGCTGTCAGAGTCTGATCTGGCTCTGCTCTAAGTGCCAGTTTGGTGGATAGGGACAAGGTCGTACAGGGTGGTTTCTTGGCCCCATGCCATTCTATAATGTATAATATTCCATAATATTTAGATATAAAAAAAGTGTGATCAGGGTAGGAAAAGGGAACCATTTAACTCTTTCCTTCCTTCCGTTATTCACTATGGTTCTCGAAGTTATTATCTTTGTGACCCATCGTCATCGCAGGGCGTCCCGGACCTGCTGCGACCAGGGAGCAATATGGTGCATGACCCACATCACTGGCCATGTCCTGATATGTTTCTCAGATGGCGTTTTGTGACCCACCTCACAGTCAAGGTGATGAGGGTGGGGTGATTGGGCAGGGGGTCAGGATTGGGAGCGCCAAAGAGTGCCATATCCTGGGTCTGATCCACATGCATGGAACAATCTGGACTTGTGCCAGTTTTATCACTAGTGCGGGTCTGAGTTGACTTAATGTGGCTGCTGGAGCTTACTCGGGGCAAGAGGACAAATGTCACCTTACCCCAAGGAGACATCCAGCAGACAAAATTCCTCTGTGGAATGCACCATAGCCTGCATCAGCGCCACTGCATCACCATGCAGGAATGTAGTTAGGATTGGGCTATAAGTCTCCCAAGACCAGTAAACTGGAAGAAACATTATAATTGAGACTCTCTCCAGCAACCCCTATTGGGAATTTACCCAAGAATGAGGAGGCTAGTACACAAGCACTGTTCTCACCCTATCACTAACGCTCAACACAGATATACATACTCTACAAACATGGTATGATATACGTGAGAACTACCAGAATCTCAGTATGTTCAAACCACTCTCTTATTTACCAATTCTCCATTGGTGCTGCACCAGAAAACCAGTCTGACACAAGTGAGATCATCCACATTTCCTTGATATATGCCTGATTTTTTTTTTCAATCATTACGTGATCTTGGATGATTATTTCTTGTTCTGCAGCCCACCTGGCATGAAACAGCTACATCTTACGAGATGATGCGATAATGCCATCAATACGGCTGTACAAGAGAGAGGTCTGAAACAAGAGAGATTTGCTAATTGACTATCTCTGTTCCTCTGTGTTCCTCTGTCCTCTTTCTCCTACACACATTACCTATTTCAGCACCACCTCTGCCATAGACATATTTGATATTCCACATACAGATTTCACTTTCTTTCCCACTCAGCTGATGAAGTCACTTGCGCATTGGAAAATGCGTGAATCCTGCATATGTTTCACAAAAGCTGACAAACGCATATGTCTATTTCAACACATGTACAGACACAATAGGAAGCCACTAGCAGGAGCCACTTCCTAATGTGGACAATTCTAGCAGTATAACCACATGCAATATACGTCACACAACTCACACTGCACTGCACATAGTTTCTCCTGTATTCCATTTATGTAGCAAAACTGCCTTACGTGAAGCAGCCAAATCTCCACGTTATGACATTAATCCCAGTTTTTCTATTGAACCCATTTGTGCATTAGCTTGTAGGTACTTTCAGATGTCATGAATGCCAAGTTGAGATAGTTTATTTGATTGGAGGAAGTGGAACTACGGAGGCCATAGGTGGCTTGGAAATCAGGTTCTTTTTGTTCTCCCATTTCTATCAAATATCAGCTTTAGGTTAAAGTCCAACGGAACTGTGCCAAACTAATAGCCCAGTCTCAAAAGCCCCCCTCTATTCTATTCAGGTCACCTAATCAATCTCCCAAAGTGGCGCACATTAGCACACCAAAGGGAAGGCGGGAACTGAAGTATAATGTCTCCTTGCTGTTAAAGCCTCAGTGCTGGGGCTCCAACCAGCATGTTAGGCAAGGCCTGTAGTTCAAAGACACTAGTTTATTTGTTTAGGCAGTAATTGTCTCCTCTGCATTCAGAGAGGCCTTGAAATCGCTTCTATGTTTAGAAACTAATTGCTCTGTTAAGGCTGCCTGTCACTGCATTTCTCCCTTTTTAGAACTCTGTTTATTCCTAATACCCCATTTCCCAATTTACTCCCTTCTGGCACTTGATTGATGAATGTGCATCTTCCTGACATACTCTGGAAACCTTTACAAGATGCCTAAAGGCATTATAGCTCCAACCCGGGCTGTTTGCAGAGCCTGGCTACTAGCTGCCTTGACTGCTTGGCTTTCAGAATGAACCCTTGCATCTGAAGTCTCTGGTTTCACGTTCAGTCACCAAACAATCCCCTATGCATGGTTTGTCCAAAGTTCCAGCCGATTCACTTATAAGCGATTTCCAAGCTTGCATTGGGTTGGACCAGGATAAAACAGCAGTGGAACAGATAGGGAGGCTTCAGTACTTGCTGTACCACAGCTCCAATCCTATTTGTGGACCCCTATATTTTTTCAGCCAATGTGATCAATGTCATCATATTGGGCCCTGCACTTTGGGGGGCCCAGCACCAGTGCAGTGAGCATATTACCCGCTGCTGCAGCTGAGATCTCTATGGGCTGTAAGTCGGTGGGGCGAGTAGAGCAGCTTTACCTTGGACCCTCCCACCTGCCCCTGCTTCCAAACTGCCCAAAATGGGCCTCCCAGAGGCAGTTGGTGATGATGTCATCCTGTCACCACCATCCTGCTGCTCCCCTTCCTTCTCCATTTGACAGTACATTTAGCAGCACATGTAGAGCAATGGTGCAGGCGGACCACCCCACCCCATGTGGTTTGGGGCACAATCCAAGGCCCATATTGGGCCTACATTGGCCCAGCGCTGTCATGAAAGTGCCGTAAAGCTTTGGCTGGGTTAAGCACATCACAAGCAGTTGCGGACCCAGCCAAAAATCTATTCTAAAAATAATCTATTCTAATCTCTGGAAAATATCTTAAAACACCAACATGCGGTGTTTTGTGTTTTTATGTGGGGTTTAACAAAAACAATCATCCCTACTAATGAGCCTACTCAGATCTGCACCAGATCTTTGGCTGGCATAAATCCAAGTGGGTCCAGGGGGCAGCTGCCAACATCTGCCTCAACATCCCCAGATGGTCCCAATTCACACCCCAATCCTTCCCCAGAATACTCACACAACTGACTTCCCTACTCCAGTGGGGGCTGGGGGCACCTTGGAAAGCACCTGAGGCTACAGCCATTCACATTGGTGGCCCCGGCTCACACACCCTCACTGTGGCTGCCATACCAGTGGCACTGACAGAAGGTGAGTTACATCTGTGCAAGGCCCAGGTAGGATTGGGCCATGAACTTGCTAAGCGGATCATGTGATAATGTCTAACTCTTGCTCTGTGAGATCACTTCATGCCATGCTAGACTGCAGTTCTTGAGTATCACAACAGTTCTGCTGAATTGCATCAAAGCAGCCTAGTAGCCTCCCATTGAATCGACCGGATGTTGTCAGCCACCAATTTACAGTCATGGGACAGTATCCTTCTGACATTAAGCAGATGAAAGGACTGGGCCATTAGTCTTAAATAAGTAATTTCCGGACAGTAAGTCCAAGACCACCAGTGGGTTGTGAATCTAATTTTTGTTGGGTTGTGAAACTGACAGGGCAGATTAGGCTATGTGCATCCAGGTTTAAACAAGCTGCTACTTTGGGGGAGCCCTGCGGCAAAATCATCATTATAGCCACACACTTAAGCATTTATAAATCAGGCAGTAACCTCTAGGAGGACCTCTAAACTGGAAACCACGGCTCTTAGACTAAGGGTGCAACCATAAACTGAGTTAGGCCAGCATAAGCTAAACCAGCAAAGTTTGGCCAGCACAAGGGGCACCGTAAAGTATGTTTGGACCACTCTCAGAGTCAGAGAGGCCAGCACATAGATGTGCACCATCGTCCCTGACTCCGAGGGTAGTCCAAACGCATTTTATGGTGGCCCTGGTGCCAGCCGAACTTTGCTGGCTTAGCCTATGCTGGCCTAATTCCAGTTTAGGGTTGTGCTCTAAGCCTAATGTCATACCCCTGGCCATGGGGTCTTGAACACTGCCTGGGTGATTTTCTTCTCTCACTCTTTCTACCTCCATGCCCTGACACTGCAACACGTAAGGAATTGTTTTGATTTTGCTCCGCAAGTACAAATCGAGAGAGTCAGAACACATTGTGGAATCTGTTCTCCGACTGTTCTCCAAAGCATCGGTGCAAATTGAGTGGACCCAGGTGCTCCTTTTACTGAGAGACAGAAATTTTCACAGGACTCAGTGGCCCCTTTAAATTGCCATTTCCACCTGCCTCTGCTCACAGCCAGGCATTATTCCTGTTCCCGGTGCCCTTTGTTTATTTAGGTGTGTCTGTTTGTTTCTGCATCTCATTTAACACATTCATAAAGTCAGGCCAGTAAATTTTTAAAAGCGGGTATTTAGAGTTCCTCACATTACCACCATGTGCATGACTAATATGCAGATGTATGCCGGGGAAATAGCAAAGGGTGTGACGTGAAGGATGTCTAACAAAGAAATGCTTCCCAAGATGCAATTAGAAGCCTGTTATATACACAGGTTCTTTCCACTAGTCATCCTATCAAAAAAAAAAAATCCTCTATTCTGGATTCATGCATCTATCACTTTTCTATATTGCTCCATAGCAACACTTTCTGCAGTCCTCGCACCCCACCCCACCCCACCCCACGGTACTCCACAGAAAGGCCTTCAGGGGAGTGAAGAGTTGTGCTGGCCTCAGAATGGAGACAGCAACTCAAAGATCTTGCAAAGCTGGAGTTCTTCATTGCCTAACATTACATAATAGGCAGGACTTGGGGCTATGTACGATTCATTTCATCCCATCCATACAGGGGAGATGACCTACACTCAGTGGTGGGATTCAAATGAATTAACAACCGGTTCTATGACGTCATAGCCGGAGCAAAAAAAAAACCCCGAAGCCAGCCGAGGTAAGCGAGTGGGCGGGGCCCGGCCATTTAACAACCGGTTCTATAGAACCTGGGCGAACCCCCTGAATCCCACCACTGCCTACACTGGAAGGTACACTGGAAGGTGCAGGTGTTTCTCTCTCTCTCTCTCTCTCTCTCTCTCTCTCTCTCTCACACACACACACACACACACACACACAGAGAGAGAGAGAGAGAGAGAGAGAGAGAGATTGCACATTTTGCCAATCATCTGCTCTGTGATCCCCCACTATTGGAAGTTTGGATGGGGGGCACGGGACGGAGCCTTTTCAGTTGCAGCCCCCATGTTGTGGAACTCCCTACCGCTACAGCCCATCCCCCCCCTTACCATTGCCTATTTGGCCCTTTACCAAATAGTTTCCCTATCCCTTCCATTTACTCTGGTTAGTTCAACCCTCAGAAACAGCTTCAAGAATCTACTGCTTGCCACCATTGCCTGTTCTGTAGGGTTCCCCTTTCCTCCAGATAATATGGCAGCAACTCAAATGGGGCTACTCAGATATGGGTTTCTGAAATCAGCGCCACAAATTTAAGCATCCCGGATTGGGGCCAAGCCGCCTGCAACATGGATTAGGATCTGGCCCAAGTGCTGGATCCTGGCACCACACCACTCCCCCGGCTAGTCTGCCCCCAGGCCCACCTGCCCCAGCTTCCTTCCCATCCCGTTCCACCGCCTCCACCCTCCCCAACCCCACAAGCCAGCTGAGCTCACTGGCCATACCTGGGGGCTGCCAGGCCCAGGAATAGGTGCAAGGAGGCTAGCTCACCCCCTTGCACTGGCCTATCTTCCTTGAGCTTTACAGCGCTTTTGCGACACTCCTGGGCCAGCACAAGAGACTAAAGAGACTTGTGCCGGCCCATTGAGTGCTCTGGATTGCTCTACAAATCAACTATTTATCTGTACCTGGTTAGTGTTTAGTGTGTGGATCACAACAAACTGTGGCAAATTCTTGAAGAGATGGGAGTACCAGACCACCTGATCTGCCTTCTGAGAAACCTGTATGCGGGTCAGGAAGCAACAGTTAGAAGTGGACATTGAACAACTGACTGGTTTCAAATTGGGAAAGGAGTACGACAAGGCTGTATACTGTCACCCTGCTTATTTAACTTATATGCAGAGTACATCATGAGGAAGGCAGGGCTGGATGACTCACAAGCTGGAATCAAGATTGCTGGGAGAAGTATCCACAACCTCAGATATGCAGACGACACCACCCTAATGGTAGAAAGTGAGGAAGACCTAAAGAACTTTCTGATGAGGGTGAAAGAGGAAAGTGCAAAAATTGGCTTGAAGCTCAACATTATTATTATTATTATTATTATTATTATTATTATTATTATTATTATTATTATT
>JAJKFI010000003.1:19965737-20003859 GCA_029204185.1 Lerista edwardsae
GTGTGTGTGTGTGTGTGTGTGTGTGTGTGTGTGTGTGTGTGTGTGTGTGTTCCACAAAGGCTCCGCAACGCCTGGACCGATTCGCGCCAAACTCGGCACGCGGGCGCCTTGGCCCCCCGAGACCGTCGCTGCGCGGTTTTGGAACGGATCGCGCCCCCACGGGCGCGGGTAAAAGCGAATTTGTGGTTCTCTGTGGGTGGCTATGGGCTGAGCCGCAGCATTCCGAGGCTCTGATGATGTCATGATGAGATGCAAATGACATGCGGAATCTTCAGGCAGCAACTGAACTCTTTACAGTTGAAGACAAACAGCAGCAAACAGATTTCCCGCAGGCAAACTGATGCAGGGCCAGGGAAATGTGTTCTGTGGACATGTGGGCGGTCTCTGTTTGGCAGTGACAATTGGCACAAGGTGCTGTGGCTGTTGCTCTCACTCTGAAAGTTTACTTTCACTGTATAACATAAGGCAATTGGGCAGGTGCAACCAAAGGCTACAAAGATGAAACAACAGCGTACACAGGAAACACCTGAGGGGGAAAAAATGACTTGCAATGCTACGTCACAGAGCTGCTACATCTAGAGCAACAGAAACAGTACAGCAGCGTGACAAAAGACTACAGGATAAGAGAGACATAGCTGCTACATCTAGAGCAACAGAAACAGTACAGCAGCAGGGATGGGACATATAAACACCCGGGCACACATGTGAGTGGGGGGGGGTCAGGGATGGGACATATAAACACCCGGGCACACATGAGAGTGGGGGGGTCAGGGATGGGACATATAAACACCCGGGCACACATGTGAGCGGGGGGAGGGGTCAGGGATGGGACATATAAACACCCGGGCACACATGAGAGTGGGGGGAGGGGTCAGGGATGGGACATATAAACACCTGGGCACACATGAGAGTGGAGGGGCAGGGATGGGACATATAAACACCCGGGCACACATGAGAGTGGGGGGGTCAGGGATGGGACATATAAACGGGCCATCTGTATGCCTGGTGAGTAGGGGGGGGTCAGGGATGGTACATATAAACACCCGAGCGAAGCCGGGTACATAACAGCTATTCTATATATATAAAAATGGACTTGGGTATGTGTGTGGTTGTGTATGTTCTGTATAGGCTCCTCCACGCCTGGAGCGATCGGCACGAAACTTGGCATGCATATACCTTGCGGCCTGGCGACAAACACTGCGGGAGTCAGACCCACCAGAGCCCCCGGGGTGGGGGTACGGGGGGTCCCCACGTGAAGACGGTCAAAAACGGCCAAACGTGGAGTCAAATCCACAGTTTTTGGGGCCGCCGAGATGAGCGGTGACCCTCCCGATGCCATTGGAGTCTGGGTTCAGCCCCCCCCCCATGTGGGGGGCAAGAACGGGTGCGAAACACAGTGTCCGCCATGCCCTGCTGGAACGCCTGGACCGATTGGCACCAAACCCGGCATGCGGAAGCCTACCAGCCTGGCCACAAACACTGCGGGGGTTGGGCCCCCCTACTGCCCCCGGGGGTGGGGGTACGTGGGGGTCCCCGCATGAAAATGGTCAAAAATGGCCAATATCGGTGACAAATCCATAGTTTCCGGGGTCACCGGGACGAGTGATGCCGCTCCCGATGCCGTTGGAGTCTGGGTTCACTCCCCCTTGGCATGGGGTGTGAGAAGGGGTGCACGACAAAACGTCCACCATGCCCTGCTGGGACGCCTCAACCGATCGACACGAAACTTGGCACGCGTACACGTTGCGGCCTGACAACAAACACTGCGGGGGCCAGACCCCCGTAGCGCCCCCGGGGGTGGGGGTATGCGGGGGTCCCCAAGTGAAAATGGTCGAAAACGGCCAAAATCAGCGTCAAATCCATAGTTTCCGGGGTTGCCGGAGTGAGCGGCGATGCTCCTGACGCCGTCAGAGTCCGGGTTCACCCCCCCTCGGCATGGGGTGTGACAACGGGTGCAAGACAAAATATCTGCCATGCCCTGCTGGAACGCCTGGAGCAACGTGCACCAAACTCGCCATCCATGTGCCTTCCAGCCTGGCAACAGGCACTCTGGGGGTCAGGCCCCCCTGGCGGGGGCCCCCGGACCCCCGCATGAAAACGGTCTAAAACGGACAAAATCGTCACTCCTTCGTAGTTTCTGGGGTCGCTGAGGCGAGCAGCGACGCTCCTGAGGCTGGACGAGTTCAGGTTCGCCCCCCCTTGGTGTGGGGGCGGGACGGGGTGAGAAACACAGCATCCGCCATGCCCTGCTGGCACGCCTCGGCCGATCGACACGACACCTGGCACGCATACGCCTTCCGACCTGGCAACACACATTGTGGAGGTCAGACCCCCTTAGTGCCCCCGGGGGGGCGTGGGGGTCTCCGTGTGAAAATGGTCAACAACAGCCGAAATCGGTGTCGAGTCCGTAGTTTCCGGGGTCGGCGAGACGAGCGGCAACGCTCCTGACACAGTGGGAGTCCAGGTTCAGCCCCCCCTCGCCGTGGGGGGCGAGAATGGGTGCAAAACAAAATGTCCGCCATGCCGTGCTGGAACACCTGGAGCGATGCGCACCAAACCTGGCACGTGCGTGCCTTGCGGCCTGACGACACATACTACGGGGGGTCAGGCCCCCCCCAGTGCCCCTGGGGGGGTGCACAGGGGGCCTGAAGTGAAGACGGCCAAAAACGGGTGAAATTGGCATCGAGTCCATACTTTCCAGGGTCGCCTCAGCTACCACGGACGCTCCCGACACAGTTGGCGTCCGGGTTTGGCCCCCGTTGGGGGGGCGAGAACGGGTGCAAACCCCATAAACTCTGGAAGATCATTTTCTTACCCGGGCAACGCCGGGTAACAAACAGCTAGTCATATATAAAGGATACATTTTTTTATTTGCCCATTCAGAATTTATTGCTTTACAGTACTAGGTATCCTTTTAAGTAAACCTAAGGCCAACTCATGGAATTATTGGCTCCAGCCCGTTTCAGAGGTGATTTTCCATGCATTCACTGAGAGCTCTCCACTATTGGTGCACCAACTGGCCATTTCTCTGGTGTCCATGCATTTTGCAGAACAAATGGCAGGAGCCCCTGTGTGCATAGGAGGGGCTCCTATGCACTTTTTCACAATGCATGGGGTCTGGTAGTCAAGGAGGCAGAGCTGAATGACAAACCAATATTGGGGGTGAAGCCAGTAGAAGCCAGAAGCCAGTAGAGAACAGTGTTCTCACGTGGTGGATAATGAGCTGAAATGCAGTGCTAGATACAGCTCCCAGTAATGCAGGATTCAATTTTGGCTAACACATGTAGACAGCTGAATCCTGAACACCAGTGGTTCTCCAACTAATTAACACCAGAACCTACTTTTTAGAATTCCAATCTGTTCGGAAGTGATGTCATTAACCTGGAAGTGATGTCATGACCGGAAGGGCCATCATCAAGCAGGAAGTGACTTCCTAAGCATGCAGCAAGCACTAAAATTGCACCATTTCCCTAGATAGATGGGCTATAAATAAATAACTTGAAATAATTAAAGCAAATAAAGGAAGATGAGATGGGAAGCAAGCCCTGTTCCACCAAGTGAATTCTCTCTTTATCATGCCTGAAATAACCTTAACACTTCCCTCACAAATAATCAATGAGATTTTCAGCCCTACCCAATATTCAGTTCAATTTAAAACCATTTCAGGGCACAATCCTAACCTGCGTTGGAACAGGCAGGCCTGCCCTGTATCCAGTGCAGGTTGGGAGGCTGCTGGAGCACCAGCCACCCCTATGGGGCTGCTCGAATCTGCGCCTGCTTATCCGGCTCCTCTCCCCTCCCTGGGCTACAGCTTCATGACCCACCAACAATCAGGTTGCAACCCAACAGATGGCTTATGACCCACAGTTTGAGAAACCCTGTTGTACATGAAAGTGAAAGCACACAACTAGTTGGCCACAAATAATTAAAGTTTATAAGATTTATAAGATTTGTGGACACTTTTCTTGCCATGAGTGCATAATGCATACCTGGTGATCTGTGAAGGGGACCATGAGTCATCAGGCAGGTAGCTCTGGGATTCACATACCTTCTCATAGCTTGCTTATTGCATTCTGTTCATAGGATTGAATACTTCAAGGATGGAGCTTTGAGCCAGGAGTTTTAGCTTCAACACTGGGGTTGGGCTTTATTGCATCTGAGTCATCTTGTACTCCTATAAAACCTAAGGAGATGGCTCATCTGTCCTCATCGGTCTCTATCTATTAACATCAGTAGGGCTGAAGTCTATGTAACTGGTGGCTCGGCTGCGGCTCTGGTGGAGTCTGCAGACGTTTGGCAAGCAACATGTTTCGCTTTCAGGAACATAAAAGCCAAATATAGCCTAAATCCACTTAAACTCTCTTACATTTTATTTGGTGTTTAGTGTCAGGAAACGCACTGCTATGTAAATGGTAAGCAACAACCTAGTAAGAAAATATTTGCTCACTTTCGGAATCTGCCATATGAATAAAAATGAGTTGGCTTTGGCTGAAAATAAGGAAAACAGAACCATAATGACTCAAAGGAAGCAAGGCTCAACCCTGTAAAAAGGAGGGCCAGTTATTAATGGAATCTAAAAATGAATCTTTAAACCCAATAAAAATCAAATATCAGCGTTTGAGCTGTTTTGATCCTCCTTTCCCACTTACATCATTTGTATCGTATTGGTGGCCACAGCCGAGAGCAACCGGGTCTATTTACAAAGGAAGGGCCAAATCCTCTCCTTAGATGTGCGTGTATGGCTCCTGTTGGCACCAGCGTGACTTCGAGTCTACGTCCAAGGGAAGCATTTGGCTCTATAACAGTTAACAAATAGCTCTCATAATAAATACCAAATGTCCGTATCATCAAAAGCCAGGCGCATTTGCAGATAATAGCGTAGCTTGACATTTAAAGTTCGATTTCTTAATGTAACTGAGAAACATGTGCTTGTTTGCAGTGGACACAAAGTGTTACGGCAATGGCTAAACCTGTTACAACTGATGAGAATAAAATATCAAACAAACTCTGTTGGCTAAAGTCCTTTAAAAAAAATTAGATTGTACATGTGAGAACCGAGGTCTCTTTGGATTCCTAGCATTGTACATAAGATACAAATATGATTTTTTTCTTTTTGTATGCAGGTCTAGAATATGATTGTAGATTGTTGGAATTCTCATACATTCCCACACTGGCTAATCCGCTCCACAGTGACTCTGTTCTGCCACAACAGGTACAACAGTCCAGCCTGGCATTCTGTCTTCCATCCAAAAATAAGACCACAGGTTCTCCTGCTTAGCTTCAGGCAGTACCAGCATCTCAACCAGCAGTCTACACCTCCTACCCTATCTATCTAATATGAATTGATACATTTGTTTTTGCATATGGATTTATAGCCCAAAGAGACATCAAGGCAGTTAAAAAGGATATAAAAATGCAGCTAATAATAACAATGAATAAGGCTGTGAATTAAAACAGGAATGCACAAAAAAGCAACAAATAAAATGCAATAGCTAAAAAGAATAAATTACTAAAAAGTACAGTCAATAAATGTACTTTTTGTGGGACGTGGTGGCACAGCGGGTTAAACTGCTGCTACTGGGCTTTCCGACCGGAAGGTTGGCAGTTCGAGACTGCGCAACGGAGTGAGCTCCCGTTGCTTGTCCCAGCTCCTGCCAACCTAGCAGTTCGAAAACACCTAAATGCAAGTAGATAAATAGGGACCCCTTTGGTGGGAAGGTAACAGCATTCCGGGCGCTACGGAGTAGAGTCATGCCGGCCACATGACCATGGAAGCTTGTCCTCGGACAAATGCCAGCTCTTCGGGCTTTGAAATGTAGATGAGCACCACCCCCTACAGTCAATCACGACTAGACCATTTGGTCGTGGGGAAACCTTTACCTTTTACAGTCAATAAAAGTTACAGCAAAGGTCCATAAGGGACCTTTACATGCCATACATGGTCCAGAAGGGAGTTCCACAGTTTTGAGGCCACCACTGGAATGGTCCTCTCTTCTGTCATCACCCTCCCACCTTTGAAGACAGTGGTATCTGAAGAAGGTATGCCCAATATTGCCCCCGTGCAGTATTCCCTTTACATTGTTTAAAGCTCATAATGTTGTAGGGCTTTATCCAGTGGTGAAATTCAGCCAGTTCTCACCTATTCTGCAGAACCGGTTGCTAATTTTAGGTTGGGAGAGGGAAGAAAGGCAGCGGATGGCCCTGAAGGCGACCCTGAAGGACATAGAACCAGTTAATTTATTTGAATCCCACCACTGGCTTTATTTCATGTTATTAGGGGACCAATATGGTCCTAGACATGGAGAATATTCCAATGTTGATGGCAAAAGGTGCATGGTCTTCTCATACACAGGTCAGTTTCTGGTGTGCAATTTGCAGGCAGAGGGAGTTGCATCTCTTTGCACCTTTATGTGAGCGCAGGCTGAAAAGAGGCTGCAGCAAAAGTGGCAGAATTCCATGGGATCCAGGTTAGGGTTCATGTTCTTATTGTACTGAATGTTACATCAGCTTCTCAGTCAAAGTGGTCTTCACACATCCTGCAGGCACAGAATGTGAAATGGGTTTGACAAAGGTAATGGTGCAATTTCCTCTTTAAACACACACACACACACACACACACACACACACACACAAACTAGATTGTCTGGGAACATGGTCCACCTTGTAGGTGATGCATAAGAATGTGAGATTCAAGCAACTGTTCAAATCTAAACTGAAAGCAGCTTGTTACCCTGAAAATGAGCTTTTTACATTTCTTGTGAAGTATGGTTGAGCACATATGTCCTTTCTTCCTTCATATAGAACCCTACATGGTGCACTTCAAATACAAGTCACTTTTTGAATATTGTTCCTATTTTCAGCAGCTAGCTAAAATTCTGGATTAAGAGGGATAACCATTTTTCTTACCCTGTAATAGCAAATACTGATAGTCCACAACATAAGGAGGTGATAAAAGGTATGGGACTGCAGTCATAGTAGTAATAGGATCTGAACTTGATGTTGTTCCCAACTTTTTTTCTAGGAGAGTGTATTTAATGACAAAGAGGCACTAACTAAAATTCAGGGAGGTTCCAATGAAATCCATAACCAAATACTGTACATGATAGATGCTTTGGGTTCCTTCAGGGAGAAAGGTGGAATAAAAATACTGCCAATAAATAAATGATAAAAAAGAACTATGATTTCTACAATAATTAATGTAAATAATTATTACAATAATAATTAATTGATTTCTAAAATAATTAACTATGATTAACTACAATAAATAAATGATAAAAAAGCAATATAAATCCTGCTACAATGTCAAGGCAAGACAAGAGTATATTCTTAGGCTGCAATCCTAAACACCCTACGCTGGAAGTAAGCATCATTGAATACTATGGAACTTAGTTCTGAGTAGACATGTATAGGCTTGCACTGTAAGTTATAGTAAAGAATTGTTTTCTGAGCAACCTTCTTTAATTCCAACCAAAATGAAAAAGCTTATCTCACCAATCAAAAATGCAGTACAGCTGACACTGCCAACTTGGTCCTTCAGACAACTAGGCAGAGAATATCAAAGTAGATTTTAAACTAACCTTTATGTACATAGAGAGGAATGCTTCCCGTATGTGTTTGCCCTTAAGCTCCAGGTGTTGATGCAGGCCTTGCTCTGGAAGTCCTTCCCTTTGGATGCACAGCGGGCATCTAATATTTTATTTATTTATTTATTTATTTATTTATTTATTTAAGAAATTTTTACCCCGCCTTTCCTCTGCCGGGGCAGATGTCCAAGGCGGCTTACAATATTAAAAAAGATAAAAATAAAGTATAACAATTAACATTAAAAACAATTAAAAACAGTATTAAACAATAAACAATCAAGATTAAAAACACAAACAATTTAAAAACAATTAAAAAATAAAATAAAACACAAGCCCCGTGGATCATAATAACCAGCCAGCCAACCTGTCAACAATTAAAAGCTTTTTGGAATAAAAAGGTATTCAGCCCCCGCCGAAATGTAAACAGAGAGGGAACAGTTCTCAATTCGAGGGGAAGGGTGTTCCAGAGTTGGGGGGCCACCACCGAGAAGGCCCTCTTCCTGGCCACCACTCCTCTTACTTCTCCTGGTGGCGGCACAGTCAGAAGGGCCCCCCCCAGATGATCTAAGAGTACGGGTTGGATTATATAGAAGAAGGCGGTCCCTCAAATACCCCGGACCCGAGCCGTAAAGGGCTTTAAAAGTCAAAACTAGCACTTTGAATTGGGCCCGGAACAGAACCGGCAGCCAGTGTAGTCGCCGAAGCAGTGGCTCGACAGAGTCAAACCGACGTGCCCCAGCAACCACCCGAGCCGCCGCGTTCTGTACTAGTTGTAATTTCCGAACCGTCTTCAAAGGCAGCCCCACGTAGAGCGCATTGCAATAATCTAATCTTGATGTCACTAGGGCATGGGTCACTGTGGCCAGGTCCGCACAGCTCAGGTACGGCCGCAGCTGGCGGATCAGCCGAAGCTGAGCAAAGGCTCCCTTGGCCACCGCCGCCACCTGGGACTCCAGGTGTAGCTGTGAATCCAGGAGAACCCCCAAGCTGCGAACCTGCTCCTTCAGAGGAAGTGCGACCCCATTCAGAGCAGGACAATAGTCCAATACCCGAGCTGTGGATTTCCGAACCAAAAGCACCTCTGTCTTATCCGGATTTAATTTCAGCTTGTTCGCCCGCATCCAGCCCCCAACTGCCTCCAGACAGCGATCCAGGACCTCAACCGCCTCCTCAGAATCAGGGGGAAAGGAGAGATAAAGTTGGGTGTCATCAGCATATTGATGGCACCCCACTCCAAACCCCCGGATGACCTCTCCCAGCGGTTTCATGTAGATGTTAAACAGCATGGGGGATAAGATGGAACCTTGCGGCACCCCGAACCTAAGAGGTCGGGGTGCCAAAAAAGAGTCCCCCAGCACCACCTTCTGGGATCTGTCAGCCAGGAAGGAGCGGAACCACTTCAAAACAGTGCCTCCAAGCCCCAACCCATCCAACCGACCCAGGAGCAAAGCCTTCTTGGTAATGGCACCTACTCTGTGGAATGCCGTTCTGCATGGAGGTTTGGCAGGCCCATACCCTACACGCCTTTCTGAGATCTGTCAAAATCTGATTTCTTCATGTGGCTTTTGCAGCAGGTGATGGCTGAGGTGGCCGGGCTAGGGGCAATATGGGGGCAATATGAAACCTGGTTTTTCAGTTGCAGATTTTGTCTTTGTTGATACTGCTTGTAACTTTATTATTCTGTTTTGTTGTCTTGTAAGCTGACTTGGCCTGCCTAAGGCCAA
The DNA here is from genome assembly GCA_029204185.1 of Lerista edwardsae. Taxonomy (NCBI): domain Eukaryota; kingdom Metazoa; phylum Chordata; class Lepidosauria; order Squamata; family Scincidae; genus Lerista; species Lerista edwardsae. Next base: position 19,975,045 of record JAJKFI010000003.1, read on the forward strand.
GAATGGTGGGGTAGAAACATTTTAAAATAAAAAAAACAGGGGGAAAATACCTGGCATGCGTATTTCTCCCTCTGAAACCTGGTCTGTGAGTCAGAGGTGGAGGGAGGGTACTGCGAGGATGACAAGTGCAATGGGTGATGGCAATGGTGAGGTGCAGCAGTGTGGAAAAACCCACCCAGTTTGTGGCCCCCAGCCTCCCTTTACTTGGATCGCTCCTTAAGGGAGGCGTGGCCAGGTGATGCACGGGAGCAGGGTGGCCATGCTGAGGACACAGTGACATCACCCCACCCCCGGGCACACTGCTGCTCTGCTGCCAGTGCTTTAGGTTTGGAGGGAAATCACTTGACAAAGGAAGAAGGAAAGCATTGACAGAAGTTGCAATCACATGATCGGAAATGAAATTCAGTGGTTGGCAGTAGCATCTTGACAAAGAAATAGTTACGAGTTCAGAACCTGCTCGTTAGCCACCCACAGTTTGACCTGCCAAAGGGATGGTCACTTTTTGAGCCATGACTACCCAAGGCCAAAAATACAGGCTAGTTTGCCTCTCATACAACATATTTCTTAGTTTCCCTCTGTCGCAGATTCCTGAGTCTGTCAGACTGACCATTCATCATTTGGGTCAAAATGGGTCAGGGAAAAACACAGCACTCTGAGCATAGCAGAAGGAGTTGTGCTAAAACTACTCAGAGATACAAATATTAAATCCAACACAATCATAAGTCCATGTTCATCACAAGTACCTTTTCAGTCTGCTAAAAAAAAAAAATAATGTATTAGACATTTCCTCCTAATTTATCAGGCTGTAAAAACATACCTAGTTGCACAGGCATGGAAGAGAAAACAGCAAGTAGAGTCTGAATACACTTCACACTTCAAGTTTTGGACACAAAGGCTTCTTTCTCCCTGACAGAATGTGTTTTTAAAATGCTGAGTCTTCATAACACTGTTTCTTCACAAAACAGAGGGAGTTTTCTCATTGAAATCTATACAGAATTCAAAATTTCAACAGGGGTCTGAAAATATTTCCAAGAGAATATTCAAATCAGTTTCAGACCTCTCCAGAAAACCAAAATGCTTAGTTCTGAACAACATCATGGTTTCCATAGCAACCAAAGAGTACTCCAAGAATTTAATTTGAGTATTTAACAGCCGAATCCTACCCACATTCTCCCCCGCCCCTGTGGATGCAGCCGTGCCAATAGAGCGTGCAGTGTAGTCACAAGGGAGGACAACTGGAAAGGTCTTCTTGGAGTAAGTGAATGTATGCTCACTTATCCTGGAGAAAGCCTTCACTGGCACCATGAGTTTCCTCAGATCTACAGTACGTCTGCTGTAAATCCAAAGTGTAATAATACCAGCAGTAAGTAAAGTGTATAATACCAGCAGTAAGGGAAACAGAGGGGGTTAGGATAGCAGCGCACACGAGTGCCCTTGATATCTCCCCTGGTCTGCCTCCCCGACACCTGTTCCACCTCCTGCCTACCTCTTTCTGACTCAGCCACTGTTACGCCTATTTTTGTAGTTCTGATTGTGGGCCTCCAGTGCTGCCACCTGGTGTGATAACATATCTAAAATGGCCGCCACTGGAAACCATTTTATGGTTAGGGTGAAACAGTGTGCCATTGTCATAAAGGCCTCCATACGCCAGCCCAATCTATGATAGGATTGGGCCACAAGAAGAGTACAGGCATGCCCCAGTATCTACTGATTCAGAATTCACGGTTTCAGTTATGCACAGATGCCATGGATATTGGGACTCCTATTAAAAAGATAGGGGAACATTAACCAAATCTCTTTTTTTTTACTTTGTTGCAGCAAAACCACTGATGTTCCTCTATCTTTAAAAAGATGTCCCCAGTATCCAAGGGCTTCACATATCCCCGCTGGGGTCCGGAACGGAATCCCAGCAGATACTGGGGCATGCTTGTATCCTGGTATGCTAGGACAGGCTACAATATAGCTCATGTATCTGCCTTATATAATACACATGGGATTAGCTGATATGAAAAATAACCTTTGTTACCCACATCTCTCTTTTCCTTGGCAAATATCAATTGACTTGTAAAATACAGTATTATAGGCTAAAAGCAGGAAAAGTTACCATTTCCTATGCTTCACTGGCCAAACTGATATGGGCCTGATTAAAAGTTTCTGATTTCAAAGAAGTTGAATGTTAATTAGGTTCCACAGTAAATCTAAATATTTTCTTGCAGCCAAGCACAGATGAAGGAAAGTGACAGAGAAAACACCGCTAAGTTATCACTATCACCAGATTATTCTCTCTCCAAAACAGCCCACAGGAAAAATGTCTTTATCTTATCATCCATTGCAAACAGTTTGTTGTGTGCTTTCCTTTGTGAAATGTGTCTGTGGAAAACTCTAGTCACATTATTTGTACAAACGTTTGACAAAGAAGATGTCCTGAAACAATTAAGAATGTGCCAGGCAAATTTAATATAACTCAGTCAGAAGCTCAGCCCTGGCCACCAAAATACAATGGAGCAGAATGTATTTGTAGCACTTCCTAAGGAGGGGACATCTCAGCCTTTGGTGAGTCTCTGGAGGAATAAAAATGTCATGTTTACAGAACAACCTCTCTGTATACGTGTGATCTGTGGTGGACTGTGAAGACTCTGAAGGTGTAAGAGTGCTGCCAGAGTGATGGCCACCCATGGAAAGGCAAACATCTGAAGAAATTGAGGGTTTGTGACTTGTACATAGAACAATAGATGTAAAAACTCCAATTAAAAAAATTAGGTTTATGAACAGCTTGCCAATGTAAACCACCTTGTGTTCAGTGAAATCTGGAGAAAGGTGGTATAAAAATACTTTAAATAAATAAATAAATAAAGCATTGCCTGTCTGAACTTGATGCAGAGATGATGAACACACAGGTGTACGCAAGTAGATCTACAAATCTTGGCAGGCATATAGTAGGACGCTGTCTCAAGGCGTGCAGGACGAAATTGATTCCATACACAACTGTGAAGGCTTGACTGTGCACTTTGTTTTATAAATGTATAAGATATCATGCATGGATTGTGATTCATTCGCCTGTACAAAGAATTTAATAGATGGCAAATATGCATGTAAAATAACCTAAATATCAATTCTCTCCTATAATACTGGCCCATAAAATGTTGCTTCCTAAAGCAGAGCAGCAAATAATACTACTCCTTTTGCTCTGTCTTTTTCCCCACAATAAAATTGTATGTCCCAATTATTTCATTCTTTCAGATCTCTCTCTCTCCCTTCCTTCCTTCCTTCCTTCCTTCCTTCCTTCCTTCCTTCCTTCCTTCCTAGGAAGGGAAGATGAAGCAGTGTGAAAAGCAATTGAATCTTTCTTCCTCTGCACATCATGGGAGAAATTGCCGAACTGCCCCAGAGAATTGGCTCACCATCTGTGCCTGATGTGGCCCATTTTACACTGCTTTACTTTTACTTGACTTCCTTGCAGGACCAAGCCCTCCTTGCCTACAAAAACTAAATTATTGAATGAAAACAGTAAAGAAAAATAGAAATGCAAAGGAAACTGTGGCCTGGACGATCACATTTTAAAAAAGAGACAGGGAGTGGGGATTCCACCAGCATAAGTCTGGATTCTACCTGACCCAATTGATGATTGTGGAAATGAAATGTAATGACTTTACCAGCCCAAGTCTTTTCCCCAGTAGCATGGCTTATATTTTCAATAAAGCAACCTCTGCAAAATGATGTTACAAAAATGTGGAAACAGGGTGCCTATTTCACTGGAAATTTTCTAAAAGTTTGCCAAATCTTCTGAATCATTCCAGGCATGCTACAGGCATGCCCCAGTTATCCACTGATTTGGTATCTATGGTTTCAGTTATCCACAGTGCCATGGATACTGGGACGCCAATTAAAAAGATAGGGAACATTAAACAAAACTACTGATGTTCCCCTATCTTTAATAAGGCATCCTCAGTCTCAGTTATCCACAGCGGGGAGGGGTCCAGAACAGAACTCCAGCAGATACTGGGACATGCCTGTATTTCAGAATGCATGTCTCTCAGAGCACAATCCTAACCTGGAGTTAGGCTGGCACAGTTAGGCCAGCAAGGTTTGGCAGGCACCAGGGCCACTGTGAAGTGCATTTGGACCACTCTCAGAGTCAGGGAGGATAGTGTACACCTGTGCCTGCTGGACTCGCTGACTCTGAGAATGGTCCAAACATACTTTATGGTGTACTGGAAAAACTTTGCTGGCCTAACTGTGCCAGCCTAACACCAGGTTAGGATTGCACCCTCAGTGTGGGTATGAGGCTATAGAAATCAATCTAGGAGAATGTAAGGCCAGAAATGCAAGAAGAAGAAGAAAAATGCTATCTTTGGAATTAAAAACTTGAAAAAAAACTGCCAACCATGTAGCTAGAAGGCTGACCATCTGCATCTTGATCTAATACAGGGCACAATCCTAAACTAGAGTTAGGCCGGCATAAACTAAGCCAGCAAAGTTTGGCCAGCACAAGGGCCACCGTAAAGTATGTTTGGATCACTCTCGGAGTCAGAGAGGCCAGCACACAGATGTGAGCCATCCTCCCTGACTCGGAGAGTTCTCCAAACACGCTTTATGGTGGCCCTTGTGCTGGTCAAACTTTGCTGGCTTAGTTTATGCCGGCCTAACTCTAGTTTAGGATTGCGCTCACAGTCAGTGGGCATCTAACCCCAATGGGTATTCATATTCAGTAGAATTCACATAGTAATCTCAGCAGCATCTCACCAATATCTCCACAGCAGTGATTCTGAAATGGTGGTTGATGCAATCTCAAGATACTCCAGCAAAACCTAAAGCTGCAGTCCTGCTCACGTTTACCTGGGAGTAAGTTGCATTAAACCTAGTGGGAATTATTTTCGAATACACATGCATAGGATTTTCCTGTAAGTTAGCCAGTAAGCTTCAGTATTTGGTGACAACAAATTATTCCTAAACAAATAGTTCAAGGCAAGTGAGAGATGATATAAAGGACAATTTTTAAATTTTCTCCCTACCATCTCCTAATTTATCTTCTCCACAGAATTGCCTGTTCAGTAACACCTTAATGGTACAGAATGTCCCTTTGCCACATAATCAGATTACTTCAGGTCCTGCTAGAGCAGCCTTTTGTTGTTGTTCAATCGCTAAGTTGTGTCCGACTCTTCGTGACCCCATGGACCACAGCACGCCAGGCCTCCCTGTCCTCCACTAGCTTCCGGAGTTCACCCAATTTCATGTTCATTGCTTCGGTGACACTGTCTAACCATCTCATCCTCTGCCACTCCCTTCTCCTTTTGCCTTCAATCTTTCCCAGCATGAGGGTCTTTTCTAAAGAGTCCTCTCTTCTCATGAGGTGGCCAAAGTACTGGAGCTTCAGCTTCAGGATTTGTCCGTCCAGGGAGCAATCAGGCTTGACTTCCTGGAGGATTGACCGATTGGATCTCCTTGCAGTCCAGGGGACTCTCAAGAGTCTTCTCCAACACCATAATTCGAAAGCATCTATTCTTCGGCGCTCTGCCTTCCTTATGGTCCAGCTCTCACAGCCATGCATTGCTACTGGGAAAACCATCGCTTTGACTATGCAAACCTTTGTTGGCAGGGTGATGTCTCGGCTTTTTATTGTCTAGGTTCACCATAGCTTTTCTCCCAAGAAGTAAACGTCTTTTAATTTCATGGCTGCAGTCACCATGTGTGGTGATCTTGGAGCCCAGGAAAATATCTGGAGCCCAGAGCAGCCTTTACAGTTACATAAATTTGAAAATACATGGTGTGAGGGAGACTACTCTGACCTGGTCAAATCCAATAGAGCCCTCTATTTGTCCACCACATCTTGTTTCAGTAAAACAATAAAGCAAAGGGAACAGGGCTAACAACATGAAATAAAATAATGGGGATATCTGATCCTTCTCATTCTGCAATGAATAAATGACTTTCCTTATCTGTCTGACGCTGGTAAATAATGTTCTGGAGGAATATTTTTTCACCAGTTTAACTTAAAAATTGTGTGGGAAACTGTACTTTTTTCTGAAAGCATAATGACTCTGACTTAAAGGTTTTTAAGTTGAGGAGGTTGAAATATGCCTGCAAGATGTTTGTGTGCACAATAATTTTGTGTGCCAAATGGAGACGTTCATTTCTCAGCCACCTGACATGTATTACAAAACATTTGCTCTACAAATGCTCTCTGTGACTCCAAATGGTTATTACATACATCACTGTCTATGCAGTGTAGCAGGTAAAGCCACTAGGGCAGTGAAACCCAAATGTTTTAGCACATTCTATTGCAACCTACCTAAATTTACTTAAAAGAAAAAGTTTTACCTTACCAGCTACTCTAACCTTTGTTTTTATTCTTTTTGCCATGGTGAGTACCACTTTCTGGAGCATTTTTTGAACTCCATGTTCATCAAATCAGGACCATTCTGGTAGCCTTGCATTCCCCTTTGCCTGGCCTTCAATAAAAGCCAAGGCATGTTTGCCTACTTGCAAGTAAACATGCATGTATGGCTCAGTTTCACTTTCCATAGGGCTTTCCCTATGGAAACTTTCCATTTTTCCTTGTCAGCTTGAAGGGGGGGCATTTTTCTTGATGGTTTTTAAAGGTCAGTCTTCATTGGATCAGAATCGTTCTGTTGGTGTTGTGTTTCTCTTGGCCTGCCCTTAGAACTGAACTTAGGCATGCGTAGCCTTAGTTCTTGCCTTGAACTAAGGCAACGTAAAAGGTAAAGGTTTCCCCATGACCAAATGGTCTAGTCATGACCGACTGTAGGACTGTAGGCAGCATTGTCATCCACAAATGAACTCCCGAAACACTGGGAGGGACTTACGCGGGGCTTCGCCGTGATTGGCTGCCCGCCCGTTTCGTTCCGCGGCTGCCCTGGCCTCGAGGGGTGCCTGCTCACCCGGGGAGACAGGTGGGGGGCGCACCAAGTGCCTGGGCAAGCAGCGGGGGGCCGCGCCAACCGGGGGCAGCCCCCCCTTGAGGCCAGGGCAGCCGCGGAACAAAACGGGTGGGCTGCCAATCACGCGAAAGTCCCACCCACATCCTTCCCAGCATTCCGGGAGTTCATTTGCGGATGACGACGCTGACTGTAGGTGCTCATCTCCGTTTCTTAGTTGAAGAGCCGGCGTTTGTCCGAGGACAAGTTTCCATGGTCATATGGCTGGCATGACTATACACCGTAATGCACAGAACGCCATTACCTTCCCACCGAAGTGGTCCCTATTTATCTACTTGCATTTTTGCATCCTTTCGAACTGCTAGGTTGGCGGGAGCTGGGACAAGCAACGGGAGCTCACTCCATTACACAGTCTCAAATTGGCAACCTTCTGGTCAACAGGCTCGGTTCCGCAGTTTAACCCGCAGCACCACCACATCCCTACATGAGTAGGGTAGCCTACTCATGAGTAAATACACACATGCTGCTCAGTTTTACTTTCCATAGGGCTCAATACATTTTCTTTGTTGGCTATCAGCTTGTCAGTTTCAGGACCCACCAAAAATTGACAACCCACAATTCGGGAAACATTGCACTAGGGTAGCCCCAAGGAAAGAATGGCACTGAATAGTACAGTAGATAGTTTGACATGAAGTGGATACATTATGCATGGAGACATAAACAAGGTCATCATAGATATTGCCATTTATATGGAGATCATCCAAATTTGCTGCTGAAGGATTTCTTGGTGGTGGTATTGACAGGTAGAGACAGAATTGCAGTGACGCGCTCCATAGCACGTCCCCATATTTGCCCGGCTCCATTCCTACTCGTGAGGCAGTGGCAACAGTGTTGTTGTAGAGGGTGTTCAAGTGTCTAGTATGAACCCGTCTTGGTTAATGGTCTATATGAGCTTCAGCAGCTGCAAGCTTTGGGTGGGAACGCCACCCTTGCAGTGTAGCACAGAAACCAGCAAATAGTGAAGGTTTTGGCCAGAGTAAAAAAGCGGCCAGCAGCAATTCTTGGTGGGAAACACTTCTTGGCTAGATCCCAACTGTTGGCAGCCTCTCAAATGTGGCTCTGCAGCCAGAGACATCTGTAAGTCTCCTTTCCCCTCAGAGTCTTGAAATAGGCTCACCTGGACAATTCTTTTCAGACTCTGGTAAGAAGCTTCCCAACCTGAATCTGAAGCAACACACACCCTGCTACACCCCATTGTATCTGTATCCCTTGATGAAATTAAGTGCTTGCTCTTTTTGCATTTCTGTTCCTGTCTTCCGATAGACCTCTTGTAACATGAAATTGAGCCTTTGTAATCCCCTTCCTTCTTGGGAGGAAGGATTGATAGCAATGGATTACATTTTAAAAACATATAAAGTGCCATGCCAAATGTAAGATCTTTACACAAGCCGGTCCTTCGGGGCTGTGCTTTTTGCTGCTTGTGTCCTTTAATATACTAAAGTCCATATTTTTGAAGCTTCAGTAACACCAAATCCAGCGCTGGTCTCTGCCATCTTAGGTTTCTGGTGTTGTTTTAGCCTTCTTTCAGCTAGGAATTTTCCAAGAAGGTTTTCCCTCCAAGTTGCACGCCAAGCAAGGACTCTCAGCAGGGAGAACTTCTCAGGGTCATCCATAGGGACCCCCGACAACAGTGTGGCAGCATCTGATTGGCTGCTGGGTCAGGGGGATCTAGGAGCGAGCTTTGCACTAGGGCCCTGACAGGGCTCAGTCGCTCTGTTTTTTGGCCCCCACCCTCCCTTGCCCTTGATTCAGTCTGAGATTAGCTGGTCACCCAATTGAAGGGGGCCGGGTAGAAATTTTTTGCTAGCCACCAGATTGACCGAGGCTGGTGGTTTTTTCGGCTACCCTGGACTGATCAGAGTGTGTGGGGGGGGGCATTGTGTTGTTTTCATTTTTGGGTCACTGGGCAGGTAACGTGCTGGACAGGTAGGTGATAAACTGGTGTCCATCTGAGGTTGGTGTAGTCCAGGGACTGGCCACCTGCCACTCACATACGATTCCTACCGGGTTGGTGGGTGGCCTGGCCTTTCCCCTGGCTGGATTGCCTGGGTTCCCTCCTGGTGCGCTGGGGAGATACAAAACATCTCCGGCAGGACCCATTAAGTTCCCTCCCCCAGTGCACTTGGAAATAAGTGCACTGGGGGGGAACTTAATGGGTCCTGCCGCCTCGATCCGAATGGGTTGGCAGAGATGGGTCCTCTTGGGCTTTGCCCAGGAATGGCTCAAAATCAGATGGCTACACCCTTCTGACATCAGGGAGTTGTCAGTTTCCCTTTAGGGGCCAGCGCGTTTTGGGTGTTTGAATTTACAACTTGCTACAATCCGTTTTATTAATAAAGTGACCACTTTATGCCATGCCACTGTCTCGCATGTTTTTTGGGATGGGTGCTTGGGTAATATATACAGACCACTAGCTGCAGTGAGGCCATAGAGATAATGCAACTGGAATAACTCACCCAGGAAAGTAACTCCCCTTGGCAATGTTGAAGAAAAAAAAGCTTTCCAGCAACATAGAACTTTGTATTTTATTCCAATTCTGCTCATGTAAAGGGACTTAACCCATGCAGAAGTAACGGTGCAAGGCTCTTGCACACTGATATCAGAATTAAATCTTCTCTTGGGCTTGCACTTACAAAATACTTTGCACAAGATGTCACACATAGAATTGTCAATACCTCATTGCTGTGCAATTTCTCCCATGTGCAGTTGCCGGCACTGCAAAACATTTCGAAGTGCACTCCTTAGTTTTTAGTGTATAAAATTCATTAGGACAGAAATCTGTTCTGCATGAATTGCTCATATGAGTGTGCATAGAATTCAGGTAGGCTAACATCAGAACTATTTTATTTTTGGAACCTAAATACAGAAACATGACAACGCTTCATGCGTCTAGAGTGGTACATGACTTCAGCAATCAGACACAAAGTTTTCTTTCACCTGCTGAGTGCTTGCATGAATGTTTACAGGCCCGGGAGGATATGAAAAACCACTGTGGAGAAACACAATCCTTGTGAAGATGAGTAGAAGTCTTGAACAATAGCCAAGCATTGTAATAAATAACATGAAAGATGGACTCCATTCTCTAATGTTCTCATAAAGTTTTCCTCTCAAAGTGCTTTAGGGGTCAGCCCTATGAATGGCTGTGATGAGGGGCATCCTTTGAGTTAAATGGGACAGTTAAGGGGTCCATCACACCCTACATGGCACACTAAGTGCAAACATACCCTAAAGCCATAACTGGCTAGAGTCATTTCAGGAAAATCAGAGCTTGCTCAATGCCCAATCTGAAGACCTAGAAAGAGTTTAGGAAGTCCCCTCTTCTGCTGTCTTGCCACCCCTTTCCTGCCTGCCACACAAGCATTCATCCTTGTCATAACATTAGGAGCCAAATGCATTGTTGGGCATGTCTAGTTCTGTCTTGAAACAGCAGCCAAATTAGTGATGCTGCTGTGGGTGGGTGTAGACTGTCCATGTTTTCCAAACAGCAATGGCGCCAAGATAGAAGCATTCTCAGGTCATAAAATGTGGCAACTGGTGAGGGGTGGGTGGATAAAATGTGGCAGCTGATGGGTGGTGGGTGGCGAACACCTCAGAGTCTATTGGGCAGGTTTCTCACTTCATACAAGCCCCCCATTCTGTTGATGCCTCTTACTAACAGGATTGGATAACATGTTCACATTGCAATAAGCAAATGGGAAGATCAAAACCACTTCTGAGCAGGTATGTGTTTCACTTCAACCTGAGTGCCCAGGAAGATCAGAAGCCATGTGTCAGGGAGATTATCGGACTAAGTTACATTACAAACACAGTCTTCTTTTCCCGGTAGTGCTTTAGGGCCATATCCAATCCAATTTTCCAGCACCAGTGCAGCCATGCCAACAGGGCATGCACTGCGTCTTGCAGCGGAGGGGAAGTCACAGAGGCCTCAAGATGAGGAAATGTTTGTTCCCTTACCTTGTGGTTGCATTGTCGCTCCATCAGAACTAGAGGGTTGGATCGGATTAGGCCCTTGGTATGCATATGTGTCCTGCCAACCTAGCAGTTTGAAAGCACGTAAAAATGCAAGTAGATAAATAGGGACCGCCTCGGTGGGAAGGTAACGGCGTTCCATGCACTATGGCATAGAGTCATGCCGGCCACATGATCACGGAAGCTTGTGAGCACCACCCCCTACAGTTGGACACGACTAGACCATTCGGTTATGGGGAAACCTCTACCATTTATGCATACGTGCATTTTGTCAGCTCACACATGTGAACAGCAAATACTAAAACATTCTTCTTGCTTTGTGTTTTCTTAGTTCTAGGAACTGGACAGCAAAATACAACTCTGGCCAGACCTATAAAATTCTGGCCGTATTTTATTCTGTAAAATGCCATATGTATTGATTGTACCATATAAATAAATAATCATAGCCTTACATGAAAGGGATAACTTAAATAACCAGGGAAATACATGAGGGTCTTACCTGAACATTATGGGCAAAGGTGCATAAGATAACTTGATCGTCTGAGATTTTATTTTAGAGTTTAGGAGAGGAAAAGAAGCTGAGTTAGGGGGATTTGCAGCAGAGAAGCTTTAAGTAAGAAACAGATGAAGCACAGAAACAACTCTCTGCCCCACAAACTACTTCTCTTTTAAAATAAAAATACTGTCACCGCCATTTTATGGCTATATGCAAATTGTATAGCTAGCTCTTCAGATTTTCACGGTCCTATCCATACTAGATATACAACATGTTTCCAGTTATATCAACAAGTACAAAACCTAAACCAGTACAAAACAAAGATATACGGGTATGCCCCAGTATCTGCTGCAGTTCCATTCCTGACCCCACCTCCCACAATGGATACCTGAAACTGTGTGCACTGGGGACACCTTTTTAAAGATAGGGGAACATCAGTGGTTTTGCTGCAACAAAGTAAACAGGTTTGCTTAACGTTCCCTTACCTTTTTAATAGGAGTCCCAGTATCAATGGAATCCATGGATAACTGAAACCATGGATACTGAATCAGTGGATACTGGGACACACCTGTACTCTTGTCCCAAAGAAAGGAAGGCATTCCGTAACCTAGATAGTCTCCCAATATATAACATGAATTGAGTCTGTGAGCTTCCTCATAGCTGTATACTTGTGCATGCAATTTTCATGAAAAGTGGGGTGGTGGTGGATGTAAATCAGAAGCACCAAATTGTTTTACTTTTGGTTGGTAGTGGGCTTGAAGCTTTTTGTGGTTGCCCATTGATAGGACATGCTTCTTGACTCTAAGAGCGCAATCCTAAACTGGAATTAGACTGGCAAAAACTAAGCCAGCAAAGTTTGGCCAGCAGAAGGGCTACCGTAAAGCATGTTTGGACTACTCTCAGAGTCAGGGAGGATGGCTCACATCTGTGTGCTGGCCTCTCTGACTCCAAGAGTGGTCCAAGCATATTTTATGGTGACCCCTGTGCTGGCAAAATGTTGCTGGCCTAACTCAGTTTAGGATTGCGCCCAAAATATGTTTTGGATTTATCTGGGGTTTGAAATAATTGGACCTGTTCTTAATTGTTCCAATTGTTACTGTATCAGAAAACCCTTAAAATAATTTTACTATAAGGCTGACTTACTTCACATTCTTTACATAACGCAAGAAAGAGAAGGAATTGTTTAATTCTTTTCTTGGCTACATAATGGCCAACTCTTGATTTCCTGCCAACCAAAAGGCTTTACTACTGGAATTTTAATTATTATGATCAATGTTGTAGCAAAAGACATGGAAATGTGAGAAGGAACAGCAGATCTTTATACACTTTCTTGGCCCTTCCCCATAGAATACAAATATGTTACACGGTTTTTTCCCCATTTCTAGAGTCTTGAGGGCCTGTTCACACCTACAAGCAGTATTTATTTTCCTTGCGTGATCTTGTACACAACTGCATGGAGAAACTTTTAGTGCAAGCCAGACATTTACATAGTTCCACCATTTCCATATTTTTAGAAACTTGGCTAAAGGCAACTACAGTCCTGGAAATGATTGCAGCTGGTTCATACTGAATTTTTCTTTGTGGGTGAGTGTATATCCAAATACATGTCCATCAGTCCAATCCTAACCACGTGCTGGAATAGACAGGCCAACTGGCCTGTGCCATATCCAGCATGGGGCTGGGACTGGCTGCACCACAATCTGAGGTAGGGGGAAATCTGCTCCCTTACCCCAGGTGATGTGGCAGTTGCCCAAATGGGGCTATTCAGATCTGCATTGCCAAACCCCTGGGACAGGGGTTAGGACCTGGCTTCTTGAACCACCCCCTCCCCAGGCTGGGCCACCCATGGACCCACCCTCTCCCTGCCATGGCACTTCCTCACTTATATGGGGTGGCACAAAGGCTTGGTGTCCTTGCATGTATCCTTGCACCGGCCCAGCTGACTCTGAAGGCAGCACAAATGTGCCTTACAGCACATTTGTGCCAGCACTGGGTTGGCACAGGAGACTTGTGCCAGTCCAACATAGGGATTGGATTGTGCCTTGCATGGAGAAAGTAAGTGTCCCATGATTTTCATGAACTTGTACTGTAGATATAAATAACCTAGAGGCAAGGATATGCAGCAAGGTGGGCAAGTTTACAAATGGCACTGAACTTTTCAAAGTTGTGAAGACTTGAAGGGATTGTGAAGAGCTCCAGGAGGATTTTTCCAATCTGGGAAAATGGGCAGCAAAATGGCAGATGCATTTCAATTTAAGTAAGTGTAAAGCAATGCACATTGGGGCAAAAAAAATCAAAACCATGCTAATTGGTTCTGAGCTGTCTTTGATGGTTCAGAAGAGAGATCATGGGGTGCTGGAAAAAATTTTTACAGGGCTGGAAAAATATCAAACTGAAAGTCTGCTTTCAACAAACAACAAAAGCTTCTGCTTTTCTACTGAACTAGACACAGAAATAAATTCAGTAGAAGGCAGTAGGAGTGGTGTGATCCGGAATGCCACATGATTCCATCTTGATTCCTGACACAACAGAGGACAGAGTACTATGCCGTTAACCATTGTACTGTATAGGAATTTTGACGGCTCAACATAAAAGGGTTTAAAAAGCTGCACCTGCCAAAATTCCCTTTCCCAATGGTTAAAGGTAGCATTTCTCAAAAAAAGCAGAAATTTTTTTTAACAGATCAGCAACTGCTTAGGATAGTTAGAAATGTTCTTTATTTTAAATAAATTTTTAACATACTTACTGTAAACTTAATTGATTTTTTTATATGGGGGTGTTAAAAATTGTCCTGTTTAATGATTCGCTTCCAGAAATGACATCACTTCCAGGTTAATGACATCACTTCTGGTGGGTCCCAGACAAATTTGTCATTCTAATAAGTGGGTCCTGATGTTAAAGTTTGAGAACCCACTGAGTTGAAGGTATAGGCACTCATCCTCCATTATATCCGGTCTCCCTGCATCTTGGGTCCACCACCTCTCTATTTTTGAAAATAAAACCCTTCCCAGGCTCCTTGGGTGGTGCAGTGAAACGCATAAATCCTGCACTTCCAGGTTTCATGGCAGTGCAAGAGGAGCACAGTAAAGGGGAATGAATTGCTTCTCACTTGAGGCAGTGGGAAGCCGATCACTGTGGCTTTTATTGGCAGCCGGTTGAAGGGAAGTGGCAACTGGGTGACAGGCAGCCCAAATCTGCTGTCCCCCTTGGGTACCTCATACTCTGCTACTGATGCAACTCATATCCAGTAGTGGAAGGCAGCTTCCAGAACAATGATTGTGCACTTAAAACTTTTCTAAGGGTGCCATCCTAACTTGGAGTTCAGCCAGCACAGTTAGGCCAGCAAAGTTTGGCGGGCACAAGGGCCCCCATAAAGTGAGTTAGGACCAATCTTGGAGTCAAGGAGGATGGTACACTGTGTGCTAGCCTCTCTGACTCCGACAGTGGCCCAAATATACTTTACGATGTCCCGTATGCCAGCCAAACTTTACTGGCCTAAATGTGCCAGCCTAACTCCAGGTTAGGATTGCACCCTAAATTTTCTTTCGCATTTGGAGCTCACTGGTTGTGAGGCCTTTTTTCAAACCTGGGCACACAATCTGATTTAGATTTAACTGGGATCAATGGTCTCTTATTAGTTACAGAACCGACTATCCAGAAACAAGTCCCCATCACTGGGATTCCACTGGAGCAAATTGCTATGTTTGCTCCATTAAAAATTTTTTAAGAAAGATTGAAAATAAAACTGCATAAAACAGCTAGAGACATTGCCCAAGAAATCTCGCCATTTTGGAGTGTTCCTCCTTGTAAAACAGATGAATCAGTACATTTACCAGGCAGTAAGACAAATGTGTGGTTACCCCAGTATAAATGAAAGCTTTAATGAGGCAGCCGTCACTTGAGTGTTTTAGAAAGTGTTCCAAGGTTTTATTCATGAATGGACTTTCTTTGCTTATTCATGTAAGCTGTTGACCCTTCAGGTTATGAAGGCACAGACTGAGTGGTCGAGGGCCCTGTTACGTAAACAACAATCCAAGTGAAGGAGAGCTATGTAAATAGTGCCAATGAAGAGCGGATTATGTCCTGTTTCATGAAATATACACATTTGCATTTGCACAGGATGTAATTCAGCCATGAAAAGGACACAATACAATGCTTGGTATCATTAAAGGTAAAGGTTTTCCCACGACCGAATGTTATAGCGTGTCCGACTATAGGGGGCAGTGCTCATCTCCATTTCTAAGCCTGTAGAGCCAGCGGACAAGCTTCCGTGGTCATGTGGCCGGCATGACTATACGCCGTAGCGCACGGAACGCTGTTACCTTCCCCTGGATGTGGTACCTATTAATCTACTTGCATTTTTACGTGCTTTCGAACTGCTAGGTTGGCAGGAGCTGGGACAAGCAACAGGAGCTCACTCCGTTGTGCAGTCTTGAACTGCCAACCTTCCAATCAGAAAGCCCAGCAGCAGCAGTTTAACCCGCTGTGCCACCACGTCCCTTGGTATCGTTACAGAGGTTGAAATCAAATTTCAACTCATGTTGACTTGGAAGGACACCCCTCCACTTTCCTTGGAACTGACACACAAATAAGGATGTTCAGAACCTCAACCTGAAAGCATAATGGACAAGGCTATTCTGAAATGCCCCATCCCTCCATCGTGCCAGCACAGGCTGCCAAGCACTGGCACACATGAGGTTCAGAGACTGCATGGCCCAAATGCCATCCAAGAATTAATCATTGGATTTAGCTGTAGAAAGATGGTCAACATTCATTAATTTAACAGCCCTTGTGAGACTACCCAGACCATCTTTTCCACCACTGCTTTCTGGCCTGTAATTGATGCAGTTTGACTGGTGGTGACCATAGCCAACATTTATAGATGTCGGCAGTGTGGCTACGGCAAGCTTTACCCAAAAAGGTCCATCAGGCCCTCACATTGCCAACCATTAAGCATTCCCTTAAAAAGCATCTACTCCATGGCTTATAATGAAGTTTAGACTGCAATTCTATACACAATTACCTATGAATAGTTCTTATTGAACTCAATGGGAGCACAATCCTAACCTGGAGTTAGGCCAGCACAGTTAGACCAGCAAAGTTTGGCTGGCACAAGGGCCACCATAAAGCGTGTTTGGACCACTTTCAGAGTCAGGGAGGATGGCGCACAAACATACTTTATGGTGTCCCTTGTGTTGGTCAAGCTTTGCTGGCTTAACTGTGCCGGCCTAACTCTAGGTTAGGATTGCTCTCTGGAACTTCTGAGCAGACATGCATATTATTATTGAGGACACGTAGACAAATTAATTATTGCTACCATTACGGTTTTATACTGCCAGATTTGCGCTCTCTCTCTCTCTCTCTCTCTCTCTCTCTCTCTCTCTCTCTCTCTCTGTGTGTGTGTGTGTGTGTGTGTGTGTGTACACATACATACTGTATATAGTATATATTAGATAAGTAAATAAATTCTGGAAGAGTTAAATATCCTTTATTGCACATATACTACATGTATTTAAGTTTATTTACATTTTCATAATTTACTTATTTTAAGATTTATTTCCCAACTCACTCTCAAAGACGCTCTAGGCAGTGAACATTTTAAAATACGATCAAGCATTTTTAAAAAAGCATAAATCAAGATTTTAAAAAAATCATAAAACAATGCAACAGAAGGGGCAACATAATACCAGAACTAAACATAGCCCAGATTGTAATCTGTGGAAGTTGTATGTAAACAAACATCTCAGAAGAGTTTCTGGACTACTTGCAAGTTATATTTATTTAGTTTAAATAAAACAGAAGCTCTTGAAACTTAATGGTTAGAGACTGTTGTACTAGCTCTGGAGAACAGGAGAGTGTTGCTTTTTTTATCCTAGTGAGGGGTGGAGATATTTAAAGGACTGACAGCACAATCCGAGGCATGTCTGCTCAAAAGTAAATCCCAATATGGGGTTTGCTCCCAGATAAGTGCATATAGGATTGCAGCCTGCATCTCCCATATAGTTCTCCCTGCACATTTTGTTCAACATTGTGGGCCAAACTCCATGTCCCTTCTTTTTCTGTGGCTCAGCTTTTCTCATGAAAAGTGGCCTTTTGGGTCATAGCTCCTTAGCGCTGGAATTAATTGCCTTCCGCAGGAGGCCCATTTGCTCTCCTCTTTGGGTTTTTTCTTCACCTGATAAAGCATACAGTAGGCGCTTGATAGCTGCAGGAGTTCATCCCTGGAATCCCTGCAGATCCAAAACTCTATGGGCATTCAAACCTGTGGATTTGGGCCATCCCCCAGCCTTCAAATCTGACCAGAACTGTGCTCTGGTCAGACCCAGAGGCTTTTCTGAGGTCTGCAGAGGCCACATGCAACCACCTGCAGCTTCAGAATGCCCATTCTGAGTAAAAATTCAAGTTTTGGAAGGCATTCTGAGGCCCTCAGAAGCCAAGAGCGGCCACACACAGCCTCTGCGGGCCTCAGAAAACATTCCAGAGCTCCAGTGGCATTTGGATGGTTCAGGTGGGCCCCTCCCCTGCAGGTCCAGGACCTGTGGGTTCTGAAATAAGTGGGGGTGCGACCCTAACCAACCTTCCAGCACCAGGGTAAGGGCAATGCAGTTCCAAGATAATGGAACAAACATTCCTTTACCTTGAGGAAGACTCGGTGACTAGTACTCCATTGCAAGATGCAGCACATGCCCCATTGGCACAGCTATGTCAGTGCTGGAAAGTTGGTTAGGATTGTGCCCTGGGTCCCAAATCTGTGTACATCTTTTGTTTAGGCAGGTATTTGCACAGCTTCTCAGTCCATTTGTCATCCCATCCTTCACCTGACTCTTACTATTATTGCTTAGTTTAATTCAACTGGTTTGAGATTTAATTTTTTATGTACAGTTTTATGTTTGCATTATTGCATTTTGTTCACAGGTGGAGCCTTTTTATTCTTGAGGGTTCTGTTCCAGGAACCCTTGCAGATGCAAAAAAAAACATGTTAAATAAAATCATGCTGTTAATTAGCATTCACCTTTAAAAAAGCTTTTCTTACCATGACAATGGGATGCAGCCATTCTCCAGGGGCTTAGAGCAATTAGTATCCTTCCCTTCGCCCTGGAGCACAGCAAAAAAATGCAAAACAGAAGTGAGGGAGGTGGTCTTACCTCAGAGCTAATGAGATGCAGCACATCTCGTGGCTGCAGCTGCATTGCTGTGGTAAGAAAAGCCTTGTTTGTTTAACAAAGAGTCCTTGTCTCCTGCAGTCCTGCTGAGTCACATCAGTGGATGGGAAAACTGTGTATGAGAAGGCTCCACCTGTATTTTAAAACTTTGCAAGCCACCAAGGAAGAAATGTGGGATATTAAGGCCTCGATAAATAGAAAAGGATACAATAAAAACAAACCCCCTGCATAACTATTAATAGGCACTACCAAACATTTTCAACCAGATTTGTGTGCAGAAGTTCTTCTTTTAGACACTGCACTGGATGTTAGGAGTGAGGTCAGCAGTAGCACCTAAGGCCAGGGTGGAATTGGCAGGAGCAGAGGCGTAACTAGATAAAAATTGCCTGGGACAAGGAAGTATGTGCAGTGCCCCTAGGCAATGGGAAGGGCTTCCATGCAACCCAGAAGAGGCAGCAGGGACTTCAGAAAACTGCCTGGAGAGCACTACACATTCAGTGGTTTTGCTGTGCAACAGTAGGAAAGCTTTTTTTTCTTTACTTTTTAACATTTTTAAAGTGGGTCTGCAGGAAAATTGCACTCCTTTTGCTGTAGTGCCCCGGGTCAGGTGCCCCTCAGGCTCCACCCTTGTTACATCTCTGGGAAGGAGTGGCCATCATGTTCCCCCTCCCTGCACGTTTGCTATATGCATGGAAAGGAGTGAGTGATCTGAACAAATATGGAAAGAAACTTTGTATGCTGTTAATCACCATAATAATTGACTTTTCTTGAAACTCAAAGTGGATTTTGTTTCAAAATGTCACGAGAAGCAAGCAACAAATGACTTGTTTGCCAGGATGCTTGAGAAAAGGAAAAATGTATTTTCTTTTTCCTTTCTTTAACTTGTTGTCATGGTAACTCATTAACAGTTATGTTTTTTGAGAAAAGTGTAACACATGCCAACCCATATACAAATCGTCCATTTTGTGGCTCAGGCAATTGTGCATAATATGAAGAAGCTGGGACTACTGAATGACGTTAGCTTTTTTAATTAGGTATACTCCAACACTCAACACTTCGCTGAAGACTTTGAAGCAGTTGCCTGGATAGAGCATAATGGTCCTGATCCAGGCAACTTTAATCACACTGGAAGTCAATGGGGCTTACGAAGTGCAACTAACTTTCTCTGGACAGGAGCCACAATGCATGAATTGGATCACGTTGTTTGGCCACAAATGTTCGAAAAGCTCACATCCTCTAATCAGATTGGGATGTCCTTCCCAAAAGAGCGAGTTAAGTGCAGGATCATGCAACCAGATGTTAAGCTTGAGGCTTTCATAGAAAACGCTGCCTTTTGGTGTGTGCAGGGGGAAAAATGCATTCTTTCAAAATGGGAAGAGAAGGAAGCAATCATGTCTCTTTATTTTCTGAAATAAAAGCAAGGAGGATTGAATAGTTACTATTTGATGTTTGTCCTTAGGTTTTTCTTTGAAAACACAGTTTTATTCATAGTAGCTGCAGGACACTTTTGACATTCCTAGTAACAAACATCAAGCACAGGCGTGCCAAATCCACTGATTCGGTGTCCACAGTTTCAATTATCCATGGATACCTGAATATTAAACTGAATATTTGGAAGAATATTTTAATGAAATACATTGCACTGAAAAGAGCATTCCGTAACTTCCCTAAACTCATAGCTGGTACTGGGCAAGTGATAGAAACACTAGCAGCTTAAATGACTAGCTCAGTGTTGGCGAACCTTTTGTGCTCCGTGTGTCAACACTTAGGGAAATGCTTAACTTGACTCTGCTGGTGTGTCAACCCCCCTCCCAAACAAAATAGAAACTATTCTTTATATTCATTTATTTGAACAAAAAATACAGTCTAATCATGTGTGGTGCTATGTATTATATAAAGAAACAGCAAATATTTACAAAAATGAAAACTGAGTAAAACAAGCTCAGTTTTTGTCAGGCATTGGTGAATGCTGGTGTGTCACCCCAAACGTTGTGGTGTGTCAGCTTTGACACATGTGTCATAGGTTTGCCATCACTAGACTAGCTCATGCCATGGAGTAATACACACACACACACACACACACACACACACACACACACACACACACACACACACACTTTCAGGAACAAATAGAAAGCATTAGGGAAATGTGATCCCCCCCCCCAAGTTTGAACTGTGAACACACATTAGTGCTGCAAATTATATACGACTTGTGGGAAGAAGAGGGAAAAGGATACTTGAAGTAAAATGTTGGCCAAATGATAGGCTTCTACTACACTGACATAAGTCCGTCAGGATGATTTAGGATGATTGCACCAATAAAGAGGAGAATGTAATGCGACATTTCTTGCCTGCATATGTGTTTGACCAAGATCACATAGTCATACAATGTACTTGAATAGTTGAGCCACAACACACCAGTCTGAAAGTTAACATGAAATGCTAAATGTTTACACATTGCTGTTGTGTTTTTCATTTCCAGACTAATGGGTCCAAAATGTCACTCAATATTGTCTCACTGTTTCTCTCCACCCCTCTGGTGATGGAAAAGTTTCCATGTCTTGCTTACTAAGCACCTAAAAGTGCTATTGGGGGGGGGGGAGAAACAGAATGAGTAGGTAAGCACTATACTTTTTATAGAGCAATGGCTTGATCCAGAACAAGTCATCCCAAATTGTGTAATTGTGGCTAGTGGGAGTGGGGGTGTTAGTTCAAACATATTACTACACAATGCTAGTGAAGAATTCCAGTGACCTGATTCTAAAAAGTACAATATTGTTACTATCGTATAAGAATGCAATCCTATGCATTGAGTACATTTACCACTATCCTATTTACCCATTGAGTACAATGTGACTTACTTTGAAATAACCATGCATATGATTGCACTATAAGTCTCTATATTATGTAAAAAACATAACACGATAGATCAGTGATTCTCAAACTGTTTAGCACCAGGGCCCACTTTTTAGAATGACTGCTGCTTTCCTGAGAATGTAGCAATAAGTTGCGTTATTTCTCAGCCATTTTCCTATAGCAAAGCAAATCAAAAAGAAAAATAAAACTATTCACAACATTGACACAAACAAAATAACCATAAAGCCCTCTCCCCGTCCAGTGCCCCATCTTCTCACATTTTCAATGATGACTGTGCAAGGTGCTATGCAACACACCTGAAATTAGCTCATGACCCACTTAGTGGATCCTACCCCACAGTTTGAGAAACACTGGTCTAATTTACTGCAGATGAAGCTCACATAACTGCAGATGAGGCTCACATAACTTTTGTAAGTTCTTCTCTTTACAAAAAGAGCCCTTGCAAGTGGAAAAGTAACAGATCAAGAAGAAAGCTAGGCTAGAACCCTTGTCTTTACCATCTAGCCTTCTGGGTGCAGGAATTTCTTTTTACATGGGGAACATTCAATGTGCAGTCTGAAGCACATGAGTCCACACCAGGCTGAGCTCTCAACGTCTATTGGCTATTGGCTTTTTATTATTTTACAGTCATTGTTTGGAGTGTATGGCTTTGATAATTGTGCTGCATGTAGACCATGCATTTCCTCTGGAACAATGTAGGGTCCTTTCTCAGCTTGGACGATTACACTAAAAAACATATGTCTAGAAATAGGAGGTGAAATTTAATGTTGGGATGTTTCCATTGTGCCAACTTTAGAATTTTAAATTCCAGATCAACCGCACAAACAATACTTGTCCTTTGTCTCTCACTTAGTGGTTAGTCCCAAACACGGCTTTGAGCTGCCGTGCACTGCAACATGACAACTTAACTTGTACTTTATAAGTTACAGCCCTAAATGAGAGTCTGTTTCACAGGTCCGTGGAAAGTCCCTATATTTATTTATTATTAGATTTTTACCCCGCCTTATTGTGCCCGAAGGCACCCATGGTGTGTGTGTGTGTGTGTGTGTGTGTGTGTGTGTGTGTGTGTGTGTGTGTGAGAGAGAGAGAGAGAGAGAGAGAGAGAGAGAGAGAGAGAGAGAGAGAGAGAGAGTTTTCTTTTCATTTTGGAAATGATTCCAGCTGAAGGTTTCCTTCCAAAAGAGTGGAACTTGTTTCAACCGCTCATAAAATGTTCCCAATAGGAGCTAGCCGGAGGAAAACTGTCTTGTTATTCTTGATAAGCGAAAAAGACTCCAAAACGCACCTTTCCATTGCATGACTAGCAGTTAAGAGCTATATTTAAAAAAAAGGAAATAAGAAAAACTCATTAATTTCAGCGTATCCCCACAGCGGTTTTCCTCGCAGTAAAAAAATCGCCTTCTAAGCTTGTCTCTTTCACACAAGCATTGGTGCTGGAATATCCAAGCAAATAGCAAGGTTGAAATAACTGGTATTTAAAGGCGAGTAATTCCATTCAGACAAAAGCGAATAAGACTTTTTGTGAAAACACAGAGGGAGGTTTTATGTAGTTATGACAGAGCACGTTAAAGAAGCTGCGCCATGTGGATAGTGTTCCTTTTTTTTTTTTGTTTCACAGGAAAGAAATGCCAGGGACATTCTGGTGATGGCACGATCTGTACGAGACCAATAAAAGGATCGAGAAATAGGCATGCCTCTCCAATTCTGGATTTCCCCCCTCCCCATGGTCAGATCTTTGAAGTCTTTTTTAAAGCTTTGTTCTATTTCTCCTTGCCAGGCTAATAAAAAGAATTATTATTATTACTACCACATTTGTGTCTCTTGGTTTTTGTATTATTTTTTTTGAGGGTGGTGGTGGGCCTTTTGACTAATGCATGTATTTCTTGCAATGTAATAGTGCCAGAAAAGAACAGTTAGAATGAAAGGAGCCTTAGGGCGCAATCCTAAACTGAGTTAGGCCGGCATAAACTAAGCCAGCAAAGTTTGGCCAGCACAAGGGACACCGTAAAGTATGTTTGGACCACTCTCGGGGTCAGAGAGGCCAGCACACAGATGTGCTCTATCCTCCATGAGAGCAGTCCAAATACGCTTTATGGTGGCACTTGTGCCAGTCAAACCTTACTGTCCTAGCTTATGCTGGCCTAACTGAAGTTTAGGATTGCGCTCTTAGTGAGAGCACAATCCTAACCTGGAGTCAGGCCAGCACAGTAAGGCCAACACAGTTTGGCCCACACGAGGGACATCGTAAAGTATGTTTGGACCACTCTTGGAGTCAGAGAGGCCAGCATACAGATGTGCGCCATCCTCCCTGATTCTGAGAGTGGTCCAAATGTGCTTTATGGTGGCGCTTGTGCCAGCCAAACTTTGCTGGTTTAACTATGCTGGCCTACCTCCAGGTTAGGTTTACACCCTGAGTAAAGCACAGTCCTTACCACAATTAAAGGAGTATTGGCAGCCTGCTTGAATTACACAAACAATGCTTTTCAGAATAAAATGTTTGGTTTTTAAACATAACCAAAGTCCGATTGGTGGAGGGGTGGGTGATACAACTCTGTGGCCACTAGATTCACAGTCTGCGCCATTCATCTGCCACACTGTTGGCCATCAAAGGAAGCCAGGCCTACCAAGCTTTCTATTTTCACATCAGGATATCTGGTTTCTTTTATGAGGATACAGCTCGGTTAATTTGGTTTAGTGGTTTGTTCGAGGTAAGCATGCTCTTTACAGCACAAACACCAAAATCCTCCCTTCAAGCCGTTTCCTGCTAATAGCTACAGCCTGATTGGCAGTTTTGCATTGTAAAGTGTGATTTGGTTGGATAAATATGTTTAGTCTAGTAAGCAGTTTAGTGATTGAGTGTCTGTTAATGGATAAAGTTGGATTACGGTGAAACCTCTACAGGCTGTCATTGAGCACTTAGAGATGTGAGACATTAGGAAGGGAAGGAGGAGAAACAAATGGAAAACACTGTGGACAAACTCTGGAAAACTTACAACATGTTCAAAACATTTGGTGCTGCTAATTTTGGATTCTGTTCTGAAGTCATAAATTCAGTGGTGGTGGTGGTGGGAACCCACAGAGTTCTCTTTCTGACCTTCCACTACAGGATTGTTCTTGCAGAAGAAATAAAAGGGGTCAGAGAAACCACAGCACAGAATGAATGTAAACAACTTTCAGGTTCCCTTCTCATGTCTGTCACCACCACCCCACCACCCCCAGAGGATTAGGGTGAGGTGGCAGCTGCCATTTTTTAACCACAATTCCCATGACATATTATGGGGCAGCAGTTTCCAAAGTTCTACTTGGACTTTGGGACTACAGGAACTTGCTACGGGGGTCAGGCAGGAGGGGGCACTCTGAAAGTGCCACAGTGATTGCGGTGCATGGACACACAAGGGCTTGTGCCTTTACCTGGGTGGTCGAGGGGGCCTCCTGCAGAGTCGGGGAGGCCCACAGCCGCAGGTCTCCCCAATGCAGTGAAACCCCCTGATTTGTGCTCAGAAGTGCACTTCCCAACCCTGCAGGTGGCCCTCTCAACCACCCAGGGACAAGCTCCCAGATGCCCATGGTACCACTATTGCTGTGGCACTGTCAGGGGAAGGGGAACACTGACACTTAAAGAGGGATGGCCCAATAAAGGTTCCCAATGGTGGGTTGTAACCCACCACTTTGGGAACCACTGTTCTGGGACATTGGCAGGGGGGAGGGAAGTGGCAGCTGCCAGTGAAGGATTCTTATTCTTTCCCACAATGCCCTGGAGGAATGCTTACAACTGACAAAGAATGGTAGTCACCAACCAATGGACAGTGGCCACTGAGAAAAAAAAATCTGTTCCCTCTCAAGCAATCCCATCAAACACTAAGTGAGTCCAGCTACAAATAGGCCAGAAATATAGGCCCAAATAAGGGACGTGGTGGTGCAGCGGGTTAAACCACTGCTGCTGGGCTTTCTGACCGGAAGGTTGGGAGTTCAAGACTGTGCGCCGGATTGAGCTCCTGTTGCTTGTTCAAGCTCCTGCCAACCTAGTAGTTCAAAAGCACCTAAATGCAAGTAGATAAATAGGGACCACTCCGGTGGGAATGTAACAGCATTCCAGGTGCTACAGCATAGAGTCATGCCGGCCACATGACCACGGAAGCTTGTCCTCAGACAAAACGCCGGCTCTACAGGCTTTGAAATGGAGATAAGCACCACCCCATACAGTCGGTCATGACTAGACCATTCGGTCATGGGGAAACCTTTATAGGCTCAGTAGAGGGCACTTGCTGAGGACCTCTTCAGACCTAGAGTTGGCTCTAATACAATGGCTGGTTCAGCGTCACCTTTTTAATTTCAAAAACCTTGTAGAACTAAAAACTATGGCAGATTTCCCTTGCTTTGAGTGCTACTATTCTGTCTCTTGTTTTGAAACCCCAGACTCTTGGCCTTGGCCGCGAAAGTCCTATTTTAAGGTACATAAGTCAGTGGTTCTCAAACATTTTGCACCAGGGCCCACATTTTAGAATGGCACTTGTGTCAGGACCCAGAGGGAGTGATGTAATCTAATAATCAAGGAGGAAGTGCCATCGTTGTGATGTAATCAAGTGACACTCCTGGAATGCAAACTGGCATTCTTAGACTGCAGCAATTGCACAACCATGAAACATCCCTGAAAGAAAGCAAGATTGGACAAAATTCTATGTAAAAGGACTGAACTAAAAACCTTTTTAAAAAAACCCTCACTTCGAAATTCAAACTGTTAACATTCCCAAAAGGAATATAGCAAGACTAAGCTCTATAGTTTCCAAGATGGCTGCTCCCTGCTTTCTGCAACCCACCTGACATCAGGTTGTGACCCATCAAGTGGGTCCTGACCCACAGTTTGAGAAACAGTGATGTTAGGTAAATGCTACTTTGGAGATCTTTCCATTTAGTCAACAATAAAGACCATATGGTTTTAGAAGATTTGGGCAGCAATCCTTTGGCCTGCAATCCAATTTTCTGGGAGGAAGTCCCAGTGAGGCTTCTGAGTTAGCATACATGGGATACATTTAAAGTAGAGATGTGGCATTAGAAGATTAGGCATAACTGCATTTCAGATTAAAGTATGGAAGTGAGTTGCTTTCTTGTCCTGCTAATTTAAATTATGGTCCTTGTTTAAACAACAAAATAATGTTTGTTGTTCCTTTACATTGGTTGATAACTGATTATCTTTTTTATAACAGATTATAAATAGAAATTAATAAAAGATGTGATTAAAATTTTTTCCCAAAAAAACTTTGCCAGTTAGTGGAATTTTTAAAAAGATATTATTGTAAAAACTACGTCCTCCCTTATCCTTTCAGTTATTGCCTCCTTTCCCACCACAAACACGGGCACTTTTGTTTCTTTTCATACAGGTAATTTGATTCTTCCTATAAATCAACAGGAAAAAGCCCTATGCTTCCCTATACAGGTGTTTTTTCATACTTTTATGCGTCTCCATAAGATGAGTAAAAATACAGTATGAGCATGAGAAAGTGCAAAGTGAAATATTTCAGCATTCATAACACAGCCAGATTCATAAATGATTATGTTGATGATAATCAAACAGCATTTGTTCTGCAGTGGTATGTTTGTTCACATGGAACATGATTTTCTCACACTAGCACCAGTTGCTAACTAACTACTTATGTCAGAACTTAGCATATGGTCCACATGAGGTCTACATGGTTTAGAGCGCAATCCTAAACAGGAGGTAGGCCGGCATAAACTAAGCCAGCAAAGTTTGGCCAGCACAAGCTGCCACCATAAAGCACGTTTGGACTACTCTCAGAGTCAGGGAGGATGGCTCACGTCTCTGTGCTTGCCTCTCTGACTCTGAGAGTGGTCCAAGCATACTTTGCAGTATCCCTTGTGCTGGCCAAACTTTGCTGGCTTAGTTTATGCCGGCCTAACCCAGATTAGGACTGCACGTTTATTTACTTCTGAACATATGAATAACAGTCCAATCCGATACATATTGACTAAGCAGTAGGTTCCATTGAGTTCAGTGGGAATTTCTCCCAGGAACATGTGCATGGGATTGCATCAGGGACAAAGTAGCAAGGAACTCCAAACTAAACAAAGCCTTCGGAGCACTTGGAATCCTGTAACTAGGAATCCCCATTACATGTTTATTTTACAAACTACAGTGTACTCAGGACCATGGCAAGGGTGGAGAGTGTTGATCTTTTTTCCTCCATTCTAGTTTTTTGAACTGAAACTTGCATCCAAAGCCTCTATTCAGGTGCATAGCTAATGAAAGTGCAGCCCGGTGCAGAGGGCAAAATGTCACTGTGGAAGTGATGTCACAACAGGAAGTGACATCACAGTTGTATTTTTGTTTACTCTGGGTTTTTGGTCATAACATTGGATAAAGATATTACACTCTGACTTGAGTCATTGAATTCTGCATTAAATTACCTTTCCAATGATATATAACATGATGGTATTATTCAGGCATACCAAGGCTTTCACAATTTTGGCCATTAATGTCAAACTCAGCTTATTGCCTCTATAAAGGTTGTTGCCTGGTGCAGTTGCACCCCTTCTGCACTTCTTTAGCTACAGACCTGCCTCTATTTGCCCCATTTGGCAAAACTGATATATGTTTTCCCAGTCAAGTTGAATGACAGCTCAGAAGGGGATGTCTGTTTGCAGGTAATCTGTGGGAATGGGGTTAAAGGGCTACACTAAAATACCTCTCCTCCTACGCTATGGTTCCGATCTGTATAGGGGCCCCCACAGCGGCTCTTTGTAAAAGGAAAAGCATGGAGCATCCCAATCATAGGACTCCAGGACTCCCTTAAAGTAACTCTAGTTTGACCTGTAGGGCAGTTGCAGCCAGTGATGGATTCCATGCTGATTAGAGAATGGGAGTCAGCTTTCTGGTTTCTTAGGTTTTCTCCCTAAATGTAATACTTCACAGGAATGGGCTGCAAAGCAGACCCCTTTCAACTTGTGTAACTGCACATATATGGAATATGGAATTGATGTGATTGTTAAAAATAACAATGTTTAATTTTTTTCCACACATTTAACAATTCCAAAATGTATGCTTTACTAAAAAGAGGGTGGGACTCTGCAACCATTACACTGTTATGAAATATATCTTTCTTCTGAAGGGAAGCCAAAGAAATATGTGACAATATGTGCACTTAGCCAACAACTTTAGTTATGGGCTTGCATGTACGCAAGCATAGTGTAGGTGTGTTTTACATATATCCCAGAAAGAAGTAGGTGAGTAATAAGCAGTATAAATACAATAATTATAATGGTTCCCTACATATCCCATTGAATATGTTTCCTCTGTCTGTCTGTCTGTCTGTCTGTCTGTCTGTCTGTCTGTCTGTCT
>JAJKFI010000003.1:20003869-20054418 GCA_029204185.1 Lerista edwardsae
TCTGTCTGTCTGTCTGTCTGTCTGTCTGTCTGTCTGTCTGTCTGTCTGTCTGCGTGTGTGTGTGTGTGCGTGTGTGTGTTAACTGTGCCGGCATAACTCCAGGTTAAGATTGCGCTCTTAATTCCTGGAAAATATCTTAAACGCCAAAATGTGGTGTTTTGTGCTTTTTTCGGATATTTTAAAACCAAAAATGTGGTATTTTGTGTTTTTATGCATTTTTGACAAAAAAAAACCCTACTTATTGCTTTCCCCCTTCCCTAAAAGTGATCCCACAGAAACTCTTCCTTTTGGAGCCAGCTGTCCCTTGAATTATTTCCCTGGGTTTCCCCCTTACGCTTTTCCTCTTGGAACCTTTGGCCTATGCAGGGGACTGACACCTCACTAAGGATCCTACTGCAGGAAACTTGTCTTCAGGGGTTGCCTGCAGACAGCCCCCTCCAAGTAGGTTCTTCAGTGAAGAATGAATCTCTGCAGTTCAAAGGACCTGGAGAGGAGAAAGGAGGCATGCATCTCCCAAAGTCAGCACCCTCCCTGGTCCAGGCTGAAGAAAAGCTGTCAGTACTTCAATGATTTTCCTTCAGTCTGCAGGTCCCACCAACTGAGGGCTGGAGCCTGCACACTGCTCTGTGATGCCAGGTTTTTGCGGTAGCAGAGAGCAGCAATATGTGGAGTTTTCAGTTTGGTCCAGTACGAACATAAACTATGTTGTGTTGTAATGAATGACCTTTAGGGTGCAATCCTAACCTGGAGTGAGGCCGGCACAGTTAGTCCAGTGAAGTCTGGCCAGTGCAAGGGCCACTGTAAAAGGTGTTTGGACCACTCTCGCAGTCAGGGAGAATGGCGCACATCTGTGTGTTGGCCTCTCTGATTCCGAGAGTGGTCCAAACAGTGTCCCTTGTGCTAGACAAACTTCGCTGGCCTAACTGTGCCAGCCTCACTCCAGGTTAGGATTGTGCCCTTAGATTTCCTTCTTGCACAAGGGGATTAGAATCTTTCTCGTTTTCAACAAGTTTGCTGCTACATCCTAACACAGACTACCAGAGAGAGAGAGAGAGAGAGTGCAATTATTATGCTGGAAGGGCCCAATGCTGGCTTGCTCTTTCCAACATGCTGCTTCTGATGAAGCATCACTTTGCAGCTCAGGTGCTCTGTGAGGTGATGGCTCAGCAGAAACGGCATGGCTGAAAGGATGACCTGTGTGACAATTGGGCTCTCCCAGCATCTCAGCAGCATCCGCCTCTCTCACCTGCCCTCTTCTTGATTTCTGAAGACTCCTTCGACTTCTCCCTCCCAGAACCTCAGCAGAAGCAGCATTGCTGGAAAGGCAGTGCTGGGAAGCCCAATTATCACAGGTGCCAGATAAAAAGCTTCTGTGGGCTGGATCTGGCCAGCCAGTCTTATGTTTGACACCCCAGTCTTGACTTTGGAATAGCCATGTTGTATACCTTCAGCCAAAAATTCAAATCTTTCAAGGGCATATTTTTTTTGGTGCTGTAATTTTATAGTCTTAATCGAGCAGTACAAATTCCATATATGAGAAATATCTTCAGTTAAAATCCTACGTGATTTGGCAGCGTACTCTTGTGTGCAACCATGTTAGTGGAATCAGGGCACAACTGAAAAAAAGGACGGCTCCAGACATACATCTGGACCACCATCTGTTCCTAATAAATACATTTAACCTATGCAGTACTTGCGACATTTGATTTAGCATTTTCCTGGCCTAATAGCTATGATAAATAGATGTGAATGCCTTTACAGGAACAGAGGCAGAAAGTTGGAGGCGGAATGGGTGGGAAAAGGTAGAAGGAAGGTGGCTCCGGGGGCGGGCTCACCTGGGGAGGTGGGTGGAGTCAGAATCTGGCTGTTCAGCCAGATCCTAACCTCCATCCTCAGGCCGCACAGCCCCAATCTGGTGCAAGATCTGAGCATCCCCATAGGGCTGCCTGGGGCTTACTCTGGGGTAAGGGGACACGGTGAGCTCCAGTTGCCTCCTACCCTGTGTAGGATGCAGCACAGACCAGCCAGCGTACCTGCTCCCACACAAGTTAGGATTGGGCTGTCCAAAAATGCAACACATTGATGGCCTTCCAGTCATTTCATAACTGAGTTGGGATTTGAACCTCAATTGCCCACCACAACCCCAAACCCAAAACTCTGGTCACCGTATCACACTAGTTCTAAGAATATGCTGAGACCTGATGACCTTCTGTTCTGCCAACAAGGTTTAGAGTGCAATCCTAACCTGGAGTGAGGCCGCCACAGTTAGGACAGCAAAGTTTGGCCAGCACAAGAGAGACTGTAAAATATTTTTAGACCACTCTTGGAGACAGAGAGGCCAGGGCACAAACGTGCATTATCCCCCCTGACTCTGAGAGTGGTACAAACATACTTTACAGTGGCCCTTGTGTCAGCCAAACTGTGCCAGCCTAACTCCAGGTTAGGATTGCGCTCTTAGAATCACTATTGGGACCAGCCACCAGCAGCATGAGGATTCCATTGACAGTGTCTGCACTCCTGCGGCACGTAGAATAGCAGGTGTGTGCCAGTTGTCACCTGTCCTTTTGAGTCCCTGAGCTTTTTTTGCAGCTTGCCCATTGCTTGTGTTGGAAATGTGCTTCTATCGCAACACTATTCATTGCATGAATGAAAGCCACTTTCCTTGGCCTTTCTTCCCTTTGATCCCTTTTCAAAGGAACGTATCTCATGGTTCACATCTACATTCAGTTAGGTGCATGAAAATAGGGAAATGTCCCTTATACAGCCCATCCATAGAAAACATAGATTTGCATTGTTTTAACTTGTTTGAAAAACAAGGCTGGAGCCGCTGAATGGGCATGGGCTTTGGTCATCTATTCAGCGCTCTTCCACTTATCAAGAGGAAGCAGCTGCCAGGCTGATAGAGAGCCCTTTCTCAAAAAACAAAGGGCACCAAGAAAGAGCACGAAGACTGAATTTGCTGATTTCTGCTGACATCACTAGGGGAGTTAATACCCCCTAGTATTGGAGTGGAAAAGCTTGTTGTTTGAGAGGTTGCCAGGCCAGATAAGTGGGTGGTAAAGTGGCAAATCTTGACAGCATCAGCTACAACCCATCACAAAGAGCGCAATTCTAACCTGGAGTTGTGCCAGCACAGTTAGGCCAGCAAAGTTTGGCCAGCACAAGGCCCACTGTAAAGCGTGTTTGGACCACTCTTGGAGTCAGGGAGGATGGCGCACATCTGTCTGTTGGCCTCTCTGACTCCGAGTGGTCCAAACGTACTTTACAATGGGCCTTGTGATGGCCAAACTGCTGGCCTAACTGTGCCTGCCTAACTCCAGGTTAGGATTGCGCTCAAAGTGGCATCTCAAACTCAACCAGTCTTCAACAAGAGGGGAAAATGATTGATGCCCACTATGTACCTGACTACCACCCTGACTAGCAATGGGATAGCACAGCAGCTATTTCCATCTGGGAGTTGGGTGGAAGTTCTTTACAGCTGCACAATAATAAACATTGAAAAACTCAACCCAGCTTACTATTCCTTTTGTTTTTCCTCTTTCAGCATCTCTAACTTCATTCCTTCATTCTCTTAACTTCTAACTGTAGTTTCACTTGTAATTGCATTTTATCAGCATCTTGTTTATGGAGCTTTAGATTACACTGCATAGGACCTCAACATTAAAATAAACATCCAATTAGTTACCTTCCCCTCCTTCTTTTGATGCATTTTGATGCATTTGCAAGTGCATCATTATCAACCATGGTGCAAGGCAGTCTGCATTTTCAACACAGTTCTCTGTAAGCAGCAAAGAACTGAACAACAAAGTACAGATACACAATATGATTCACACATTGCCAGGCGCCAGGGTCCCATAAATATAAATGACAAATTCTCAATAAATCATTCCTGGGTCTACAACAGTGCACAATATTTACTGAAATGCCCAATTTATAAATATGAGTCACCACCTTTTAGCTGTAGCCTGAGGAACAAAAATGACAGCAATTACAAACAGACATGACAAATGAACAAATAAGACTTTTGCAAATCCCAGTCTTTCCCCAACCTCCTTATGCCTATTTACCTGTTTCAGAAGAATTCCTTCTTCCACTCATATTGCCCTAGATTAACATTACTTTGCCTATACCCACAACACCTGAAAGGGGAAGTACTAACAGTTAACTCCTGACATGGAGAGATTAATTTCCTCCATTTTTAAATTATTATTTTCAGGGAAATTGTTTCAGAACCAAAAGGACTGGGTTAAAACAGTTGCTAATACTATACAAATTTCAATTTGCTGAAAATTTCAGGGCGCAATCCTAACCAACTTTCCAGCACCGGGGTAAGGGGAATAGAATGCAGCTCTGAGATAAGGAAAGAAACATCCCCTTATATTACCTTGAGGAGGACTTTGTGACTGCCCCTCAACTGCAGGATGCAACACATGCCCCGTTGACACAGCTATGTCAGTGCTGGAAAGTTAGTTAGGATTGTGCCCACAGTGTCATGACCATTAGGCCCACAATATTAAGTGGGAAGTGGAACAGATAGAAATTTCTACTGTATTTTAGGGACTCAGATTTTCCTTATTCTTTATTCTGTTGTGTTTTTTTTAAAAGAATTAACACTCATATTCGTAATGGAATTTATTTTGCTGCATGGTGTTGACTTAAGATATTTAATCCAAGGATCCCTGTCTTCAAACAACCTGAAAGTCTTGGGGTTTTTCTAAAGACTTTTGTAGTCTTTTGCTGTGATGTCTGTCCCTCATCCCCAATGTCCAGGTCAGATGTATGTGTGTGAATTTTTAACACGCAAGTTCAACTCATGGATAGCTAGCTCCTGAAAATCTAATTTCAAGAGACTTTTAACAAAGCTGAGAAATCCCCCCCCCAAAAAAAACCCGGTTAACTAAAAGCCATGGAAAAGGCAGGCCAAGTATAATGGCAAAGAGAGTGAGCTGTGAATCTGGACATCCCTGGTTCAAATGTTGTCTCTGCTATCAAATCCCAGGCAACCCAATCCTAAACCAGCTCTCGCCTGAGGGACAGGCAGGCATGCTGTCGCAAACATGCAGTAAAGCATTCTCAACCATGCGAAGGCCAGTGCCACTGGTGGAGAGGCCGATGTTATCAGGCCGCTGCTGGTGTTGGAGCAGCACCAACCAATCAGAGTAAATCCCATACTGAGTGGTGGGGAGGTGGGGAAAGGTGGAATAGGGACAGTGAGGGGGTGTTTGGGGGCAGAGAAGAGGGACATTCAGGACTGGGATGGAGCAGGGATGGCGGAGGAGGCCTCCATAACTTCCTAACCACTGTCCAGTGCCTGAAAGCCCTATATGGGGCTACTCAGTTCTGTGCCCATGATTCAGCTGCTGCAGCTCTGAGTAGACCCATAGAAGCTGCTGAGCCTGCACTCACCAGAATAGGTAGGCACTCCACTGGCCAGCGAGGGGAGGATGGAATGGGAGTAGGGCAGGACGGCAAAGGGGTGGAACAAGCCTAAGAGTGTGGGAACAGTGACTATGGCTACCGCATCCTATCCCCCTTCCCGGGCTTGGAAGCCTGGTACAGGGTAGTTCAGATTTGTGCCAGAGATATTGTTGGCACATTTCTGAGAGAGCAATCCTAACCTGGAGTTTGGCCAACAGAGTTAGGCCAGCAAAGTTTGGCCGGCACAAGGGCCACCATAAAGTATGTTTGGACTACTCTCGGAGTCAGAAAGCCCAGTACACAGACGGGTGTCATCCCTGACTGAGGGTGGTTCAAATGCACTTTAGGGTGTCCCTTGTGCCAGCCAAACTTTGCTGGCCTAACTCCAGGTTAGGATTGCACCCTGTGTCACCCCATTGCAGCTGTTGTTGATTTATCCATGGTAAGGGAACCAATGTCCCATCCTGAGGAGACCACCAGCTCTTGGATGCAGCGGAGGCTGTACCAGTGTGGTTATATCACAGTGTGGGATTTTTGTTAGGATTGGGCTGCCTGTTACACCGTCCCAAATCATGTCACTGTCTTTGGCATGCACTGGTTGGAGAGTGTACTCCAGAGCTTTATTCCTCCTTTCAGAGTGTGAGAAGATAACAGCAATCCAGCAGCCTCTGAATATGCGGACATAAATCCAGCCTAGTCAGGAACTCATTTTCAGCTCACTATTTTTAGCCATATGGCTCGGCTCCCAAGAAATATTCACAGAGTTCATGACTCCATGAAAGCTAAACTGCCAGGTGAACCACATATTGATTATCCGTGGCAGCCCAACATTTGTGTCACACACATATTAATGGGAGATAAAAATTTGTCATACCTTAAAACATGGCAGGGGCTTAATTCCGGAAGTATCTGAGCTTTATAAACAGTTTGGTTTAAAAGTTCAAAGTATTAAAGGATTAATTTGGGGGCCAGGAAGGCTAAGCAATTTCCTTATATATCGGCTTGACTAATGTTCTCATAAACCAATGAAACACTCAGCACTTGTCCCCATATTACTGATGTATGATGGTATGGCAAAGTCAAATAGACATTTTGAGAAAGGAGGATGGCGGTGAAATGCCCCAGAGCTGACCTGCCTGTACTTCTCTCTGCTCCCACTGTGTGCTATCCTGTAAGGCACAGTGTTCTTTTGGTGCTGTATCTCCATTCCTGCACATACCCTGGTTCTTGGAAGCAACACACGCTCTGATCTGTACTTTCCTACTCCATGGTGCCTCCTGGATGGCACAGGCCAATCCCCTTGCTCCACTGGCATTATTTTGTTGTTCAGTCACTAAGTCGTGTCCGACTCTTCGTGACCCCATGGACCACAGCACGCCAGGCCTCCCTGTCCTCCACTAGCTTCCGGAGTCTGCCCAATTTCATGTTCATCGCTTCGGTGACACTCTCTAACCATCTCTGCCGCCCTCTTCTCCTTTTGCCTTCCATCTTTCCCAGCATGAGGGTCTTTTCTAAAGAGTCCTCTCTTCTCATGAGATGGCCAAAGTATTGGAGCTTCAGCTTCAGGATTTGTCCTTCCAGGGAGCAGTCAGGCTTGACTTCCTGGAGGATTGACCGATTGGATCTCCTTGCAGTCCAGGTGACTCTGAAGAGGCATCTCCAACACCATAATTTGAAAGCATCTATTCTTTGGCGCTCTGCCTTTCTTATGGTCCAGCTCTCACATCCATACATTGCTACTGGGAAAACCATAGCTTTGATTATGCAAACCTTTGTCGGCAGGGTGATGTCTCAGCTTTTTATGGCATTATTAGTATTATAAATATTTAAATACCGCTTTTCAACAGGAGTAGTCCACGAAGCAGTTTACATAGTGAGATAAATCAAACAATGGTTCCTTGTCCCCAAAGGGCTCACAATCTAAAAAACAAATGCAGAAGAGACACCAGCCATGGCCACTGGAAAAGACGCCATGTGGGGTAAGAGGGACAGTTGTTCTCCTCCTGCCACATTCACAGGTCCCAAAAATGGATGACCCAAGAGGATCCTCTGACTGACGAGTCAATGGGTCTCCTTGGACCTACATCAGGTCATTTGCTGGCGTACGTCCAAGGAAAGAGAGGGGGCATCAGGCTGGGAAAATCCAGCATCTGTAGGATCCTGCATGCGCTACTGCCACCAAGATCCACCCCTCCCAAACAACCCCTGCCCACCCCAATCCCCAATCTGCCTCTTCCTGCCCCACCTCCGCCTTACCTGCATTGGCACAACATCTTGGAGGGGCTGGTACACGCACAGGGCCTTCAGCCACTTATGCCAGTGGCCCTAAAATGCACAACGGTGCCACAGCTTTTGGGATGCCCCAGGAGCACTTACAGTGGCGAATCGCAATATCTGCCATCTTAAGGTGCCCATTTGTATTGGGCTGCAATCCTATAATCATTTATTTGGGAGTCAGTCCTATTGAGCGCAATGTGACCTACTTCTGAGTAGTCATGCTTAGAATCATGCAGACAGTAACTTCAGGCCAGTCACTACCCGCCTACCTCACAGAGCCGTTGTGAGGTTCAAATGCAGAAGATGAGTCACGTACTCTGCCCTGAACTCCTTGGAGAAAAGGCAGGATAAACATGTAAAAAAAATATATGGAAGTGGATATTTGACATTTACAATATTTGATGGATATTTGATGGAAAACGTATTTTTAATATCCCACCAACTGCTTCTGATATAGCTTTATGCCGCTCCACCAACAATGACAGCACAAAAGAGATGATCATTCTCTTTCCGATATTGAAAATGACATATTAATGCTTCCAGATATCCCTATAATTGTCCCACAGTAGCTTTTGTGGCCTGGCTTGCCTTACTAAAAGCTTGCCAGATTCTGTTAATGATTTTATCCAGACAGTTTTAAGTACAGGGTTTTGCGTTTTGTTTTTTTAAAGAGGGCTAACCCAAATACAGGACAATTTCGTCAGTATTTTATGTATAATGATTTAAAGCTTCTGCCGGTCAACTATATCATTGTTTCCAAAAAAATACAGAGCATAATTTTACTTTCCGTTTCAGCCAGGACTTCTCTGGAGCCCATGTTCACCACAATATAATTCTGGAATTTGTTTTCAAAGCCAAAGTTCTCCACTAGAAAAACAATCAGTATATCTGAGCATGTGCAAAGTACTGGGCTGGTGCACTTCCTTTATGAGAAAAGACAACAGCATTTGTGGCGCTTCAGGCTAAAAAAAAAGGCACCTGCGACAAACAAAATTATGCAGGAGATGGATAGAGTGTATAGAGGAATACAGTATTCCTTTCCCTTTCACAACACCTAGTGGGTCCCACCCACCGTTTTAGAAACACTGGTGTAAGGTATTCCTGAAGGTCAGTTCACTGTTTGACTGGTGCTGTTGCCTGCCTGCAACTTCATTATTATCAGACTATATCTGCTTATAGACAATGGTGGAATCTAAAATGGGAGGATCTGGAATGCTGGGCGGGACTAACCTGTGAGTGGAAAGCTACTCCGGCCTAGCTCCGCCCATGCGCCGCCATTTGCCCGGCTCCGTGGTGGCCGCGGGGCTGCAAAGCGCTCGTGGCCTCGGAGGGGGCGCCTGCTCGCCGGGGGGACGGGTGGGGGGCGCGCCAGGTGCCATGGGCAAGCAGCGTACCGGGAGGGCGTGGTGGGCAGGAAAGCGGCAGACCCGAATGGACGGGCTGCCACTCAAGGTTAGTCCCACCCAGCGTTCCAGATCCTCCCGTTTTAGATTCCACCACTGCTTATAGACAACAGTTTGGCTGGAGGGATGGAGGGACCATCCCCCACAGTCAATGACTGTATCTATCACTAATCCATGACTGTCTACATCACAGGGGACAACTGAAGTAGGTCACACCAGTTCACACACAGTATATCAATCAATCAATCAATCAATCAATCAATCAATCAATCAATCAGTATTTATATACCGCTTTTCAACAAAAAGTCCACAAAATGATTTACAAGCAAGATAAAATAATTTGCTTATTTTTATAACTATATTTGTATATATTTATATATTTAATAACTATAACTATATAGCGATATATTGCTTATATTTTGTTATAACTATAATTATAATTGTAGTTTGGCACAGTGATTGTGGCAGACTAGAGTTTAGATCTGGAGCAAGCAGGTGTATGTGAAGGCAAGAGTTTGGCCTTGATGATCTTCTGTTCACTTCATGGCCTGTG
Organism: Lerista edwardsae; assembly: GCA_029204185.1. Lineage (NCBI taxonomy): Eukaryota > Metazoa > Chordata > Lepidosauria > Squamata > Scincidae > Lerista > Lerista edwardsae. The sequence continues at coordinate 20,013,521 of JAJKFI010000003.1, forward strand.
ATTCGGTGGTGATCTAGCTGGTAGACATCATTCCAACAATCTGGCAACACAACAGTTGTCTTAGCATCTTCCTCTGTGTCTTTTCATTATTTTCCTCCCAGATGTATTAGTTTTCCAGGTTGAGTTTTATTTTTAATTTCCTGCTCTTACTTCTAACGACTCTGGTTCCTGTGTATTTTTGCTCTGGTCTCACTGGTATTTGCAAGTTCTTCCAATGCCACATCATCAGCAAATTTATTTAATGTGATCTTTACTCTTTCTCCCAAACTGTTAATACAATTCTTAATTAAAAGCTGGCCTAGATGTGATCCCTGTGGTACCCTGGACACTTAAAAACATGCTATTTCCATTGTTAACCCTTTGTTCAATCTCAGATGCACAACCTCCCAAAAGACCAGCAGTTTTCTACCAGTGTGCCACAGCACATTGGTATGCCGCGAATGGTCTGCAGCTCTATGGGACATTTATTAGTAGGGCCTTTGGGGAATGTGAGCCCCACACACACACACACACACTGGCAGTGCAGGGTGCATTGTTAGATGTCAAAAAACCTGATGGTCTGCCTTGACAAATTTAGTGTGCCGTGAGATGAAAAAAGTTGAAAATTGCTGCTCTAGTCCATTTCGTGGGGATGTGTGTGTTAGTTGGGCTTGGATGAAAGTGGTGTTCCTATGGGGGGGAATGCTAAGTTTTGCAGGAGCCTGAGCTCCTGTGTAAAGCAGCCCCTCCCCCTTGCCTTCAGAGCCATTTGGGGCTCAGAGAGCTGGCTCAGAAGCTTTGCTCTTGGAGCCAAGAACGGCTCTGAAGGCAAGGAGGAGGGGCCGCTTTACACAGGAGCTCAGGTTCTTTCAAAAATTGGTGCTCTGCCCCCTCTGCAAACACTACTGCAGAGAAAAAATTACCATCTTCCACATCCTTTGGTCATTCCCTATTATATATGGTACAGAACTCTGTTGGTCTGTACTGATCACCTTTTGATAGAGACATGGAGTGGATTCAGATCCTCATCCTCCTTCCCAACTGATCAATGTTTTGTCAACATCCATGTAACACTGATCCTTGAATGACAATCCTTCTGTTATTTTGAGGGATCTGAAAAAGGGCAGAGAATGAACACTCAGATTCCCCTCTACAATATTCTCATTTATATGTAGACCTAAGGTCAGCACGTGGATATGGAGTCCAACTCTACAAAGATCTGTCTTCGTATTCAGGAATCAGGCAGATGCAACAAGATGGCAGTGTAGCAGCAACCTTTATTTTAATTACAACAGTGACACCCCTATGGAGATGTTTAGAGGAAGTGAATTGTGGTAGACACTAATATAACGGGCAACTACTGTTGCTATTCAGTCCATGTTCTGGGAGAAGGGAAAAGCACCTGAACTCCATTCAAGCACCATTTCTGGTTCCCTTAAAAAAATCAGTATCATGTCAATGGTGATGCAACATTGGCATACCAGATGAGGTGGTGGAATTGTGATGAAACGATCAAATGACAGCTTGGATGGATGTGGTTGTACGCCCCCCCCCCCATCAAGCCACATGCTGACTTGATAGTGTGATTTGCTTTTCCGTGTTCTTCCCTTTGGGGTTTGACAAAGGGATATCCAGACCTTGTGGCCCTGTCCACTTTCATTGGCTAGCAAGTGTGCCCAGGATGACTGAAAGCTGAGCAGATTTTGACAGTGCAAAGACTTAAGCAGCTTTTCTTGTATCACTGTGACAAGGTTTAAGAATTCCCATCTTGAAGCTCTTCCAAAATTGTTACAATTGATTCTTTGAGAAATAACTGTGCAAACTGCCCTGCCACCATCACCATTATTTTTTTTACTTTGCTCAACATTCAGGGCACAATCCTAACCTGGAGTTAGGCCGGCATAGTTAGGCCAGCAACGTTTGGCCGGCACAAGGAACAAAGTAAAGTATGATTGGACCACTCTCGGAGTCAAGAAGCCCAGCACGCAGACGTGCACCATCCTCCATGACTCCGAGAGTGGTCCAAACACGCTTTACGGTGGCCATTGTGCCGGCCAAACTTTGCTGGCCTAATTTGTTCCAGCCTAATTCCAAGTTAGGACTGTGCCATCAGTCTGATGGGGAGGTCTGCTTAAGATCTTGCATTTATTTGGTTGATCCTGATAAAGGTTTTATCAGATTGTGGCTTTGTTCCTCCTCCCCCCCCCCCCGCCCTCCCCCTCCAATAGACCAGCCTGATATATTTGTTTTGTTCTGTTTGTGGGTTGGGTTTTATTTTATTGCATATTAATAAGAAATGTTATGAATCTTTCTTTGGCCTCTGTGCTGTTTTCAAATCATTCAGGACCCAGCTTCTTTTTGTTTTGTGCCCCAGTTTATTGGCAGCCAGAAAAGAGGCCTAGACTTTGATTTTAATCATAGCCAGACAACACACAGTCAAGTCTTTAGAGGCCACTGCAGCAACCCCTGCTGGGTAATTTCAAAGCAATGTACTTCATGCTGCTAACCCTACAGTATGATTCCTGTTTTACCAATGGCTTCAGCAGCAGACAACGTTCAATTTGCACCTCTCACATAAATCCACATTATGCCAATACCTTGGGAAGCAAATCACGGGCTGCCCGCCTCAGCAGTCAGAGGTCTGTTAACAGATCTTTTAACTATGATCTAGTGCGCAGGAAAAGTGAAATAATGGATGCAGAGTTTCTCTTTATAGAGCTCTCCCTTGTATTACCAAGGTAGGTTGGCTTTCTTCCCCCCTGCCCCCGGGATAATTATAAGTGTTTATTTTGGCTTTTAGCAACTTTAATCACATTATTTAGCATGTTCTTGTTTTGCTACTGCATTAACCAATATTAATTTGTATCAGTGATTTCTTTGTCACACATACACATAACAAGCCTGTGTGTGTCTACTCAGAAGTAAGTCCCACTAAGTCCAATGGGACACTCCCAGTTAAGTGCGTGTAGGATTGCAAACTTACAGTGCAATCATAAATATGGGAATCAGAACTTGAAGTAAGTTCCTCTAAGGCTGTAGTTCTCTACAAACACAATGGGATGTATTTCTGACTAGTAGACATGCATAGGAATTTATTTATTTATTTATTTATTTTGAAGAATGTATACCCTGCCTTTCCCATGCTGAAGCAAATGCCCAAGGTGGCTTACATGGGCAGGCTAGTCTAACCACCATTTTTCAATGGGTTTTGTTTTTTTACAAATATACAAAATTCTGCGATTCACCGAATCCTCAGTCCCAGATATAGCCTTCACAGTGTGGTTCTCTCCTTTGGCCATGTGACAGCGAGCTTCAGCAGGTGATCATAAGTCTAGCCTGGACAGGTCCTCAAGGTCATATTCAGTTCTTTTGCCGGCTGGCCTTCACACAACATTCCCGCACTGGCTAATCAGCTCCACAGTGACTCCGTTCTGCCACAACAGTTACTGCAGCTTGTCACAGCCTGGTGTTCTGTCTCCCATCCGAAAATAGACCACAGGTTCTCCTGCGTAGTACCAGCAGCTCAACCATCAGTCCACACCTCCTGCCCATTATTATAGTGGTTCCCAAAGTCTTACTTGGACATTGGGACTGCTGTAAGTCCTGGCAATGTCGGGACTGGGACAGGCGGGGTGCTGTGATCACGGCACTGCACAGTCCCTGGGGATTCTTATCTCATGGGGGGAGGGTCACACCAGCCTCTGACGAGGTCTGGGGGCCCCTCAGCCCCCTCTGCGAGCCTCCCCAATTCTGTAAAAGCTCCTGTTTTTTGTGCTCAAAGCATTTGCTCTTTTTGTGCGATGTGTACCATCCTCCCTGGCTCTGAGAGTAGCCCAAATGTGCTTTATGCTGGTCCTGGTGCCGACCAAACTTTGCTGGCCTAACTGTGTTGGCCTAACTCCAGGTTAGGATTGTGCCCTCAATGTAATTTCTACTAGGGTTTTATAGAATACTGGACGTCCGGTGTCTTATTTAGCACAAAGTAGGATTTGCTCTACTTTGTTGGCATTCTTTCATTTGCATTCTTTCTCCCACCCTAATTTCATCTTTCCCAGTCTATCAACATTCGTACATTCTAACTGCATGATTTTTTACACAATGAAATGGAAATATTTGTGTATACATTGGTTTAGTTCGATGGAAGCCCTTAAGATTAAATCATTTTAAATGTAAATCATCTCATGTAGTATTCTTAAAATGATTTACAGATCATTTGCCATGATGCCATGATTGTAATTGATAATGCAATAACCTAAGTGACTATATGGCTTCTGAATTTCTCCCTTAGTGTCTTGAATTATGCCAAGTTAAACAAACAACCCCCTTCCCTGCAAACATAAAATGCTTAAGGCATGCCATGACTTCTACAGATTGAGAAAGTCAAGCAAAATGAAGGCTGCTGCAATGTAAGAATACATACCTGGGATTAGGCCCAACTGAGCACAAAGGGATGCCTTGATATGTCAGTTGATTGAAAATGGAGAAATGCTACATAAGTAATAACTCTGATGTAGTATGCATATAATTAACAGTGGAGTTTATTTTCAAAATAAAAAGAGGTTTAATGTTTCTAGGAAAAAAGACTCTCTCTCTCCCTCTGTCTTTCTGGGCCACATCCTATCCAGCCCAGTGCCAATTCAGCCATACCAATGGGGTGGGCATTGCATTCTGCAAGGAGAAGGCCTCCTCAAGGTAAGCGAATATTTGTTCCATTACTACAGGGCTGCATTGTGGCTGCATCAGTTGGATAGGATTGGGCCCTATATGAAGTTGCATTGACAGTGAAGATTGTCATCTAATGTTCTGTGTATCTGTGTAGCTATGCTTGCTGCACAAATGTGTGCTAATTTGCAGCAAATTATGCTTGCCTTTGCAATGCAGTCCTTTTAAAATGAGTGTCTACAAGTTTCTTTTTTCACTTCAACAGGTTTGTACTTCAGTAGGAAGTACCTATCAAAATAACAGAGCTTGTTATTTGCTTCACTTCATAAGTCATTAAAAAAATCTTCACTTGTGCACAATTCCCCACATGATTGACATGATGCCGATTAACTGTACCAGGCATCTATCCTTGTATCTAGTTATAATAATTGCAAAATACTTGGCTTGACCACAAGATGAACTTCTTACAGAAGATTTAGCCGAGAGGGTTAATGCCTCCGTTTGCCCAAAGATAACAACTGAAGATCCGAAGATCGTGAGCTCCAGACTACCGGAAATCTCTGTGAGCAGCAGACCTTGCAAACTGCGGCTGATTAAAAGCTGAGTTCCACCTGCCTCGTGGGAGGAGGAGTGTGCTGGTCAGCTGAGTCTCTGGGGGAACAGGGAAGCCTCTTATCAGCCAGCAGAAGACAGACGGGTGGCTAAGAAAGAAGGCTAAATCCAGAAAGAAAGGTCTGTATGAGTGTTGTTCTTGAAAGATAGAACGTTTCTGTAAATTGTAAAAACTTTCGGGTTTGTGAATAAAAGTCTGCCTATGTAAACCGCCTTGAGTTACAGTCATTAGAGAAATCTAGTGATCTTAAGAAAGGCAGTATATAAATACAACAACAACAACAACAACAACAACAACAACAACAACAACTATTATTATTATTATTATTATTATTATTATTATTATTATAACTCCCCATCACATGAGCTGCTGTGCTGTTGTACTTCTTCAGGTGGATTTGTCAAAACAGTCTTGCCATTGCATCATCACCACACATTGTGTTACATTAGCATTGCACCAATCCAAAGCACTATATTGACACTGCAAGGAAAGCATCAACATGTAGAACCTTAGCAACGCATAGGAATGGACTGATGGCAATGGACAGCATGACGTGATGGTCAGAGTATTGGACTAGAACTGTGAAGACCCACCTTCCCATACTGTTGGGCAGTGGTGTTTCTAGAGGAGGCAAAATGCTGTTTTTTCAGACTCCTGAATGCCTGTGTAAAGCGGCCCCTCCCCCTTGCCTTCAGAGCTATTCACAGCTGCAAAAGCAAAGTGGAAGAGATGCCTTGGCTTTGCTTTCACAGATGCAAATGCCTCTGAAGGCCAGGAAGAAGGGCCACTTTACAAAGGCATTCAGGCGCCTGCAAAACATTTCTAGCAACTCGGAATGCCACTGCTTTTGTGTGCCATTTTTAAAAAGTCTAAATGCACAATCAACCAGGATGTTATTGTGGGCAAGTTGCAAAAATAAAGGGGTACTTGTGTCACAACCTTGATCCATATACAAATTGTAGGTAGCTGTGTAGTCAATTCAGAAACAAAAATAATAATACCCAAACCACGGTAATGCAATACTTTTATCAGGGTTAACTAAAACATCAAAACAATGAACAAGCTTTTTGGTCCTCCAGAATTCTGATTTAGGCTGAATGTGGAGCAAGAAGTAGGGAGGGAGAGAGAGAGGGAGGGAGAGGGAGAGAGAAAGATGAGCATGCTGTTGAAGACACATGTTAAAGACAGCATGTTGGAGGCCTGGCCCATTCATAAAACTGAAAGAGGTGGTTGCTTCAGAAACCAGATTGGTGGGAGGGCACTAGCCTTTGTCCACTCACCTCCCTTCACTACTGTTCCTCCTTGGCTTCTAAAAGGAAGGGGAAACTTCTTCCTTTTCCACTTTGTTTTTGAATGCAGGGAGTGGGAAGAGAGAGAGAGACAGGTGGTGGCAGGATCTGATGCCTTGCTGGGTAAGGGGAGGATCGTGTTTGGTGTTTTGCTTCAGCCGACAGAAGAACCTGGGCCAGTCCTCCTCTGAATGGGGGGGGGGGGCTTAGGCAGATAGCATTAGATGTGGGCCTTCTTCATAAATACACAGATTTTAGAGCCTGAAACCTTAATAGCTGCTTCCTGTATTTTTAAAAGATAATACTTACTTGTTGGATGGAATACCCCGATAGACCTCAATCTTAAATGTTGTTCCTTGTAATTAAGTGTAGCAATTTAGTTTTATAATTTGTCATGAACATTGTTTTTAAACATTTAAATTGCTTTAGAATTTATTCTGAGTAAATCAATTGGGAACTGCTTCCAAAAGTTGTCATTTATTTAAAAATGCTTGGGATTGCGGGGGTGGGGGGGGGGAGAGAGGAGGTTGATCAGCTAGAGAATGGTGAAGTGCTGCTTTAGAAGATGGGCCCAAACCACAGCTATGCGCACTGCATGCCAGGCGCTTGCATGTTGTCCAGTGACCCTGCATACATAGTACAAGTTGACTGATTATGTTTTCCACCAAAGCTCTGTATGGGGCATGTGAAACATGCCAAAAGGGCACACTGACCTCCTTCAAGATCTGTGATTAACCTAATAAGGCTCTTGTACTGGACAGCTGATGCCGCAGAGGCTAATTATAGAAACCAGGACCATTGGACTATGAGTAACGGCCGGCCAAAAGGGTTCATTGCTATTTGTTTCAGGGCCTGATTCATGGACCTCAACCCACCTACCCGAAAGAGAGTATGAATGGGGCAACAGACACTCAGGACTTTAAGGGGCGACTTGGGAATAAAAGTAGGACTATATTGTTGCAATTTGATCCATTGGTCCCTGCTTTAAAAAAATTACATTGCATAGACTTCTAAGACATGTTTTATGATTTAAGAGAAAAAAGAAAAGAATTTGTGTCAGAAATTGTGTCCTACAAACCACTGTACTGATGCTGCATCTCATAGGATCTGGCATCAATCACTGACCTATCATTATGTGTGGGGGGAGGGGAGGGCAAAAGCCCTGGGCACAGTGTTCCTGGGGTGTGAGGAGAGCAGTGACCAGGCTTCTCTTTTGACCTTCCCACCTGCCACTGTCATCATACGGGTCCAAAATGGAGCCTGGCGTGGCATGGCGTGGCGTGGCATGGCGTGGAGCAGCACACAGGGGCAGGAAAACAGCAGAGGGACGGACCTCCTCCTCCTCTGTTCTTGGATGGCCCTTTGGCTGGGTCTGCAACTGTCTGGCATATAGGCCTGGAACTATGGGTCAGCTCATTGATGTCACACACAACCATGGTTTAATTTGCTGAGTTCACGTGTCATCGTAGCAAATCCCAGTTGTCTAAACTACAAATTTAAAGCTTCCTTCCCACATATATGAAAGGGAAAAGGGAACATATGATCCCCTGGCTTGGGAATGTCATGTGGAAGCAGGATTCAGTCATGATTCAAAGCCATATGGAGTTTCAATCAGGCCATTGTCTTGGCTTAGCACTAAGATACAACCCAGTCCCCAGCACCTTACACTCTGCCATATGTCATTGTGTCACTCTGGGGTGTAAAGCAATGTTCAGTATACTTTGGAGGCTAGTGTTCCATTGGGTGTCCAAACTTATGCTAGAGATAGGGCATTTCTGAAGAGAAGGACTGCAGAGCATATTGATTCAAGCCCTTATGCCTGGTAACACTTTACACTTCAGCAACAGAGATAACAAACCCCAATTTTGCTATTACTGTTTAAGCTGAACCAGAGACTATAAAATTAGCTTTGCACATTGCAAAATGCAATGAAGCTCAAGCATTTTTGCAAGATTTTTGCTTTTCATAATATTGAGTGCAAACCAACATTCATGATCAGTGCACACATGCAGAAGTCCTCCATCCCAGCTACTCGGGGGAATCCTTTGCTTGTTTTTGCCTGTGTTTGCACAGAAGAAATAGCTAATGAACTAGATGGGCACATGAGCACAGTTATGTGCTGTTGCCACAATTGTAGCAGACCTTTATGAAACCATTGAATATAGCCATCTACTTCTACACACATACTTCTGTATTGGAAAAGGCAAGAGATACTCCAAGGAGATAGAGAATGGTATCAGCAATGGCCCCTTGTCCAGGTAAACCAGGGATTATGGGGTTAATCCCAGAACTCCTGCAGCAGGGACACAGCTGTAGGCTGATAAGGGCTCTGGCTATGAAGGGAGGTTAGCACAGGAGCAGATGGGTGTGGCTGATGCTAGAGCCTGCCCAACAACAGACACTGATTGGCTGGCCTCAGTATAACGTTGGAGGCAGGAGCTGCAGTAACTTAGCACTAAGTAGGTGCTGGAGGAAAAGCACCAGGTAGGTGCTGGACGGACGGACCGATGGGTGGATCTTTGAAGGGTGATTAGCACCAGGTAAGTGCAGCACCAGGCAGGTGGAGCACCGGGTAGGTGCTGGATGGACTGACTGGCTAAAGGACTGGATAAAGTAAGGTTATTGTGGGGAGTAACTGTGGAGAATTATTGTATGGCTGCCACACCCCTGGAGCCACCAAGTGGAGGAGGCAGTTGTAGCTTAGGCAAGCTGACTGCCTATTGTTTGGTGGTGGGGATTGTTGGTGCTAAATTAGGGTATTTTGAGCTAAGCCGGTGATGAGGGCAGTCTGGAGGTGGCTGGCCAGCCTGTGATTCCAAGCAAGGCTGCTAGAAGAGAGGAAGCCCAGTGGGTGAATGAACCCCCTCCCTCTTGCCTATCTCTGAGGCTGCTCTGGAGGGGGAACTAGTCAGCCTAGTGAGGGCATCAGGGCCCTTGGGGAGGCCCAGCAGGGAATTTGGCAGAACCACTTCCACTTCACTAGCCACATCCTAAAGGCCAATGCAGGCACATATTAGATATGACCAGGGCCATATTAGCCATTAGGCTGAGTAGGCTGAAGCCTAGGGGCCCCACAGGGATTAGGGTCCATCAACATGGCATGTCTGGGCATCAGCATAATGCATGGGGCTCCAGCTCCCGGGGACTCCCCACCTGGCCCGCCAACCCCCAGCTGGCAAGAGACTACAGCAAGTCCAATCTTGTGAAGATGAGGCTTAGCAGAGCTTTCCGAGGACCACGAGGGGCAAGACCCGCCTCCAGGGACTGAAGTGGGCTGCACGCGGAGGCTGCATCGCTAGGGAGTTTCCATGTAAGCCTGGGTCTGTTTGTGTTTCCTTTTTGGGAATAACGTAGAAGTGCCTGGCTTTTCCTCAGATTTCTGCCTGTGTTTCTGCTGTGTTAGGAGTGTGGGTGGTGATGGGGAGCTGATAATTTATTATATTGCTTTCTTGAAGGGTTTTGGAGGTGGCCCAAAATACCTGAAAGCCTAGGGGCCCGGCCATGGGTTAATACGGCCCTGGATATGACACTTCCATGTAGGAGATTGTCAGGGTCCTGCATGAATTGACCCAATCCTATCTCCCTTGGGTGCACAGCGTTTAGAGCAGCCAGTGTAGCCTTTGCTATATCCAACATGCCAGCAGAGGACCAGGTCAGCCAGGGAGGTAATTAAAGAAAAAAATTTCTTACCTCTAGAAGTAGGAAAAAATGGTGATAATGAAATAAAAACACGTAACTCTGCACTTCTCATTTCTGCAATTTTTTTAAAACCTGAAATCTGCAAAAAGCCCACAACATTTTTTTTCTTTTTTCTTTATTGTTTAATGGGGTGATGCTTTAATGGTGCATGGGTAATGCCTGTGGCTGTCGTTGCTGACACTATACCACCTATATCACCTATGGAGTTCCTAGTATAGGTAATAGATTTATAATTATAATGTAAATTTTGAGTAACAATATGACACCACTTCCTTCTCTTCGGCACTTGGAAAATACAGAAATCCTCAGGGGGAAAAAAACCCAGATGAAATAGAAGAAAAAAGATAATAAAGATGGAAATTTTGATGGGACGATTAGACACATAGTAAGACTATATTAATATAAATACTCTGATTAAGGGATCAAGTTGGTAATAAGATTATAAGGAGAAGATTAATGATATGTTGCTAGCCCAGCAGTAGTGTACCTAATGTGTTTAGCATACTGTTTCCCCAATCCCTTATGTTGTATAATCTTCCTTTCCCATGTCTTTTACTTTGACAAAAATAATTTAAAAAAATTAAAAAAGGGAAAAAAACCATTTTCTTCTCCTCCTACTTACCTCTTCTCCTTCTACTACCGCTACTTCTACTTACTGCAGCCTAGTCCTCTGTGGGCCTACTCAGATCTAGGTCATCTTTTTGCTGGCATAGATTTGAAAAGCAAGAGGGGGCCTGTCCAACAGGTTGCAGGTCTGCTGAAGGTTGCTGCCACCAAGACCCACCCGATCCCATCCTGGGCTAATCCCCACCCTGATCTGCCTCCACTGTGACTACGTCAATTGCCAGGATGGGTGGCACCCCTCCACAGACCATCAGAGAGGCGATCGTGATGGCAAACCTCATACCTTATCTGCCAGCAGACTGCGTGGATAAGATTGGGCCATAAATCTCGTTGACATTCCTGATGAGTGCAAAATTATAAGCCCGTTTTGAAATAGTTTTGCTAAACATGTAGCTGCTCACGTTGCAATGTAAAATCAGATCAACCAGGACTATCTGGGCAACTGTTGTACAGCTAGTTTGCTCCCCTTCCCCCCCCCCCTCCCCAAGGACATTGAAGCACCCAACAAACAATTTAAAAAAATCCCTAGCCACTCAGATTTTCTCTGCCTTGCCTGACAGCAGTATGGCAGGCAGTATCTTTTCTGCAACTCTCAAAAGCAGTCTCTCTGGGAAGGAATAAGGAAAACAAGAATAAGCCAGACGTTTGAGTGTTCCAAGGCCTGTCTGATTATCTGCCTTCCTAATTTCACATTTCTTTTCACTTTTCAGGTCAGCCAACTGTACAGCAACAGAGGGATCAATATATTACAGCCCATAAGAAGCAAAGGATAATTGATCTGTACATGTTGCCGTCCAGCCAACTATCTTTCAAACACAGTCGGTCAGAAGGGCTGGCTCTTCACTCACCTTTTTTGCATAATTCTGCCTATCCTTGTTCTCTCAATTTCTCCTCCACTTGCTCTTCCACTTACCCTTCTTTAGAGCTACACTACACATTCAGCAGAATCATCTGGTGTGTGTTTTCCTGGACTGCTTGTTTGAACTGCTTCTTTGAACTATGAACGTTACATTATCCCCTATGATGATCATCATTATCAACTATGAACGTAACATCATCATGTTACAAAAACACACACTGTTACAAAAACACACACTGCTCTTTTACTCTTAACTCTGATTCACCACTTGTACTGTGATAAAAGTGTATATAGTGAAAACAGGAACTTGTCCCATCTACCATGTAAATTACATTATCCGTGAGATGGATCTTTCATATGAACATCTCATCTTTTATAATATTTAAAAGGTGGAATTTATATCCCACCTTGCCACCATTTAGGTCTTCAAAGCATCTGACAAACATATTTCAGTCAAAATGTGTATCCTTCCTCCCTCCTCTTTTTTTTTGCAGGAGACAGAAATAGGCATTTGCATGGAAAACCCTTAACATAATTGACTGTTCTTCCATTACACAAGCCATAGTCCAGTTCTAGGTGCAAAAGTTTGCAAGAAGAAGATATTAGCATCAGGGTCGATAAGGAATCAGCAGGTAAGGCAATAGAACTACAGGCAAGAGGCATTGCCCCACACTGTGTAACACACTACCCTGGGGCTGTGATATCACAACAACACATGAGGTCACTTCCAGATTCTCCCCAGAGGAAGATGCCATTGCTGCAATGGCTTCGCGCTCCCCATTCCTTCTCTTGTGGAGGACCCCCTTTGAACAGGGGGTACAAAGCTCCCTCCCTAAGTAGGATCAATTGGGTGTGATTGAGGGCATAATCCTAACCTAGAGTTAGGCCAGCCCAGTTAACTGTAAAGTATGTTTGGACCACTCCCAGAATCAGAGAGGCCAGCATACAGATGTGCCATCCTCCCTGACTCTGAGAGTGGTCCAAATGCACTTTACGGTGGCCCTTGTGCCAGCCAAACTTTGCTGGCTAAACTGTGCCAGCCTAACTCCAGGTTAGGACTGTGCCCTCAATTGATTTCCATTCAGCAAAATACTGGCTGATTCACTACATTCACTTGGTGAGAAAACTTGGGTACAAGCCAGCAAGACTAATAGACTTAAATCCTTATGTCACTTAAATCCTTATTTCCTGTAAAGTGTTTCTTTAGGTGTTTCAATAGAAATTCATAAAAATTAGTAAAATACTTTTTGAGGCTCTCCAGGGGGAACAATGACTCTTTTTTTACATACACCTTGTTATCAGTCTTGGCGTTATCTTATCCCTTTTGCTGGAAAAAAAATAAAGATGATGTGGGAAATGATTTGTTTGGCAAGACAGCCTAACAAAAAATTGAGCCGCCATGTGTCAGGAAGCCTCCAGGGTGCTATAGTAGAAAGGAACAAGAACAGAATGTTATGCTTCTCCAACTTTGTCTGTTGCAGGTTCTGCTCTCTGGAAGTTTATCTTGCTTGAAACCAACTGCACTTAATACCAACTGTAGAGACAGTGGTATGCCAGCTTGCAAGTGCCTTCATTTGTCGAAAGAAAGCATCAGGATAAATTCCTGTTTTGTGATGTGGATGAGGAGAGACATAACATGAAAGGATTGGGAAGAGCACAGCATTCCAAGGTCGCAAGCGCAAGGAGCTATTTTTCAACAGGATTAGGACTGAGCTTGAATGGGGGCACAATCCTAACCTGGAGTTATGCTGGCACAGTTAGGCCAGCAAAGTTTGTCTGGAACAAGGGCCACCGTAAAGCACGTTTGGACCACTCTCGGAGTCAGGGAGGATGGCGCACATCTGTGTGCTGGCCTCTCTGACTCCAAGAGTGGTCCAAACGTACTTTATGGTGTTCCTTGTGCTGACCAAACTTGGCTGGCGTAACTGTGCCAGCCTAACTCCAGGTTAGGATTGCGCCATAAATTGAAGGTCATTACTTAGTTGCAGATGCATCAACGATGCTCCCCTTGAACCAGTTGTGCAGGCGAGAAACCCAGCTTGCTTTTGAGGGAAATTCCACAATCCCGGCTCATGCCCAGTGTCAACTGAACTGGCTTCATTGAAGGAAAGAAACATGCCTGCAATTACAAAGGTGTTAATTTCAGCATTGCGCGTGCTTTTTGGGGAGGTTTTATGAGATTGGTATGAACATTTCACACTCTAGAGTGTGCCGTAATTGGAACAAACTGCAACACCTACTACTAAAAACGGCCTTCTTTGTAGACATTGCATGTCACCTCTGTTTAAAATTCCCTAGCCACACTTCTGCCTCCCAAGCTGCCTTTGAAGGCCAATTTATGTGTTCTAAGGACAATTCAAACATATTGCAAGCACAGCAGGAGAGGGTAAACAATCGGGAAAACTGAGCAAGGGCAGTCTTCAGCATCCTTGTGTGGCAGAAGAGGTGAAGGGAAGATAAAGCCTCAACACTAAAGGTCTACAGCCTAAGGATACAAATTATTCAACATTTCTAAAATACAGGATGTATTAAGGTACCACATGCAGTATGAACCCGTATTGATGGTTTTGCTCAGAGGTTCCCAGACATTTTAGCATTGGGACCCACCTAAAAAAGGTATCACTTTATCAGCCACTCAAGCCTCTGTGGCTATTTATTTATTTTGAAGAATGTACATTGTGCCTTTCCCATGCTGAAGTAGATGCCCAAGTTGACTTACATTGGCAAGCTTGTCTAAACCACTATTTTTTCAATGGGTTTTTTACAAATATACAGTGTTCTGTGATTCACTCAGTCCCAGATGTCATCTTCACAGTGTGGTTGTCTGCTCCGGCTGCATGCCATTGAGCTTCAGCAGGCAATCATAAGTCAAGCCTGGACAGGTCCTCAAGGTCATACTCCATTCTTTTGTCAGCTGGCCTTTTCACACATTCCCCCACTGGCTAATCAGCTCCATAGCAATTCGGTTGTGCCACAACTGGTATTTCAGCTTGTCACAGCCTGGCATGTCCATCTCCCATCCAAAAACAAGACCACAGATTCTCCTGCTTAGCTTCAGGCAGTACCAGCAGCCCAACCATCAGTCCACACCTCCTGTCTATAATGGCAATCATGGTGATTGCACAGCAATGTTTCCCCTAAGTAGCAAGTTGTTTAACCCTTGACACACATTGACAAGGAAGATTGGGCTGTTTCACAACCCACCAAAAATTGGGTCATGACCACTAGTGGGCCACAGTTTGGGAACCGCTGGTTTATTTCCACCACCCGAGGTCTCGGGGCATTTTGGGGTGATGCCAGAACCCCAGGGACTTTGACACTGCTGAAAAGGTTCTTCATCTAGATCAGCAGTGTTGATGCCAAGAAGGAGGAGCAAGGCATGAGAAAGGCACAGTTGAATGACAGACTGATCTTCAACTACCCTGGTTCAGTTGAGCTGCATGGCCTCTGGTGTACCCAGCACAGCTTTTGAGCAGGCTGGAGGTTTTCTTGGGGTAAGGGAATATTTTTCCCTTATTTCGTGTAACACCCCAGTCCATCCTATGGGACCACTTGGATCTGCGCCTATTAAATAGCATGCAAAAATCCAAGAAGCCACATGTAGGACTTACAGGCTGGGGACAGGGGTTAGGAAATGGCACTAGTCTCCAATGCTGATCTCCTCTCCGGGATTGATCCACCTCCGTTCTGCCCTTCCTTACCCCAAAACACCCCCTGTTACACCCCCATCCATCCCATTCCTTAACTCCATCGACAGCCACTCTTCAGGATGCAGCGTTGATGGGGTTGCAGAGGCCTCCCTGCTGGTGCTGCGTGCTCTCCCAGGTATTGTATTGCTCAAATGTGACACCCTCTGCCAGTGCAGCAGCCACGGCACCAGCAGAAAACCAATTTGGTATTGCGCCCTGGGACAGTTGTAGGAAGGTCTAGACAGACACTGAAGAGGTTGGGGAGGCATTTACTGCCACAGTGCTATGACCCCCTGCATGTTCATTTTGCCCTCAAATAATATCTGAATAGGCTACTGTGAACCAGAAAGGAATGTGTCTCTTTCCTCCACCCTCAGCATTGTCATTCAGCCGGAACGCTGGGCGGGAGGAACGGGTGAGCGGCAGCCCGCCCGTTGCGTTCCGGTCTGTTTCGCCGTCTTCCCCGCCCCCGTGGGGAGAAAGGTAGCAGGAAAACAGCATTGGTCAAAAGAACACTGCTCATGTTTTTTTTCTGGTTCCATCCCTGCTTGCTTGCTTGCTTGCTTGCCTCCTTCCTTCCTTCCTTCCTTCCTTCCTTCCTTGTTTGTTTGTTTGTTTGTTTGTTTGTTTGTTTGTTTGTTTGTTGAAGTATAACTACCTATGTGTGTTTATGTGTAAATACTTACAAGTGAATCAAACTGTAATTGAAAAAGCGTATTAGATCGCAAAAACGTATTCCCTTAGCACAAATCAATTAAGTACCAACTTCTTTTGCATATAAAAAATAGGCTGAAGATAGGCTTGGTGTCAACTTATGGCCCAATCCTATCTTGTGACGGTGCGCAGGACCACTGGTGCAGTTTCTGCTGCATCCTGCGAGGGCTGGGAACCAGGATAGCAGGAAAAGACATGTAAAGAAAAATGTTTCTTATTTCTATGGCTGCTGCCAGGTCCCGTATGGGCCATCGATACAAGCTCTTCTGCTGGCATAGATCTATTCTGCAGAAAGGGGCATGTCCAGGGTGGGATGGGGCTGTAGGATCTGGCGACCCCATCCATGCCTGATCTGCCCCATCCTGGACTAAACCCTGCCCCAGACCACCCTCACCACTGGCAACATGGCTGCAGAAGCTAATCTGCAGGGTGCTGTCCATGGCGCACAACCTTCAAGGCCTTGCACCAGAGGTAGTGCTCTGTAAACTGGAGGAGAGGCTGCCCTGACTGGGGTCTATCAACATATTGCACCAATGAGATTGGCCCGTTGCTTTGTCTTGTAGATTTCACCACTTCTTTCACCGGCATGAGGACTGGGAGGGAGGTTAAAATGCAATTTGCCTTTGGGCAGTAATTGAGCTAATAAATGGTAAGTAGATTAAAACCACAAATGAAGTGAAGAAGAATATTCTATTATCTGAATTTAACAAACAGAGTGAGGATGACTGCGACTTCCCCTTCTTTTCAAATCACCGTATTCAGCATTTAAAAACACACCAAGATGGCTTCAAGAATCAAAGCAGGAGGACCTGTGAAAAAAATATGGATTAATGAGGACCACATTTTTGCAATACCGTGTTTTTGACTACTATGGACCTATAAATAAAATATGCTGCGTGCAATAGCTGGCACTCTCTGAGTAGCATTAATATAAGTAGACACAGATTTCTAGGCCTTTTTATATAAAATGTGGTTAGTCCCTGCTTTCGGAGCTATGTTAATGAACGCCAGAGAGGCGATAGGGGTGCGTTTTAACTTTTTGTTTACCCCATCAGATGCATGCTGGGAGAGCTGTAAGCGCCGTTCCCCTGGCAAAACGATGGCCACATGCACTTAAAAGGTCCTTGATTGAACAATTAATCGCATTTTTAAAAAAATTATTTGCTTTCACACATTGAGCACAATAGGCCTTTGTTATTTTTAATAGCTTCGGCATGAAAGCAAAGCGTGAGCCACAAAAACACTGTAATGGCATACCTTTGGCCACAATAAATTGCTATACTTTTTTAATATGTCTGGGCTCCAACAGACTCTTGATTATCCAAGCCCTTTTCATGCTCTTTGGGCTACGTGTGATTGTTGCTAAGGCAGGAGAAAATGCAGGGGGGGAAAAGAGATAAATACTACTGGTGTCGTCGTTGGTTTGTTGGTTTGCTTTATATTGTAACTTTTCAACTTTTGACCATTCAGCTAGCTACAGAGGAGGAGAGACCAGTAATTTGGCGGGGTGCCATGTAACCAGCCCCTCCCACTTAACCGTCAGAACCAGAATGTTGCAAATTGCCGCCCCTGCCCAGAATGGCTCCGATGGTACATCCTCTGGCATCTGCGATACTTACTGCCACCATTACCCTGGTAGCTACACTACTGTTTCGGCAAAAAGGTCTCAAACTGGACAAGAGTAAAACACATATTCAAATATTTTCATTGCAATTTTTCTTCTTTTCACTTCCTTGAATCTGGAGTCTCGTAGACCACTCTGGGATGATGGTAGCATCTTCAGCCTTCAGGACATCTATGCAGTGATGGTGCTTACAGTCCTCTCTTCACCTGCTGGTTTTTACTAATTGAAGGCACAATCTTAACCTGAAGTTAGGCTGGCACAGTTAAGCCAGCAAGGTTTGACTAGCACAAGGGATACTGTAAACTATGTTTAGATCGCTCTTGGTGTCAGAGAGACCAACACACAGACGTGCGCTATCTTCCCTGACTCTGAGAGTGGTCCAAACATGCTTTACAATGGCCCATGTGCCAGCCAAACTTTGCTGGCCTAACTGAGCTGGCCTAACTCCAGGTTAGGATTGCGCCCTGAATGTTTTTGCTTTCTCACTGGGCTCAGAATGGCCACAAAGGAAATAGACACCTGGAAGTGTGTTAGGCCCAAACCACACAAGATGTTAGGGAACATAGATGTCACGTTTTAAAATCAGAATTGCAGACAGATTTAAATATGAACTACTATTTAAAGTTGAACTACTCCTAAACCTCATATTAAGTTGTGCTGCATTGGCCATTCAATGCAATCACGCTTAGGGTCCTCTGCCCAACACTGAGAGCCCAATCCAATGTATGTCTATGCAGAAGTAAGCTCCATTATAGTCAATGGGTCTTACTCCCAGTTAAGTGCGGGGAGGATTGCAACCTGAGTTAGACCATTGGTCCAGCAAGCTCTGTATTGTCAATAATGAGTGGCAGCCATTCTCTAGAGTTGCAGAAAAGATTTTTTTCTACCTGGCAATGCCAGGGTTTGAATCTGAAACTTCTGAATATAATAAAGGTGCTCCCTCACTGAGTTGTAACTGTGCAACTGCTGCCAGATCCACGCTCACCCTCGTGCCTTCTGTAATATGCCCCATTCCTCCCCCTCCCCTCCCATGACCTGCCCCATGCCAGCTTACCTGCATTGAATCAGGTCGCTGGCTATGGGAGCAGACCATCAATGCTGCCACCATTTTGTAGCAGTGGCTTGAACATGGCCACTGGCAGTGCTCTCTATGTGTCATCATTAGGGAGACATTGTCCGACTGCCATAAATCTAATTCACACAATTGAACTCCCTGTTGAGAGTATCAACCACCTTCACTTTTCTCAATTACACAGATAACCACAGCTGTATGTTTGTTTTCCACACAAATACTGTATTGCTAGTTTCTTTCTTCGTAACACTGCAAAGACTCTGATCTATCCTCTGTCCAAATCCAGTCTATTACCTTGCAATTTTTCCCCTTAATTTTTGTCCTGATATCTTTGTAACAGTTGGATTCTTCATTCCCTCTTAACATTCCTTCATTCCTTCTTTAATCACTTTCACCTGGTCTGCTACTTTGACTGTGAGCCAAACTAGAGGTGATACGGAGTTCCCTGATTGGGAGTCCCAATTTTTTTGCCAAAGCAACCTTGGGGTGCGTGATTTGGATGGAGAGAATGGGTCGGGGTTAGGAGAGCCTAATCCTTTCTCCCATGCTGATTACCCCTCTGAAACTGCTATTAGTCACCTTTATCCCCTTCCACAGATAGTAACAGTTACCAGGAGTATTTGGATTACCAGGGCAATGGCATGGGGTGGGACACATGTTAGATTCCCCTCCCCTTACACAATGGACCCAGTCCAAGCTGAGAGACTCTTGTGGTTGTCATAGTCTTCAATGAGGCCAAAAATTGCCCTGTTTTCCCCAGCTGTTTCTGCCTTTTCCAGGTGTCTTGGCTGCAAATATTAACTGGAGCCCATTTGGGGGCTGCCACTGGGCTCCACCAATTTTGCTGGCCTGACTTCTTTACTGCTGGACCCTGCCCAAGCGCCATTTTTCCAAGAGTTGACAGTCTTGTGACATCACCAGCCCTCCCTATCTCATAAATCTTGGAGTTTCTGATGCATCCATCTCACAACCTGGCAACAGTGAGGAACGATTCAAGGACTTTTCTGAACTCGAGGATGTATTTGCCAAGGCTGTATCAATTATGCAATTTTGATGTTTCTTAATCTGCTGGCCAATTTAAATAGCATTTCATTTTCTGTTTTGGTTTCTAAGCAGTGCAGCTGTCAACATTTTCACAAATGGAAAAGGTGAGAAATTATATTACCTTTATTTAAACTCCCAAAAGGACAACACGCCCATTGCCAAGTCAAATTTCTGCTTTAAAAACTATCATTACATTCTCAAATTACAATATTTTATCATAATACAGGCAAGTTGATTTTTTTGGAAGAGTTGATCTGGCAAACCTTTTACAAACTGCAATCTGTCTTCTGTGTTTTATTTTGGAGTACATACAGCACAGAATAGATATGAAATAAGCCTTTATTTCAGCTGTTCCCAAACTGTGGGTTTTGTAGCCTACCAGTGGGTTCATGAACCATTTTTTGGAGGGTCGTGAAGCTGACAGGATAAATTAGGCTACATGCATCAAGGGTTACACAGCCTGCAACTTGGAGAGCACTGCTGCCCAATCACCATTATAGCCGCAGAGGTTTCACAGAAGTGAAACTTTTTTTAGGTAGGCCCTAATGCTAAAAAGTGTGAGAACCACGGCTGTATTTTATTCAAATCCAAGTGATGTGTATCCTGAACTGTGTATCAATTTACTAGTATTATACTAGTAATATAATATACTAGTAGTATACTACTACAGTAGTAGTAGTAGTAGTAGTAGTAGTAGTAATGTAAAGGTAAAAGGTAAAGGTTTCCCCACGATGGAATGGTCTAGTCATGACCGACTGTAGGGGCGGTGCTCATCTCCGTTTCTAAGCCGAAGAGCCGGCATTTATCCTGAGGACACGTTTCCGTGGTCATGTGGCCAGTATGACTCTATGCCAAGGTGCACGGAACGCCGTTACCTTCCCACCGAAGTGGTATCTCTTTATTTACTCACATTTTTACATGCTTTCGAACTGCTAGGTTAGCAGGAAGTAGTAGTAGTAGACTATAGTATATACGTAATATAGTAGCAGTATAACCACTATGTATGTTGTTAAATGTCCACTATTACTCTGACTGCAATACATAAAATCTCAAGAATGCAGTTCTTTCACACTCCAAGTCATCAGCTGCCGCTGCAGTCCTCACCAGATGAACATGCATCTGTCGATAGGGTCCTCTCCTGAAACATCTCAATTGAAACATGTCTCCATTATTTGGCAACCCCTTGTGCATTTCTAACATGAAACTAAGCTGGCCTGGTTTGGTCCTGTATAGTATGTTTGCTGCATGGGAGATCACCGGGGAAGCACATGCAAGCCATTCAGAGCACATTGGACAAAAAGTGTATGGCACGTGTAATAAATAGGCAGTTGGGCACTATCCTAAGTGCCTAATAAAGTAATTAGAGTCATCTTTTAGCCAGAGCCCAGGCCCATTAGCAGAGAAGCCCACACAGAGTAACAAGCACGAGCGCAGCAGAGCAAGCCACCTACCTGTCTCCAATTGCTTTAATTTTGCCCCCATAGGTTTACACTGATTGCTTCCTCCTAGGCTTTGTCTTCAATGGAATATACAGCACCACTTTTTGATGGGCCTCCTGTATGCTACTAACTGCTTTCCAGTTTATTTGCATTTAACAGCAGGGCATCTGTACAATTGATTAACAATCTAACAATACAAGGTCAGCCCTTGCATTTTCTTTGTTTGGGTTAGAGTTTGGTTTCTTTTATTGCCCTCTAGTAATAATGCAATAAAGAATGCATCCTGGTGCTTTTTCTATTTGTTTTATTAAACCTCCTCGCTTTGGGGTATTTGGCTGTTGTCATGTAGGTTTCTCTTTAATATCCCAACTTTACTTCATACTAATTCATTTCCTCCATCCTTAAATGTTCCTCAATAAACAAAGCAAACTACTTCTTTATTGGAAGGCAATGCCGCAGAATGCAATATTGTTGCTTCTAGTCAGTTCTTTAAGAGGTAGTTAGTCAGAGTTGGCTTTTGATTGCAAAATATTGCTTTGCAAACAGGCTCTCTATCAGGCGGTTCGCCAATATTAAGCATCCCTAAGCACAGATACTTTTGTATTCTTCATTGAGAGGCAAAATAAAATGATCATACTCAATGAAAACCCCAATAACCATGCAAGTATGTCTGTGGGCCCTAGAATGAGTTTGGACTTGTATTTCCCAAACAACCACCCTCCCCATTCCAAAAGGTAAACCACTTTGAAAACTAACAGGCATTTTAAAAGCCATTTGTGACATGGCTCGATTCAAGGGAAAAGTAATTCATAAAGTTTACTGGGTGAACACAAGCTCTTGTGCCTACCTAAAGTAGTTCAGTGGATCCTGTCCATCTTTCATTGGCTCAAATTATGCTGCAGTACTCAGAATATAAAGGTACTGAAAAGTCTAGCAAAGTGATTCCCAAACCTTTTAGCATCAGGACCACCTAAACAAAGTTTCCCTTTGCCAGGTGCTCAAGCATCTGTGGCTATAATGGTGATTGGGAAGAAGTGTTCCCTCAATAGCTAGGGATGGGTTTTTTGTAAACACATATAAAAACACAAAACACCACCTTTTGTGGGTTAAAATATTGGAAGAAAAACACAAAACACCGCATTTTGATGATTAAGATATTTTCCAGAAATTAAAATGGATTACTTTTCCAATTAGAAATAATATTGTGGCAACACTATGTCACCTGTATGATCTCCCTAGTATACTTTTAAAGCATTTAAAATTAACAAAAATGAGAATTTGGGATGAACATGGAGAATAAAAACACATAACACTGCAATTTGCTGTTCTAATCCAGAAATTTTGGAAAAGATATCACCCAAAAAAACCACACCCCTAACAACAGTTGATTGTTTAACCCTTGATGCACATAACCTAATCTACACTGTCAATTTTGTGAACCACTGAAATTGGATTGTGACCCACTAGTGGGCCACACACCCACAGTTTGAGAACTGCTATTCTAGCAGACTATTCTCCTGCTATTCTCCTGCCAACCTAGCAGTTCGAAAGCATGTAAAAATGCAAGTAGATAAATAGGTATCACTTCGGTGGGAAGGTAACGGCGTTCCGTGCGCTACAGCATAGAGTCATGCCGGCCACATGACCACGGAAGCTTGTCCTCGGATAAACGCCGGCTCTTCGGCTTAGAAATGGAGATGAACACTGCCCCCTACAGTCAGTCACGACTAGACCATTCGGTCATGGGGAAACCTTTACCTTTTCCTTTTTATTCTAGCAGAAGTCTGGTTAAAATGCCCACAGTTTAGGTCTTCTTGGCTAATGATGTTTCATCACACAGAGTGGAACAAATCTCCAAGAATCACTCCCATTGGAGTACTCCCATACTTTATATGCCTTTCTTCTATGTTGCATAGGATTCCATAGGTTCTTACCTTCATGCATGCACTGGAGCCCCTTTAGAGCTTTAAGAAGGAGATGCAAGCTCTATTTAACTACAGGTTAAGTATCCCTTATCCGGACTGCTTAGGATGGGAAGGTGTCTGGCTTTCAGATTTGTCTGGATTTCAGAATAATGGCATAAATATAATGAGAAATGCTTCCTCTTGCTCTTTTCACTGTGAACCATACAGGTGTCTGCTGACCTCTTTGATATGTTTCAACAATGTCTATACAGGCACACAACGATGTCACTGAGCAGAGAAAAGATCTTACATTCTGTACCTGCACTGTACATGGGAATGAGCACAAGACCTTCTAGTGCTCACACTACAAGAAACAAGTCTTGGATAAATACGTCTGGATTTCAGAATAATCTAGATTTCGGAAGTCCAGATAAGGGGTAATCCACCTGTATTGCCTTTTGATAACAAGAAGACAGTGAATTTTAATTCTTAAGTTAGTCATGCCAAGTTTCCTTTTCAAGCATTTTACAGAATGATCCTGTTGGGAGAGATGTCCATTCCATGTTATTTGTTATTCTGGTTTAGCATAATTTATGGCTTGTTGCCATACTATGCTTGGAATTGTAAACCACTTTGTACAGTAAAAGTGCCACTGAAAGCATAAAAAAATCCATCATTGATTGAAATTCAGCCCTGTTCTTCCTTTTGGTTCACCATGCCAGTGGTTCTCAGACCTTTTAGCATCTGGACCCACTTTTTAGAATGACAATCTGTCTGGGAACCACCAGAAGTGATGTCATGGACAGAAGTGCCGTCAATGTGACTCCAGAACCTGCTGCTTTCTGATAAAACAGCAATAAATTGGGTTATTTCTCAGTCATTCTCCTATAGCAAACTGAATCAGAAAGAAAAAATGCCTATTTACAACCTTGACCCAAACAACCACATACCTTTCTCCCTTTTCCAGCATCCCATCTTCCCATATTTTCAATATGGCTGCTCTAGTTGCTTTGTGACCCACCTGAAATTGGCTCGTGACCCACTGTTGGGTCCCAACCCACAGTTTGGGAACCACTGCACTACGCCGTATGCATTGCCTTGTGAAGATACGTTTGCTCTAACAAGATTATTCTAAATAACCTTTATTCAGGCCCACTAGTAATCACTGTACAGAGAAGATTTTTTTTAAAATCCATAGGACACCTGTTTCTCATTATCCAGGAAGATCAAGAGGTTGTTTGCGAGCCATAAAGTGAGGAGGAGGAGATGGATCACAGCAAATTCTTTTAGGATCTGGTCACCATGGTGCGTAAACTACATGGAAGTCCCCATGCAGGCACAGCCCAACTATACAGTTTCCTGGATTTTTAGCCGCAAATACAAGACCATTTGCACTTCATGTATGATCTTGGAGTTTCTTGCCTTAATATGCCATATTATTTTAATTACTGAAATTCTGGTATGCCAAGCCAGCTGTAGGATCCTCATAATTTGTTAAAATAAAGTAGTCATAAAAAGTATGCATTTTTATTATTTGAAAAAAATGTTTCCCTTCAAATTCATAAAGATTTTATTCCGAAGTATTATTTCACTGATTGTAGGAGTGTAGGGTTTGAATTTTGTTTTTACTTGTTTAACTCCTGGAATGTATTCTATGGAGTATTCATCTCAAACTATTCTCTTTGGAAGCTATACAAAGCCAATGTTTCTCCTGTGCCAGAAGCTGGTCTTATAAATACATTTTTCCAGAATAAAATCATAAAATGTTGTTAGAATTATTATGCTATTATTATGTTATCGTTTCTTATAATGGTGTAGAGCAGAACAACTTTATGGCTAACAATTCTCCACCAATTCTCTAACTTCCTTTTATGTATTTCCATGCCTAAACCACTGGAAATATTTTATTACCTTATTTCAGAAAGACCTACCAAATTGGCATCTCCAAATTTCCACATACACTTAATGCTAAATGAGATGTGAAAACAAGCCATCAAAAATCATCAGCTCCACTCCCCATTTTTATTCCACAGTCATGCATGCCAAGATTTCCTTCAATATTCTCGTTTCATTTCGCCCAGTTCTGCTATTACCAATGTTGCTCGCACAACACGAAGGATTTTATTGTCAGGCTATCAAAGATCTTGTTCCAAGTCAACAAGTTAGGTTGTGGTCTTCAGCATTCCCTGCTACCTTTTGGAGATTTAACTTCTGCAAGAATGTCAAGGAGCCTTTCTTAAATTCAAGGATAACTACATAGGATAACTACATGGATAACTACAATTCGTCAGTACTAAAACTGAATGCATTACTAGATATGTAAACTGCTGCTCATGCAATGTCATTAAAAAATCCTTTGAAGTTGCACAGGCATTCAATGCAAGAGGAGTCATCAGTACAAATATTGAAACCTGCATTGCCAACCAAAAAGAACAATATTGGATTTAGGTGTAGTCAAATTTCAGATCCAATAGAAAACATTTAATGAAAAGTGGGTTGTGTTTATCAAATTTTGAAACAAAAACTAACATAAGATATCAGAGGTATTCCATGATATTCTGGGCCAGTGAGGCACAAAATGTCATAAAGCCAGGTGACCAAGACACATAACATTTCCAGGTCAGTAGCCTCCAAACATAACCAGAACCAAGTTCTGGGCACTTCTGGATCATTTCTGAGACCCACAGAGGTGGTATGCATCCTCCACTGGCTTCAGAAACACCCCAGATTTAAAAAACACTTCCTGTTTTTTGCCTAAGTGCTTTTTAAACAGCTCTTGGTTTGGTTCTGAAGGCCACACATGGCCTCTGAGGGCCTCAGAAAAGCTCTAGATGTGACTGGAGAATATCTTGTGTCCTAGAGCTCAGATTCACGAGGTCAAGTGAGGCTGATTTCACTTCCCTCCATTGATCATGAAGTACGAAGTGGGTTGAAAGCCAATTTCCAATGGGTTGCGAAGCACCTAGAGCAGCCATGTTGAAAATATGGGAAGATGGGATACTGGAAAGGTGCAGGGCTGTGTGGTTGTTTTTCCTGGTGTCAAGGTTGTAAATAGGCTTTTTTCTGATTCACTTTGCTATTAGAAAATGGCTGAGAAATAACCCAACTTATTGCTGCATTCTCAGGAAAGCAGCAGGCTCTGGCATAACAATGACAACACTTCTGGCCATGACAAAACTTCCAGTGGGTTCTGGGCAGAACTGTCATTCTAAAAAGTGGGTCCAGGTGTTCAAAAGTTTGAGAACCACTGGGCTAAAGTGATGCATTAACCACTTTAGAAAGGAAGAGAAAACTGAGTGGTTCTATGTATGATAGTGCCACAGAAACGTCTATGCTACACATGTACTAGATCAGTTTTATGATTTTGTTCTGCAATTGTTTCTACCAAGAAACTTGAAATGAGGATCAATGGGTTCTATTTTGCCCATTGTTTAATAAACAACCTGAATAAATTCCTCCTAATGAATAACTGACTTACAAAACGACTTGAACACCATCCATCAATCTTCCACATCCAACATGTAAGCTGCTTAAATGGAGCAAACATGTGGTAGTCATTTAAAATGAAAATCCTTCAGAGAATGTTGAACAAGGTTCCTTAAATAACAGTTAATATATGACATGATCCAATGAGGAGAAGAGTGAAAGGAAGAGAAATTTGTTCCTTCCCATTCAGATGATAAAACGTTGGTTTTACGTTATCACCACTGTCTCCTCCCCCCCAAAAAACCAATGTGTCTCTCTTAGGCTACAATTACTAAAATTACATCATCAAAGTGCCAAATATTCACTGTTGACCTGAATGGGAAATCAGAAAGGGAATATTTTTTGTACAAATTAAGTACAACTGGAACATCTTTTTCCAGCATATCCAGGTTGCGTTCACATAAACAGTTATTTCAGTTGAGTAAGACCTAAATATACTTTACTTTTTTCTTCACTGAGGCACCAGCCCTCAAAAGAGAAACAATCTTTTCCTCAAGGGTATAGCAAGTTACTTCCTTCTGTTAGATACATAAGCGACAGTGTAGTGGTCAGAGTGCCAGACTAGGAACAGAGACAGCTCAGTTCAAATCCTTACTCAGCCATAAAACACCCTTGGTTGGGCCACTGTCTCTCAGAGGCTAGAGTGTAATCCTAACCTGGAGTTTGGCTAGCATAAGGGCCACCGTAAAGCACATTTGGACTACTGCTGAAGTCAGGAGGATGGCGCACATCTGTGTGCTGGCCATTCTATGACAGTGGTCCAAACATACTTTACGGTGTCCCTTGTGAAGGCCAAACTTTGCTAGCCTAACTGTGCCGGCCTAATTCCAGGTTAGGATTGCACTCTGTGAAAGTACATAAAAGTACAGTGTAGAGAAAGCATATAGAGTGAAGCAAAGTCTTAGGTCAAAGAAAGGATGAAACACCTGCTAGTTTGGGAACCTTGCCAGTTGCCGTTAAAATTGTGGTCAAATGTCCTGAGACTGTTATTGCAAGATCTCTTGTGGCTTTTACTGATACCAGTGATTTGGCTAACTACTACTGTTATCATTGTAGGTTTGGAATTCTCATTTTGTATTTCTTCTTGTTGGAAACAACAAACCAATCCTAAAGAGGAAGGCAGCTACTAAGACCTCTAGTCCAGATTTGAAATCTCATATATTCCCCAGTCTCAACTATGAAGACAGATTGTATTATCTTTTTTAATCATTGGGCATATACAAACATATGAAGCAAGTTTATATGAAGCCAGAACTTTGGTGTTTATATGAGTTTATATGAAGTTTATATGAAGCCAGCCATTACCCCTGCTAACTGGGCAAGAGGCACTTTTTTCAAGCGGTGTTCCTCTACTATTTAGCACGGGGAGAGAAATTGTCCCTCTTCACCCCAGCACAGTGTCTGTTCTAGTGACTGTTGCTGGTGGTGTTCTGCGTTTTTTTTTTAAGTTTGTGAGTCCTCTTGGGACAGGCAGCCATTTAACTTTATTGTATTTTTTTGTCTGTAAACCGCTTTGTGAACTTTTTTGTTGAAAAGCAATGATTGATGGATGGATTATCAGGGCCAGATCCAAATTTCAGAGGATGCTTCACTTACTTTCTCCATGGGTCCCTTCCTAGCAAATTAGATCCCACCACCAACACACTGGTGTGACTCAGGGACGTGCTTTGATGCTGTTCCAACACAGCCACGGCTCCTGCCAGGGGCTGCAGGTTCTTTTGGGTAGAGGAAGGAATAAATGCTTTTCCAAGGCTTTTTCCATATAAATGACATAACAGGACTTTATTACAAGATAAATATTTACACAGACATTTAACAAACATAAAACACAGGAGCACCTCTGAATTTCAGAGGTGTCTCCAGGCACCCATACTTAAGAACATAAGAAGAGCCCTGCTGGATCAGGCCAAAGGCCCATCTAGTCCAGCTTCCTGTATCTCATAGCAGCCCCACCAGGTGCCCCAGGGAGGCATGAAACAACAAGATGCTTGGATCCTGTTGCCACTCCCTTGCACCCGGTACTCTGAAGTAGCCTACTACTCATGTAAAGAGGTTACAACCAATACTTGTAAAGATACCAATGTAAAGATACTTACAACCAATCATCCTGCCCCAAGCAATACAGCCTCCAGCAGGATGTGGGAGGGTGTCTCAGGTGACACTCCGGACAACGCAGCCTGCTAGCGTTCACACAAGGTCCGGGGGGCAAAGTAAAGGCCCCGACGCCAGGCTTTTATCAGCCAAAACACCAGCCGAATGGCCAGAAGTTAATTGGCTGGCCAATCCCACACAGATGCTTGTTAGCTACTCCATTAATGATCATTTGCACGGTAAGATTACCAACAGCTGGGGCTCGTGGTTTGTGTCCAAATTCTCCTGGATGCTTCCCCTGGGAAAAAACGCCACAAGGACTCATGGACATCAGGAGACACCCAGATGATATTTTGGGGCTGGCACCGACCATTACAGATGCTATGTGCTTCTGAGGCACAGGGCCACGGAGCCCGGTGATCCAGAAGTGATGCAACACTTCTGGGTCATGGTCTCCAAAGAACCTCACTCTGGTCACTTTCTGAAGCCCAGAGCCTCTACGGGTCTCAGAAAGGCTCCTGGATGCAACTAGAGAACATCCCACACATCCCTGGTGTGACTATGTGTTGAAAGGTAGTCTCAATGCCCAATGACGTTGAGTGCTGATCCTGCCCAGTGCTGTCTTCTCTGACAATAGTGACCCTCCATAAGCACTGCTTAACTACAGACAGCAAGACTGAACTTGGGACATTCAGCACGTGCACAATGCTGACTCGGATACATCCCATTTCCACTAACACTCATGAACTACTTCTGGTGATGGGCCTTTTGCATCCTCTCCCAGGGCACAAGCCTATGCATGTCTACTCAGAAGTAAGTCCCATTGTGTTCAATGGGTCTTACTCCCAGGAAAGTGGGTATAGGATTGCAGCCTCAATCACCTTACCACTGCCAACATCAGTTTTGGGGGGCATTGAAGCAAAGACCTGTACTGGTACCCTCCAACCCCTTCAAAGTATATTGGACATTACCATTGCAACCAGTGGCTTCAGGTGAGCCTTCTGCTGGGTGTGGACCCCCAGTCAGTGACCAATCTGGCTGGCTCCTTATGCCTCCCATGCACTCTATAATGACTTCCTGCCAGTGAACCTGCTTACTGGCCACTGCTGCGCACTGCATTTCACTGTTGCATTACTGTCAGTGCCGTTGGTTATGATGTTTCTGCTAAAGGACAGGGCGTGAATGACAGGCTAGATAGTCATCTGGTACGGCTGTGCATTCTGTTGCTCATGTAGGGTTTCTCAAAGGAAATAGGACACTTGCAGGTGTCCAGTCGAAGGGCCCTCTGCCAAATGAAATGAGCAAGCTCTACTATCAAGAGAAATATTGATGGTTCTGAAATGGAGTGGTTGGTGCTTTGCTGAACTAATGGAAAATTCCAGAACTTCATAATTAACATGCTGGGGAAGTACAGGAGAAAGGTGGAAATAGCCGGACGGTTCACTTGTGACAATCTTGGCATCCCACAGAAAACACCTTCACAATTGTTGCTTTGCAATGTAGAGGAACTTCTCAGGAGTGCTTGGAAACAGGTTGTTCTGTCACAGCTAATAACTCATACAATATCTGCCCTTCCAGAATCATAGCATTTCCCAAATCAGCCTGCAACATGCGACAACGCAGCTGATGAATGGTAGCAGTAAGCTGAAGTGGTAATGACTCTTGGGATCCAGCATGCCTTACCTGCCTGGGAAATTTATGAAGATAACATGACAGGCTAATATATTTTTACAACCTCAACAAGATATTTTATGCCAGTCCTGGGATCTGCATCTAGTTTGTCAGTGGAGTTTCCAACACTTTTCTCCTGTAGGGTGTCAGGGGTGTTTCTCACACAAATATAATTAACAAAGAGAGGGAGGCAATAAGGTCACAAGGAAAAGTATGGTCAAGTTGGTGGTTTGTATTTCAACCCCTTCAGTAACAATCAATCTGATGAAAAAGTTCCTTCATAGCAATTAACAGCTGAATCCTAACCAGGCTGCCTACATCACAGTACAGCGGCACTGAAAAGCCTGGCGCTATATTCTGCATGGGCAAAAAGGTAGCAGGAGGGCTCCTTGAGGCAACATTTGTTTCCTTGCCCTTTGTCAAGACCCAGCAACCTCTATGGGTCTGCTCAGATTAGCCCTGTGTAGGGCTTTCAAGCCTTGAGCCAGTCATGGTCCTACCATTTTGCAAAGGAGGGGGGAAACAGCCTGGGCAGTGCACTTCTGGAGCAGGAGGAGGACAGTGATGGAGGAGGACACCACCTCCAGGTGGTGAGCTTTGTTGGGCCCGCCCACCCGCCATTGTCCCTGTAGGACTCCAAAATGGAGCCTGGCATGTGGGGGGGGCATCAGGGGGTGGTGAAGGGGTGAGGAACTGACCCTGGGGGCACCGAGCGTCAACCCAGCCCCAAGCAGAAGGTGGGCGTGCCACGGCCTGAAATGGTATTTAGGATGAGGCAGGGGCTTCCTCCACCATCCCCTATCCCCTCCAGGGCCTGACATGCTTTCCTCCCTGCCCTCCTCCACCACCTCAAAACACCCCCTCCCTACCCCTGTTCCACCCTCTTCCATTTCCCCACTGCTTGGCATAGGACTTATCCTGGTTGGCAGGCGCCACTGCCACACCAGAGGAGACCTGCTGGCAGTACTAGCCTTTGCTCTGTCAAAACGTGCCTTACAGCATTTTTCTGAAAGCGTGCGCACTCGTGCTGCCAGCGGAAGCTGGTTTAGGATTGGGCTGCCCATCTTCCCTTTGCCTTCCTAATTTAGCATTTGCTCCTTTTTACAGAAGGTTAAGGACTTTCCCACAAAGGCATGAATCCTGCACATGCTGATTCAATGGCTTGAGGGGCACTGGCCTCATCAACGTATTTTGCTTAACCCAGTTGGAGAGGTAATCACCCGCGAGGCCTCTGTTCTCACAACACTTTCAGGGCTTTGGGTCATTTTTTGAAAGGACTCGAGAATGTTCAAGCACAACAAGCATAACCGGTCAAGATGGGGCTTGAGGCACTGAAACAGCTAATACAACATCAAATTTGACAAGGTTAATCATCACTGAAGACAGGTGTAGATGCAATTGTTGAACTGTGAAGCGTCCACTTTTAAAATGTCCGTAATGACAAAAATGCAAAGGGCTGATATTTGTGATGTTTTAATTCAAATAATTGCAATCTCCAAGGAATTGGAGCCAACATCAACTTCCTTCCCAGGGTAAACAGAAACTGTTTCATCTGAATTCTACAAGTGCGGGAAAACTGCTCAGGATTCCCTGTTGTGCCTATCTTGTGTAGTGAAGTTTTCGATTCATGACTGAGGCCTGTTTTACATGTAATATGATGGCAAATGTGTGACTAATATACATAGCATGTGTATACAGCAGGAAACGGTAGCTAATCCCAACTTCTTGGCCTGTGTACCTATATCTTACAAGTGGAAAACATGTGTTTGTTCTGTGAACATATTACGAGTGCACATAAAATATGATCGATGAAGCAGTCTTACTTAACTGAAAGCCTGGATTCTGGTCTTCGCCATGGATTTCATATAAAGTAGCCCTGCCTTTTTCTCTCAACAGATAATGAGGAACTGCATTGTTTGTTACACAATAGAGTGACAAGGACAGTCAGGAAAGAGATTGCTCTACATAGGAAGCTCAGCTAAAGAAATCAGATTAAAATACACTACTTCCTGTCTTGGCACTAGAGACAATTCCTTGGGGACTGCAATGTTTGGCTAGAGTTGTGATATGTTCTAACACAGTGAGACAAGGGAGTATATGAGCAAATGAATAAAATAATAATAAATTCATATATTCTTTCAGTGGCACTTGTTCCAATATATAATGATTTGAATCAATAACAATGAGATTGTAGGTTCTGTGAAAAACGGGGAAAAGGGGATTCTGATGACTGTGAAAACTGGTATTTTGCAGCCTTCCTACTATATTTACAGGGCATTTTATAAAGCTTAACCACATCCCCATAAAGGTAACTTTGGATTGTTAAGTCAATGTTGAAAACAGACTGTTAATGAAAATAGTCGAGGTTCGTGCACGTGTCCCGAGAGATAGTTTCCCTATTTTTACAACAGCTTATAAATTCATACTGCTTTAAACTGAAATTGCATTTCTTGAACTTTTCAAAACATTGATATTCAAGTCCAGATTTAAGGGAAGCAATTTGTCTTGAGCTGCCACAGATATAAAAGCTTTAGAACACAGTGTATTTCCATCATTGAACATGTGCCAGATCTTCCAAAGGCAGAAAAGAAACATTAATACATCTGGATTGCTATCTTTCCAGTACCACCATAACCTCTGTGACCCAAACTGCACAGAATGAGTCTTTTGTCTCAAAACTGCCCCACCAGAGTTCTTTGAAAAGTGCAGCAGCTGCTGCTGGTGCAGTGGCTGTGATCCTGCAAAAACTTTTTAACCCATTGGCTCCAGCTGCTCAGAGCCCATGGCCTGCAAGTGTTTGCTCAATCACAGCAGCAGCACCACTTTTTGAAGACCCCTGGTGGGGTGGCTGTGCCTCACCTGCCACACCCATACGCAGTGGCGTCTCTACAGGGAGGGCAGAGCTCTAAGTTTTGCAAGGAGCCTTACCTTGCAGTGGAAATCACTCCTTTCCTGCACAGTTTTAGCCAATCCTTACAGGGAAAAGCAACATCTTGGCGTTGCTTACTGGCTACAGCAGCAAGGGAGAGGAGGGATTTACATGACAGGGTAACGCTCCTTGCAAAACCTAGAGCTCTGCCCTCCCTGTAGAGACGCCACTGCCCATACGACACATTGCTGAATCCGGTGGGTAGCATGGCTCAAAAGAAATGAATCAGAGCTGCTCTGGGTACCTCTTTGTGTCATTTGTTACCCATCAGCAAGTATCAAACGCTTGAATCAACCACTTCAACCCAGTCCACCATGAGCTGTTGGGTTTGGTCTGTCCGATTGCAAAGCTTTGAAACAGGAAATCACACCCATGGAACAACTCCAGGAAATGTTAAGAGGTGCTGATTTTGACCATTCATACCTGTTGCTGCAGGACCCTGACAGTAAAATGTGGACCAAATGCATTGTTTTGACAGATGAAAAGAAATCTTAACATTTTAAGTGCAACATTTTTATCATCAGGTCACAGCAAAGGGGCCACACATCCTCTATGAGAACTGGGCTGTGGAACAAGGAAGCTGTGGAATCTCCTTGTCTGGAGATAAGAACAAAAGAATTGCCATGCTGGATTCATTGAGCTGTGCGTTCTGTCTCCAACATGGGATAGCCAGATGTTCCTAGAAAGCTCACAAGCCGGCTATGAAGGTGACAATCCTCTCTTATTGTTTGCTCCCCAGCACGTTTTTGGATAGACGCTTTTGTAACTCAGAAATTACCAGCTTCTGAAACCTTTCTTTATACAAAAGATATTCCATCCCTCTGAGCATTTTCATTATTCTTTCCTATGGGGGCATGCGGCTGTATCAAATGTCAGTGACGATTTGGCTGCAGAAGCACATTCACCACATTTGTAGCGCATGCACTATCTTGACATCCAGGCTGGGCTCCAGAGGAACCTAACGGTGTGTTTGAGAAAAAGCCAAATTGCACAGCGCTGGCAGGCTCCTTCGTCAGTAAAGGAGCTACGGTCCCTCATCACTTCTGAGAGCAGTGATTGCCTAGCTTTTGCATCAGAGAGAAAAGGGCCCAATCCTATGCCCTGCCAGTCCATAGCAAGCAGCACTGCCAACAGTGCACCAACAGTGGGTGTGGGGAAGCAAACAGACAGCAGACAGACAACCCAGGAGAGGTGAGTAGAAATCATCATTTGCCTCTCTGTAAGTAGGCCACCTAGGCATCAGTGAGGTCACTGGATCTACACCCAGTATGTTGCTGGTATAAGTACAAGAGGAAAGGGGTGGACCTGGAAAATGAGGATAGGATTCTA
Organism: Lerista edwardsae; assembly: GCA_029204185.1. NCBI lineage: Eukaryota > Metazoa > Chordata > Lepidosauria > Squamata > Scincidae > Lerista > Lerista edwardsae. The sequence goes on from JAJKFI010000003.1 coordinate 20,048,238, forward strand.
TGCAGAGGCATTCATGGAGGGGGCACCCCAAGGGCCATACCCCTAAGCCTGCTGCCGCCACCCCCGCCTGCCCCCCACTGTTGAAGGGGTGGAGCATTGGAAAGCCACATGGCTACCGGCACTCGGCACCCGAGTGCCACTGCAAAGGGCAGCAGCGACTCATTTCCCCGACATTCGGGGATGTGGAGCACCAGAATGCCATGTGGCTTTCCAGTGCTCTGCCCCTCTGGTAGTCAGGGAAATGGTGCTGCAGTGGCACATCATTCCCATGAATATCGAGGGTGCAATGCGCCAGAGAGCCACGTGGCTTTCTGATATTCCACATCCCCAATAGTCGGGGAAATGAGGCGCCGCTGCACCTTGTGCCCAGCTAGGAAGCAGCCGTGTTTTTGCCCTGCACAGCTGCTTCTCATTCTCTGAAGCCCCCCCCCCAGCGAGTGGACGTTTTACGATGCCACAGCAGCACACGGTGGTGGGCCAGGAGTTCTGCTGCCATGAGGGCCCTCGAGGATTGGGCCATCGGTCACCTCCCCTACTCTTGTGGAGACAATTCTACAGCATAAAGAAAAGAGGAAAAAGTAAGTGCCAAGCATGCTTTTAAGTTACTTTTGTGGCACAAATCTCTTATCACACCCCCACACGGCTCACAGCAGCATTAGGTGGAAATTCGGCCTCTCGTAAAAGGGAATGGCAATGAGCCCACTGACTTCAAAGGGGTCAAGATAACACATAATCTTTTCCAGACCTAGCTTCACGCAAGCACTCTATTACTGAGTGTGTGAAGTAGGATCTTAGGTTGACTCCTCGGAAAGTTAGGGTGCCTAGACCCCTTGAAGGGAATGGGGCTCGAAACTGGGACGAGTAATCTCAGGCCCAGGCCTATCCTTCCCCCCACCCCACCCCGCCCATGAAACTATGCCAGTCATGGAGGGGCCGTCATGGAAGTCTGCTCTAGCAAGGGAACCTTTGCTGTTCCCTCACGGGTAGAAGTCCCCTGGGCCCCCATCAGGAGATCAGGTCCAGGAAGGGGACTTGGATTCAGCAGATGTTGCTGCCAACAAACTGTAGTAAAAACGCAGGAGACCACCTCGAGGAGGCAGGAGATGGTGCCAACAATGATCCTTGGGCTAAGTACAGACAGGATCAACACCAGAGAGGTAGCTGAGATTGGGCTGCACACACCTGGAGGAAGGAGAGGGTGTGGGTGTGTAGTTGGAGCAAAAGTTTGGTGGAAGTAGAGAGGCTGGACTGACTAAACCCGTATCTGACAAACCTGAACGAATTATTGCCTATGAGCTTGGATCCCGATTTGGCTTGACGTGACTTGGACTTGGACTGGACTTGGCTTACTGACCTTTGGACTGGCTGACGGACTTGATTAGGCTTACCGACCCTTGGACCGGCTTGTGGACTACTGGACCTTGCTCGTGGACTAACTCCAACCTTGGGCACTGATTCTGGCTTGGGCTTTTGGCCTCCAACTACTGTGGACTGGTGCGATTGCGGCAATCGAACAGGCAAATTGAGAAGGTGAGGCCTAGTCGTGTCTACTAGTCGTGTCTGCCAAACCAGAGCTGTTTAAAGGGGGAACTAGCCAGCCTAAAGTGGGCAACAGGGACCCCAGGGCAGAACAGGACCCCAGGGCAGAACACAAACCCAACTCCTTCCTGGACCTGATCTGTCCCATTTCATCCCCATTCTGCCCACCCCACCCCCATTCCACCCTCCTCTTTCCCCTCCCACCTCCCCTGCTGCCGCCTTACCTCAGGATATCAGGTGACCATCACATGTCCCCTGGCATGCACCGGAAAACTCCAGCCTCCCCACTGATGTTCTGGCAACAAATGATTTATTTATTTATTTGTTTGGATAATTTATACCCCATCTTTCCCATGCTGAAGCAAATGCCCAAAGCAGCTTACATGGGCAGGCCAATCCTAACCACAATTTTTCAATGGTTTGTTTTGCAAATATACAGTGTTCTGTGATTCACTGAAACCTCAGTCCCAGATGTAGCCTTCACGGTGTGGTTCTCTCCTTTGGCTGCGTGCCATCAAGCTCCAGGATCTTTTGTCGATGTGTTTTCCGACTGCCGTAAGGCAGTTAACTAGTATTCTGCCAGTGGGGCAACCCAATTGGATTGGGCTGTCATTGATTTCAACAGCGCTTAGTCATGAATAGCTTTCTTAGGATGCAACCCATCTTAAGAACAAAAATTGGCTCCAGAGGAACCTAATTTGGTGATTTGAGAAAAAGCTGGGTCTTTATGCGTGAGATTGCTCAACAGCAGAGCACCTGCTTGAACCCTGGCCCCATCAGAAATCCTGGAGAGTTGCTGTCAGTAGCAAACAGTATTGCACTTGATGGCTCAAGGGTCTAATTCAGTTTACGGCACTTTCAAATGTTCACAAAAATCAACTTTTCCTCAGTTCTAAAAAGGAACGTGTTGTGAGCAAGTGCTGCACATTGGTTAAGAAATTTAAACCAACAAGTTTAAGGGCGCCGAGGAGAGGCACCGCAGCACCCCTCCTGCGCCAGCTGAACTCGTGGGTGCCATTTGAAGGTCTTTGCTACAGAATGCAGCTTCAGAATACCAGCAAGTTCTGGGGAGACTGCAGGTGGCTGATATCGGCTTGTGAATCATGAGTGGTAGGTAGTAATTTTGCTCCCCATGGATAAGTGAAACCAGGGGTAGCAAATCTACGAATGGAGAGAACTGGGTGTATGTTACGTATTTTAGGGTGCAATCCTAACCTGTAGTTAGGCCAGCACAGTTAGGCCAGCAAGTTTGGCTGGCACAAGTGACACCATAAAGTAGGTTTGGACCACTCTCGGAGTCGTAGAGGCCAGCACACAGAAGTGCGCCATCCTCCCTAGCTCTGAGAGTGATCCAAATGCTCTTTACGGTGTCCCTTGTGCTGTTCAAACTTTGCTGGCCTAATTATGCTGGCCTAACTCCAGGTTAGGATTGCACTCTTAAACACTTTGAAGAAAGTGTGTGTGTGTGTGTGTGTGTGTGTGTGTGTGTGTGTGTGTGTGTGTGCGTGTGCGTGTGTGTGTGTAACTATTAGAGGTTTTTAATCCTCTTTCCAGATAATATTGTGTTAATAGACTGCCTTCATTTTTACCTGTTGATCTCTCAAAATGCAGTTAACATTTCTGGAAGACATGTGTGTAAGGCACCGACTATAGAGGATCTAAGTCAAAACTGACAGACTCCAGTAAAGTCCCCCAGGAATGAAGAATTGCCAAGAATTTTTCTGGCTCAGAACCATGGAGTCACTCATCTATTTAGCAAAGGAGAGATAGCTCCTAAACATGGTTTCTGCTTTCAATTGCATTGTGCAGCACAAATCAATAACTCATTCCTCTAAATGCCAGTACCTGTTTGTACAGTTTGTTGACCGGTGATCATAAATATTAATCAGGACTGGCATGTGAAATATGAAGAAAAATGCAAATTCCCGATTACAGTCTGCAAGAGAATTCTAGCATCAAACTTGACGCACCCAAGAATGTTAAATGCCTGCCTTGTGCAAAATGTTTGTGAAAAATGAAATGCACCCCTCCAAAAAAAAAAAAAAAAAAAAAACCTGGATGCTTGCCACAACACCCATTATAGTGTAGTCTGAAGCTCTGACCTCTAACGTTATACTTATTGTGTTTTTGACACATTTAGTCAATTAAAATGGCTGAAGTGTAATTTGTTTTTCTTAAGTTTAATACAGCATGTCAATAAACGTTAGCCAAAATTTATAGTAGGAACACTAAAACTGCCATGTGCACTTAAACAAATGAGCCACAATTTATCATGGTTGAAATAAAAATGAACATCACGCATGCTGGACTTCGTGCTTCACATGCGCGTGTTGCCAAATATAGCCAAGCATGTTACAGCTGACACTTCCAATGGAAAAGACATTTCAGTCCGCATTAAATATTGGCGTGAAAAATCTGGACCCCCTCCAGTCCTAAGAAGTGTTAACGTTGGCACTTCCACTGTGTACTTTTACTGTAAATTGTTGTAGCGTTTATTTGACATGGAATACCCGGTGGATTGATGACTGAAGAAAGGAAGAACTTTTTATTGTGCCATGTTACCTTTTTCAGTCATACATACTAAGCCTTTATGTCTTCGGAGTTTAAACAAGTCTCCACCTGTACTCAATCGGTGAAAGTTATTTTTCATGCAACTTTTGCCTTTTTATAAACCCATAAAAGCACACATTTTTCCATTTTATTGGCCAAAAACAATGGCTGATTTAACAATAAAACTTTTAAAAGCTGGACTTTTTACAGAGATCTCTCCCCCTTCTTTTTCTTGTTTAAATACTTCAAAACGGTTAGCTCCATTCCTTGCCTTGTATGAATTCTGATTTCACATACCCTTTTATTCAGCATATACCAATGTGATTATATCGCTCACTCTAGGCTATTTAGGAGAAGCAGGCACATTGATTTGGAGTGTTGTCCCCACATTCATATTGATGAGGAAGCAGGATATAAATGACAGTAGTAAATCATTAACATCAATATTAGAGATATTGAATGAACGAACAAATGAATGAATGAATGAATGAATGAATGAATGAATGAAACACTGTTAAATGACTTTGCAAGTGGGAACACAATAGGCTTTAATGACCCTCTGTCTAGTTAAAAAAAACACTTGGTATGGAAAAAATAATTTTCACTTTTTCAATTTAAAACATTTTATACTAAGGATGAGCAATAGAGGTGATGTGTGCCAAATGCCACAAGAACATAAAAGAAGTGATCCAGTGGGGACTGGATTAGACCAAAACCCCATCCAGTCCAGCTTCCTGTATCTCACAGTGCCCATCCCCCCCTCAGATGCCTCAGGGATACACAAGATACCTCATTGGCCACTCCCATTCATCCATCATTCACGTATTGCTTAGTTCAAGAACCAGGAGGTTTGCCATCATGGCTTGTAACTTGCAGGAAGTTTCCTCCAAAAACTATCCAATCCCCATTTAAGCCAGGTGCTATCACCACATCCTGTATCAAGGAGTCCCACAGATTCATTACGTGCTTAATTGTGTAGATTAATTACACACAACCTCCCCTTATCTGGCAAATGCACCGGATACTACCTTCCCCACTCCTCCCCACATTCCTTAGATTTAAAAAGTAAAAGGAGAAGGAAGTGTGGAAGACTAGGGGGCAGTGGGCTAGCTAGAGTATAATCCACTGCTGGAGTCGACCCCACTTGTCTCTATGGAGGGTTACAAGGTTCACCACAATCCAGATGGAGAGCTGCAAGGGTCTGTCCAGATCTAGCCTGCAGGATGGGTTTGGAGAGCCCCGAGCTAGTGTGTATTAAATAAGAATAAAGAGCTTGATTTCAAATCACTATTAAAACCAACAAAGACTTCAGAAAGCATTGTTTCATGGGTCTTTTCTGAGTCATTCCCAAGCCAAAGTTTCCCTCTTCCTTCCAGAAATACAGCATAATGGAGGCAAAATTTAAAAATAAAAAATGACATGGTGCGGCTCTTGTCTGTCTTCAGCTGGTGATAGTGTCAGCCCTGAACCCTTAGAAAGGTTAATGTTCATCCTGAATTTCATTCATATTTGTCTCATTTGTGTGAGGGGCTAATGGCTGGGGATGGATGAATATTCCATATTGGAAGCGCAGTGCTACTTTTCCTTCCCGATTGTGCTATCATCTGTAATGGTAACAGTAACTCACTTATGGCAGGAAGACAATCTTTCTTTGTTATTCATAGATCATTAGGAAAGTCTGGCAGCTACATTAATGCCTGCGAAAGCTATACGCGGCATTCCTTTTTATGGCTCTCTGTCAAACCTGTCTCTGATAGCTGGTTTCCAGCTCCATTCTGTCTACTTTAAACAATCCCCATTTTATTAGTCCCATCTCATTAGCACATGCGAGCTTTGGGGACTTTTATCGTAGCCTCTTTTAGTGTTCACTGCTCAGCACCTCTCCAAGACCAATGCAGAGGAATTTGCAGAGCACTTCTTGTTTTTCTTTTCAGTCATTTTTCAGTCTTGAAAAAATTGACAATGCAATATTTCCTTTACTGGAACGGTATTGGGGGGGGGAGATTATGAAAGGATAATAAGCCTGCCCCCCTGTGACTTTAGAGAAGAAAGAAAGAAAGAAAGAAAGAAAGAAAGAAAGAAAGAAAGAAAG
>JAJKFI010000003.1:20064299-20099145 GCA_029204185.1 Lerista edwardsae
TGATGATGATGATGATGATGATGATGATGATGATGATGATGATGATGCACCCATTCTAAACATATTTCCTCTGAAGGAAGTCCAATTGGTTTCAGTGGGGTTGATGTTCAAGCCAATATGCTTAGGATCACAGTCTGATTTTGAATTTTCCATTTTTGATTCAGCAACAGGGGAAAGGGAGCCAAGATGTTAGTTAAGAGTGGATGTTGCCTGTGACACAGAAGGTGCATTACATACTGTATCTTGCAAAGGTAGTTTGAAATAAAGAAGCAGGCAGCCTAAGCCTGTGGTTATCCCTAGCCAGAAGCGTCAGCCTATATTAAAAAACCCTTTATATCAACTCTGAAAGATGGTCAGGTTTGAACTTTGGCAAGCCTTCAGAAGATGAAAATAACAGAGCAGGAGAGTGTTGCCAGGGATGCCTCCCCTCTGCAGTCTCATGTTCCAGTGGAGTTGCTCAGTTGTTGAGTGTAGCAACAAACTCACACATACTCTCAAAGGGTTTGTGGACAGGGGGTTGCCAACGAACCATAAATGCCCTGTGCATCTGGAGCACTTCCAAGAGCAGAATTGAGCAAATCCTTCAATAGTCAGCGAGTTCTGTATTAGGTACGAGTCTTACAACAAGATGTCTCTACACTTTAGTGATTACCAGGTTTCTAACTGGATCCTAGTTCATCAGAAATACATCGTTGTCCATCAAGACTCATGGTACAGTAAACCAATTCAGCCTTGATCCAGAATCATGGGCAAGCACCAGCCTTTTCTTGCATACTTCCAGTTCACCAGATATCCCAGCGAAGCCCACCACCTGAATGTCCGGAATTTTCCTCAATGTCATACGATTATTTAGCAATTCAGCAGAAGATGCTGCTGAAGATAGACCAAGGACAGCCTAGCAATGATGCCATGTCCAATTCCCCTCCCCACCTCATGACATAAAGTTTAAAATTAATTTAAAAGTTCAGGGAAAAGCATATTGTTCAGTCTTCTTGGTGCTGTACCTCTTAGGGAATGCAAGGAGGTGGATGACATGTTTGCAGGGGCGTAGCTAAAGAAGTGCAGGGGGGTGCAATTGCACCGGGCAACAAGCTTTAGGGAGGCAACAAGCTGAGCTTGACACTAGTGGCCAAAATGATGAAAACCTTGGGAAGTACGAATGAAACAAAGTATGCAAGAAAAGTGAAATGGAATGGGGCATAGCTCAATTTTTGTGCACATCTTGACAGAGATGGACGGCTGCTCCTCCCCCTATTGCACGGATAGGGAAACTCATCTTCTGAGAAGCAGCGCATACAATGCACATTGCACATTATGTACACTCGGCACATTACAGAGCCTAGGGATAGGCTGACAGCCTCAAAGGTATTTGGGCCATGATGATTCCGGATCACCACCTGGCAAATCAGGCTGTAAAAGCTCACCATATGTTTCACTGTTGCTGCCCCACATCTACCTGACCCGGCTTTACCATGCTCTCTATATCGGGATGCGAGAGGTGATGGACAAGAGGAACACTGAGGAAAAGGACAAGTGTGACTTCCCTTGATCAGCTCCAGGTGCAGGATATTTTTTCCTCACTGAGACAGATCAAAGGGAAAGCCAGACTGCAGGACCATTTAACATTGCAGGACCTCCTTCAAGCCCCCTCCCCTTCCTGAAATGAACAGAGGTTGTGCAACTGGAGGAGCTGATGGGGAGTTCTTGTGATTGCCTGGATAGAAACAAGCCATTGCACAGTATCAACTTCAATTCATTCAATTCATTCAAGCCATTGCACAGTGTCAACTTCAATTCATTCTTTGGGTCGCTTTATTTCTTCTCCTGCTTCAGAAGTCATCCTGAAGGACAAAAAGGTTGCTTTTCAAGATATGTGCCTTGCTGTAGTGCTGGATGCGGCTCCCCTGCCTGCCTGCTTGCAGAACGTATATGGAGAAATCCCATAATGCTCCACTAGAAGAAGGATTGGCAGAAGGAGACCTTTCCCCAGCCAATCTGTTGCCTGAAGCAACCACCTCAGTTGGCTTCAGGGATGAGCCAGCCCGGGCTTGTGAAACAATACAGTACGCACTGACATTGCCACAAGGCTCAGGCAGCCCAATCCTAACTCCCCAGGCAGCAATGCAGCAGCATTGGTGTGGGGGCTCCTTAGGGTAAGGGAATATTCGTACTCTTGCCACAGGGTCGACTCAGACCTGCACCAGCTCAATCAGTGGTGCACATCTGCGCTGATCCGTGAAGGTGGATCAGGCCTGGGAAGGGATTTCCCATCCACCATTGATCCTGCCCTCACTCCAGCTCATGATCCGCCTTCCTCCCAGCCCCGTCACTGCCCTATTCCACCCACCCCCTATCCTGTTCAACCCAATAAGGTGGTTGCTTATCCTTGCCACCCCCTGAGCTGGCTTATCCCCTCTAGCAAGTGTCTGGCATCTGTCAGCATGTGGAGTAGACTGCTCATTGCTTGCAGCAATGAACGTCCCATGTGCCCAGGCCTAGAGTGCAATCCTAACCTGGAGTTAGGCTGGCACAGTTAGGCCAGCAAAGATTGGCTGGCACAAGGACCACCATAAAGCGCGCTTGGACCATTCCTGGCCAGAACATTCCTGGAGGCCAGAACACAGACGAACGCCATCCTCCCAGACTCTGAGTGGTCCAAACGCGCTTTACGGTGTCCCTTGTGCCAGTCAAACGTTGCTGGCCTAACTCTGCTGACCTACCTCCAGGTTAGGATTGCACCCCTAGTTGCATTTGTATTGTGACAGCTATAATGGAGGCTACACTGGCAGAATGTATATTCCACCAGCCTACTCCTTCAGTAGGTTTTGGCTGTTGTTTTTGCTGCTACAGATGAACAAAGTCACCTCTCTGGAAATTACACACGGTAGATACAGTCAGGCTCTTTTAACATCTATAGCAGTATCGTTGAAAGCACTATTGCATTGCTTTTATAACTTGCATTTTTACAAGTAAGAACATAAGAAGAGCCCCACTGGATCAGGCCAAAGGCCCATCTAGTCCAGCTTCCTGCATCTCGCAGCGGCCCACCAGATGCCTCAGGGAACACAAGACAACTAGATATGTGCATCTCATTTCCATTCCCCTGCATCTGGCACTCCGAGGTAGCCTGACTCTAAAGTAAGGAGGTTGCACTAACCATCATGGCCTGTAGCCTGCGATGGACTTTTCCTCCAGAAATCTGTCCAGTCCCCTTTTAAAAGCATCTAGGCCAGATGCCATCACCACCTCCTGTGGCAAGGAGTTCCACAGATTACCCACTGGGTAAAAAAGTATTTCCTTTTATCTGTTCTCACTCTCCCAATTTTAGTGGATGTCCCCTGGTTCTGGTATTGTGGGAGAGGGAAAAGAACCTCCCTCTATCCACTTTATCTATCCCATGCATAACTTTGTATGTCTCAATCAAGTCCCTGCTCAGGCACCATTTTTCTAGGCTGAAGAGCCCCAAACGCTGTAGCCTTTTCTCATATGGGAGGTGCCCCAGCTATGTAATCATCTTGGTTGCTCAAAAGGATGCAGCCTCAAAGTAACCTCAAAGGATGATGAATGGATGCTTCCTCCTTTTCAGGCTGTTGTTGTTGTTGTTGTTGTCCATGTATGCAAGGCCTTCCTTGCCTTTAATCTGCAAAGAAGCAATCAATGCCAAACTTTCTATGTAATGGGTTCCCTCCCTAAGGGGTACTACTGCCAAAAAAAAAGGATAGTGGTGAAGCTTTCAGACTCATGGGGGAAAACCCTACATTACATCAGGCATAATTAAAAATAAATAGTGGCAAATGGTGCCTGAAAACATCTCAGTCAAGGAATAGCATGGCCAGAACATTCATAGTGCCATAAAAGGCTCAGCCTTGCACATAAAACTTTGGTGTGCTTTTCGTGTGCCCCTCTTTTCGTGTGTTCCTCCAAGTCAATTTGGTCACACTGTCCCACCCTCTGTTCCCCACACACCCAGTCAATTCACACACTGTCTCCCCATTTAAATAAATAAATAAAAAGATTTGGCAACTGCAATGTTGTTGTAAGGAGACAGAGCTACTGGTTTGTTTGTTTGTTTTATTCCAAACCATATAAAAGGCCAATTAACCAAAACAGCTACAGATTCTGGCTTCAACTGACAGCTTTGTCATACGTGACATATTTTTTCCTCACATGGTAATAATTCTATAGAGGATAAAAAGTATGCTGACATTAGCCCAGCCTTGATGTCAGATCATACATGGCATTTTCCTACAAAAAAGCAGAGGCTGTCGCTTCTGAAAAGTGTGCAGCAACTTCCTGATCTATGTGCTCATTGCCAAACAAATGACTTCAAAAGCACAGGACATGGTTTTCCTTCAGGGGATCACCTATGGGCCCCTTCACAAGTGTCACATTTTCTCCCGAAAGCACATCCTGACCATCCTAGGCAACACAACATACTGATGCAGAGAAGTCAAGTGTATGATGCCCTGGATTTTCCATGGTTACAGCCACCACCTCTCAGATGCAATGTATGGAAGATACTTCTTGGGGACAGAAGCTATACATATTAGGATTACAATTCAATAAAGGTAAAGGTTTCCCCACGGCCGAATGGTCTAGTCGTGACCGACTGTAGGGGGCGGTGCTCATCTCTGTTTCAAAGCCTGGAGAGCCGGCGTTTTGTCCAAGGACAAGCTTCCGTGGTCATGTGGCCGGCATGACTCTACGCCGTAGCGCACGGAACGGCATTCCCTTCCCACCGAAGTGGTCCCTATTTATCTACTTGCATTTAGGTGGTTTCGAACTGCTAGGTTGGCAGGAGCTGGGACAAGCAATGGGAGCTCACTCCGTCGCACAGTCTTGAACTCCCAACCTTCCGGTCGGAAAGCCCAGCAGCAGCAGTTTAACCTGCTGCGCCACCACGTCCCTCTTACAATTCAAAAGGCCTACATATTTAACATAGTTTTTTGTGGCTCCAAACCAAGGATCTGTGGGACTATGAAGACAAAGATCTTCAAGCACTCCCACAAAACTAACATTCCCAGAAGAATGAATTCACAACCATTGCACCAGTTTCAAACTGGCTTAAAATTGCAGCATAGCTATATTAGCTCTTGGATGGCAAAAAGCAAATCCACCCTCACTGTTATCTAGCCAATTTCTGCCGTGACACTGGGAATGAGGCTCCAAAGAACCAAAGTCCTTCTTAGATTTGAGGAGTGCATGGTGGGGTAGCAAATGTTCTTAGACAAAGTGACTCATTGACATTCAAGGAAAACACTTCCAGAACAGTCCATCTGGTATTTCTCAGATCTACTAATCTTGCCTTTTCTGTTAACATTCATTTTATATGCACTAAAACCAGGCATAGTGGCACTCTTTGCCCATTGGACAGACATCAAAGTTTTGGCGAATGAACTTTATTGTAGCAATGGGTGTCAAATCCTGTCAAGAAATTTGACATTTATTTGTAAAAAGCCAACAAATGATCTGGAAGAACAGCTTCTCTTTCCAGTGTTCCATCATGCAACCTGCCATGGCCTTGACATTAAATTCATGCTCTTAAAACTGTGGGCACATGCATTAAGGGATTAAGTGTTCCTTTTTTTAATTGAAGGAACTCACTTACTGAATGAACTATGAGCAAACAATGGGTGCATCACCAACCACTCCAATCCATGGTCAAGTTTCCATTGACTTCACTGTGATATAAATTACATCACCCTCTATACTGTATCTTTTTAATCCTTGTTTTTATGACATTTGTTGAGAAACATGCTTCCATGCGTAATGATATTCATCCCAGTGCTTTCTGTAGCAAGTCATGACGTGCTACATTTACAAATATTTTTTTTTTGATTTGGAGAACATAGTACAGATTCACAGACTTGAATCTGTCTTCACAGACTTGAATCTGAGACAGAGGTCGTCGTCATCTGCAGATTTGTGATCTGCAGATTTGATCCAACGCTGACCGCAAGCCGGACTCATATGACCTCCCGGATACCCAGCCTCCCCACGCCTCGGAAGGCCTGCCAGAGCCAGAGTTCAAAATGGGACAGTAACTTCCAGTTTTCACTAAACTGGATGCTCCTGCTAAAAGGCTCTGGTAGGCCTTCTGGAGGCGTGGGGAAGTCGCACATGACCTCCCTGGGCACATGACCTTCCAGTTGCATCTTTTTGGTTGGAGTATTGATGTAATTATCATTGGTTTTCAACATCCGTGAGGATTTCGGGAATGGAACCTCTGTAGCTACCAAGGGTCGACCTGAATTTGCAATATGTAGCAGACATCTGCAGTCATTATCAGCTCTTTTTGCTCTCCTCTTATATTATTTCCCTAGTGGTACTTTGTATTTCATTTTTCCAAACTTCAAATGGCACAGCTGTTTTGTTTGTCCATGCTGCCGCAGTTGGTTTGCCCCGTCTTATTTTTTCAAGATACCTGCTTTCACATAGCACTCAGTGGGCTTATACATAGCACAGAGTACACATACATAAGACTGTAGCAAAAGTTTCCAATCATTTTTCAAATAGATTGAAACAAATTAGCCATCTTTTGCATATGCAGCTTGCCTGAATACATAAATCGAAGGACAATAGAAAGCATAATGTCAAAGAAACTTTTTGACACTTCATCCATTAGGTAAATGCCGCTGATCAACAGCTGCGATTAAGTTAGGGTTTGAAATGTGAGTCCCAAGAGCTTTGCGGTTCATAGACTGTTTTTCTACAGTTTCTGTCACTATTGATTTGCAATGTATTCCCAGACACCTGCAATCATTACCAATGCTATTCTTATTTTGCATGCTTTCAGTGACTATGACACACAAAGTGCTATCAATTTATCCACGCCACTGAGAAATGTGCAGCTTGATTGTCATCACACACGTCATCCAGCAAACAAAAGGTGGGGAAATATCAGCTTTTTAGCTTTCCGTGCATTTGGATTCCACAAGGTCTTTATTTCAAATGAATCACCTTCAGATTCTTATAAAAGAAGAAAAAAGCACAAGAACTGACTTCAAGATCCAGTTTCTAAACACATTCATTCCAGCACAGTTTTCCACAGGCAGAATTCTCTTGACGCTGAATAAGAAATTAAGGGCACAATCCTAACCTGGAGTTAGGCCAGCAAAGTTTGGCCATCACAAGGGCAACCGTAAAACGCTTTTGGACCAGACAGGGAGGATGGTGCACATCTGTGTGCTGGCCTCTCTGACTCCAAAAGTGGTCCAAACATACTTTACTCTGTCCCTTCTGCCAGCTAAACTTTGCTGGCCTAACTGTGCTAGCCTTACCCCAGGTTAGGATTGGGCCCTGAGATGGTATCCACGAATTAGCATCAAAAATTCATCATAGACCAATAACATTCCTCTGCCATTCTAGTTCCATAACACAAGTCCCACTTCCCATTGCCCAGAATCCTTTTCCACATGATCAGAAGACAGATCTACTGCTATGCTTTCTGCATGCAGAAAACTGAGCATGGGAAGGTGGGAATCCTGCACAGATTGAAAGCTTTGGAATAATTTTGTTCTCTCAAATGATGAGTTAGCACTGGATCTTTCTAGCCACTTTCTAGCAACTGGCATAGGGGCTGGGTGGTGGAAGAGGAGTTTTAGAGGTAGGGAGGGGTCATTTCTGGGTGGGGGTGGAATAGGGTGGACTGAATTAGCAGAGGCCTCATCTGCCATATCCTATCCTTCCTCCAAGACCAACTGGCTTTACAACAAGCTGTTCAGATTTCCACCAGTTATATAGCTGATAGAGATCCAAATAGCCCCATATTGCTGGCTGGGGCATTATTTGGGGTAAAAATATCCCCTTATTCCAAGGATGACCCCATCCACCTCCTAATTTACACTGGATACAGCGCAGGTTAGAATTGGGCTGTTAGCCTACCCTTTAAAGATTGCATTGTGTTGTTACAGTCTAAAGTGATAACTTTTTAAAAAATGTTCTTAATCAGACTGGTAACTATATATAATGTTGTTGTTTTTAAGTGATGGCAACATCCAGGTTAAATTTACAGAAAATATTTTTGGCAAACACCCCAAATAACTTATGTCGTTATATTAAGGTGTAGACTGAGCATATATATAGAGAGTCCATGCTGATAAAAGCTATTGTCTGAGCTGCAATGATGTGCTTGCAAAGCAAGCAGACTGCCTTGATTTTCACGGCATTAAAGCTGTCAATTTGGAGCACGATTTTCAAAAATACCACTTTAGGCCAAACACTGGACATGAAGAATGTATAGCAAAGTATTTAAAACTATATGCTTCCAAGAACAACTGCATGATTCAGCAGATTTACTATTTGCTATTCTTTCTGTACACTCATTTAACACCCTTCTACAGAGATTTTACAATACTAGGCATAGTTACATGAACAGAAAAGTAAAACTGTCCAAAACAGACCATAAATATTCCACATAACATTTGCAGGAATTGTGTGTTTTGCTGATAGTACCTCCCCCTTTCTGATTTATAACACTAGCAGCATGATCCTGTGCATGTCTACCAGAACTACAATATGCCCCATTGTGTTATTCCCAGGAAAGTGTGTATAGGATTACAGCCTAAATTTCATTAACAGCCTGATCCACCAAAAGATTAAAGCTACAGCTTTTGAAGTTATGCCAGGGTTGTTTGTTTGTTTGCTGCCTCATTCGTGTTCGAGCACAACTGGTTTATGCAGGGGCACCAACTTGATCTCAACATTGGGGGTGCCCATAGCCATGCCCCCAACAATTGACGTAGCCATGCCCCTGATGTAGCCATGCCCCTGATAGTGATGTGACCACACCCTCTGACGTGACCACACCCCCTGTTATTGCAGCCCAGCCTCGGAGGCGGCTGCTTGCAGCACTGCCTTCTGAAGCTGGGGCGGGCAATCACCGGCCCAGCCTTGGAAGGGGCCGCTTGCAGCATCCCATTCCGAAGCTGGGGAGGGCGATCGCCGCAGCCCGGCCTTGGAAGAGGCTGCTTTGCATCGCGACTAGGCATTGTAAGGCAGCCCCGCCCCCTTCCAAGGCTGGGGCGGGTGAGCAGAGGCAAATCTAGGGTATGGCGCCACAGGGCACAGGGCCCCGCCCGCCCCCTGCCCACAAATTTGCAGCCCCCTGTGCCCCGAGGCGCCTCGGTGGCGTCCCAGCCTGCCACTGGGGCGCTTTAAGCACTCGAGCGGCAGCCCGGGGAAGGAAGCCACTGCTGCGTGCCCCGAGACTTTGCCCTCTCTTGGCCATGGAGAGATTTTGACATATTTGAAAACATGGAAACAGGATTCTTGCTGGAGTGGGCTTCTAAAAACTACAGAGATCTTATCTGCTAAAGATGGTCGCCATTGCGGTAGTGTACTTTCTTGCCACTAACCCAGTTCCAGTCAAATAATTAATATGACTGATACATTAGTCCTTAACTGTTTTATGCTGAAATAGTTCTTTCAGTTGGACAACACTGGAGAAAGTGGTTTAAGATTTGCAGCCAAAAAAGGCAAACAAGTTAAAGTCAAACGTGTGGTTATATCATAAAAATAAGGCTGTGATTGGGAAATGGGTTCAGTAAAAATCTAATATTTACCTCTAAGGGGTCCGATCCTGGATTGGTTTTTTCCCAGAAAATGCTGGCTTACACTTTAAAGAGAGTCGTATAGATCCACAGCTCTGCATTGTAATTTACAATGTTTATGTTCTTCCAGACATAAAACCAGAACTTAAACAGCAATTTATACTAATTTATATTAATGCCAAGTAGCAGCCAACAGTCTGGGCATTGGCCAAACGGTAGAATTAACATATTCTTGGCACTTTTAAAAAATACTTCTTTGTGTTCAGCAGGAGCTTAAGAAATTCTAAGTGAAGCCTTGGTACTTTGAGACCGAAAAGGAAAGTCAGTTTAGTGCCATATAAAAGTGTGTTGCCTCTCCATACTCAATTACATTCTTTTAGAGGGGATGCTGAGTGCTCCGAGCCAAAGGCATAAAAGGAATATGCTCCCACAAGCCACAATTTAAATCCCAGCAGGGATCCCTTGGCCTGATATCTTGGCAAAGCATTCCAGGCAGCTTAAAATCGGTCTGCCATTCAGAGACAGCCAAACATGTAGAGTATACAACATAGAAATGGAACAGGGGAATAAAAGGGAACTCCTAATATAAGCTTCAATTTGGATTGCAGGGTCATTCTTCAAATCGGAAGGCTTGCTCTAGAGAAGTGGTTCCCAAACTGGGGTCACGACCAGTATTGTCATTCAGTAACGAGCTGCCGGAATGCGAGGCGGGACTTACCGCTTGATTGACAGGCAGTCCGTGACGCGTCGCCGCCTGCCCGCCCGCCGCAGGGGATCCCTCCAGGTGGCGCGCCCCTCCGCGGCTCGCCTAGGCACCCAGCGCCCCCCCCCAGGCAAGCGGGCACCCCCTCCGAAGCCAGGGGTGCCCGCGCGGTGGTCGGGCAGGCAGCGACGTGTCACGAACGGGCAGCCAATCAGGCGGTAAGTCCCGCCCCGCGTTCCGCCAGCTCATTACTGAATGACAATACTGGTCACGACCCCCTCGGGGAGTCACAAGCTGATTTTCAGAGGGTGTTTTTCAGGGTGTGGAAATTCGGAACTCATTTTCTACCATAGATGCGTTTGTGCACCATTTAAAACCTCCAAACAGAAATGTGTTTCTGAGCACCTTTCAAGGTATTTTGAGATACCTGAAAACAACTGTTGCATTTGGTAACCTGTTGCATTTGGTTGCATAGTACATGTAATGGTTTTTACAGGCTTTGTCCTGGGTGCTGAGTACTAATTCCCATGGAAATCATGTCAAAAACAAACAAACTGAACTCTCCCCAGAAAATCTTAAAAAACAAACTCGATTTTACAGATCACACAGCTTAACTATTGATCCATGTCTCCAACTCTGGGTGTTTATGAGTACAACATGTGATTTATTTTAAAAGTGTGATTTCTTAAAACAATGACATCACTTCCAGTCCTGCCAGCACAATGATGTCACTTCTTGCTTAATGACACTACTTCCAGTATCAGAGAGGTCCCGACAGGTTGTTGTACCTAAAATGTGAGTCCCAGTGCTAAAACATTGGGGAACCACTGCTCTAGAGCCTAACATCTCTTTTGCCTCTCCAAACACCCACCTGATGCCATCTTTCTTACTTTCTCCTCAGGCCCTCAGACCTCTTCCATGAAGCCTTTAGTAGGGTCTCCAAGAGGAATTTTATCAGGGGTTACAAAGTTTCTTTTGATTACTTCCAAAAAATTTTTTTGGGGGGGATAAAACAGATTAGGGAAGGGTGGCAATAGGAATGAGCAGAACAGGAATGGGCTTCCAACGCGGCGCCCAGGTCTACCTGCCCATGGAGCATCTACAGAAAACCAAACACACGCCTACATCTCTCTAAAATCTTTCAAATCTAGTAGAATTTTAATTTTCTTGCAGAAAATTAGCCTCATAGTATTTAGGCTCACACTGGAATGGAGCGTATCCCACAGCTCTGTCCCTGAGCTCCTACACACTCCATGGTAAGAAGAACCACAAACCAAAGAGCTCCTGTAGCAGGCCAGTTTCTCCCTATATTTGACACTGTGTTAAGGAATATCATGTATGCATTTTTGAACTGTTGCATATGGCTTGCAGCAGCCACAGCTATCACACACCCAGCATCCCATGCTAAGCCCCTGTACCTGTGGCTCAAATCATCATTTGTGCCTGTCTCCATTTCCCTTCCTTCCCTTTGTTGATTTGCCTACACTGAACCTTAAACTGTGGGCCCCTGATCTTCAGGGTAGGGACCTATCCTCCTTGTAAAACCTCATGCACCCAGAAAATGACATCGTTACAAAATAAATAATGGCTGGATAAACACATAATCATGGTCTCTGTGGAGTAATGCTGTGTTTGTCCAACACTGGTCACCGTTCAAATGGCCACATGGAGAGCCACATGGACAGCCCAGTCACTACAATGTCTTCTCATGCAGCAATGCCAACATGGCACCTGCTGTATTCCATGGGGACGTTGTGGCATGCTAAGACCTCCTCAAGAGAAGGGAACATTTGGACTCTTCCCCTGGGTATACCCTCTCTGCTATCATGGGTCAGCTCAGACCCGATCCAGTGAAACCTCACTCTCTGGGAGTGGAGTGGAGTTTGTGACAGCTGGAAAGTATGACCAACAAGATGTCTCCAGGATGCCCACGAGCAAGATTTCAGGCATGCCCCCCCTCCATTGCTTCCCTGTAGCAGCAGCAGATCAGGAGGGATACAGACACAGGCACAGACATGGGCCCCTTTCAGGGGATGGACTATTGGCATTTGCCCAGTTAGACTCCATCTACTGTATGATGGTACCCTTGGCTGGACTAGATGTGTCTTGGGCCCGGTCCAGGAGGGTTCTTCTTACATGTGTGGATGTAAATGTGTGGATGTCAGTCAACATGTCTGAATCCCAGAAAAAATGTCACCTCTTTGTCACCAGACAAAGCTGATATAACAATAACCCTGGGCACTGTTACAACTTAAAAGCCCAGTTGTAGACAAAACCCAGGCACAAAACAGGAGGTAAAGCCAAATATTGGAATGATATGTTATGAATGATGAACAAACACCTTGGATCTAGCAGGGCACTGATGTTTGAATCCACCTGAAGGGTACTGAAAGGCGCAGACTATTACAATAAAGATTTCCAGACATATAGCAGAGTTATGGACCCCTGTTTAAAACTATAACTTGTGCTATCAATTAGCCCTGTTCATGTGTGTCATCAAAGCTCGGGCCTGGACCAACTGGAACAAAAATGATGTTTAGATTTTACTAGTGTTATATGTTCAATTAAACATTGTTGCCGCTATTTACATAGCTGAATGGCACTGCATTTACACCACACAATCTCACGTTATTTCTGTGTAAATATTTCTCTCCACTCCAACGTAAGTTCAAATTAGTCGTGAAAGAGCTACTAAAATAAAATAAACCTCCATTTAAGGTGGGTCACAAATTACTCTTCAGCTTAAGCAGCAGCAATGGCAAAGTGCAAAGAGAGGGGGGAAAATCCACCCAATATTAAGTTGAACAAAGTTGGTTTTACAAAAAAAATGAACACCTGGTTGACAACACAATAGTCCTCCTGTGTGGAACTATTTTGCATCACGATTGCACATGTCTTATAAATTAAATGGAAAGTGTGCCCAGTGGCGTCTCTACAGGGAGGGCAGAGCTCTAAGTGTTGCAAGAAGCCTCACCCTGTCATGTAAATCCCTCCTCTCTCTTGCTGCTGTAGCCAGTAAGCAACACCAAGATGTTGCTTTTCCCTGTGAGGATTGGCTAAAACGGTGCAGGAAAGGAGTGATTTCCACTGCAAGGTAAGGCTTCTTGCAGAACGTAGAGCTCTGCCCTCCCTGTAGAGACGCCACTGAGTGTGCCACAACATAAAGCTACAGGAAGTGGTATTTTTGTTTTCGTGTCCTATCACTATATGGAAGAAATGTAGTATCATGTAACAATGATGCTAAATGAATGTACCTGTGATGTACAGAGATGGTGTACAGACAGGGGAAGCATCAGGGGTTGACCAGGTTGGGCACTCCCAAAAAAGCTCACATGCATCATGAGCCCACCTGGCTGGAGGGCTTACCTTACCTGCTTTTGGGCCTTCAACAGCTGTGGCAATGGTAGTGCCCAATGTGTCATCAGGGAGTGAAGGGGCATCCCTGTACATAGGGGATCCAGTACAGGCTGAAGGGTCCCCAGAAACCCCATATAAAACCTCAAAGGAACACAGTCTCAGAAGACTGTTAGCAGCTTTTGGCATGACCCTGTTGTGGAACAAACATGAAACACAACCCCTCATGCTTCCAATTCTTCTGCAATATCATCATTTCTGGAAAGAGAACTTCAATCAATCACTCAATCAATCACTAGTATTTATATACCGCTTTTCAACACTAAGTTCACAAAGCGGTTTACAGGCAAATAATAACATTAAAGTTAAATGGCTCCCTGTCCCAAAAGGGCTCACAATCTAAAAGAATGGAGAACACCACCAGCAACAGCCACGAGAAAGACACTGTGCTGGGGTGAAGAGGGACAATTGCTCTCCCCCTGCTAAATATAAGAGGACACACCACTAGAAAAAGTGCCTCTTGCCCAGTTTTTTGCAACTCTCCCACTCAGGAGATGTACCACTGTCCAGGTCACTCTATGATGTTGAAACATGCAAAGCCCCTCCCCCCGCCCAATTCTGAGTTGTTCTTCAGTTCCAAAGCAGCAGAGATGGGCCAGGATACAGTTCAAGTGGCACTGAAGGAACAGGTGCAAGGTTTTCATTTTCACCCACCTTCAGTATTTCAGCAGATTGTTCCCATTCATTTCAAAGAGGCTGATGCCAAACATTTGTGTGGATTGCGCCCATAGCTACAGGAAGCAAAACAATGATTGATCTTTTCACCACTCAGCAAGATCAGCCAAGCAGCAACTACATACATATTATTTTTACTCCTTGGGGAGGTATTCATTGGGTAAAGGGAGGGTAGCTTGGATATTCTTTGAAGTTAAGCATCATGCTTGAAATTAAAGTAATAAAAGAACAAAATGCTTTACTAAATCTTCTTTATCAGACTATTGTCTTCCGTGAGCATGATCTAATTAAAGATCTCAATGATCCTCTTTTCATCTGCACGTTAGTTTGGGGTTCTTCATCTCTTTTGAAAGGCACACTTTCTTATATAAGTTCCAAACACTCACATGCTATGACCTTCCAGTGTCTGCATAAAGCAATACTATGTAGCTATCACTTATGTTCATAAGGGGGACAAATACTGACCATGAGGCTGGAAAAAAATGTATCAATTGTTTTTTTTTCCAATAAAGCATTGTCAATTAAAAAAAAGTAATTGGCCTTCAAGGGACGTGGTGGTGCTGCAGGTTAAACCACTGAGCTGAACTTGTTGACCGGAAGGTTGGCAGTTTGGGACCACGTGACAGAGTGCGCTCCCGTCGCTTGTCCCAGCTCCTGCCAACCTAGCAGTTCGAAAGCACGTAAAAATGTGAGTAGATAAATAGGAACCAGTTCGGTGGGAAGGTAACAGTGTTCCATGTGCTACGGCGTATAGTCATGCTGGCCACATGACCACGGAAGCTTGTCCTCAGACAAACACCGGGTCTTCGGCTTAGAAACGGAGATGAGCACCGCCCCCTACAGTCGGTCACAACTAGACTATTTGGTCGTGGGGAAACCTTTGCCTTTACCTAATTGGCCTTCACAAATCAAAGCAAGAAGCATCTTTCTTAACAATAAACACTGAGAAACTAATCCTACTCAAGGTGGAAATCTAGACTTTAGCAACTGTTCAATATTTGTGTCAAGAATCTGAAATGAAGTGGGCATAACTAGCCATTCCCCATAAAGTATTAGACCACGGTCATAAGGACTGTCATAAGGACACTGACGTGAAATTCATTGCAACTGAAATTATGGGTCTCCAAACTGATTGCCACGTTCTGCTGGACCATACAATGTTAGGTGCAGAGAGGTGTTACAGAGTACAAAAAAGAGTACAAAGGACCTTGTTGCCAGGATTGACCCATCCCTGAGCCCATTTCACATATTCCTCCTTCTCCCATTCCTGGCATTCAACAAGAGGGAAAACAAACAAAAATAAATGTGAAGGAGAGGAGAGTGGTGGGCTAGAGTGTCTCAAATGCTTTAGTCCACTGCTGTTCTCTTCCCACTTCTATTCTACTCCTTTCTTACTTACTTCTTGAATCTAGGGAGTGAGAGGAGGAGCTGGCACACTGCTGGGTAAGGGGGCAGTAGTCTAGCTAGAGGGAGGCAAAACAGTAAGTTTTCACAATACACATAAGTAAGGCATCACAATACATGATGTAAGCAGCCCCTTCCATTCACCTTTGGAGCCATTCCAGGCAGTGATGGCAGAGCATAAACACTTGCCAAACCAGACAGCTTCTCCTGTGCATTGCCATGACTGCCTGGAATGGCTCTGCAGCAAGTGGGAGGGGCTCCTTACACAGCACATTGCCAAGCCTGCAGTACTTACCATTTTGCCCCCCCCCAGTGATGCTACTGAGGGGGGAAGAATTTGACATACTGCCTCAGGTGCTGGAAGTTCTTGGGTCAGCCCAGCTTGCTGCAGTCTAAACCAGTGCTCTTCAACCTTGGGGTCAGGACCCCAAAACCACAGTTTTGGGGTCATGGCAAATTGGAAATGAAAAGGTTTGAGGCCACTGGACTAGAGCACCACCAGGTAAAGAGGGAAGCCTCTGATGTACCCCTCAGGTACCAGGTGTCCCAGTTCTGCTCAACTAGTAAAATTTGTACTAAAATAGCTTTCATTAGTGCCAAGCTTCATGGTAACTTGTTGTGTTCTATTAAAAATGTTTAGTTACAATGAACAGTGCTGGGAATGGGGAGTGGGTGGAATTGATAGTGATGTCCCCAGTCTCAAACTTTATTTTTTATTTATATAATGGTGTCATGGCACAAAAAAGATTGAAGACTACTAGTCTAATTGCTTAGGATGTCCTGATGGAAAAAGTATATCCTTGTTCTAAACTACCTGGGAATTCCTGCAACTCATTAAGCAATGAACACTTCTCCAGACGAAAGCAAATTTAAAATACTGATGGTCTTGGTGGTGGTGGAACAGACAACTCTCTATATTGTAGAGAACTTTAAGGACAGACAAGGCATGTAACTGTGGATGAGAGCTATGATGTCTGTGTGTGCATGGGTGCAAATGTCTATGCCTCCTTTCAGAGCACAATCCTAGCCTGCACAATCCTAACCTGTCTATGCCTCCTTTCAGAGTGCAATCCTAACCTAACCTAGGCCGGCACAAGTTAGCCCAGCAAAGTTTGGCCAGTACAAGGGCCACTTCAAAGTGCGTTCGGACCACTCTCGGAGTCAGGGAGGATGGCACACATCTGTGTCTGACTTGTGCCGGTCTAACTCCAGGTTAGGATTGTGCTTTAAGTATGAGTATTGGCAGATAGAGGAGTTTAGCCATGGTGCTAAGTAAAGTCAAACTAGGGCTTAGCACCCCTGTCCTGGAATTCTGTAAAAACAATGTGACAGTGTTGTGAAAATCCTATATTTTTTGGACTCTTCCATCCCTGAAGCTTCTGCCTCAACACTCTTTTCTTTTCCTGTCCTGGGCTGTCTGGTCAGCCCATCTACCCACTCCATGTGCTCCATTGGCACGGCTGGCATTGCATGAACTGGTAGTGGATAGGATCGGGGCCTTTGCCCATCCATGAAATATGTTTCTGATGTGGGCTCTGACTCCTGAACCAATAAAAATGCCAACTGGTCGTGCAGGGAGGGCCAGGTGGCAGTATGGGAGTCTCAAAATTAATAAATCAGTTATTTGGCCACAGAGGGCTTCCTTTTCAGCTGTTGTTTCCGGTACTGTTCTTCTCTTCTTTGATCTCACGCAATACATTCCAATCTATGTCATCTTTCTTGTACCTTTTGGGGAAATGCAGCCAAATAAGTATATTTATACATTGAAGAACACAGATAACTATCAACACAGTACAAGCGAAATTTATTATTCACATGAATAACCACAAGGATACTTTTGGAAGTGTTTATTAAAAGATGCCTTATATCTTGCAACGTTTAGAGGGAAAACAGCTGTGGGGAGTGCCGGGCCTGAAATGAAAAACCGAAAGCAACTTTATAGGTCAGTTTCCTTTGGACGGAAGAAAGACTGGAAACTGAAATGATTCTAAATGCCTGTTATATAAAAATGTAGAGGATGACCAGGTTTCCAGCACAAAGGCAAATAGGTAGCCTATGCTAACTACAAAACAGTGACAGTCTGACATATCAACATCCTACCGACCAGCACCTTTGCAGCATTGGCCCAACAGCACCGGCCAAAGCCTGCACTGTGCTGCTCCTGCACCAGCCGAGATCAGCTGGTGCAAGAGCATTTCCGGGCATTCCTGGGCAGGCGAGGGGGTGTTTCTGGGTGGGGATGGGCGGGCTAGGAGGCATGCTGGCCCGGGGAGGGGGACAGAACTGGGATGCAGTAGGCCGCATCCAAAGTCCCATCCCCAGGCTGCGCGGCCCTGATTCGGGCCATATGGCGTCCTCGGCTCTGTGCCTGCTGAACAGCAGGTGCAAATCTGAGGAGCCCACTGGGGCAGCTGATGCCTACCCCAGGATAAGGGTATGAACGTACCCTTGCCCCACGGAGGTTCCTGCCTGCTTCCAACTTGTGTTGGATATGGTGCAGGTCCTCCAGTCTGCCTGTTCCAGCAATGTTGACTGCGCCCTCAATCTTCTTCCCCGTTTTTGTTTTTGTTTTCCCTCCCTATCTCTCTCTGTCTTGGATGCATTCCACCTCTACCTCCTTCAAACAGTCAGCCACCAAGTGCTGCATTAGAATTGAAACTAAAGTACTTTCCTTTCCCCACCTGTAGGATGGTCCCACTCTGTTCTAGGAGTTTGCACACTCTCCCATTGACCCTTAGACTTCCCTGGAAGCAAAACATTTGGGCCCTTTTTAGTCCCATTTGAGACAATTGTCAATTTTTTTTCCAATTTCATAACTTTTGAAAAATTCTGGGATTCAGTAAGTATCCAAAAATATCCATCTTCTTGGTATATGGACTATTTTAGAAACAGTTCGGTCAGCATCCACAAGGTATTACAGGGAATTATACAATAGTTTAGTACAGCTGTGGTTGTCAAACGTTTTAGACCGGGACCCACTTTTTAGAATGGGGCTCATGTCAGGACCCACCAAAAGTGATGTCATTAACGTGGAGGTAATGTCACAGCTGGAAGTGACATATTCAAGCAGGAAGTGCTGTCATTGTGGCACTCCTGGAATGCAAGCTAACATTCATGGCCTGCAGCAATTGCAGCAATATTAGGACCAAATATGATGTAAAAGCATTGACCTAAAAAACCCCTCTCACTTGAAAATTCAAACTGTTAACACAAAAAGGAATATAGCAAGAGTAAAGTCTGCAGCTTCCAAGATGGCTGCTCCCAGCTTCCCACGACCCACTTGACATCAGGTCGCAACCCACAGTTTGAGAATCATTGTAGTACAGGATAGTCCAACCCAAATTCATTGTGGTTTATAGGGTCTTCATTCAGAAAATATTTCCATGGAGTAATACTGGCAAAATTCAAAACCAGAACAATTGCTCAACCTTTTTTCTAACTTCTTTTCCTCTGCGGAGGTGGTCTAAGAAAGAGAGGAGAGAGAACCCTGCCATTTTTACACACATACAGCCTATAATAAATCTCTGGCATCAAAGTTGCAATGCTTCACTTTAGATGTAATGTGCTCAGCCCATATTGAAGAGAATATATTTGTATCATGTTGACAAACAGTTGCAGTCGGATCATAAATCTTTCACAGATTGGATCTCTTCCACTGCCATATCCTGCCATTTAGTGGCTGTTCACTTTCCGTCTCATTTGACAGTGAGAAACCTGTATTGTAGAGCCATTACATGAAATCTTTTAAGGGTATGTCAGTGTTTCCGTCATTAAATCCCTCATTTCAGAGGTTAATTAACTGGTTGTAAAAGTGCACTCCAGACTGAAATCTGACCTACAAGGTCACAGACTCTGGGTGAATATTTTTACCAGCTTTGTTGTTTTGTTAATTTTTTTTTTTAATCGGCTTGGCTAATTTCAAAATATTATATGAGATAGAAGAGCAAAAGCATAACATGAGATTTGATCTACTTTTCTTCTTGCGACACCCAATTGCCTGGGTGTCTGTCACTAAACCATTAACATTCGAATAAATCTCATAATCGCCATACAGCAGCTCCTTTTCACATAAGGTATGGGGGTGGGGAGGCAACGTATGTGCCAATTAGCGGTGTCATTTCAAGAATAAACTATTTTACAGCCAGTGGTTTTGCCAAGCAAAATTATTTAATGTCAAACTCATACTATGTATTTATTGTAAAACTGTTTGAAGATTGGGCTTGGGCAGCCCAATCCTGAGCATGGCAGCGCCCAGGGCTTCAGCACCAAAATGGCATCAAAATGGCCAAAATGGCGACAGCAGGATCCTGGCCCTGCAGGGTTACCATTGGAGGTCTCCTTGGGGTAAGGAAGCATTTGCTTCCTTCCCATGGGGAAACCACAGCCAGCAGCAATTGAGTTGAGGAGGAGCAAATCAGTTGAGGAGGCCTGACATGGGTCTCTTCAGCTCCGCGTCCACTTAAACGCAGCACACAGTTAAGCAGATGTGGAGCCGAGGAGACCCTTGTCGGGCCACCCAGCTCCAGAGAGGTTTAGGATGCAGCAGCAGAAGCTGCCACTCCCCACCCCACCCTCATGAGCCCGCTCCACCCTTCCCCCTGCCCAGTTCCTCTCCTGAACTTTGATGAATCAAGGAACATGCTTGCAAAAATAGTGAGGAATTGCTTCTTTATTGTCCAGCTCTATATGCATTATACATGGAGATCCACTCTAGACTTCACACATACTCACTCTAGACTTCACACATACTACAAGGAACGGCTTCTAGAGCAATTTTCCCACCCCAGAGCATATTGTTTGATTGTGAAATTTGGTAAGAGTATGTTTAAAGGAATATGTCATTGCTTGTTATGAAGGTGAAGAAAGAACGGTGGCAAAAGCCTTATCCTGTAAATATTTTGTGGGTTGCTTAGCCAGGAGATAAAGTAGTGGTCAGACATGGTGGTATGGGAAAAAAAAAAACTCCAATTGCCTTTCGAAACTCAGACAGCAAACTTTACAGTATTCATTATTCAGGAGAATTATCACTGACCCTGATTGTGATCATCTTAACCTGGAGTTAGGCCGGCACAGTTAGGCCAACACCGTTTGGCCGACCCAAGGGACACTATAAAGCGCGTTTGGATCACTTGTGTTGGCCAAACGTTGTTGGCCTAACTGTGCCAGCCTAACTCCAGGTTAGGATTGCCCACATAGTATTATTTGTATATATAATGGCATTTTTGCTGGTGGTACACATGTACTGCCAGAGATAAGGCCTTTTGGATTGGGCTTTGAATAACTTTCAATCAAAGTAATGGGGGAGTCAGAGAGAAGGAAAGTTTGGAATGAATGCAAGCAAATGTATTTACATGACATTAAGATTAGTTTCAGTTGAAGTTGACTATTATGATGACAGCACCTGCTGTTATGTCATGCAAATTACCTTTCTGTGAAAGGTAAACTCAAAATTAAAGTATGCAAATCTTTCTTAAAGCAACTTCGAACATCAGAATCACAAACACTTTTTAATGCTTTGTTTCATTTTATGTGAATAAAAGAAAACCTAAGAAAAAAGCATTACACAGGTATATTCTAATACAATTGGATGTTTGCAAGAAATAAACAAAGAAAAAATGACAGGGAAGAGGATATATAGGCGATCAGAACCTTAATATACCTACACAGTTCATGTAGCTTAGGATATTTTATCAAGGAATGGCCTCCATATATTTTTGAACATGTCCATATGCAACTGCCAACGATATACCATTTGCTCGAATACCGATAAACACAAAATATAATCAATCCATTGGGCGCAGATTGATGGGCTTCTTTCCTTCCAGTTGAGTAAAAGGAGCCTTTTTGCCACTCTGTGGGCACATCGAGTCCATTTGCATGGGCCAGATTTTAATCTCCAAATAGCAGGTAAATACTTTAACATTACATACATAACAATGAATGTCACAGGTTGCTAAAGGACAATCTTAATAATATTAATAACCTCTCCCCATAAATCGCCAACACTGGATGGAAATATTTTGTATAGCAATGAGGGAGACAAACACCACTTGAGTTGGCACATTTCCTTGATTCAAACTGAAATGTTGCTTGAAAAATAAAACTCATCTCTTTGACATCTAAGTATCAATTAATTGGCATATTTGTCTTCTATCCCCTTTGCCTTCCTTATTGCCCGTTCCTTCAGCTTAACCCTTAGTCAATGCCTTAGTTAAACGCTATATTGAATTTCACCATTTCCATTTGAACTAGCTTTCTAGTAGTTCACTGAAGGGTTTATAGTTATTGTGAGTGACCAAAGTGCTTGGGTGTGTATGCTCAGGTCAGTGTGTAGAACTAGGCCTGTGCGGTGGGGACTGAATCTTTCTAAAATAAAACAGCTGTATAAGAAATGGTCAAGGCACTGAAGGCAATATGATAGCTGCTATTAAACCCCACTTTGAAATGCTTCCTTTAGCTTTGATGGGGTTTTCATCTCAAAAGTTGCAACTGATTTTCTTTCCTCCCCGCTGACCTCAACTCAACCTCACAAAACGCGGCTTAACTTTTAGCCTATTCATTATTGTCCCCTCCCATGTTGCGGATACAAACAAAGATTTTTGCTGCTATGTGGTTTTAAGCATAACACTCAAGTTCCACCATAGCAAGAGATGAATAAAAAGTGGGATGGTTTTAGTTATGGAGACCAGGAGGCTGTTCAGAGTGAGTACCGTTTTACTTGTCTCAGCAGAGTTAATCAAAACTTCAATTAATTATAAGAGGTCGAGAGTAAGAAAATGGTGCTCGAGATTGATTTGGTTTCTCTCTGTCTCCCACCCATGTACTTGAAAGAGTGGACCCTCCACATAAAGAGGATAAAGTATGAATTGCCCCCCAATTATAGTTATGCTAATCTGTTCTGCTGTGTGGGATTCTATCTCCATATTTATATTGCCAGGCATTTCATAGTAACAAGACAATAGGGTCTTGATAAGCTTTTAGAACAGCGGTTCTCAAACATTTTACCACTGGGACCCACTTTTTAGAATGACAATCAGTCAGATACCCACCGGAAGTGATGTCATGGCTGGAAATGCCGTCACTGTTACAGCCGAGCCTGCTGCTTTCCTGAGAGTGCAGCAATATAAGTTGGGTTATTTCTCAGCCATTTTCCAATAGCAAAGTGAATCAGAAAGAAAAAAAAGCCTATTTACAACCTTGACACAAGCAAAATGACCACACAGCCCTCCTCCTTTCCAGCACCCCATCTTCCCATATTTTGAATATGGCTGCTTTGGGGGTTCGCAACCCACCTGAAATTGGCTCACGAGTGCCCTTTCCCAGTGTGCAAAGTGCCCACTGTCCAACTTTTCCTTTCTCCCTTTCCCTTGGTGCATGAAGCTCACCAATATGATGCCTCCCCACACCATCCTATCCTCCTTACTGGTTCTGATTGTAGCTGGTTCCAGCTGCCCTGACCACTCTAAGAGCTTCAGTGGCATACCTAAGGCATCTGGCACTCAGGGGCACAAAAAAAAATGTAATAACCCCCAACAAAATCCTTGCACCACTACATCATTGCATTCCTTAGAGGTCCTTCTTGAGGCCCTCTTGTGAAAATGTCAGATGTCTCCAGGAGACTTTCTAAGGCCCAATGGGGGCACAATGCAGCAGGGGGGCCAGTGGGGGCACAACTGCTCTGAGTGCCTACAAAGGAAGGTCAATTTGACCACCTCAGGCATGGCCTGTACCCTCCCAGCCCTCCACAGCTATGCTACTCCCAGTGGCTGCAGCTACACTGCAGCAGTGTCAGCAGTCATCACTCTGGTAGTTATGGCCTTCTAAACCACTCTGGCTTACTCCTGGCTGGCCGCCAGTCCTGCCTTTTCAAGAGACAATGTAATTGGAAAAAGAAGCCTCCCACTTCCTGTTTCCTGGCTGTGGATGGCAGCGACCCATAAAGGGAACCTGCTGCTCTACCAGTACGCACCATGGACCATCAATCTCATCAGAGCTCATTGGAAGTCTGGCCCCATGGAGTTATTATACACTGGAGAAGCCATGACGTCACATTCTTGAAGCCATGGACGGAACAATATGGCTGACTCAGATCATCGCCGCGAAGGAGGAGGATTGCCGCGAATTCTCGAATAATCTCGAAATCTCCCTGCACGCGTGTAAAAGTTAATTTCAACCTCTTTAAGCATGCCTGCGTGTTCTGCATACGGGTGTGCGAATCGCTGAACGAAAAATGGGACTTAATTTCCACGGAAAGATTCATGTATTCACATTACATCGGCTCAATAAAACTACCGTTCAGTGAGTACTGAACATTAACAGAATTTGTTTTTTTTTCTTTGGGGGGGGTGAGTGTAGAAGTTAAAAAAATACTCTTAATAGTCTAGAAGTAAAAAAAATTACTCTCATATTGACAACTACTTGTGTCATGAAGAGATTTTAATGTAATTTTCCTTCGCGGCGATGATCTGAGTCAGCCATATTGTTCCGTCCATGGCTTCAATTCATGCCTATTAATTGTTAAGGCAGGGCCAGGGGTTGTCTGGCCCTAATAGATATCAGCAATCAGAGACCTCAGGGCCAAGGCTGGCCTCTGAAGGAGCAACCAACTGGCTCACAACTGCCAACCCAGAGGCAACAGAGATGTAGTTGCTAAATAGGGGACAAAAATAACATAAATCTGTGTTATTCAAACTGTGGGTTGGGATACAACCTGATGTCAGGTGGCTCACAGAAAGCTGGGAGCAGCCATCTTGGAAGCTGTGGACACCACTCTTGCTAGATTCCTTTTGTGAGCACTGTTAACACAAGTTTTTTTTTATTTTAGTTCAATGCTTTTACATCATATTTTGTCCTAATCTTGCTTTCTATCAGGGATGTTTCATGGTTGTATAATTGCTGCTGTCAAATGCCAAATTGCATTTTATTTTATTATATTACAATGTCATTTTATTATATTACAATGAAGGTACTTCCTGCTTGATGATGTCACTTCCTGTCACAACATCACTTCCAGGTTAATTACATCACTTTGGGTGGGTCCCAACCAGTGGTGTCATCCAAATGATTTAGAAACCGGTACTCACTTTTGATTGGCACTTGTCCAAATGCCAAAAAAATAATGATTTAGGCCAGCTCAACTTCTAGAAACCGGTACTTGCGTAGTGGTGCGTAGTGGGTGCATGACATCACTGGTCCCAACACAAGTGCCATTCTAAAAAGTGGGTCCCTGTCTAAAAACTTTGAATACCACTGACATAAATGATATAAAAACTATTAAACATTCACAATATTTGGGAGGTGATCTTTTAGGTTCTCGAAGACTGATGTCTCAGTAGGCAGCCTTCCTCTGTCTAATAACTTTGAAAGTATTGCACTGTAAATTAAAAAATGCTGTGCCTGGCACTCAGGTTCGTGGCAGTTTTATTATTATGAGATTACTCTGAGATCTGATAAACTATTATAATCTTCGCTTATAAACACTTTATTAAACATTGCAGTATCTCAAATCCAGGAATGTTGTACAAACACAGCCACGTTTCATCATTTAAAAAAAATGAAGTATGATTATGAAGAGCAATAACCATAATATAAACAAGATAATCCTTGGATAAACATCACTGGGCAGACCAAGATCAAAAGTGCAGAAAGGCAGCAAAGAGATAGTTGACAATTTCCCTGTATTATTTATACTGGCTTAATCACAACTTTAATTGCACTATTTTCTGAAAGAACTTCTTAACCTACTGCAGTAGGGAGAAACCTCCTGGGATATGTTCCACTGATTGTAATGATTACTCTTGACAATCGCTCTCTCTCTCTCTCTCTCTCTCTCTCTCTCTCTCTCTCTCTCTCTCTTTAACAATGCTAGATTTCACAGTATAGTACATTCAGTTCGTAACTCTCTACATGTTATATATTTTTTGTCAAAAAGCGGGACTAATATTCTCTGCAGAAATAGACTACATCAACAGTTCCCAAAGTCCTTCTCCTACTTTGGACCACTATAAATAGCTGTGGTGGTGGGGACCAGGGCTGGGGAGGGTGCCCCGATGACGCTGCAGGGGTCATAGCACTGCAGGCACCATGGGCACTGACTTGCACTCAACATTGGGGGTGCCCATAGCCACACCCTTGATGTTGACGTTGCCACGCCCCTGATACGACCACACCCCCTGATGTGACCACGCCCCCTGTCATCGCCACCTGGCTCAAGCAGCCTCTTCCGAGGCCAGGGTGGGCGATCGCCGTGGCAATCGTGGGTGCTGCAGCCTGAAAGCAGCCTCTTCCAAAGGCAGTGCGGGTGATCGCTTCAGCCCGGCCTCAGAAGGGGGTGCTAAAGGGGGGCACCCAACATTGAGGGTGCTGAGCACCCTCAGAAAATTATTATGGGTGCCGTCAGCATACTGGCACCCACAGAGTTGGCGCTACTGGCAAGCACCCAGGGATGTGTACACATAACTGCAGAGGGTCAGGGGACGCACTTCCAGTTTTCCCCTTAAGGGAAATGGCCCAGTTTTGTTTCCGAATGGTGGGTCGCAACCCACAGTTTGGGAAGCACTGGGCTACATTATGTTTTGTTGACTGTCAGCAGAGCTTATACATGCCTACTCAGAAGTAAGCCTCATGATGCTTACTCCCACTTGACTAACTTTAAACTTGTCAAGTTTACCCAAAGTGACCTTGTTTCTCCAACTGTTTGATTTTTAACTCAGGTAGACAAGCATCAGAGGTTGGTCTCAGGACACTTTGCTGGACTTCACCTTTACCAATTGTTTTCCATCCTAAGCATTCATGGGTTGGAAATCTTGTGACATCACCAGACCTCTCCTTATGACATCACCAAGCCCTGCCCCAGACATTAAATAAATAATAAATAAATAATTTATTTACAATAAATAACCAGTTTATTGTAGATTGTAATCTTAAGTATCAATTTCTTCCATTCCATCCTTATAAGGCCTCAGTGATTATCACTAACCTGCAGAGATAATTGTGTGGGCCATTGCTGACTGAGGATTAATTTAGTTTAGTTAGAATTCAAGCAACTGATCTTTCTGTCTGCCCAAAAATAAATACAAAAATGAAACACGTGGACAAGATCAAGGCGAATTAAGAATTATCTGCACATATCCCTTTTAAAGATGTCTGAACCAGCCTTGTTTCCCGCCACAAAAACCCAAACCCATATCCCACCACTTTCAAACTTGTAGTGCTGTCTTGCTTTGGAAAAAAAATAGCAAGTGAAGAGCTCCCTAAAATTAATTTGAAGAGCTACTCCTTCTTTCTTATTCTACTTGCTACAACCAGGATACAAATGTTTCAGTGTTTCTCCCCACATTATGTATAACAGAAGTAAAATAGGGGGCTCTCAATCTCCCTGCCTCCAACACTGACCAGTGGGTATGAGCAAGTTCACAAACATGAAACCACTCCTCATATCAGCACAAAAACAAACCTCAAGGTAGCTCTCCTTTTCCTTGGGGGAATCTTCTGTCTGATGAAGAGACAGTGCAGCTGATCACCTTCTCTAAACACTACTCAGAAGTTGCAGTTCCTCTTTGCCAAGAATGGGGAAAATCCTGGAATGGAGTCATAAAAGAATACTGAGGGTACTAGCAGACAGCACCTGTTATTCTAAGAACTGCACTCCAACAAACACCCATTGGATGTTGCACATGAATTATGTGGACTGAACCACTGTAAAAAGCTCACTGGATGTAGTATATTAGCACATTAAGGAGAAGGCTGTGTTAAAACAATGGGGTATAAATTAATCAACTAAGGATGCAATCCTAACCAATTTCCAGCAGTGGCATAGCTGTGCCAATGGGGCATGTGCTGCATCCTGCAGTTGGGGGGCTGTCACGGAGGCCTCCTCGAGGTAAGGGAATGTTTGTTCCCATATCTCAGAGCTGCATTACCCTTACCCCAGTGCTGGAAAGATGGTTAGGATTGCGCCCTAACAGCCCGAGCCTATGCATTGTCTACTCAGATGTAAATTGCATTGAGTTGAATGAAACTTAGTTCCAGGTAAGGGTGTATAGGATTGCAGATTAAGCCACACCTGTTTATTTACATGGAGGGGGATTTTTAACATAGGATGGACTTGTGCTGGCCCAGGAGTTTCACAAATGAGCCTTTGCGTTTGGACCACTCTTGGAGTGGGAGGGAGGGGCTTTGAGAGTAATCTAAACACACTGTATGGTGTGCTTGCAACACTCCTGGGCCGGCACAAGTGACTTGCGCTGGTCTAAATCCAGGTTAGGATTGTACCCTTATCCATGTATCCAGCGGCGTCATGCAGCCGGAACGCTGGGCGGGAGGAACGGGTGAGCGGCAGCCCGCCCGTTGCGTTCCAGTCCGTTTCGCCGTCTTCCCCGCCCCTGCGCTCACCCGTTCCTCCCGCCCAGTGTTCCGGCTGCATGACGCCACTGAATGTATCTAACTTAGAAGTCCCTGACAAATCAGAGTATACAGTAATATCTTCATTCTATCAGAAGTTATGGCCAAAAAACAAGAAAATGAAAATACAACTGTGATGTCACTTCCTGTTGTGATGCCAATTCCAAGGCATAATTTTGCCATCTGCCCTGGGCTACATTTTCATTGGCTATGCCAGTGCTGCCAACCTGATAACACTATGACTATCACATACGTGCCCAGCAAACAAAGGACTCATACTCCATTAATAAATGATTATAATAGTTAACTAATAATTAGTCATTTTGACACAAAGTTTCAGTTAAACGGGGGAGTGCATAGAACTAGCATCAAAAGTAGAGGAGCTACATTATACAGCCTAATGTTCGCACAGCAGCACGTTCTGGGAATCCCATTACCTACAAAGGTATTAGGAAAGTGATCCCAGCTGAAAGCATTTATCCAATTCCAATTGTTGTTTGAACAACTAAACCATTAAAGAGGGCTGCATCACTCCCCTTGCTACTGTTTTAAAGAATGCAGCTGCTGTTTAGAGTCAAGCCTTACTTTGTGAAAAAACCAGATCTTCTTTGTAGAGATTATTCCCATCTTGAAATCTTCATATCTCAAAGAAACGCGAGGCTGAAAGAAAGGTTTGTCTCTAGATGTGAAAATCCAGCACAGAATGGTTTTAGGATGTCTTTTGTTGCTTTGGGAGAGCAGTTCACGTCTGTGAAATTTCAGGAGAGGCTTGAAAACAGAAGAGACACCAGGCCAGTTTCAACCAGTCTTACATGGATGTCAGTCTATGTGAGTTCAATAAAAGTTGCTTCTTTGTTGTGCACCTGTGATTGCAGTGCAAAACATGCTGATCCCAAGGCCACTTTTATTTATTGGTTATTTAACATATTTAGACTCCAGTGTTTCAAATGCTATTTTTTTCAAAAAAGTTCTACTAAGCTTCAATGTGGCACTAAAATGGAAAAATTCATTCTTAAGCTGTTATCTACCAGTAACTTAAGCAGAGGTACTTGCATGTAAGCCAGCTGCAACCACATTTACTTAGAAGTACATTTCATACAATTTAACACATTGAAGTAGCAGTTCCACTGACCTCTGTAAGACTACCTCTCTCTAAACATAAACCATTCATTCAGATGTTACTCAGAGGTTGCTCCCATTCAGTTCAACTGGATTTATTTAAAAACAGTAAGTGTTTAGCATTATATCATAGGATAGTTGCCTTTTTTTCTGGCAGGGTTTTTGTGCTTTGAACAACTGTGAAACAGGGAGAAATTCAACAGGTGCAGCAGTATGCCAAGAAAGGCCTGTTGTCAGGGAGCTGTAAAAAGGACAGGAGATCTCCCAAGAACTGAAAGTGGCACCCCATAGCAATGGCCATGCGAGACAATTTGAAAAGTTTGGAAATGTTGTTCCATTACCTATGGCCTGCTAGTCACATATGTTTGCTTAAATATTTTTATCTTGCCTTTTCCCTCCCATCAGTAGTTACCCAAGGGAATTTTTGGGAAAATAAATAGAAAGGATCTTAAAATAAAAAATAAAACACCAAACTAGAGTACAAAAACAGAATTCCTCAAGTTGACAAAGATTGTATATAGTTAATATATAACAGAGCAATGGTTCTCAAACTTTTTAGAATGACAATCTGTCCGGGATCCACCAAAAGTGACATCATGGCCAGAAATGATGTCATTATGATGCCAGAACCTGCTGCTTTCCTGAGAATGCAGCAATGAGTTGGGTTATTTCTCAGCCATTTAATAGCAAAGTGAATCAGAAAGGAAAAAGCCTATTTACAATCTTGACACAAGCAGAACCACACAGCCCTCTCCCTTTCCAGCATCCCATCTTCTCGATATGGCTACTCTAGGTGCTTTGCAACCCACCTGAAATTGGCTTATGACCCACTGGTGGGTCCAGATGCAAAGTTTGGGAACCACTGAAATAGAGAAAAAAAAACCTATCCTTAAGAGAATTAAACAAAAACTAGACCCCAAATTCAACTCTTTCAAAAACTAGACCCCAAATTTTCAGCTGCTATCAGATTGATGGGAGAAAGAAGTCACTCTGATTGCCACTGGTAGGGAGATCAACATGTAAAATGCCACAGAAAAGCCCCTTTCCCCTATCATCACCAGCCAAATGTCTACTGGTGATAAAATATAGAGGGCCTCTTCAGAAGGCTGTTTTATACTGGGACAGGCAGTCCTTTAAAGGAAATGACTAGCACTTGAATTGCACCTGAAACAGACCAACAGCTGGTAATTGATGTAGTAGCATGAATGGCATGATCATACCACCTGGCTGGCACCAGTCAAGAATCATGCAGCGGCATTCTTCTTGACTGGTGCCAGGTGGTAAGATCATGTCGCTCATGCTACTACATCAATTACCAGCTGTTGGTCTGTTTCAGATGCAACTCAAGGTGCTAGTCATTTCTTTTAATTGTAATTGTACCAATTGTAGATGTACAACTGTAGTTTCTGAATTGTCTTCAAGGACAGCCCCATGAAGAGCACATTACAGTAGTCTAACTTTGATGTAAGTGAGGAATGGATATCCATGATCTGAGACAGAAAAGGATGCAGTAGGCATGCCAACTTAAACTGGGCAAAGGTGTCCTGAGCTAAAGCCACCACTTTGACATCCATGAGCAATGCCTCCCCAATTGTAAACCAGGTCCTTCAAGGGTAATGCAATCCCATTCAGAAATAGATGACAATCCACAACTGAGATCACAGATCTCCTGAGTGACAGGTCTGTCTAATCTGCATGTAATTTTACCTTGTTAGCCTTCATTCACTCATTATTGACCTCAGGCAACAATTTAGGACTTGCATAGCCTCCCCAGCTTCAGATAGAGTGGAGGCATAGAGCTGGATATTATCTGCTGGTGGCACCAGTTAGGTGATGTGGGGACCAACAAAAATAATCTCTGCCAGTAGTTTCACATAGATGTTAAATAGCATGTGGAACAGAACTGAACCCTTAAATTTATTTACTCACCAAGAACATTAAGCTTATGTTTTAATCCAGTGGACTTTCAATTAATACCTAGTAAATAATCACAAAGCTTGAAAAATTCTTATTTGCCTTTTATATTAATTGAGATGCAAAAAGGAGCAACTTATTTCTGAGTTGCACATTTTATGTCAAAGAGCCAAATGTGGCTCAGGAGCTCCAGTTTGGCCAGCCCTGCTAGGAAAGGTGAAGGTTTGTCTTGGAGAAAGTGTATTCATGTTGATCACTTTTGTGACCATAGACACATGAAATTGGGTATGTACCAGTCCTGGTTTGTTTTTAAATTCCAATTTTGCAACAGACATTTAAAAAAAAATCATTTACAAAGAAGCCACATCATCGCTACATTTACGTAACATCACTTTCAGAATTTTTAAAACAAGATTGGGAGCCAATTTGAAAATTCTACTCTTCTCAGAAGAGCAGAAATGCAATCCAGGCATTTGTTCCAGCCAGAACTGGGGAAATTTGGGTTGAGAGTACTTTTTTAAAGATTGTTGCAACTTTATACAACATTTTACATGGCTTTGCCAATGTAAAGAGAAAACATTAGTCTTGATTACAACTGTAACAATTGGGCTTTTTTATATGAATTGGCTCTTGCTGGGGGGAAAAGAAGAACGCAAATTTTAAGCAAAACAAAACTTAACTGTGACATGAGTACATGAATTTAAGCTAACTCTGAACCTGTACTAAGGGACTTCATAACTAAAACACTTGAACTCATCTTCTCCCAATGATGCGCTGGAGATTGCATTTCTGCCAGTGTTGCTCTAACGCATCACTGGTAGAAAGGGTTGGGGTGCCAAGTGAGAACTGTTACCTTAAAAGCAGTAAACAGTAATCATCAAACTTGCTATCAAGAAAGCTGAAATGAGTGGGACAATGCATCAGTAAGTGGCTTTAGAGCTTCAACATGCCTGTTTTTAGCCAGACTTGTATCTTCTATAGGTGTCGGCTGAGCATCACAGTTTTACCCTACTGAAAGGATTGGCTTTATTAAGGAAGCATTGACTGGCTCCCACCCTGCAAAGTGTTCTTCCACAACATACCCCTACAGGCACTCACTTTTGCTGCCTACACCCCGTTCCTGGAAACAACATGTCCTAGAAATGCCTGGGTACTTTTTCTTTTTTTTAAAGATTCTCCAAATGCTCTCCACATGTTTCCACTCACGTTAATTCTGTCCATCCTCTTGCCGCTGAGATGCTTACACAAGGATCTAATTTGCAATGGTGAGTGTGGCTCCCTGGAAGATGAAAGGCACATGGCAGGCATAGCCAGTACGATGGACAAAGCTTGGAAGCCAAGTCAGACATGGGTGAAGGATTCGTAGGGCCCAATCTAGGCTTGAGCCTGACTGAGGCTGCCTTCCTATCCACATTTACTTGAGAGTAAGTCCCATTTACTATAATGGTACTTCTGGTAGACATGCATAGCTTTGAGGCTGTTCAGCAGGTCAGCTGAAAGAAGCAGGACCCAGCATTCAAGGCTATGACACATTTAGAGCTGTGGTAGCATAGTGGTTAAGAGACTGAGCTATGGATCAAAAAGGCTTTGATCCCAATCTCACCTCTGCCATTATCTCTATTTGGTGACTTATCTGGTTGATGGGGATATTTATTTATATTACAACCAGCTAAGACATAATGAACACTCCAAAACTCCACATAAATAGGATTGTGAATGGCCCATGAGAATTCCTCCACAGAATCCAAAATCCTTCACCCATTCCCTCTTCTTGCTTAATGTTAACTTGGTGCTCTCTGCTTTGGAATAAGATACATATAATTTTAGAGCTCACCACCTTCCTTTCTCCTTTGAAACCTGATATTCAAATTCTGTCTGTGTCTGGCTCACTTTCTCTGAAGCTTTCTAAGCAACTTCATTGGCAATTCAGCCATCAAAGAGCTAAGCCAGTGTTATTCAAACTGTGGTATGGGTCGGGACCTGATGTTAGGTAGGTTGCGGAAAGCTGGGAGCAGCCATCTTGGAAACTGCACACCTTACTTGTGTTATATTCCTTTTGTAAATATTAACAGTTTAAATTTCCAAGTGAGGTGCTTTTTTAAAAAAAATTGTTTTTAGTTCAGTGCTTTTACAACTTTGTCCTACATTTTGGGGATGTGGTGGCACAGTGGGTTAAACCACTGTGCTGGGCTTTCCGACCGGAAGGTTGGGAGTTCAAGACTGCTTGACGGAGTGAGCTCCCGTTGCTTGTCCCAGCTCCTGCCAACCTAGCAGTTTGAAAGCACCTAAATGCAAGTAGATAAATAGGGACCACTTCGGTGGGAAGGTAATGGCATTCTGTGCGCTATGGCGTAAGAGTCATGCCAGCCACATGACCACAGAAGCTTGTCCTTCGACAAAATGCTGGCTCTACAGGCTTTGAAACGGAGATGAGCACCGCCCCCTACAGTCGGTCACAACTAGACCATTCGGTCGTGGGGAAACCTTTACCTTTTACCTACATTTTGTTCTAATCTTGCTTTCTGTCAGAGATATTTCATGGTTGTACGATTGCTGCAGTCCAAGAATGCCAATTTACCTTTCAGGTGTGTCCTTTTATTATGTTACAATGACAGCACTTCCTGCTTGCTGATGTCACTTCCTGCCACAACATCACTTCCAGCTAATGACATCACTTCCGGTGGGTCCCAACACGAGTGCCATTCTAAAAAGTGGATCCAGATCTAAAAAGTTTGAATACCACGGAGCTAAGCTTTGTAGATCAAAGCAAAACACTTTATATCACAGCCCAGCTCTTCGGTAGCAACACTACTTTCAGTTCAGTTCCAGTGGCAATCCTACACATGCTGTTCTAGAAGCAAAGACCATTGAACATAGTGAGACTTAGTAAACCTGCACAAGAAGATTGCACTGAGCTAACTGGCCAATATGCTATAGCTGAGCTATGTTACACCATGTGGATGTGGAACATTCAGCTATTACCTTTTTTTTTTTTTTTTGCTCAACAGCTAGACAAGCAAAGTGTGAACCTGAGCCACAGGCATAATGCCAGTAACATACATGGTAGACCCTGATCAGTTTTGCTGAGTCAGTTTGCTGACTGTTTTGCTGAGTTTTACACTGGCCATGGAAATTTAATATATCAGCAGTTCCCATATTTCTTGCAGATATGCCTGTTTGTGTCCATTACACACCTGCCATGAATGTTGAGGCAAAACCCAGTGGCTATGATTTTTCAAGTCCTTGGGCTCCTTGGAAGAACAGTGAGATAAAAACCTAACAAATAAATAAAGCACTCAATATGTACAGAGATTTCTGGAAACCAGCTGGGTTTGTTTTTTTTTAAACTGCCTGCAGTCGAATTTAAAGAGCCTGTACAACAATCAAACAAGAATCAACAGCTGTGGAAAACCCAACAAATTGTAACAAGAGATTTCTGAGAGATTCTGGAGTCAGATGCAAAGGAATTCTGTACAGTGCAAAATTTGAACCGCTCCTAGGTGTCACTTATGCTTAAATTTCAGGTGATGGGCTGAACATAACCAGGAGAACTTGGAACCATCAGCACAACCTTGTCTAATGCAGGATATGGCTTGCTGAGAATAATGGGATTTCCTGATAGATAGATAGATAGATAGATAGATAGATAGATAGATAGATAGAT
>JAJKFI010000003.1:20099155-20109583 GCA_029204185.1 Lerista edwardsae
GATAGATAGATAGATAGATAGATAGATAGATAGATAGATAGATAGATAGATAGATAGATAGATAGATAGATAGATAGATAGATAGATAGATAGATAGATAGATCACCTCCTCTGAATCAGTTTCAGCTGGCAGGACTGAGCCATATAAACTGACACAAAAGCATCTGCTGCCTTCTGCTGAGTCAAGACCCTCTGGTTAAGTAAATTCTACACTGATTAAGAGCAGCTCTCCAGACTTTCAGGCAGGGATCCTTCCCAGCTTTACCTGGACAGTCCAAGGAGTGTGACACTTATCTGGACCTATAGGCATATGCTCTGAAGCCAATCTGTACCTCCACCTCCCCATGATAAAAAGGAGAGTGCCTTTGAGGAAGCAAAAAGCATGGTGTATTTCAGAGGGATTCATAACCACAACCGTTCCTCGGGCATTTATGAAATTAACCAAGCGTCTTTTGGCATCTCAAAGACAAGCACATTTATTTTAGCCTAAACTTTCACAGGCAAGTGTCAACATCATCAGAGGCAGCTAATTCATGGAAACTTACACAATTAAACCTATGTTTGCCTACCAGGTGTCATAGGGTCTTTGCTGTTCGTGCTGCAGCAGACTAACATGGAAACTGTGTTTTAGGAGCAATTAGGTGTGTTTTAGGGACTCCCTTCTCAATTCAGAAATCTAATACTTCAAAGGGACCTCACAGCCAGGAGGATCTATAAGATTTATTTTTTCCCCCACAACAGTGAATAACTGGACCAAAGTCATATAGGAAGCTCCATGGCTGCACAGGGAAACGGAACCCGTCCCAGTCTTAAACTCTAACCACTACACCACACAGCTCTCAAGCAGAGGCATACCTAGAGGGAGATCACAGCACTAAGTTCTGCAAGCAGCCAATCCCTTCCTCTTCAGAGCTATTCCCAGTGGCTGGAGTAAAACAGAGGCAACAAATGTTTTAGGTCATAATATTTTGGTCATAATCCTGTCACTTACGTGGGAGTAAATCCCATGGAACACAACTGAACTTACTTCCAGGTAAATATGCATAGGATTGTCCTGCTACCTGGTATGGGGCATTTACTGAGTACCGCACTAAGGAATGGGTACATCTAAGCATTGAAACACTGATTGCCATGAGTAGAGTATGGGGAGGGGGAGTTGAGGGGCAGTTCTAGCCCCGACGGCAAAGTAACCCACCAGCCAT
Organism: Lerista edwardsae; assembly: GCA_029204185.1. Classification (NCBI taxonomy): domain Eukaryota; kingdom Metazoa; phylum Chordata; class Lepidosauria; order Squamata; family Scincidae; genus Lerista; species Lerista edwardsae. The sequence goes on from JAJKFI010000003.1 coordinate 20,100,358, forward strand.
ACAGTAATTACAAACCAAACAAGAGGTGAAACACTGGATTGGTATTGCTAGTGACAAGATTCTCTCTTTTTCTTTGGCGCCCATTTGTTTGTGCGGCTATATTTAACGGCACTTGATTGAGGAAATGTTGAAAATAGCAGTAAGGGCTTTCCTAATGAGACCTCAAGACGAAAGCAGTGGCATTCAGGGGGCTAGGAAAGAATGGAGAGGAGGAGGAGGAGTGGGGGGGCAGGGGAAAGGAGTTTTAACCCTTTCTAAGCAAAGACATTTTGATGCGTTGATTAAATAGGACACTTTAAAGAATAGAAGGGTATGCTGCATTTTCAACACAGCATCCCGTGTCTGCCATAATAGCATATTCAGCAAAGCCTAGAAAATTCAGTTTTATTTTATGGATTCAGTCACAACTTATTCTGAGGTGGCTGTTTTACTTTCAGGCTGTTGCTATTTATTCTCTTGCTCCCCAACACCACACAAGTTTGCAGGGAAAAAAATTGGTAGCTGGAATACTAACCTGTCATATGAGGTAATCTTCATACCCCCCCATTAGCTGGAATGCCATAGATCATGTGTGAACCCAGTTTCACCCAGTTTCAGCCTTTTGTCTGGTTTGGAAGTCCCTAACTGCACATTGTACTCTCCACTTCAGACTCTGGGTATGCTGAAATGATTGCAAAGGTTTGTGGGGACAGTCATTGAACTCAATTTCCAGGGTCTAGCAAATGTCTACTACCACTACTATTACTACTACCACACAGACACACTGTACGTAAGGTCTCTAGCAGCCTCAGGGTTATAGGGCCTTGTTTATTTTTAATTAATAATTGTATTAATTCAAATTAATTAATATTAAAAATATTTCATTCTAGAGGTCTTTTTTTTGTCTGGTGGCTTGAAACAGTCATTTTTAAAAGTGGGCCCCAGTGCTAGAAAGTTTGGGAACCACTTCTTTATTGCAAAGGACCCATCATTTTAACCTTCTGAAAAATGCATCATTTTTCTCTTACATTTCTTCACTCTTATTTCTCATCATTCATTTTTCCCTTTCCATTCTTTGTCGCTGTGAAATGTTTTTCTGGCTTTACATGTAATTTCAGAGCCAATGCATTTCATACTTTCCCAATTTTATAATAGACTAGCTTTTCGGTACCCGGCGTTGCCCAGGTAACAAATGTCATCAGGACTGTCACCAATCAGCTTAGCGACCCCGAAAACTGTGGATTTGACTGTAATGTCGGTCATTTAGGATATTTGGTTTATGCAGGGCCCCCTGCGTACCCCCACCCCCATGGGCGCTACGGGGGCCTGACCCCTGCAGCGTTTGTCGCCAGGCTGCAAGGCATGTGCATCAGTGGTGTCATCTAAATGATTTAAGAACAGGTACTTACTTTTGATTGGCACGTGTCGGGACCCGCCCACTGGAAGTGACGTCATAAGCCAGAAGTGATGTCGTGGCAGGAAGTGACATGAAAAAAAGCCCTTTTTGAGGCCTCAGATGATTTTAAACTGACCCAACAGTTGCAACAGTATTCCACAGCACCCCCAGAACATGTGAAGGAGGCCTGGCATCATGTTAAAACCCCAGAGCAACTCATTTTTCAGTGGAAAGGAAAGGAAAGGCTCCGCTCGCTGCCTGCCTGCCTGCCTGGCTCTGAGAACATGCAGGCAACTTAAACATGCAGGAAATTCAAAAGTTGCAGAGGGCGGAATCGACGAGTGGGCAGGCGAATGGACAGGGCCAGCTGTAATCCTAGAAACCGGTACTCACGTACCCCCGCGTACCCCCTGCATGACATCACTGATGTGCGTGCCAAGTTTGGTGCACGTCGCTCCAGGCGTTCCAGCAGGGCATGGGGGATGTTTTGTTTCGCACCCCTTCTTGCCCCCCACACCGAGGGGGGACCAAACCCGGACTCCAACAGTGTCGAGAGTGTCGCCGCTCATCCCAGCGACCCCGGAAACTACAGATTTGACACCGATTTTGGCCATTTTCTACCGTTTTCACACGGGAGCCCCCACATACCCCACCCCCGGGGGCGCTAGGGGGTCTGCAGCGTTTGTTGCCAGGCCGCAAGGCATGCACGTGCCAAGTTTGGTGCGCATCGCTCCAGGCGTTGCAGAGCCTATGCGGAATATATGTACACGCACACACACACACATGTTCTTCTTTATATATATAGAAGGATAAAAATGTAATTCTATGAGAATTACATTGCCCAGTCTTAAACACGCTTGCAAAAACATACATCTTACTGAAACTAATCAAATGAACCTCTCTAGAGTTAATGCAGGGACGTGGTGGTGCAGTGGGTTAAACCCACTTTTTGACCCGCATTCCGTGCACTACAGCATATAGTCATGCTAGCCACATGATCATGGAAGCTTGTCCTCAGACAAACGCCAGCTCTACACTCTTAGAAACGGAGATGAGCACCGCCCCCTACAGTTTGTCATGACTAGACCATTCGGTCGGTGGGGAAAACTTTACCTTTAGAGTTAAGATATCTGTAGTAGAGCTGGATGTTTATTATTGAGTGAACCACTAAAACATCACAGAAGTTCAGTTTTTTAAAAGCAGAAATAATAGAATACAGTAATATGCCCAGGGCAAATTAGGAAAAAAAAGTTTTGCTTATTATTAGAAAAGTAAGTTAAATCCTTATTTTAAAAAAAATCAACAAACCCTAGAATTTCAGCATTAACTGAAAAGAGCTTGCCAAGACCATTGTTACAAAGGACACTTTATGCTTTTTGCATTTTCCTATGTCTGTGATATTTAGAACAGTTTGCACATTTCCCGTACCTTTAATGCAAATATAAAATCTGTACTGAATACATTCAGCTTAAGAGCTGGGTGTTTTCTCGTAAGAAGCTTATATGTAGAGGCTGCAGGTATTGCCAAGTATCTACATTGGTGAAAATGCTCATTCGCCCTACAGATACCTCTTCCGATTGAAGCTCGATCGGTTACCATACATGAGCCAGGAGATTTACACCTTTCCTATGAACACCTTCTAATAACTGCTCTGTTCCAGTTCTGTTCTGCATTAATAATATTCTTAAGGCTGGTTCACTGTTTGCATCATGTGAACACTCCATGCATGTCCATATCATGTGCCACCATGAAGCACACTATAGGTTACATTCACGCGTGCAATGTAACATTCACGCCCTGCATCGTTCCTAGACACGTGACACGATTTGCGTGTTAGATCTTTGAGAAATGCGCCCCCTGGACATCCCAGGCCCGGCTACAAAACCTGCTGGTCCACCCTGGGTTTCAGATCCTGGAAATTGCTGGAGGGATTAACAGACCCTCGAAAGCCCCGACCTGCTGCTCATTCCAAGCGCGCCTAGATAACGCTGAAGGACACAGGCCTGGTCCAGAGTACGCAGTGGGCGGGGCCCGAACAAGAGAGGCTCCGGGATGGGGGCACGTCCCTGCGAGATATGCACGCTGGGAATGCGAGCCATCAGCCGTATTCCCTAGATTAGAGTCTCCCGTCAAAAGCAAGGATTTTAATTGAGTTGTCCTCGGGCCCTGCTTTGGAGCGCTTCGCAAATAGCTGAAGAGAGTCTCCGAACATCTGTAAAGGGCATTGTCCTCTCCACTACGCCTGTCTCCGTATCACCGGGTTTTGATTTTTTTTGTTTTTTGGGGGGAGGGAGGCATCATTTCCAGCCCAGACGCTTCCAGGCCTGATTCCTCTTAATCGTCCTTTTAATCTCCTTTGAAGAAATTAAACACCGCGGCAAAATCATCCCACAAAATATCTCAACCTAAAAACGCCGCACGCAGGATCACTTGAGAGGGAGGTGTTTGAATACTGAGAGAGAGAATTTACCAATCCTCTCCCGAAAGGAGAGAGGAGGGCCGACATGTGGTGATCACATGTATGACTGTCATTCTATAGGCTCACTGGAAATTGCGACTTCTTTGGTAACTAAGCATGACGTTTTGTAACTTTGTGACGTAACTTTTAACTTTGTGACGTAGGACGTACATAGAGACGTTATGAAGGAAGGACACCTTACAGAAGCTTCCTTGGTGACTTTGGGCGCATCTGCTTCGTAGGGTTGTGGGGACAAAAGGAGGGGAAGAACTATGTACACCACTCTGAGATCCATGGAGGAAGGGCAGTATAAAAATGTAAATCATCATCATAATCATAATATAGTCATTCTAGGCCAGTCGAGGGTGTTCTAGTCTATTTCCATAGTGATCGTGATTGTCCCAAATTAACAAATCAGAAGCAACTGACACGCATAGAGAGGTCTTGTGAGTTAAATTCTGCTTCAAGGGAGGTTACTTCCCATTCGCATTGTTCTCTGTCCTTTTCCAATACGTGTTGGCATTACAATGTATTATTATTAATAATAATAATAATAATTGATGATGATGATGATGATGATGATGATGATGGTGAAGTCTAGGTTCTCTAAAGTGACAGGAGCAAGATCATTCAGCAGAGGACTCCCTTCAGGATGGCTCACCTAATAGTTTGCTGTTTCGGATTTCTTTAGAGGCGTGCTAGGCGCTATAGACAGACAAGTCCCCTGTCCAATGGGTTTGAAGTAGAGCTACTCTAATCCTGTCCAAGTGACTGTGAGTGCGGAACTGGAGGCATGTGCAATTGCCATGAATTAATCCAGAATAGATGGTGATATAGGAAGAGGAATTCAGTGGTCAGTGTTGTGACATTCCTGAAATGGCTGAAAAAGAAGGGAGAGTTATCTGGATGCGATAGCACGCACACACAAACACACCAAAACACACACACACACACACACACACACACACACACACACACACACACCAAACTTGTTTCCACGCATTTGCCTCGCGAGAAGACGATGAAGATCCTTTTATATTCTTTCCTGTTTATTTCCTGTTCAATTTTCACATAGACTTCCACACGCGGTTTCCTAATGAGTGTGAAACTTCTGGAGTAATCTGATAAAACAGATACAGAGAGGAACAGAATAGCTCCTGTACAGAGAAGTCACGTATAAGCTTACCCGGAAGTGAATTATGTTGAGTGAGGATTACTCCTGGGAAAGTGCCAATACAGCTGCAGGCTTCGTTTCAAAGGGAACAAGTTTGATTGATTATAAATCGATACAGTTCGTTTACAATAGAAGACTCCATCCACTGAAACGTCTTTAAAAAGAAGCTTACTAATCTACTCCCAAAATTGTATATGTAATGCATTGTATATTGTTATCAAGAATACTGTACTTATATACCGCTTTTCACAAAGCGGTTTGCACAAAGCGGTTTGCACAGAAAAATTAAGCAATGAATGGTCCCCTGTCTAGATCAACAAAATACAGAAGAGACACCAACACTGCCACTTAAAAAGATACCATGCTGGGGTGAATAGGGACAGTTGCTGTTCTGGTGCTAAATATAAAGGAGGACACTACTTTAAAAAGTGCCTCTTTGCCCAGTTAGCAGCGGTTGAGCCTGGTTGCTATTGTTGCTTTATTTTCTGTATGGTGATATTCACCTACTGTATGTCATTTATTCATTCTTCTTCCTCTCTAGATTTAACATCCGATCCTAAATCAATGATTGAAGGCTAGCAAAAACACAAGACTTGGAAAATATTTGAAATATTGACGGCTGGCCAGAAAGCATTTTTTTTTCCTTCACTGAAAAGATTACATTTTACAAGTTATTTAATTCAAAAAGGAGTTCTACGCAGGAGATAAATCCTACAAAAAGACATGCCTTTGATTTCAGTATGGTGTCATTTTTTTATCTTATCTTGCTTGTGTCCCCCCCCCACCTTAATCTAAATGTCCTTACCCTGGCTATGTGTCCATCTCTGCATCCATCCATCCATCCATACACACACACAGCGTCTTGCACTATTTCATATGTCTGATGACACAAGCTCTTGCCTGTTATTTTTTACACCATAAGAAGACGTTTCCTGCAACCCGATCCAATGCAGGTCTACTGGAAAACAGGTCCCCACTGAGTCTACTAGGACTATGGCTCCCAAGGTTGTGGCGTTATCGTCTAAGTAATGTCCCCAAGTAATGTTTTGTTGTTTTCTCTGGTAAGAGTCAGTGAAGCCCCGACCCTCAGTATACCACAGGACTCTCACTCCTCTTGTTCATTTGGAGACGAAGATTTATTTTCGGATTTCCACCACCATCAGCATTACCGCTACTTCCTTCAGCTAAGCAACCGCAGGCATTCGAACTGGAAGGGGGCGGTGTTTTTCTGGTTGTTTGTAAAAGAAGAATTGCAGGCAGGCGAGGAGGAGGAGGAGGAAGGGAATCGCTCCCAACACTTCTCGCTGCCTATGCGCTTTTCCAGTAAGCCTCCTCTGTTTACGTTATGACATTGCTGTTTGTAATTATTTTTTATTTTAATTTATGTCATTTTTAACATGAGCCAGAACATTTTTTCCCTTCGCCTTTTGTACACAATGGCTCTCTTTATGATAAGATGTTCTTTTCTATCCACTGGTATATACACCCCGCCCCCGCTTTTTAACGAATATGTTTACAATTCTCTATTAGCAGAGTTTTCTAATATTTCTTTCCTCTCCCCCCCCACCACCTCCACAATACCCACCGTGGCCTGATTTTTTTCCTTGAGGAACTTGTCCTGTCTTGCTTTATTTGTTTGTGTGAAATTTAGTTTGAAAGGAGATCAGAGGGAGCAGGAGGGGTTTGTCATGAGAGAATGACCAAGTGACCTGAAGTCTGATTATATGTCATTATCTGGAGCCTTGGTATATCCAAATTACCAACACGGTCTCATTCAGCCAGATCAATTACGTTGAAAGAGAGAGAGAGGACATTCGACCCCTAGAAGACACCCCTCTAGAAGTGTGCAAACCTCCAGTGTTACTCCGCCTTTAACCAGTCATCTGTTTAATTTTAAAACCAATTGGGGGGGGGAGGCTTGATACAAGTTTTCACAGGTAGATCAACCTTAAAAGGTACGAAATTAATGGAAATGCTTTAAGGGCCCGGCTGTAGTTCATGGAGTACAATCCGGAAGGCTAGAACGTGGTTCTAGAGAGGCTGGATTTGTCCAGGACCTATGTTTGAAGAGACAAATGTGGAAAAGGTGCCGAGCCGATCAGAACAGGATCTGGGGATACAGCTGAGCTCATGCTTAGTTCCTCCAGTTAAACCAATGTAATCGTGTATTACACACACACACACACACACACACACACACACACACACACACAGAGAGAGAGAGAGAGAGAGAGAGAGAGAGAGAGAGAGAGAGAGCGCAGTTGTTTAAAGGAATAAAATACTATTCCTTGGATAGAGTTTACTGCATGTTAAACTGAAAGCCTTCGTCCTGATCAAGCGCTCAAGGAGCCCAAATAACCCGGTTTCCAAAAGATGCTTGGCTCGAATCTTGTTGATTCTCCGTGTACTGTCCATGTTTGCTATTCCTCACACAGTCTTGCTGTGCCCGCACAGGACAATGTCATTTCTGCAGCGAGGGTGCCGGTGATCGTCTTGTATCGTGGTGTTTGTTGTTGGCGTCGTTCCAGGCATGGCTCTGCGTCTTCAGCGACCGCGTGGCAGGCAGGCAGGCAGGCCTGGAACAGCATGGAGGCTCGATGAGGTGGGGAAGGTTTCCCTTGCTGAATGTCTACTCCTTATGCCTAACCCTAACCTCAAGCCGATTTCCAGGACAGAAAGCTTTTCCAATATTGCTTTTCCAATATTGTCTTGCAAGAAGACGAGACCACTGCAAACCTGTAAGGAACCAGAAAACTGCTGAACGGAAGGGTTTTTAAAAAATATATTTATAGCTCCTTTTTCCAACAGCATTTCCAGGGCACTTTACAAGAAAACAAAATTAAAATATAAAACAAGATCTTATAGCTGGGAACGATCGTTTCCAAGCTGGGCAGCCCGCTTACCTTTCCTGTTCTTATTTCCGTGTCTTTCTGTTCTCAGACATCGGTCGTTTTATTAAGGCAGGACTGAAATGTCTGGATCAGGTGCTTTGTGTTTAGGATATGTGACCGCAGGACTTGGGTTCGATGCTGGAGGACTTTTTCTCTACTCTCTTGCCTCAGGTGCCCTGAAGAAGCAGGGAAGACACTATTGGTGAAGAAGTCCTTCCCTGGTCGGATAGAGATTTTGCACAACTGGATTCCAGCACTTGGTGGCACTTCCAGTACACACCATCCAGATGAGTCACAGCATATAAAACCTATTTGTTTCCACTGAAAAAGCAATAAGGTTCCCATAGTACCCCTGCTAACTGGGCAAGAGGCACTTTTTCCAGTGGTGTTCCTCTTATATTTAGCAGGGGGAGAGTAATTGTCCCTCTTTACCCCTGCGCAGTCTCTCTAGTGGCTGTTGCTGGCGGTCTGCCTTTTTTTTTTCAGATTGTGAGCCCTTTTGGGACAGGGAGCCATTTAACTTTATTATTACTATTTGCCTGTAAACCGCTTTGTGAACTTCGTGTTGAAAAGCAGTATATAAGTACCTGTTGATTGATTGATTGATTGATTGATTGATCCCATATACATTTATTTGGGAGCTATTCCATTAATTAAAGCCTGAATTGTTCAACCTTCCTATTGGTACAGTTGCCAATAAAGTCAGCAGGAATTACTTCTAAATATACAGATTTACAATGCAATCCTAGTCATGTTTACTTGAATTTCATGGGACTGAAGTTATTCCCAAGTAGGTACACAGCCCCAGGATCTTGCCCCCCCCCACACACACACTCCATTAATAGGATCCCGTTCTCTACCTATTCCTTGGAAGAGATTCTTGGGACTTCCACCTTAAATGCTTAGGATCCGGCAGTTACTGCCAAGAAAGAATCGGCCTGGTGGTGAAAACTGATTTTAAAGTAGTTCATCTTCCAAGAATCGAAGGCACAAAATGAAACAATGAAAATATAAGTATAGGATATAGGTATAAAAGCAACAAAGGTGTTTATTTGTGACATTAAAAGCAAAAAAAAATGGTGTCCTCTTACAGTACCAAGAAGAAACTATATAAATACCATCGAACGTTTTTATTCTTCTTTTGACTGAGAATATTTATATGCCTCTTTTCCAAACTGTTCACAAAGTAGTTTGCTTAGCAAGTGAATGAACGAAGGAGGGGGGGAGTGGTTGTCTTAAAGCAAAGGGCTCGCAATCTGAGAGACAGACAGACAGACAGACAGAGAGAGAGAGAGAGAGAGAGAGAGAGAGAGAGAGAGAGAGAGAGA
>JAJKFI010000003.1:20112577-20125329 GCA_029204185.1 Lerista edwardsae
CTCTCTCTCTCTCTCTCTCTCTCTCTCTCTCTCTCTCTCTCTCTCTCGCCCCCATCAAAATCCGATTTTTTTGTTTTTATTTTCTTTGTAAATTTTTAACAAACTAAAAAAAAACTCCAGTCTATTTCCTGGTTCCCCTTGTTTCCATGTTTTCCTCATCTATTCTTCCTTCCTGCCTTCCTCTCTCTTTCCTTCCCTCCGCTCCAGAAAGAAAAATGGACACTCAAACTGAAACCAATTGGCATCCCATCTTAAACAAAGAAAATGGGTGTTTAATTCGGCTAAACCCCAGAATAGATGGAAACCCTACGCCAGTTTACTTGCTCTTCGCTTGGAGGACTTTCAGGAAGCGGAGACCTCCGCAGGCCAGGACTGCACCCCCAACTTGCCTCATCCGAATTAGGCTGAGTAGTATAAATCAAGGGAGCCCCGTCAAAGCTCTGCAGTCTCTTTCGTCTGGTTGCGGTTTATAACCAGTATTAGTTAATTGAACCAGGAGGACATCTGTCCCCCCGCCCCTCACAAAAAAAGCCATTAAAAAGCCAAAAAACTAATCATTTAAAATCCCAGAACTGTGTCGTTGGGATTCCCCCCCCTCATCAAATAGGAATGAAATACTATTGATTCCCCAAGCCCTGCAATCCTGCCCTCAGAATCTGAGTCGAAGCCTGGAAGGCGAAAGCGCGGAAGATGTGAAAGGTTACATTGAGCGCGGGTAGGAAGAAGATTTCCTGCGGGGCGAGGATCTGAAGTAAAAAAGCCAGCTTGTTCCCAAGGCCGAGGCTTGCTGGTTTTGTGTACATAAACAAGCCAACAATCTCTACCAGCCGTCAGGAGTTGTTTTGAGTGGCACCCTGTTGACAAGCATCCGCAGCGGTCAGGGTAAGGCTCGCATCCTGGCATGTAAACGGCCCTTGGCTGAGCGTCCAGATAGGTGAAGGAGTAGAGCTTTCCCACAGGTCCTTCGGATCCCTTTGCCCTGTTCCGCCTGCTTGCATCCGAGGAGAGCCCGGTGCAGCGGTTTATACCACGGACACTCTCTCAGCTTTAAGCTGGGACACACATCCTAAGGCTGAGCCGCTGTTCCCACTGTCTCTAAGGGACCCAGCCTATCCATATCTTCTCAGAAGTAAATCCCATTGGCGCTTACTCCCAGGATTGCAGCCTAAGGGTCAGAAATATTTTCTAAACAAATGAGGTTCTTCGGCTCCTGAGAAGTCTCCGTTCCAATGCCTTTTTTTTTCTTTTTTTTTCTTTTTTTTCTTTTTTTTTTTTTTGCTTGCTTGGACTTTTGTCTATCTCCTTTTTTTCTCCTTTAGCATTTCCCTTCCTCTATTTTGTTCCCCTTAGCTGGAGATGACTGGTGTGGGAGAGCTCAGTAATGGAGAATGATTATACTAATGTTTGGTGGGCATGTTAATTGAGGTGGGGGTGAGTGAGGGAGAGGTGATATTGTCAACACTCATACACTGACTATTTATGGTTCTTGTGTTCTTTTGTTGAAATAAAAATATTCAGCACTAACCATCAATATTGCATCCAATCATGACTTCATTAAAATTAATTTCTGGATGATTTGCCCATTGTTGCCTCCATAACAAGAAATCCACAGTTGATTAGTAGTGCAAACTTGATCCGAAAACAGAAGGTTTTTACTTGGGAGGAAATGTGTGTAATTGAGGGATTGCGTCCCACTGATTCAGTGTGTGCAGGATGACAACATAAGATGTAGATTTCAGCCTGGTTCACTACAGCAGGGTTGGCACGTTACGCGGATGGAAGAGCCACTGAAGACAACTCAGGGCTTCCTTACAAATAAATGTGTTTAGGATGGACTTAAGGCTGAACTGGAAAATTGGGATAAAACCAAAATGCCTAGATTTATCCAGGATGCCAATGGGACACTTAACCCCCAATTCGGAATGCTCTCTTGGCAACCCTTCTTCATTTTAATTGAATGCAATCCAAGTCCTATTGGAAACCATGGCAAAAAAAAAATAGCTCATGTGACTACATAACTAGGGTTGCACACTCATTGTCCTTCCCACGGTCCAACAATATCATATCATAACTCTGCACTAGATTTTGCATGTTCCGTTATTCTAGTCAGATGGGTGCATTTGTTGTATCGATCAATTATGTTACAGTACTTCTGCACCTTCGATTAAATTCTCCAGTCTGGGGCTGAGCCTGAGCTATACACACATCATCTATAGTACGAAGACGTGGGTAATGTTATTTCAAATGTAAAACATGCTGTTCAGCAGGCTCAAGGAATGGTATAGTGACTGCAAAGTTCCCCTCTGATTTCTCAGTATCATTCAATGGTCATGACACAAGGTTCCTGACACTCATTGGACTGCAATCCTATAGCTGCAATCCTATACCTTCATCATACCTTCATCAGGCTGCACAGGATTTACTTCCAAGACAGCACAACTAGGCCTGGGTGACAGGTCCAGTTTCAGCATGGATTCTAAGAGAACCAGGCTCAGAATGTAAGGTAGTCCTTCCTAGGCAAGCAGAAGAAATGTCCTTTCCAACTCATTTGTAGACTACAGAAGGCGAGGGCACAGTCAGCGGTTTCTGCAATGCAGGCTGAATATCAAGATCTTGTGGCTAATATGGCAGGGACAAATGTAATGGCTCTCACCCTGATCCTGCCTACTGAGCTCAATGGGACCTACTCCCATCACACAGGTCAGAAGGCATACACAGGATCGTGGCTGTGATGTTTTAGCTTCAGTTTGCCCCATCACTTGGCCTGTAACCTCATGACACTCAAGCTGGGGCAAGACCTTATAATCTAATTGTGGGCCCAATCCTATCCAATTTTCTAGTGCTGATACTTCTGTGCTAATGGGGTGATGGGGAGACAGTCATGAAGGCCTCCTTAAAGTATTTTGGGGCTGCATTGAGGATGCATCAGTCCTGAAAAGTTGGATAGGATTGGGTTCTATGATTGCATTTTTAGTGCTCCAAATATGCCCTAACCTTCCAGACTTCTCTTCCAAGCATCAGGAACCAAAGAAACTGGAGTGGGTGGGGTGGGCACATACTCCTATGACTCCAGATTTCCAGAGGACAACTATTAAGTCAATGACCTCAGATTCAAGCCAGTTTAAGCAACCACAGATAAGGAGGAAAAATTATTCCAGGATTCTTGCTTCAGTTGATAGATCAGACTGCAATCTGTTGACCACAATTCTCCCACTATTTGGGGTACTGTGCCTCCTTTTCCGCCAAATCCAGCAGTTCGCCTGCCAATGCTAGCAAGATTATTCTGCCCTGTTGTTGCTGAGACTGCTTTAGAGAAGGTGACAACAAATCGCCTTCCAAATTGAAGCAAATATCTTGGCTCAGATTCCTACCAGTTTCTCTCTTGAGTTGCAACTGGGGATCCTTTTTCCTGTTACAATGTGTTCAACATCCCCCAAGCACAAAAAACTCTCCATATATCTACTGGCTTTCTGCCGGCTCTGCCTACTAAACATCTTTTTAATGACTCCCTATCCATAAGTGAAACCCGTTTTCTTGCAAGATGTCTGGGCATTTTGGGTTGTTTTGATTTTTTTTTTTTACTATCAGTATTATGATTATAGGCGAAACAAGAGAAACACAGAGAGATCTTTATATCTTTGTTAATAGAAATGAGAAAATAAGCCCTCAACATGCTGTTAAAAAGATTTGGTTACTTACCCCAGTTTGGGCTGGCATAGGAGAAACTGATTTCAGGAAAGGAGTTAGTGTGAACACCAAAGCAGCTGAAAGAAAAAGATGCTAGTAATAATTAGAACACTCTGATACTTGTTTTTCCCCCACCCCAATACTTTTTCCTATAGCAATTGCACATTGAAATATTGCAATCTAATTACACCGATCAACCATTTAAAAACATTATTTTTTTTACTATGGCCACGGTTCTAGTGTTAGCAACAGATCTCTGTCTCTCTCCCCCTCGCTCTCGCTCTCATATGAGATAATATGCATATTATACTACATTCCACGACATCGCTTTGAATCATACCATCCCTGAATTGCGAATGTTCACTATTTTGCACATCAAACATACACTTACAAAATACATGCATGTACACACACATACTTACAGCAAAGCATTGTTAAATAGGCGCATTAACCTCTGTCGATGTTTGAAGGGGGGAATCTTTCCCTCGTTTGTTTTAATTATATTATGGATAGGAACAGCAGCCAATCCTAAAAGAGAAGCTGAACAATTAGCAAAGCGAAGATCAAAAAAAAGTTTTATGGCCCAGAACTGGAGGCCCCGCCTCCCGGCTTCGCGGATTGGCCAGGAGAGCCTCTGACGACATATATTAACCCGAGCTGCCCTAAAGATGTAGCTGTACATGGAGATCAGGCTGGGAAATTAGAGCAGTGCCCCGCACAGCGCCGAGACTGGAAGGCAATCTGAGTGTTACTGCTCCCCCCACCCCATCCTCATCTTTATTAGCAGTTTCTCCGTGGGAGCAGGAAGCGCTGCGGATCTTCCCGAGGGGCGGACTGTTGGGTTTCTGTCCCCGGTCACCGCTCAGGAAACGATAATGGGCGGCCTCGTGATTTAAAGGAAAGAATCGCTTCCCGTCCTGAGAGAAGAAGCCACTGGACAGGCCTTGCGAGGCAGTTCTGCTAAGTGGGGGCTGCTGGAGAAAATGCAGGTGTAAGTAATCCCCCCACCCCGCTCAGTTCTTGAAAAAGCAAAACAAAACTTTGCGGCGTCATCACAGCCAAGAAGAACTGCGAAGGAAGGAAGGAAGGAAGGAGGACAGTCCGCGAAGCCAGCCTGCTTGCGGGGAGGGGGGTCCCTCTTCTGTGGGAGGGGGCTGCGCTGCTTCCCTTTCTTTCCGGAGAGGGAGGTTGCTTCAACGATTCAGCCCCTTCCTCGCCCACCGCATGAGTGCCGAACGAGGCCCTGATCCTGCCTCCGGGGGGCTCGAGGGACTCCGCGGCGCCCACCCTACGACGATGCCCCTGTGCTAAGGGCGGGGGTCTTCTTGGGAGCTGAGGGCCAGGGGGAAGGATCGGGGGTGGTGGGCGCCCGGGGGCCCGGCGATGAGTCTGGTGGGGGGCTTCCCCCACCACCCGGTGGTCCACCATGAGGGCTACCCGTTCGCCGCTGCCGCCGCCGCTGCCGCCGCCGCCGCCGCCGCCAGTCGCTGTGGCCACGAGGAGAATCCTTACTTCCACGGCTGGCTGATCAGCAGCCACCCCTCGGAGATGTCTCCGCCCGATTACAGCATGGCGCTCTCCTACAGCCCCGAGTACGCCAACGGGGCGCCGGGCCTGGAGCACCCGCACCACTACGTGGGCGGCGTGGCCCCCCCGGGCAGCGGCGGCGGGCCGCCGGGCTTGGGGGGCGGCCCGCGGCCGGTGAAGCGCCGCGGCACGGCCAACCGCAAGGAGAGGCGCAGGACTCAGAGCATCAACAGCGCCTTCGCCGAGCTGCGCGAGTGCATCCCCAACGTGCCGGCCGACACCAAACTCTCCAAGATCAAGACGCTGCGCTTGGCCACCAGCTACATCGCCTACCTCATGGACCTCCTGGCCAAGGACGACGCCAACGGCGAGGCCGAGGCCTTCAAGGCCGAGATCAAGAAGACCGACGTCAAGGAGGACAAGAGGAAGAAAGAGCTGGTCAGTACAGCCGCCACGCGGGGGAGGGAGGGAGCGAGCGAGCGAGCGACGGAGGGCGCACAACCCAGTCAGAAGCGCGCCGCTCCCCGCAACGCGCGCGCCTGCAAAGGGCACGCAGGAGCGCATTGTTGCGCAGAAGATCTAGCCTTACTTCCCAGCAATAGCCCGATCCCAGGAGGACCTTCCTAGAAGTGAACACTTCAGGGCTGGTTTCCTAGTCGAGGCGTTCCATCATGAAAGGAAGGTCCAGGGAAGGCCCGTGCAAACTGATTTGGGGCGCAGTCCTAACCAACTTTTCAGCACTGACACAGCTGTGCTAATGGGGCATGTTCTGCATTCTGCAGTGGCGTTGTAGTCAACGAGGCCTCCTCAAGGTAAGGGTTTGTCCTCTTACGTCAGAGCGGCGTGGCCCTTACCCGGTGCTGGAAAGTTGGTGGATTGCGCCCTTAGGATCGTGCTGAGGCTGACTTCCACAGGGAGAGGGAAGCACACCCGAACAGCCCCTTTAAATGAGCGGCTATGATGAAACCGTTTGGTGGGGAAGTTCATTGATTGCAATGGGATTTCTTCCTGGGTTTAGTGTCGGATCGGGAATATGGTGTGTGTGTGTGTGTGTGTGTGTGTGTGTGTGTGTGTGTGTGTTAGTTTCCAGGGGAGTTGCGTGCCAGTACGTATTCTAGCGGGCACCGGATTAACACCCTCTCCGATTCATTACATTTGCTTGGCCTCCAGTCCCGTTGATTTCCGCAGAGTCCGGGTCTCGACACCGGCGCATAAGTATAGTCGCCTCGGGAGCATGCTGCGGCTGGTCGATTTGCCATGGAAAGACACGCGTTGGCCGCGTAAATTACTTGTCTATCAGCCCCCCCCCCCCAATCGCGAACTACAGATAGGATCGAATTAGGGGTGTTTGCGCTTCACCTAGCGAAACTCTCGCGGTCCTGTACTTGGAAGGAAACCTTCTTTTTTTTTTCCGAAACCATAAAATAGATTGAAGGTCCCAGGGAGAGGAGTCGCTAGCAGGAACTGCCCCCTCCCCCGACTGGAGGCAGCGCTGTGCGAACTTGGAAAGCCGGCCTCCCCTTTCCATTCTAAGCCTTGCACGCCGGGCCGAAAACATCGCCCTCCCCTTAGGGTCGCTTGCCGGAGCTTCGTTCCGAGGCGCTGCAGCGTCCCGCACTCCCCTCCTTCGCAGGGAGAGTAACCCGCATTCCTTGCGAGCGACCTGGCTTCCAGTTCCAGGGAAGAAGTCCTCGAACTGTGGCCTCCTCCAGAGGGGTGAGAGAGCCACAGGCTGGTTAAGCCGGAGCGCTTGAATGCGCGCTACTTCGCGTCTCCTGCCCCCAGAACTTAGATCCAAAACGCCATTTTCTTGGAAAGAAAGTAGCAATAAAATCTGTGTTACCGATTACAAAGTAAATGTAAGGAAACGCCTTGATGACCTGCACACCGGTTGTTTGGGAAGACAGGGAACCCCCCTCCACGAATCCCGTGAAACTCGCACTGTAGTCCGTTTCGGCCCATTGAAGTCAGCGGGAGAAGCTTCGCTTCAGTTCGAAGCTTTGGCTTTAAGGGCCGCGTGGGGGAATGCCCTGAACCTCCCGCTTGCGGACAGAGCTCGCTTGCGGCTTGAGCTGTCAGGCTGCAATTCACAGCCCATTGATTTCCCAAAACTCTGAGCAAAACCAGTGGGATTGGCCTCCCGCGAGTGAGTTTTGGATTGAGGCCCTTGCCCGCAAATCCTGAGATCGGGAGGTTCTTCTTCCCTAGATTTCAAAGAAACGTCTGCAAATTCCTGGGAAACAAAAATCCCACGAAATCCCTGGGATGGCGGTGGCACTGGGCCAGATTGCCGTGCGAGTTGCAGACCTCCTCAGATTTATGACACCGGGTCGTGTGTGTTTGTGTTCCTTTCTCCAGCATCTCAGAATGCTGCTGCGAAGCAGAGAGTCAGCGAGCCTAGACGCCCTTATGAAGGAGTAAGTTCCACTGGACTTAATGGGACTTGCTTCCAAGTAATCGTTGTGAGCGTTGTACACCTCGAGGAGGCTGACTAGAGTCCGCATATGCGAACACTCCGACCATACGTGCGCTCAACAGAAACCTCCTCAAACTCGATTAACGGCCTCGATCGCAGAGTTTCCGCTAGGATGAGAAGTAGACTGTAGACCCGAATTTCATGCATGATATCGTGGTCTTGTTTACTGGGCAATGTGCATATAAATGGACAATTCTGTCCTTTAGCAGTAATTCACAAGATCATACCCTGTTTCAGGCAAGCGAGGGAACGAACACCTAGAAAAAGCCTCATCAATAATCACGAGGAGAAAATCGCCTACGATCTTAAGCTTTCTAGCGATGGTTTTCTTTATTTTGAGAATAATTGCTTGGGAAAGAAAATAAGCAGTTACTCTGGGAGACGGGGATTGAATCTCAACCTGGATTGGCACAGTTAAAGTTAACGTATAACAATTCCAAGAAGAGACCTCAAGAATTTTCAGGCCTTACTCTTTAACCGGTATAACTTGGAAGCAAGTTCTATTGAAATCAATATTTCAATATATATATTTTTTCAAACGTTAAACCAAATGCTAAATTGGGACGTAAGGGAACGTGGGCGCACACGCAGAAAAATAAAAAAAATTTCACCCTAAAATATAAAGACTCTAAAATAATTTATGGGATTTAAACGCAAGGCCATGTGCTTGGCGACACAGCAACGCCCAGTTGCTAAACATCTTGATTTGGGAATAAAGAAACGAAGCTTGCTTCTAAGTCGGAAGGCTTAGAATCGGGGCCTACGTGAACGTCCTTGGGAACTAGTTTCGGATGCGAATACTATGCCACACTTCTAGCATTCTTTAAATGTTTTCTTCCAAAGGAGTTCCTTGGAACGGCTAGGGCAGGCGCCTACCGCCTTCCAGAATTCCCCGTCCCGCGCTCCCCTAGTTGTGATTTGGCCCTTTTTAGTGTCAGGCCACCTAATAGCTGTATGGTGCGCGTATTCGGAGACATGAAATGCATTAATTTTCCATGCATTTAGAGATAGGTACTGTGTTGATAGCATGCAGGTGTGTGGGGAATGATGGCATCTCAGTAATTTTTATATTACTGGACGATTTACTCTGTGGAACCAGGGTGTACTTAAGGCTATGCCCCACAGTGTATGCATGAAAGTAAACAGAGACTCCAGACCTGACGCCATCGTATGTCTGTAATCGATTCTGATCGATTATATACAACTGGGCAGTTCTGTGATCTGAGGAGTTTGTTTTGGTTTTTTTTGTTTTTGTTTTGTTTAAGTAACAATGTTGCACGTTCAAACGCGCTTTCTTCAGTCTAGCCCTCAAGAGTATCGTGGAGTTAAAAGCGTGCCTACCAACTTGCCGGATCCTGGACCTTACTCGGGGTGCAATTTACAAGGGATGTAACTTTATCACGCCAGGGCGATTCAGAAAGTAGTCAAACTGGAGCCACCATAGATAAAATGTAGGGGATAAAGCGCGTTGCTTTCCCCTTCTCGCCGCGCAATGCAGTCCTTGTTCTGTCCGGCACACAACTCCTTTGCTCTGCAATCTAACCGGTTGTGCACGCTGCCAAAAAGTCAGGCCCCTCCAGGAAAGACTATTAGAACTGGCGGTTGGTTTGATCCGCAGTGGGGAGACCTGCGCGCGAGCAGCTCCGCGGTCCACGAGGTTTCTCTTTGGGCCGGGGGAAGGTGCGGGTGGGAGGAGATTACCCTGAAAATACAGGGGGGGATAATCTCTGTGTTTCTCCTCTTCTCTCCTTCTCTCAAACAGAACGAAATCTTGAAAAGCACAGTTAGCAGCAATGACAAGAAAACCAAAGGGAGGACTGGCTGGCCGCAGCATGTGTGGGCTTTGGAGCTCAAGCAGTGAGCGCTGCGAGGACCGGAGGAAAGATCTGTCGCGGACTCTGGACCTTCGAGAGCGATCGCTGGGCTGAGAACTTTGCAGTTGTTGTTTTGGAATCGTCTGGTTTATTTATGTGCAATTTCCCTCCCCCCATCTCCCCTTTTAAAATGTGGATCTTTGGAAGAAAAGCATTCCATGTTTGAATATATGAAGAGGAAAACTCCGGCGTGGTAAGGGGTCATGTGGTCTCCAGAGGTGGTTTTGGGGTTTTTGTTTTTTTCTCTTGAGTGTTATTTTGCTTTGTTGTATAGAATACACAGGACAAAAAAGGAAAGGAAAAAAAAGAAATTGTTCAGGCATTAGTGTGTGTGTGTGTGTGTGTGTGTGTGTGTGTGTGTGTGTGTGTGTGTCTGCAGAGCGTGCGCTTGTGTGTGTATGTGAAGTGTGTATCTTTCATACCTGTTCAGTGGATGAGATGCTCAAATCAGATTAATTGCTCCCTTCCCAAGGTTTCTGGCTCTTGGGGTGAGGATGAGACTTGAGTGTAAGTATTCCCCCCACCCCATGGCCGCTCCATAGTTGGAAGAGGTTTTCAACAGCTTTAATTAATGTGCACTTCAGTCCTTAAGGAAGCAAAACAAACAAGCAAACTTTAACATGGAAGAAAAATAATCCATGGAATTGAATTAATATTGAAAGGTGTAAACGCTGTAAGTATTCAATAAACCACTGTGTTTTGTTTTTTACTAAAACCAAATCTTTCCTTGCATACTTGGTTTCATTTTTTGGCTTTGTTTTGTTTTTTATTCTTACAAACTTTCCATCGTGCTGCCTTGTTATGCTTTATGTCATATTTGGAAATGTATGGCCATTATTCAGAAGGCACCTAAGGCTGCAGTTTTCTGCAGGGATGAAAGAACTGGGTGAGACTTTGGAGTAAACAAGCTCTTTCTGTCTTGCGGAAGGGAAAGGAAGCTGTCTCCATTTAGAACTGGAAGGTGAAATATCAAGGACACAGTTAATGTTCTTAGAGTAAAACTTTGGCTGTGATCCTAAGCATGTCTACTCAGATGTAAATTCCAATGAGATAAGAAACAGGGCTGCCTTTGCATTGGGCCCAAATGATGTTTTCTGAGTTTCTCCTGTATATAGGAGAATAATAATTCACACAATTATATATACACAAACAAGTCTGACTTACGAACAAGTCAGAAGCAAGTTTTGCTTTGATTTCCAGAGAGAGAAGGGAACCTGTCTATTTTTGCTAAAGAGTTTTTGCTGAAGAGAGAGTGTGCTTTTTGAAAATGTTTGTGAATGCCATGCAGTTGGAGAGAGGGAGAGATGCTGTAAATGGAAGCTGATCTGGATGTTTATTTCGCTTGTCAGAGAGAGCTATTTCCTTCCAAAGGCAGTTCTGCGCTTTGTGCTCCAAAAGGACAGTTGATGGTGCAGGGTGTTGCCGATCGCCCCAGTGCTTTGGCTGGGGGCAGGCCAAGGAAGGTTTAGAGCCCTGGTCTAAATGATTATGTAAGAAGTAATTTTCCATCAAGTTTGAATAGGCGAACAAGGTTAGGGATTTGGGAAGGGGGAAAATATAAGATTTACAATGAGGTACAGTGACCTCAATATTAACTTTGTGGTTCCCAAAAACTCTCCTGGGCTGCACTTTTCCAATTCACTGCAACAAGCCCATTTTTTATCCTGCCCTAGTGGGAGATGAAGAATTGGACCTTATAACATTTCAAGTGTGGGAGGGGGAGGAAAAATGGGCTTGGCTCTGCTCCCCAGAAGATCATCAGGTTGGAATACTGGCAGACCTAGGAAACAAACATGATAGCCTTGAAACACACTGCTGCCCTTCTTGAGTTCTTCAGCTCATGTTCCTCAAGAGACGCAACAAATAAGACCTTTATACCATTATATGCCTCCATTATAAGACTTTTATACCATGGTGTGCCAACATTATAATTATTCTAGGAATCCTAGAATATGATGCAGCCTTGACAACGATCCATTTTAATCTAATTTTCTCTGCTTGATCGACATTCCTTAAGCTTCAAAAATCCAGCATTTTGTATTTATTTATTCAGTTGGTTGTATTGAAAAGCATTCTTGGTGAAAGATATAGCTATATGTTGATTTGGAGCCAGCCATTTATTTCCATGGAGTTAAGATTGCCTCTGAGGAAGCTTATGTGTGTCTTAATCAGGTTTGCAGGGTTAAGCAAGGGATTTTTCCTCCTTTCTTTTCAAGCTCACGTTTATATTTTTGTAGCCCCAGGCTGCCTAAGTAGATGTCACTTGAAATCCATTTTGGCTCTCCCCCCCCCCCCACAATAATGTCTCTATATACGTGCTCCCTTTTTAAGTGGCTTGTTCCAACCCAGCTCTGAAAATGAGAGAAGGTAGATTTCCAATTGCCCATAAAAAGATAAGCAGAGGCCTTTTGCGCTGTTGGCCAGGCTTTCCTGACAATAGGAAGGTTGCAAGGTTAGAACAACTAGGCCAATGTGACATGCCCTCTTCCCATCTTGGGGTCAGGCAGCTTGAGCTGGGACCAGCCTGTTGAGCTGTGTTTACAGACACTTGTCTTGGAAGGGAGAATCTCCCCATCCGCTGACATACTATTTTTCTGATCCCTTTGTCCACTTACTGTTGACATTGTGCATGTAGATCCAATGTTCTGCCACTGCACAGCACAGGCCACCACACAGCACGATTTGCAAGGGATGCTGTCCATATTAGCAAAAGGAGGCCACTCTGGCTAGTATAGGGAACAGAATGGCAAACTCTACATGCCCATTTAAAGGGAAATAAAGACTTCTTCAAATCAGGCCTTTGGCCTGATCCAGTGACGCTCTTCTCATGTTCTTATGTTTGAGGGGAAACCTCACCACCATTGGGTCTGCAGTGACCTGATACAGGTAGTAGTCCTCCTGTATAACTCTACAGTGTTTTCACTTGTAGTACAATTATGTCATCTATATTTATACTACAGTCAGGCAATTTAGACTTGGTATGTATCGGCAAGCAAGAAATATTTCTCAGTTTAATAAAGAAAATATATCTTTCCCTACCCTCATTTCTTGCTCATTCTCTTCCATTTCTCAAACTCCCCTCCCTCTAGAAGACAGAACTGGAACCTGTATCTAGTTATTTACCATAGATCAAACTCCAGATCTCTCTCTCTCTCTCTCTCTCTCTCTCTCTCTCTCTCTCTCTCTCT
>JAJKFI010000003.1:20125946-20155902 GCA_029204185.1 Lerista edwardsae
CTCTCTCTCTCTCTCTCTCTCTCTCTCTCTCTCTCTCTCTCTCTCTCAACCAGGCCACTGGACACACTGAAAGGTGGCGGGTGGATGAGGGTTAGGAGACGAAAGAGGTTGGGAAGGGGGGGGGAAAGGGGGGTCCTTTTTAATTGCTCTGTAATGGGGCTGTTGCTATTTTCTCAGGAGCAATCATTCCTGGAGCTAAATCGCAAGAGCCCTAGACAGGCCGGAGCCGACAAAAATGTAGCGTTTGACGTTAAAAGCTAAATGGGGAAGCGGGGCGGTGGAAGGTAAATTGATGGTCGATGGGGATGTCAGGAGCCCTGGCCCCAGATCGCCGGCCTGGAGTTGCGCGCCTGATAAGGCCCTTCGCCTTGCTGGGCGGCTTTGCGGCCGGAGATTCCCAGGGAACCCGGGACGAGCCTGGCGAGCGAGAGAGCGAGCAGCCCCCCCCCCCCTCTCTATCTGCAAAGTTCCCGCGAAGGTCACGCCTGCGCTTCTCCGCCGCCTCGTCCATCCCCCCCGCGATGATAACCGCTCCGCAATGAAAGTCCCGGGGAAGAAGAGAGAGGAAAACGGCCTGAGAAAAGCCCAGGCTGCTCCTGCCCGGCTCGGCTCGGCTCGGCTCGCCACGGCTAAAAGGCTGGACTGACCTCCGTGGTAGGTAATCGGAGAGGAAAATTAATGAGTGAACCGCGGCCAAGGAGAGACTCTGCTGCAGCTGGCCAGGAAAGAGTCGCCTCACGGAAAAGTCGAAGCGCTTGGACTGAAGTCGGTGTCAAACTGGAGCTGCTGCTATAAACATGCTGGGAAGCACTGTCAGGGCTTCAGTTCGACACCAGCTGCAAGTCCTCTGCGGATCTCTAATCTGGGGCGTGGGTGGGGAAAATCTGCACGGGATCGGGCAGCAAGGACTGTACCTCATTCTTCACTGTTATAGCCCCTCCTGTTTACTCAGAAGCGAAGCCGCACTGAATTCATGCGCCTTGCTGTACTTCCTACTGTCAAGCACCTACCTTAAAAGGGGAATCCTCATTAAATCAATGTTTCCCTTTAAATCTCTTTAGGATTAGGGCTACCATCCTAGGAACCAAGGATCACCAGGATCCCTGGTTCACTTACAGGGAAGCAAGTTCCACTCCCACCAGTTGTTATTTCCAACGAACAGCGCCATCCTATGCATGTCTTCTCAATGGTAAGTTCCATTGAGTTCAATGAGACTTACTCCCAGGTGAATATGTATAGAATTGCAGCCTAGATGTGACAAGGGAAGGGGAACAGAGTGAAAGCCACATTCTAATCAGATCAATGACAGATCTCTCATTGATGTCCTATTGTCCTTGAAGGCTGCAGTCCTGTGTACACTTATTTGGGAGTAAATCCCATTGAATTATATGGGGCTTGCTTCTAGTCAACCTAGACCCACTTGGGCTGCTCTGTTCGGAAATAGCCTTAATTCTCTTTAAACCAGTGGGCCTTAATTCCAAGGGAATGTATTTTGCTCGTGGGCGAAAGTGTTGCAAGAACTGAATGTACTCAAAAGGTCTGAGCACGTCACAGGCGTACTTAATGATTTTCACATATAGTTCACAAAATGTGCTTAACTTTTGGAAGATATTAGGAAGTTTCAGTCTGTGCTTCGAAAGGACATTCTCCTCCCCTCCTTAATTAAATAACAAAATAATTATATTGGCAAGCTTGTGCACCCTCCTCTTTATTCATGAGAGTAATTTTTATTTTTTTATGTTCCTTGTTTTTGTCTTTTTGGGGAAAAAAATAGGATTGTTTCTTAAGGAGCGTTTTTAAGGCTGCAGTCTCATGCAGGCCTTCTTGTGAGTAGGTCCCATTGAATTCAGTAGGACTTCTGAGTGAAGGTGAATTAGGATCAGGCTGCGCAAACTGCGATCGCTGTCTTAACACCCTGATCCTACACGCATTCCGAATTAAGCCATACTGATTTCTATGGGGCTCACTTTCCATGGAAATGAATACGGGGTAGGAAATGCACGTTTGGAATCGTTCCTTTGGACAACGTGATTTACGGGAGAGTAACTGGCTCGTAGGTTGCGCTGGGGCATGCCGATTCTAAACACATTTGCTTGGAATTAAGTCCCTTTGATTTCAGTGGGACTTAGTTTACCCATAATGTCTTCAGCATGGGGTGTTACTCTTTTATAGCTTCAGCCGGAGCTGCTGCTGGGATGTTAGGAGCCTGCAGAGAAGTTCGTTCAGCAGTGTGTAGAGAGGAAACGTTAGGTTGGGATTGAATGCGTGTTTGCCTAGAAGTAGATTCAACTGAAATACGAAGATAGGACTTGAGATTCTAGGATTGAAATCATCGTCCAATCGTGTAGGCCACGCTTTGCTTTCCTGTTGTGTTCTGTTGCAGAGATCTGTGTGTTTTCTTTGCACACTGAACTGAACATCTTTGAGTTTTAAGGAGATGCCTAAATTCAGATGAAGGTTATATAAAATGTGAACCTGAGTTTTCACTGTATAAATATGAAGCAGTGGAAATGGGAGACGTTGATTCAGAGCCCACCAAGCAGAGGCTACAAAATAAATCTGCTCCTTCACTCATTTAGATAATGAAACCCAATCCTATGCATGCTAATTTAGGGACAAGCATATAGTAAGCAGTATAGGATTGCAGCCTTCCTTTCCCTTCTGGGCATTTATGTTTTGCTTAATAATGAGTACAGGGTGCAGAATTTATCATCTTAATGTCTTATTTGAACCACGTTGGAATTAACTGTGTAGGCGCGAAGCATATTAAGAAAAGTCTTGAGGCTTTGGTGACTCCGTGGTGTATGCTTACTTGGAAGTAAGCCCCGCCCCATCAACTACAATGGGATTTCTTGTCAACACTCATAGATTGTGGAGTATGGGTACTTACAGGCCACAACCCAGCCAAAGTCTCAATTATTTCGTGGAAGAGTTAAGCAAGTACTTGGGATAGCAGTCCGATGCATTATTACCCGAAAGTAAGTCATTCGGAACAGGGTGGGTCTTATTTCCTTAGCAATTGCATAGGAGGATATTTCCCCATTGCTGGAACCGAAAAGATCTTAAGTGGTTCAATTGTGGCCATTGATTTTTAAATGTCAAATCCAGATCTAGATAGAAAAGTGTCCACAGTCTTGTATTTCAACCTGTACCCTGTATGATCAGAGTAATTCTCTCAACCTTTTTCACAGCTCAGAAACAAACCCCAAGTACTTGGATTTAACTCTATTCCCTCGGGGGGGGGGGGCGAGGTCAGAACTGGTGTTAGCTATTTGAAAGTAGGAATGATAAAAAGGGCCTAAAAAGTATTTCAGTTCAAACGATCGTCCCAACCTATCCCAATCTATTTGGATAGATCTTCCCAATCTATTTGGAAGAAGTGTTACTAATTTCAATGGTACTTGCCCCCAAAGGGATACATTAACACCATGGAGCTAGAAGTAATACAGAAGGACAAAATTATACCCATTTGCTTGGGGTTTTTAATTACACTTATGTTCGCAAACGTTAGAATAAGCTGACCTCTGTATTGAAGTTTTCATTGCTACTTTAACAGCCCCAATGCTCAATGCATGTACATGGAAGTAAATTTCTACTCATCTGAACGAAGTTAACATCCCAGTAAGCAAAACTGAGGGGACCCAAACATGTGTCGCAATTACTTGATGCAAGTGTGAGGATATTCAGTTCCAACTGGTCCTCTAAAGAAATGCTTCTTCATGCAGAAAAGTGCACTGAGAAGAGAGGGATGGAGGCCTTTAAATTGCTGTTCCTATTAATGGTGACTAGTTCATAGGAAATCCTAAATCAAGTTGCGTCAGTGAAAGTTTTCCACTCCTACATATTTAGACAGTTGTGTATGCACGTGAGGTCAATATCAAAAATCCAGATTCAAAATAATGTTATTCTTGTTAAGACGATCACATAAAGAGGTCAGGTGGAAACGGAACTCTTTCCATTCCTCCTTCCCTGGTACATATTATTTAAAAAATCAAAATCGTAGGACGCTATTTCTGTTGGAAAATAATATACCCCATGTTGATTGTTGGATGACCTGAGGTGGTTTGAGATAAACTTCTCAGGTTCATATTCATGTTCCTTGGACTGAATAGAACCCTAATCGCTCACAATCATCTCTTAAAATTTAAAGATACATTAGTGAAAGTTAATCTCACATCTTTGTCAAAGATGGTGGCAGAGTGACCTTAGGAAGAGCCTTTTGGTCCATTGCATCTCCAACGTCCTGAACGAGAAGAAACAAAACCCACATTTCTGCGATGAGCCTCGCCTGTTCTTGTAGCGAAAACGCTTCATTCATTCTCTAAATCTCCTGCTCTTATTTTCAGGCTATGAAATACGTTCTCGTTCCAAAACAGCTCCGCTCTTTTTCCATTTCTAATTGGTCAATTACGGCTCAGCTGTTTCGGCTTTCTCCCTCTAATGGAGATTAAAGCGCCGTGCTTATCGGCATTATATATTCACATAAATTCTGAAAAAAAGCATCGAGACTGAGAGGGCAGGGTGAGAGAGAGAGAGAGAGCTGCTACTTTCAAAGGAGGCTTTTGTGGCCCTTTGGTGTGCCCGCCCTCCCAAAAGGCAGCTGGGTGTTTTCCCTCCTCCTCCCCCCCCCCCATTCTTTAAGCAGTTTTGCTGCTTTGATGATGGACTCGCGGAGCACTGATTACAAATTTATTCTTAGGCTCCATATAAGTCTTGATATTTGCTATTAAGGACATCTGGCAGTGATTAGAACCTTCCCTCCTGCTCGCTCTATCTTGCAACGAGAGCCTCTACGGACACCCTGACGTCAGATCAGACGGCGAGGAGCCATCCTGCTCAAGAGTTGGGTGTAATCACCAAGCCGCTTTCCAAACACCAGCTGAAGTCCAGGCCACCAGCTGGAATGCGGATGCGATGGAAAGGCTGCCTTGCGTGGAAAAGAAAAAAAAAAAGACACAGAGCGAGAGCGAGCTGCATTTTCATCCAAGATTGCTCATTGAAGTTGTGCAGCCTGTTTGCTGGCCAGATTATTTTATTTTATGAAATAAAAGTCTGTAGAAGAAATAGAGAATCCATAGTTATGACCGACGGTCGAGGCTCGGAGAAGCATCTGCAGGATTTTTAAGGGGGCGTGATTTTATTTATCAACTCTGATAATGGCTTTTTGAAAATGGAAGCTAATCGGAGCTAGGGCTAAACTCCAGAATCTCATTTCATGCTATCTGTCCTACAACATGTGCAATAAGAACAAGCATTTGAGGATGGTGCAAAATACTACAGGGAGGTGATTGGTACAAGCGGCTGGGTCATCTCACGTCTCAGACAAAAGCATGCAATCCTATCACATTTGCCCGAGAATTCCATTGACTATAATGGAACTTACTTCTGGGTAGGCCTGCATCAGGTTGCACTCTGACAGCCCAATCCTACCCCACTTTCCAGTACCAATGCAGCCTCAAGTTAAGGGAATAAACATTTCCTTACCTTGAGGAGGCCTCCATAACCCTCCCCCCACTGCAGGATACAGTACACAGCTGAATCAGTGCTGGAAAGTTGAACAGGATTGGGCCTAAGCTGCAAACCTTTCCAGGTCAAAAGCCAGGACCTCCAGGTGGAAGTCATTGAGACATGGCTATTTTTAAAATTATTAAGGTATCAACTCCCTTCCCTGTGCATGATCCAGAGGTGGTCTTTGTACATCATAGAAATCCATTATTTCCAATGCTTCAAGTTCACTTAGTGCAGGATCCAGGTCAGTCCTTTGTTTTGCCAGAGATGCTCTCACTGTTGCTTTTAACTTTTTGCCTTTGGAAGGTGTCTTTTTTCTTGAAATCTAGATAGTCCTAAACAAACCCTAAACTGGAAGTTGGGAGTCTCCTGTCACTACCCTTTCTGGGTAAATGTACATTTAGTCCACTGAAAAAATGGCTGATTTTGTCTTTTCCAAGAAGGACTAAATTAAGGCTCCAGTTCAGTTCTCTGTTCGTGATCTGGACATTACTCCAGAGAATTCCATACCGAACCAAACAAACTCGTTGCAGTGAGGAAGTGACAGGACAAAACAGAATTTGTTTTTCCTTTAGATACAAAAGAAATAATAAACAGGCAAACTAAAGACATAAGCTAAAATATACGGGAGAACAATTGTCTCTGTAATCTTTGTGAGAATACATTTTAAGGGATGCAGTGGTGAGTCCCTTGGAGGCAGGGCAGGGATTGTGAAAGTTGATCCAACTGTAAACAGAATAAAATGCAAGTTAACAGAACACGTTATATGAACGAGCCCTTCACAGTACTCTGTTCCTTACCCCTGATTTGTTGTGGTGCAAAACCAATATTGGACAGGTCACTTTTCTGAAATATTCGGTGGAGAAAACAGATCCATCACAACTTACGTCACATTGTTGGCACTTCACCAGCCCTGTCCAATAGGGTTAAGATTTGGGG
Organism: Lerista edwardsae; assembly: GCA_029204185.1. Taxonomy (NCBI): domain Eukaryota; kingdom Metazoa; phylum Chordata; class Lepidosauria; order Squamata; family Scincidae; genus Lerista; species Lerista edwardsae. The sequence continues at coordinate 20,132,394 of JAJKFI010000003.1, forward strand.
GGGGGGGAAGCAAGCTGAAAAACAGGGGAACTGTGACAGTCCAACTGTCCTAAATAAGCAGAGGCTATCTTTGCACCTGTTCATCAAGCTTACAACACTACGCATGTCTACTCTAAGCCCAAATGCGTGTATCCATTATAGTAAATGGGACTTAATCCCAAGTGTGTTTAGGATTGCAGCCTTTATGACAGGCAGAACCATTTCCCCATCCAGATTTTGTGGTTTCAGCAAACTGCAACAAGGCAGGAATTCCACGGGTGCAGGTTTTCCTATCCCGGGAACTCAAAATGGGGAATGCTGTATCTGTTGAATTTCTACCCACCACTCAGGTACCTGTCATGGAATAAGAGGGAGCAGAATTTAACATATCTATACCTTATTTTTTCAGTATGCTTTGTTTCTATTTCAGTGTAAAGAATCTACAGTCTAGTCCTGCTGCTGAAACTGAATTAGTGGGCCTCTAGCAGTTCGCTGTGTTATTTTCTAACTCCAGCAATGTACCCTTCTTACAGTGCAAGCCTATGTGTGTCTACTCAGATGTAAGCCCCATTATAGTCAATGGGGCTCACTTCCCGGTAAGTATGGATAAGATTATACCCTTAGGGCACAATTCTAACCGGCTTTCCAGCCAATGGGGCATGTTCTGCATTCTACAGTGGAGAATCACAGAGGCCTCCTCAGGGCAAGGGAATGTTTGTTCCCTTACCTCGAGCTCTACTGCTCTTACCAGTTGCTGGAAAATTGGTTAGGATTGTGCCCTTAGACTGTTGCAGCAACAGACTCTTGTGACACTTCAAAGACTAACAAGTGTAGTGATTTTTGAAGGTGCTGTAAACATTGTCATTTTAAAAAATGATGTTCCTTGCCCTTTTCTTCCTGTGGATTGTGCCCCATCTCACAAAAGGACACACTAAAAATCACAGAACTGTGGTGAGTATATGGTATAGTATTGCTGTCTGTTATTACATAGCAAGACACTGTTGTGTAAAGATTGGCAATAGCAGGCACTTGATATTGGCTGAGTGTTTTGTAAATCACTGTATTGCTTTGCTCCAAATAATTCTTTCTTTCTGAACTAATGATTCATATGCCCTCCCCCCAAAAAAGGAGAGATGTTCTGGACAGATCCATCCCCACCCTAAATCCAGATGCGTCCGAGTGGGCTTCTTTGATTCAGTGCAAGGACAATGCATATGCTCAAAAGTTATAGACTTACTTTATGTGCTTTAGACCTCAGCCTTATCGTTGAGAGTAACTTCTAGCCTTGTCTCATTTCAAGCCCTGTGGTCCATACCACCTCAACCATAATCTAAAAGTGCTAAATCTGGCATTTTAGATTCCTTCACCTGGAAGAACGTTCTTTAGCCAGATTTTGTTAAAACAAAACAAACCCTGTTGTCAGAAACAGTGGAAAAGGCCAATGGAAAAATTAAAGAGGGTCATTTTGTCTGCGGAGAGGAAAAGATGAGTCGGCTTATTTGTGTGCAGGACTGAATGGCTGACGATGAGACAAGTCCCTGAAGCCCGGCCAGAACTTTGATTGGCCCTGGGAGATAAGAGGCTCTCTTTGCTCCAGCCAATGGATCAGCCACGTTTTGCTGTCTCCAAAGGGAAAAGCCGCACAGTTCTTTCCTTAGAAAAAATGTTGGGCTAAAAGTGTGGATTCCGATCCAACCACAAACAAGAAGAGCTATTCCTTGTAAGAAACACGCTTAAAAAGACATTGAAATCCAGAAAGTCTGACTGTATAGATATGAGAAAGGAAGACAACCGTGATCCTGAACACTAAGTGTTATAACACTGAATAGTTGTGCCCAGTGGTGTCATCTAAATGATTTAAGAACAGGTACTCACTTTTGATTGGCACTTGTCGGGACCCACCCACCAGAAGTGACATCATAAGCCAGAAGTGATGTGGCAGGAAGTGACATGAAAAAAGCCCTTTTTGAGGCCTCAGATGATTTTAAACTGACCCAACAGTTGCAACAGTATTCCACAGCACCCCCAGAACATGTTAAGGAGGCCTGGCATCATGTTAAAACCCCAGAGCAACTCATTTTTCAGTGGCAAGGAAAGGAAAGGCTCCACACGCTGCCTGCCTGGCTCTGAGAACATGCAGGCAACTCAAACATGCAGGAAATTCAAAAGTTGCAGAGGGCGGAGTCAACAAGTGGGCGGGCGAATGGGCAGGGCCAGCTGTAATCCTAGAAACCGGTACTCACGTACCCCCCCTGCATGACATCACTGGTTGTGCCTATTCAGAAGTAAATCCCATTGTAACCAAGGGGGCGTACTCCCTGCTAAGCGTGGCTAGGATTACAGCCTTAGGAGGAGCAAGCTACGCATGATACTAAAGGCATTGGTTTCACTGTGTGTAGAAGCTGAGCGGGCCCGGTTTTGATTCCTGGCAGAGGAAACGAGAGAGGGAGTATTTAACTCTTTAGCTTCCAGCTGAAAATCGCCTCTAGTGGCTATTTAACCCCCAACATGCCACATACTACAAGAGGAAAAGCAAAAAGTTATATGCTAACTCCTCTCCGAGGTCCCGTTTTCGGCCCCGCGTGCTTCCTACACCCAAGTAAACCCAAGTATGTAACACGTTGGAATGGAATGAAAAGCATGGAATGCGTTTGTATCACTTGTCGTTTGACCTTCAGTTGGAAATTAGTCCTCATTCCTATCCATGAGCATTATTTCCAAACAAATGGGTTTAAAAGCGTAATCATTTATCAAAATTTCAGCCAGACAGGACCTAGAAGAACTGGGTTGGGAGTGTGTTGCCAAGTTTGCAATGGATTCTCAATACGTTTACATGCAAGTAAAGTCACTTTAAATCCAAACAAGTGGATTTAGGATTGAGTAGTTCAGTCATTCTCTGTCTTAAGTTTAAACAATTAACACTTACCTGGGAACAAGCCCCATTGACTATACTGGGATTCACTTCTGAGTAGACACGTACAGAATTGGGCTCGAAATCACCAGTCAGGGCATGCGGATGCAGGGTGGAATTCATGGGAAAAGAATCAACATATTGAAAATTGGGGCTTTGGAGAAAGCGATCAATAGGTTTCTGAGCAGGGAATAGGCAAAGTGCCTTCATGGAAGAGTTTCAAGGGCTGCACCTGCCCAAATTCCTTCTTCTATACAATGGTTAAAGGTACAGGCACTCTGACCCACTTTGTATCTGGTAACCCTACTTCAAGCGCCTTCCCCTGCGCTCTCAGGAGCTATCGCTTTGAGAATACGGCAACCCACTTTTGTTGCAGCTCTCAGTTACTTCTATTCTCTATTTCTGTTCTTCATACCAAACTGTAAGAAGCATATTGTGTTCCCAACAGATCTAGATCCTCCAGCTAGGTTGGGCTGCAACCAGATACACAGGTTTTTAGGCCACATTTGCCAGCCATCAAATGAACTCGCTTCATATATTAAAGAAACAGGTGGCTGGCTGAACATTAAATCAACATTCCCTACTGCATTGGAAAATGAAACAAGATTCTTCTGCAGGAGAGCAGTGGCGTTCCTATAGGGACGGTAAAATGCAACGTCTCTAAGCCATCAATGGCTCTGGAAGCAAGGGGCCACTGTATGCAGGAGCTCAGGCAAAACTAAACACTTTCCCCCCTGTAGGAACATCACTGCATGAGAGCACCCACAAAAGAGCCCCCTAGGCAGTGATGTCATTCAGGGGGAACGGACCAGAACGGGCGTTCCGGATCCTAATGGGCTCCGTGGCTGGTTCCGGGTTCCCGACAAGTGCCAATCAAAAGTGAGTTCCTGTTCCTAAATCATTTGAATGACACCACTGCCCCTAGGACACAGCATCAAATGGAAGATGGCAGGGAATAGGCTTGTTCAGCAATGGGCCCAACAAATTCAGCTGTCCAGCAGAGGCATCAAATCGGCCTTACATATCCAACTTTGCAGCCTTTTAAAATTAAAGAGAAACCCATGAGCATTGGGCACAACTTGCTTGAGCCACAAATAGGGACAGTGAACGATGCTCCATGCACTTCCCAGAAATGCCAGTCAGGATCTACTGTCCCTCCCTATTTCAAAATAAGATCCACTGAATTAATTCAAGTTTGTTTTCAAGTAGTGACCAGATACAAACAGGGACAGAATGCCTATACCTTTAGCTATTGTATGGAAGAGGAAATATTGGCAGGTGCAACTTAAGGGTTTAAAAAGCTGCACCTGCCATAATTCCCTCTTCCATACAATAGCTAAAGGTATAGGCATTCTGTCCCTGTTTGTATCTGGCCACCTTGCTTTCATGTCACAAGAGGAAGGCAGTATAGTACATGTCACCTAAGGAGGAAGTCTGAGAGAATGAGGGTTTGAGAACTGATTCACACATCACTGCATGGCTGCAGCATCATGTGAGTGTCATAAGAAGAGCCCTGATAGATCAGACTAAAGACCCATCTAGTCCAACTTTCTGTATCTCACAGCTGCCCACCAGATGCCTCAGGAAGCACACAAGACACCTGTATTCTGTTGCTGCTCCCTTGTACCTGGTATTCTGAGGTCAGTGGTGTCCCTAGAGGGGGGCAAAACATTAAGTGTTGAAGTAGCCTGCAATCTTGTGTAATAAGGCTCCGCCCCCTTGCTTTTAGAGTTATTGCCAGCTTGAAGAGCAAAGCCTCTGAGCCAGCTCTTGGAGCAGCTAATGGCTTTGGAGGTAATGGGGAGGGACTGCATTACATAGGAGCTCAGGCTCCTGCAACACTTAGCATGTGGGGGTCCCTATAGCCTACTTCTAATGTCCTGCAGCCTGTTTCCCACAGGGGGCCTGTTCTGCCAGAAACTCCTGCTGGGCCTCCCTGAGGACCCTGATGCCCACACTAGGCTGACTGATTTTCCCTTTAAGCAGCCCTGGTGCAGTAATGGAGGGAACACGACCTACAGGGGGCCTTACTTCTTCAAGCATAGCAGCGACGCCACTCAACGTCAGTCCCAAGCCAGAAAGTCCAAAATTCAGTTAGTCCATGATCCAAGTTCTGTAGTCCATAGGCCAGTCCAATGATGAGTATGCCAGATCAGTCCAGGTCCATGTTGCATCAAGCCAAATCAGAATCCAAGCTCATAGTCCATGCACATGGATCAGATACAGGTTTGTCAATCCATTCTCTCCCCACTTACACTAAACTTTGCTCCTCCCACACTGGTATGCTGCTCCTGCCTCTACATTTATACATCTGCAGGCCTATCAGAGACTGTTGCTGGGCAGGCTATAGCTAATCAGCCACACCCATCTGCACCTGTGCCTCAGTCACTCTGTGTGCAGTTAGTTAGCACCTGCTGAGTGACTCAGCGCTTCTGCCTCTAACCAGCCCTCATTAGCCTGCCTAGGCTACAGCTGTGCTCCTGAGGACAGCAGGAGTTTTGGGGTTAACCCTGTGTGCTCTGGAATCAGCAGGGAGGGCACTGCTAGCACCACAAGCTATGTCCATTACATTACACTAACTGCCTCTGGGAAGGCCACAACCAGGGGGGGGAAAAGGCATGCTTCTCTCCCACCAGTGCTCCTCTGCAAGTGGTATTCAGAAGCATACTGGCTTCTGAATCTGCAGGTTGTGCATAACCATCCTGGCTAGTAGCCATTGATCAACCCATCCTCCATGAATGTTTGAATCCTCTTTTAAAGCCATCCAATTTAGGGCACAATCCTAAACTGAGTTAGGCCGGCGTAAACTAAGCCAGCAAAGTCACCCTCTGAGTCAGAGAGGCCAGCACACATATGTGAGCCATGCTCCCTGACTTCGAGAATAGTCCAAACACGCTTTATGGTGGCCCTTGTGCTGGCCAAACTTTGCTACTTAGCTTATGCCGGCCTAACTCCAGTTTAAGATTGCGTTCTCAGTGTGGTCAGACCACATCATTTGGCAAGGGATTCCACAGACTGCCTCAAGAAGTACTGTACTTCTTTTTGGTTGCAAACCTATGCACACTTTCCTGGGAGTAAGACCCACTGAGCACAATGGAACTTACTTCTGAGTAGAAATACATAGGTTGTGCTTTTTGTCTCTCTTCAGTCTTCCACCAAAAAGTTCTGTAACTTGACATAAGAATGACTTTATGCTGGAAGGATCAGATCAGACAAAACTATGTTTCCTGAGGTTGCCAGTTCACTTAAATGGAAGGAGTTATCACACAAAGACAAATCAAGTTATGGATATATATCCACCAGGGACGAATGGAGGCCCGAGCGCGCCCATGGCAGGCAACAAAACCGCGACCCCAGGACGTCATCCTGCCCCCCGCCACGCTTCCCTGCTCCCGGAATAGCTCCATTTTGGAGCGAAAGGGAGGTGAGGGAGGGCGGGCAGGCCAAAGAGCACGCAGTTTCCTCCGCGGACTCCACACAATGGCGCCCCGCCGCTGCCTGGCGCCCATGGCTCACGCCACCCCAGGCTACAGGGTAAATACGCCTCTGATATCCACTTTTCAGGAAAGTGTGTTCACTAGTGCAGTGGTTCTCAAACATTTCAGACCAGAATCCCCTTTTTAGAATGGCCCTCATGTGAGGACCCACCAGAAGTGGCATCATTAACCTGGAAGTGATGTCATAACCAGAAGTGCCATCATCAAGCAGAAAGTGCTGTCAGTGTGATGCAATCAAATGACACTCCCAGAATGCAAACTGGCATTCTCAGACCAAAGCAAACACACAATCAGAAAACATCTTTGACAAAAAGCAAAATTAGGACAAAATATTATGAAAAAGCACTGAACTAAAAACAATTTAAAAAACACTTACTTGAAAATTCAAACCGTTAACACTCACAAGAGGAATATAGCAAGAGTAAGGTCTGCAGTTTCCAAGATGGCTGCTCCCAGCTTTCTGCAACCCACCTGACATCAGGTTGTGACCCACCAAGTGGATCCTGACCCACAGTTTCAATAACACTGCACTAGGAGCTTATTACTAATAATAAGCCTATTTATATCCTTTGAAGGGGTGCAGACCTCCTTACTACTTACCTATTTCAGCTCTAAGCACAATAGGGAATAAATTACTTCCAATCATGAGTGTGCTACATAACACCTTTACTCTGATAATAGAACCCAAATGAGGTGGTAGTATGGACTTTAGAGTATGGACTTACTTAAGAGCACAAGTGACGGGAGGGTACCATTTTTGAAACCCAAGTTAAAAACAAAATTATTCATAATAAAAGCAACCAGTATATCTGAGGACAATGTTAAAGCTCAAACCGCTTTGTATTGAGTATCCTCTCTTTGTGTCTCAAATGTAGGACAGCATTCATTCACGATCTGTTACCTGAAATCTGGTGGTACTGCTGGCTAACATCATACCTTTCTCATCTATTGCTGCTGCAAATGAGGCCCAAATCAAAGGGACTTGCTTCCTAATATGAGAACGGAGCGTGTGTTCAGCTGGTTTAGATCATGCAAGAGGAGACACTTGCAGGAGTAGGAACAGGGTTGAGGTACAAACTTAGTTGGAGTCATAACTTTCTGAGCAGCAATCTCTGTTTCCAATTTCAGACATGCCAAAATGAACTTGAGCATGCGCACCTTGATTCGGGGAGTTGCTTGGTGCTGGAGGTACTTTTGGCGTCTTTTTTTCTTTCATTAATTACATCCCAAATTTCTAATCCTGGACTGAGTGCAGACATCCCAAACACATTCCTGAGTTAAATTTTCCTCTTCCAAGCTCAATGCCTTTGGTTTTAATAAGACTGCAGACTTACCCTAGGGGATAATTTGAAGGCACATGATGCAGCCTAGGGTTGTGTTGCCTAGACTGGTGACTACCTGGAAATCCTGCCTTGAACTCCATGATGGAAGAAGGGTAGGGCATAGATGCTTAAAGTATAATAATTTTTTTAAAGGCATACTATACTCCCTTGAGCAAGAAAGGTGTGAGGCTTACAAGTGCTTTTATTGCACGCATTGCAAATCAAAAAAGTCTGGGAGATTTCAGCTGCCACAGCCTGAATTTGCCACAAGTTTCCTCAAGGAACATATTTTCCATGTTTCGCAACCTGGCCCAGTATACTCAAAAGACCCACCCACTCCAATAGTAGACTGGTTAGACTAGGACCAGTGAGTTCAGGGTTGAATCCCCCACTCAGTCATGATGCTCAACTGGATGACTCTTAGGTCAATCCTTATCCCTGCCTACCTACCTGGCAGGACTGTTCTGAGGTTATGGGACAGGGGCAAACCCCATGGAGAAAGGACTGCAATACAGACGTGCCAAGGTATCCACTGGGGATCAGTTCCGGACTCTCATGTGGATATCTAAAATCAGTGGTTTGCTGTAACAAGGTAAAAAGAGAGAGAGAGATCTGTTTAATGTTCTCCTATCTTTTTAATAGATGTCCCTGTATTCATGGTATCAGTGGATGTGAAACCGTGGATACAGAATCCGTGGATACCGGGGCATGCCTGTATAAGAAATATGGTACTGCAGACTTGAGGTTGGAATAGACCAGGTAGCATTCAAGAATAGAGTTTCAGAGAAGGTTCTGAAGGGCCTTCTGCTCTCGCTCGCTCTCGCTCGCTCTCGCTCTCTCTACACACACACACACACACACACACACAAAGAACGCTTCCTAGCCAAACGTGTGGATCTCTCCTGAGAGAACTGAACGATTGGTGCTGAGGCAGACAAGTAAGAGCCCTGACTAAAAGCTCCGTCTCCCGTTTTTTTCCAGGCCCCAAAATCTGGTTTTCATAGAGCGGCGCAGCTATTATCTCCAGCCGTAACTGTCTCTAAAGTTATTCATTAAAGTCATTCTGAGGAACACGGCAAAGCCCAGCCCGGTTTACGGCCTTTTGTGGCCCTGCGATATGACATCACAATTCCACACCTAGGAGGGGGAGGGGTGTCCTGCGTTTCCCCTCCCCCCGTCTGAAATTTTAATTTTTGCAGGTAATTTCAAAGCGCCCCCCCCTCTTCTGGCTAGCCCGCTCTTCTCCGATGAAGGGAGCAGGGGCGGGGGCCATTGGCCCGCAGACCGACCTGCCTGCCTGTGTATGTGCGTGTGTGTGTGTGTGTGCCCCGTCGAGGCTGCTGTCAGCAATGACAGATCCCAGACTCAGGCGCTACTGTAGGGCAGATTGAGTTTCTCAGGAGAAACCTCGCGTCCTTCCGCCCTCCCCTCCCTCCTTCCTTCCCTCCTCCATAGACGTCTTCTCAAAAAGAAGGGGAAAAAGCGCCGTCCCTAGATCCTGCAGGCAGCCCCACTTCGACAGCTCGAGCGGGAAAAGTTAAGGCCGGTTTTCACGGCTCCGTTTTGGGGAGCTTCTCCGATCTCCTTCCCTGCTCCCAATTCTTCTGCTCCTTCAACGCTGCTTCCGTCCCAGAGGATCACAGCCCGGAAAACTCACGACGAAGAGATGTCTCAGGTAACTAACAGCGGGGCCCTTTAAGGGATCGGGGGTCCCTCTTCTCGGCGCAGGTTTACACGGTAACTTAGTCACTTGGATATAGGCGCTGTATGTAACCCCCCCCCCCGCGCGCCCCTGTGATCGCCTCCTCCACAGTTCCAGGGAAGCGTCAAAGCGTCACGCACGTCCCTCCCTCCTCCCGCTGGAGAGGCCAAAGGAGCCTGGCCTTGGAGTTGGCTGAAAGGAAATGGAGTCCCCAGGGCTCCGCGTTGCTCTGTGATCTCCGCTCCAGAGTGAGGCCCCGTCCACCAACAAGGCGAAAAGCGGGGGAGGCGGGTGGCCCTCGCTTGTCGCAGGGAAGTCGGCATCTCAGTTCGGACCACCGAGACCCATCGGAGGCTGGCGATCCAATCCTAGACATGTTTACTCAGAAGTTAATACTCACTGAGTTAATAAGGCTTTCTCCCAAGTACGTGTGTATGGATGCAGACTCCCAAATGCCCCACCTGAGAGACTTTCAGGGCCAAATCCTATCCAACATTCCAGCACTGGGGGTGACTTGCCAACGAGGCATGCGCGGCGTGCTGCGGAGTGGGGGGGGGGGGCAGTCACAGAGATCGCCTCCAGGCAAGTAAAGGGAATATTCGTTCCCTTTCCTCAGGGCTGCTGTATTGGGGTTGCACCCACACTGGAAAGTTGGATAGGATCGGGCTCCCAGACTCTGAAAGTGTCCACTGTGGTTTGAACGGTGTCCTTCCGGTCCCACTCTCCCCTCTCTGAAAACCTGCAGGAGCAATATGACCACCCTGGACTGTTCCATTTTTCTCTGCTTGGGCGCGCGCAAGAATACCATCGAGTAATTACGGCTGCAATCTTCGGCGCACTTTCCTGAGAGCAATGCCGGCGGAGCAATGCATTTTGAGTTCACACGCGTAGGACTGCACGTATTTAAAACGGGTTGACCACGAGGCCCATCAGTCAATTAAAGAGGACTGAGAGCCCAATCCTATGCATGTCTACTCGGAAGTAAGTCCAATTAAAGTCAATGGGGCTTATTCCCAGGTAAATTTGGATAGGATTACAGCCTCTTTGTGGCGTCCGTCCTTATACATACTGCTTATTCGGAATCGAATCCCACGGGCTTCAAAAGGTCTGATACAGAGCATGGATACACTTGCGTTTTCTATCATCATCAAAAGTATCATTCCTTTCCCTGCCTCTTCGCTTTCAAATGAAGCATGCACACTTTGCGCCCACAGGAATCCCATAGTCCTCGGGATTCTTGTTCCATTGAAGTTGATTTAACCCATGTAGTTCAGGGGACAAATAAAGTGCAGACAATGAACGTGGAAAGCCAAATTTGTTCCCTGGCTGCTTGCCTGCTAGAAAGTACAGTACAGTAAATCCAATTTATTTACTGCACCGATTTACTGAAAATCAATAGGCTTTTCTTCCAAAGAAGTATCCCTACAGTTGCAGACTAAGGGCCCGATCGTATCCAAGTTTCTGTGCCGATGCAGCTGCAATGTAGCCCCAAGGAAAGCAAACAACGTGCCCTGACTCCCCCTCCACCGCAGAATGCAGCAGCCCCCCCCCCCCATTAGCTGGAAAATTGGATAGGATTTGGCCCTTATTTGGCAGGCATTGAGGTCAAGGAGAGACGTTCTTATAATCAATTAGTTTGGGATGCACGTGAAGGTGTATGTGCCTGGGTTTACCTTACCTGAGAACGATTGCAGGTAAACTTACTCCCAAGTCAGTATGTATATAGGCAATGTTGGGAGGACCCCACCTTTTGTATGGTCTGCCCTTGAGAAAATAGCGGTGGCTACTTAACAGCGCTCCTGGTTTTGGGTGTGAAAGTCCTGGGAGTCGACGAGTGAGTTCTATTCACAGTAACAGAAGTCCTGCAGTCAATGTGGATTTCTGACTGGAATCCGGATGAAGAATTCGATTCGGATGCCTTGGCGACTTTGCCATTGATTTCAAGGAAGAGATGTGCTGTCCTTGCACCCAGATCCTTCCTCAAAACATTGTGCCTGAAACGTCCTGGGAAGTAATTTCTAGTTCGACATACCAAAATCCTAGGCATGTCTACTCCCAAGTAAGCCCCATTGTGTTCAGTGGAACTTTCTGCCAGGCTTGTGTGTATAGGATCGCAGCATTAGGGACATTTGGTACTAGATAACTCATTTTGTGTAACTCATCATTCCCAGTCCCTGCTTATTCCCAGTCTCTTCTCAGTTTGTAGCAACTTGGCTTTCGATCTGAGTGAGAACCGTTTTATTCCCAGTCACCAACTCCCCCAGGTTATTCTCCCAACCACGGAAACTCCAGGTGTGACCAAAGTGCAGAAGGTGAAAATGCCCCTGCGTCTCTTCATGCTGGGGGGAGGGGAAGAAGACCCTTACTCAGCACTCGGGGCTGTACACGGAAGGACAGCTTAATTTTCGCTCGTTCTTTCTCGCTGCTAACCCGTTACTCGACTTTTAGGTCGAAACTGACAAAAGGAAACATATTCGCTAGCTTCCTAAATCGCGAAATTTATAAAATAAATAAATAATATATTTATTATTATTAATAAATAATAATAATTTATTATAAATAAATAAATAAATAAATAAATTGGAACCCCAGCTGGGTTTACCTGGGAGTAAGTTAAAATGGGACTTAGGGCCCAATCGTATCCTACTTTCCAGCAACGATGCTGCTGCAATGCAGCCCCAGGCAAGGAAACAAATGTTCCCTTACCTTGAGGAGGCCTCCGTAACTACCCTGCCATGATAGGATGCAGCGCATACCCCATTGGCACAGCTACATCAGGGCTGGAAAATTGAATGGGATTATTTCTGAGCAGATGTACATCCGGTTAGGCTCTGTGGCTGCAATCGTATAATCACTTTCCTGGGAGTAAGCCCCACTGGATACAATGAATGTCCTACTGCACCTGAGTAGACATGCATAGGATTGTGTTGTGTGACCCGAAATTTGGAGAGACCCGGATCCTGTCTTTGTAACAGAATATACATTAATCGAAGTGTTAAAAAAAAAAAATAATCAATCCGCAATCAAGCAGTCCAATGACCAAATGTGGGCTTCGGAGATTCTTATTTCTTCCTCTCCCCATTGTGTATCTGATTTCTCGATATGGTTCTTTTCGACAACATGTGGCCAAGGACGCCAGGGCAAAAGTCTTGTTTCTCAAGGGTCTAGGTAGACAGGTTTACAGTTCCTACAACGCAGGCAGAGGAGGTTTTGGAATTAAACTCTAGGGTGGATCTTTAATTGGCTCGGATTCATCAACCTCAGCTTCATCAGGTTGTGGGGGTGGGTACTAGGCTGCAGAAATCCACAGAAATGGTAGGACTGGATAGAGTGTGCTTTAGTTCACAGTGCAGTTAAGCAGGAAGTTGATGTCTTTGAACGAAATGTTGTTGAATAAACGAAAAGGCACCACGACGGCTCTTAGCAGACCTTAGCATTCAGATTCCACACTGAGTGGAATGGGATTTACTCTTTAATCAACATGCACAGAAGTGAAGCCTACTCGCTGTTAGGAATAACCTGAACAGCTACAGTGCGCAAGCTCCTTCAGAGTACCTCCAGTGTCGCGGTTATATCGTTCCAGTAATCTATAAACACGTTTCCTTGGCATTCAGTCTCTTTTGCGTAGAAAGCGTTCGCGTCGATTTCACTTCCAAGCGGCGACTATTAGATCGGACCCTCTGGAATTGTTCGAGAGTAAGTATGGGTGGCAGAAAGTGGCGTCGTGTGGGTGCAACAGACAATGAACGCAACTCCTTTCTCCCTTTCAGCAGGGACGCCTCCTCTCCCCATTTTTCGTTTAAGTCAAACGTAAAGACACTTCAGTGGCCCTATCCTGGGCATGTTGCTTACTCAGGAGCAAATTACGTAGAGAGTTCAGTGCGAAATGAGAGTTTCCACGCCGAAATGACACCCCCTCCTTCTTGCTATCGGCGGAGATTTGACGCTTGTAGCAACCAAACACACACACCTTGTAAAAAAAAATCCCACTAAACTTGCAGAGTTCGGAGCGGGGTGTGTGTGAGTGTCGGTCTTCCTGGCCTCTGATGAATGGAAAGGCTTTTCTTTCTAGCCTCCTCACGCCACACCACCCCCCTTCCCCAGGGTTGGCTTTTTTTCTCCTTTAAAAAAAAAGGGGGGGCTTCCCTTTAATTGTGACCCTGGGCTGGTCCACAAAGTCTCCTATTGGGAGTAGTTAGCGGTGGCTGCATTAGTTGGGAGGGACCTCCCAAGTGGCTCCGGCCGGCGTGTCAGCGAGAGGGGAACTCTGCTCATCGTCCAGTCGCGCTCTCATCAAAGTCCCTGGCACCAAGGAGCCTACAGGGCTCCTTGGCGGCGACCGGGGAGAACAGTAAACAATTTCGAGCTCGCCTTCCCGCCGCGCATACCAGCTCTCTTTTACACACACAAACACACACCGCACGTCTCGTTTTAGTGGCCCCCCTCTTAGAGAAATCGAAAACCTTAAGGTGCAATTCTGTGCACACTTACCTAGGAGTAAACCCCACTGAACACAGTGGGAATTCTAAGTAAATTTGCAAAGGATTGCCCTCTGTGCCACTTTATCATATTGTTATTGTTGTTATTTTACTTTTCAGGGATGAGTGATTCACATTTCTGGCTGTGTTCAAAGAGTAATTTACAGTGCGATTTACAAAAAAAATGCCATTTACAGATCATTTTCAGGCAGGTTCTTTCTAAGCAAACAACAAACAGAAGTGTGTTTTAAGAAATATTCACAGGCGTACAAACGATCCGTCCTCCCCACCCCCACTTAACATATGAAAAGAAAATGGCAAGCGCAGCAAAATAGACTGTATTGCTACTTAGCGCGCTTACTTTGGAGTAAGCCCAGTTGAAGTCTGCGGGACTGACTTCTGAATAAACACATTTAGGGATTGCACGGTAAGGCTTGATCCTATCTGCATTTGCTGGAATGATTCTCATTTGAACTCATTTGGGTCTACCGCTGAGTAAATATGCCTAAGGTTGCACAGCACGAGCCACAGTCAGTTGAGGCCACACCGGTCGTCTTTAAGGCGATTTCCTCCACTGACAGGCTGTCGATAGATTGATAGCGTTACATTCAAGTACTCCAGATGCAAATTGAATAGGCAGTTAAAGTGAGGCCCTAATCAATAGTAGATGGGAGTACCGCTATGTTGTGATCCAAAACACACTTACTTGGAAGTAAGGCTTTTCTAGTTGCAACACAATCAATGGCATTTGTTCCAAAATGTTTATGATCAAGGCTCCACTTACAGCGAGAATCCATTCCACTTTCAGAGGGATTGGGTTTGTATCTCAATGTAAAACCATCGGTTTGGAAGCCAATCCCTTTAATTAATCAGATCTGATTTAAGGTCTTATGAACAAAAACGATTCCCTTTCATACCTGCTGTTCCGCGCTCTTCCACTGAATTTACACCTTTGGCAATTTTGTACGACGTGTTATGCTGGGTCCGAAAGTTGTAAAGCTGGTAGTTTAAGGCGCAATCCTGTGCACGCTTTCCTAGGAGCACGCCCAATTGAATGCAATGGAACTTACTTCCAAGCAGAGATGCATAGGATTGTTCCCTATGTGAACCTTTCAAAGGGAAACCAATCGTGATCGTAGTCCTTTAGCTATGCACAGGTATGCAGGATACCACGCATATTACGCAGAGTTTGCAATGGCACCACATTGAGAGGGGGGGGGGGAATTGATGCCTCAGCGAGCAAAGGTACAGTAATGTATTTCATTGTTTAATATGCGACTATATTCTCATCGCTAGAGGTGTTTGTTTCCGGTGAGGCCCACCACGTCGGACACGCGGAGTATAAACTTCAAAATGTGCGCGCGCAGAACAACACAGAGAAGGAAAAAATAAAATGTAGAGTACTGCTAAAGACCTTGAAATGCCGAGGTGAGTTGTAGGTCCCAAATACAGACAAGAGAACGGATTGACACGTATGTTGCCAACGGACCACTCTGTTCTACTGTACCTGTTTGGACTTCTCATAGAAACGGTACAGATCTAGTTATACGCCTTACAGTCCATGGACTCTTGGCCCGCGACGTGCGGTGCGGGTGTGGCAGGTGAGGCAGAGCCACCCTACTTTTGAAAAGTGCCACCACTGGTGTGATAATGCAAACACAGCCCACGGGCTTTGAGCACTTGAAGTCTATGGGTTGTAAGTGTTTGCAGGATCACATCCACTGCAGGAGCAGTGGCGGCACTTTTCAAAGAACGGAGGATTTTGCCTCACCTGCTACACACACACCGCAGATCGCTGCTTGGTACCGCCTTTTACGTTTGTGTGTAAAAAAATGTCTGTCAGCTCAGTATAACACTTGATGCGTCAGATGTATACTCATGACAAACAGATCCTGAAATCAATGGAACTGAAGCCCGTCATGACTAACGTGTCTCATCGATCTCTGTGGCTCACGTACGGCTCACGGTCTTTGAATACAAAATGCGTCTTTTTTTTCCCAGTGGGAAAAAAAATAATCCTGCAATAAATCTCCTTCGTCTTAAAGGTGCCGCAAGATTTTTTTTTTCTGTTTTAAGTAGTTTCAATGGGGCGTAATCCCATGTAAGTCCTTGAGCTCTGTGTAAGAGAACGCCCGTCATTAAGGACTCGATCAATTAAACCTGTGCCCAGGTCAAAATGAATCCTTTTGATTCAACGGTACCCCACCCCGTGCGGATTGGAAAGGTAAGGCTTTTCCTTTGCAAGTGAAATCCTGTTGATGCGTGCTGAATTTAATTTCGAGCAAGTAGTAAGTATTGGATTTCAGCCATACATGGTCCCAGGACTTCGGTTCCAGTGGCGTTTCTACAGGGATGGCAAAGCTCTAAGTTTTGCAAGAAGCCTTACCTTGCAGTGGAAATCACTCCTCTCCTGCACCGTTTTAGCCAATCCTCACAGGGAACAGCAACATCTTGGCGTTGCTTACTGGCTACAGCAGCAAGGGAGAGGAGGGATTTACAGGACAGGGTAAGGCTTCTTGCAACACTTAGAGCTTTGCCATCCCTGTAGAAACGCCTCTGTTCGGTTCTCAATTAGTACGTATAATCAGGTTACGCTTATTCTCCGAATTCTTTTTGGATTGTTATTGACCATCTAACTGGTCAGAGAGGTACCTTTTAAAGTGGTGATGCTCATGTATTTCTCAAGGCGAGATCAATAGTTGCAATTCATCTCCCCACAACACCTTTCCCAGTGGCTGTTGGTGTGTGTGCCGAAGATTGTGATAGGAAACGGAGACAGGGAAGGAACCATCTTATTCCTTAGTTGTGCAGACCGCTTTCAGAACGTTTATGTTAAAAAGCTGCGTATAAGTATTCTTGAACATAACAATATCAATCACTACGGGAATCAGTTCATTCGGAAATCGGAATCATTTATCTGTCGGTCACGTGAAACTCCTGCCAGCCTGATGGTGGATCGAAAACCCGTTCAACTGGTCGGTTGATCAAACGTTTACTCTGCAAGCACTCTGCAAGCATGGGGAAAAAATAGCATTGAAATTAGTGAGGTTTTGGCTTGCGAGCAAGTATGGCCAAGACACGGCGCTTCTTTGATTCTCTGCTTGTCGTGGCTGCAGCCGTCAGCTTCTCCAGCTAATCTCCCCATCACCCAGAATGTATCGCCAGAATGTTTATTTGAAATGACTACTCGGGTAGCCGCTGCAGGTAAGAAAGCAAGCCAGTAGTACAACAGCACTTCCTGGATTGATCAGAATCCTGAGAGGTGTCCAATGAAAGTTGGGTCCGTGGGCAGTTCTGGGACAACAATGTTGCTCCCATTTCGGTTCAGACGCATTTTTCATTTGAAACGTAACTTGTGGTGAGAATAGGGTAAAGCACGCTATACTGACGCCGGACAGTATTTAAATGAGGAACAACAACAGTGCGTCAGGCCTGAGTTCTACAATAGGCTCTTTGAGGCGCAATTCAGGACAAGGGGGAGTGACCATTGAGGGTAGATGAGGCGTAGGAATCGAAATAACTCGGTAATTTGCCCTTATGTAAGTTTACGTGGTGAGATGTAAGGGACGTGATGGCACAGAGGGTTAATCCGCTGCTGCTGGGCTTTCCGACCAGAAGGTTGGGAGTTCAAGACTGCGGGGACGTTGCTTGTCCCAGCTCCTGCCCACCTAGCAGTTTGAAAGCACCTAAATGCAAGTAGATAAATAGGGACCACTTCGGTGGGAAGGTATGCTGGCCACATGACCACGGAAGCTTGTCCTCCCGCCAAAACCGGCTCTACAGGCTTAGAAACGGAGATGAGCACCGCCCCCTACAGTCGGACTAGACCATTCGGTCGTGGGGAAACCTTTACCTTTACTTTAAGTTTACAGCAGATACGGCTCAGTTAAGCCAAAGGACTAGCAGTGCAATCAAATAACTCCCATTCAGGTCTACTGGACCAGCACCCCATTGTTAGCAGAACTTGAAGGAAGGAAATTCTGTCGGTTCAAGAGTTTTAGAAGAAGTAAACTTTCCCTAAAGAATGTTCCATTGACTCATCAGTAGGACTAACACAGCACCTTCCTCCAGAACACATTTCTTAGCACTTTAACTTGCTGCCAGAGTAAGCCTTACTTTCAAATAACGCATGCAGAATCGATCTGTTACTTTAAAATCTGGGCACATCCAAGTACCTTGTCTTAAGTTGATTGTGGATCAGGATTCTATGCCACTATTGGGCTGCGAGCCTATCTGCAGTTTCCTGGAAGTAAGCATCACTGAACAGAATGATAGTTCTGAGTAGGATAGGTGTGTGCTTAGTCTTTAACAAGCGTTTAGTCTTTAGCAGCGTTTAACAAGAACAAAGGACCCGATCCTATCCAACTTTCCAGTAATGATGCACCTGTTCCAAGGGGGCATGTATTGCATCCTGCAGTGCTCAGGGGCCTCCTCAAGGCAATGGAATATTTGTTCTCTTACCTTGTGGCTGCCAGAAAGTTGGATAGGATTGGACTCAAAGTTATTTTATAGGATTTGGGGGGGGAGAAGAAGTAACCGCATAGGTTTGGGCTCTTAATCCCATGTGAGTGTGGTTAGGCTTGCAGCCTTAGACAGGCACAATTATGTGTGGTGCATCATGGACATCAGTAGGCTGCCACTATTTCAAAACGTTAGCACAGGAGAAGGAATTGATCAGGGCCTTTTTATTCAGTGAAGATCATTTCACTCTCTTTGTTACTTCAGTGAAGTTGTTACAGATTCTTTTGGCAGATTTACTGACAATTGGGTTGAATGGGTCAATTGCTTAATAGCAATTATTAGAGTGTGTCAATGGAAGAAATACTGACAAAAGTACCCATAGGAAAATATGGCCCATTCATCCCAAGCAGCAAGAGTATTTCGAGCTGTTCTTTCATAGAAACAAATACTTATCTTGACTCAGCTGGAAACAGATGGCTATGACTCCGATTCACTGAGCTCCAGTTTTTCCACTGATTTTGGTAAGATGAATTCCACCATCTGAATTCTCCTGTAAGGGGCAATATTGTTTAAAACACCATGTAACACTCCCTGTTCCAGATCTGGAGTGATACAGATAAAGGAACCTCTCTTAAAGACAATAAAGAATAACATCTGAGCCCCTCAGAAATCCCATGCACACTTACCTAAGAGTAAGCCTCATTAGCAGTGGGATTTACTTTCTAGCAATCATGTCTAGGACTGTGCTGTAATTTAAACCACAATTTGAGTTGTATACTCAGACTGAAAAGCTTACATCTCATTTATTACATGCGTACAAACTTTATTGCTGGTAGTCAAAGGCCTTTGCAACCCATAAATAAAACACAACATCCAATGTGTCCATAAATACGATAATACAGGTGTCAATGTCTCCCTTGCACAGTGAACAATATTTGGGTATGCCTCGAAGGTATTAAATATTTCTCCAATAAGATGATCATGCAGGACTTCCTTTGTATTTTAATAAGCTACTGTTGATTTTCTTCCCCCTCCCCTTGGCTGCCTTAGAAAATTCTGTGGTCCTCAACTTTGATCGTATGCAGAGATTCAGCTGCACATGTAACAAGTACACAACTGCCTGCAAGAATGATTCATGTGGTCTCTAGATTTGAGTGATTGTTAAAAGAAATCTGCTCCTAGGATACTTGGGAAAACAATAAGTTAGCATAAATAAGCATAATCTTCTACCGCTCCAAGAAGTGTTTTACTGGAATTTAAATTCCAGTTCATCAGTCTGATTTGGTCCAGATAAAGTGCTACCCCAATCAGAATATAATTATAGGGTAAGCAGTGTTTCCTCAAACTGTGGGCTGCGAGTCAATTTCAGGTGGATCCCCACTCATTTCAATGTGCATTTTATTTTTAATATATTAGCCTTGATGATGCTATCCAGGTATGTGACTGCATTTGGGGAACTGTTACAGAACTGAATTTTAACAGGCTATTATGTATATGCTTTTAACAGTTGTAGTCAATTGGGCTTACTCGGGTAAGTATGGATAGGATTGTAGCCTTTGGAAAGTGTGTGGGATATTTTTGTAAACAGATCAGCAACTGCTTGAAAGGGTTAAGTTCTTCCTTTTAAATAACTGTTTAAATGCATACTTATTGTAAACTTTACTAAGTTAATCAGATTTGATTTTGTTGTATGGGGAATGTTAACATTGTCCTGCTTGATGATGCCACTTCTGGCCATGACATCACTTCCAGGGGGGTCCTGCCAGATCATTCTGAAAAGTGGGTCCCAATGCTAAGATGTTTGAGAACCACTGGGGTAAGGAATACAACCAAACAGGCATGCTACAAAACACATACCTCGCTCCCATATTAAGAAGCCAAGTCTAGCCACCATGGTGCTTTTGAAATAAGCTCAAGTTGGGGCTCTTGGACCACAATCCTGTACAAACGAATGACATTTAAAGCACCTTTGTTTTCTATGGGCAACGTCTTGCACCTGCGACATTCTGCTGCTGAGCTGAATGGAACTTGCAGACATGAATTTCAATGGTCCATCTGCAAATAAAACAGACTGAATTGTGGATCTTGACCAAAGCAGCATTGATGGGAAGGGACGGAACACATTTTAGAATCTGTCCGTGTCTCCAATATAAAATGTTGTGTTTAAAAAGTATATGAGTCATAAAATCAGTCTGCAGGCAGGTTTGTTGTTGTCTGGTGCGGGAAATGGGATCCCAGTGAGAGAAGAACTATAATGTTGCTATTAGGACCACTATGGTGTCACAGCACACAGTGAGCGAGCTTTCGAGTTCCACAGAACT
The DNA here is from genome assembly GCA_029204185.1 of Lerista edwardsae. Classification (NCBI taxonomy): domain Eukaryota; kingdom Metazoa; phylum Chordata; class Lepidosauria; order Squamata; family Scincidae; genus Lerista; species Lerista edwardsae. The sequence continues at coordinate 20,153,065 of JAJKFI010000003.1, forward strand.
CTTCTTTAGGCTGACCAAAACAGTACTGGTGAGGGAAGAGGATTTTGCCAATCTGGGAGCAGAGTAGCAGTACTGTTTGCAATGCTTGACAATCACCACCCACCTTTTTCTGTTATAATTATTTCAATCTTGTTGGCTGAAGGGTGGGATACACAAATACAATAAGTAAAATAAGAAGACGATTCAAGAACCAGTTTGAGAGCAGGTTTGGTATGAGCCCAGTGCCAAAGATCACTGGGGTTTGTTTCTGAATACTCCAACAAACTGGCTGCGTTTTAGTTTGCTTTGGGAGACTATTGCCTCCTATAGGAAATTCCTGGAACTGGCTCAAGGCTTTGTTCTTTCAGCTGATATGCCAGCTTTGGAACTCAAGTTGGCTGCCACAGAGTTTCCAAGCAATCTCCCATGGGACGCTAGGCAGACACAGACCTCCTCCTGTTTACTATGGCTGCTGTATCAGGAGCCCTTAGACCAGTGGGTTTCAAACTTTTTCGTGCCACAACCCCAACATATAAATAAATATATAAATAAAGTTTGAGACTGGGGACCCCACTGCTCCCACCCCCTTCCAGGACCCTCCCTGCCCACTCCCAGCACTGTTCACTGTAACCAAATATTCTTATTAGAGAGAGCAAAAAAAGTTGCCATGAAGTCTGGCACTAATGAAAGCAATTTTAGCGCAATTTCTCGGAACCTGAGAAGGACTGGGACACAATCGCCTGGTACCTGAAGGGGTACACCAGATGCCTTCCCCTTTACCTAGTGATGCTCTAGGCCAGTGGTCTTCATCCCTTTTCATTCCCTTGTTGCCGCTGCCACCACATTGGGGTCCCAAGCCGAAGGTTGAAGACCACTGCCTTAGACCATAGACACTTGGGAGCAAGATGACCTGTCACCATCTTAGCTGAGCCAGGACTGTGCCTAGGGGAAAGGCATTGTCTAGCCACTAGGCAATACTACTCTGGCTTTAGCGCATTATTGAACCTCCAAGTGACCGACTGCACAAGCCCCGGCAGGTCTATTCAGAAGTAACCACACTGAGTTCAATAGGTACGCGTGTATAGAATTGCAGCACAAGTGTACTACTACAAAAATGACATCCCTTTCTACTTAGTAATTCCTAGTACTCGGCGTCACCTGAACCGGACTTCGTAGTAAATAATGTGCTCCTTCGGCATGCACAAATGAGTTCCAGTGTGCACCTGCTCCGAAGCCCCAGTGAAACAATGGGGTGGGGCACGCAGAAGGAGCAAGCTGTGTTTCTGGAGCGCGTGGGTATGAACTTTGTTGCACTTTAGATGTCTGAAAGGGGGCGGGGGAAGAAGCAACGGTGTATTTCACGGCAACACGCCCATCTTATCTTCTACGTATACGGAACTGAGCCCGCGGGAAACTCCTCGTTATGCTGAATATAATTGCTTTTCATTTTTAAAACGCCGACCAATGATAAGAAAATTCCCCCCGCGTTTTTGAAAAGTACGTTTCTTTCAGGTTACTGTAGAGGTCGGGTTACCAGATACAAACTGGGACAGCGTGCCTATACCTTTAACCATTAAGTTGGGCAGGTGCAGCTCATCATGGAACGGTTTCAAAAGTTGCACCTGCCCAAATTCCCTCTACTCTTTCATGCAACGGTTAAAGGAATAGACACTCTGTCCCAGTTTGTATCTGGTAACCTTTTATAGAGGTCCAGCCACACTGGGGGGGGGGCCCTCAGGTTCCAACGCCCACCTACCTCTGGCGCAGCCTCTGCGAAGGATCGAGGCTTTCCTCTCATTGGTGCGCTACCTCTTCCCACCCACCCATCGCAAATATCTTCCAGGGGTCGTTCAAAAGCCGCTGGTGGCTCTCCTTAACGCGCGCGGGGCGTGGAAACCGGGTTCGAAAGGGCCGTCAGGGAGAAGCTGGAAGCCGTCCCGTCCCTGTAGTATCTCACTGATAAAAAGAACGTGTAATACAGAAAGCCCTACAGATGGGCTGTGAGTAAACGGTGGCTTACAACGTGCAAACAGCAGATGTTTGTTGTGCGTTCCAGACTGAGGGAAGACTCTGATTGTTTCCAGCGCCGGCGATGTTTCTGAGATGGTCGAATGCGGCTCTCTTCTCGCTGCCACAAGCTCCCGGGGATGACCCTGATCACATTCTGTTAGAAGATCGCCATTGATATCTGCTCGCCTACAGCAACACCTGTTGCCAGTCCAACTCCATTCGGCCTCAGTGACTCAGTGCCCGACTGTAAGCGCTCCCACGTAGCACTGGGGGAACAGAACTGGAAGCCAGCCGCGTGCGGTGCGGGTGTGGCAGGTGAGTCAGAATGGCCCTACGTGGTTCTTTGAAAAGTGCCGTCACTGCTGCTGCAGTGGCTGTGATCCTGCAAACACTTACAATCCACGGGCTTCAGCTGCTCAAAGCCTGTGGGTTGTAAGTGTTTGCGGGATCACAGCAGGGGCGGCACTCTTCAAAGAACTGCGTTCTGCCACAACCGCACCGCACTTCGCTGGTGGAAGCAGACTGACATGCCAACAGGTTCAAGGGCGACAGATCTGGCGAGCTGGCCCTAAACAGTGTTCCTCGGCATCTACGGGATTACGTAGTCACGGAATACGGCTTTTAAAGTACACACGAAGTTGTTCAGTCGCTAAGTCGAGTCCGATTGTTCGCGACCCCCACACGAAGGCTGCACTTCTAAAACACACTTTCCTAGGGTGTACATCCCATTGAACACAATGGAACTTCCGTATAAGTAGAGACACCAGGCTTGCTCCACCAATCCTAAACTCATTAACAGGAATTGTTGTTGTTGTTGTTCAGTCGCTAAGTCGTGTCCGACTCTTCGCG
>JAJKFI010000003.1:20170902-20199877 GCA_029204185.1 Lerista edwardsae
CGAGCGGCAAAGACTTCACCGGCTTTCCTAGCCGGCAGACTGAACCTCTTTACCTTTCTCACTTTCGCTACAATAAAGAGACTTTGTTATGGAAATGTGGCGATTGCTTCAATCCTTCGCTCCGGAGCGCTAAGGCAAGCGCTGGAATGGGTCTCCAAGCCCCCAACTCTGCTACTATTTACCCAAAAACACAACACTACACCTACCTGGTGCCAATCACCCTTCCTTTAGCACTCCATCCAGCACCTACCCAGGTTCTTTACTGCAGTGTTTGCCTGCAACTTTATACTGAGGCAGGCCAATCGGTGTTTGTTGCTAGGTGAGTTCTAACTCATCAGGCACACCCATCTGCACTTGTGCTAACCTCCCTTCATAGCCAGAGCCCTCATCAACCTGCAGCTGTGTTCCTACTGCAGGAGTTCTGGGATTACTTCCTGGCTAATCTGGGACAAGGGTCACTGCTGATACCATTCCCTATCTCCTCAGGGCATTTCCTGCCTTTTCCAATACAGGAAGTATGATAATTGAACTGTCCTATCTTGAAAATATGATCAAGATTTGCATATTTCCTCTTTTATTTGCTGCTAATGAATTTCTAAGTGAAAAAAGTGCTTATTTCTGGTCATGACCTGCTTAATTACCTCTGGCCCTTGGCAAACATCATAAATGCTATTCACCCAGTACACATGTACTTTATGGCATGTTTGCAACAGCACTGGGCTGATGCAAACTACTTGTTTCGCTGATACAACAGGATTGCACTTGAATTGGTTCATTCCAACCTGAATAAAAGCTTGTGCCTTTCAGCCATGTACAAGCACTGGATGGCAGTTTTCACTTGAAAAGGCTCATTATAAATCAGGCAGGGATATCTAATAGAAAGTTCATATAGATAACTGGCTGCTTCCAGTTTATATGGTTTTAAGTATTGGAGAGTACACATTCTGCTAGGTTCTATGAAGATTAGGGGTAGGTTCTTAACCCAGTCTATGACCCTATGCATACCTACCTAGGAGTAAACACATTGGGGTTTGCTTCTGAGTAGACATTCGTAGGCTTGTGTTGTTAGTGTGTGCTAACCAATTATCTATCCATTCAGCCTTATCAAACATAAATGTCTTATATGCTCACCTCCCAAACGCTTGATGAGTTTCCACTTAACTGCTTTTCACTTATTCGAGGGTGAAAGATTGGGGGGGGGTGAGAATAATAGTTATCATCTGTAAATGAGTTTATGGAATTTGCGGAATTCTGTGAACTAATCCGGAATGTGCTTTCTGTGGACAAGCTTTCAAAAGAGCACTTGAACATGGCATCACACACACACACACACACACACACACACACACACACACACCCTGCATTGGATAGCTGGAGCCCATTGTTGTTGTTGTTTTTCCCATTAACAAAAGTCAGCAAGGAGAACAGCTTGTTCATAATCCCACAGTAGCCACGACCTAACTACAGAGGATCACATTTCAGATGTTATGTCTTATTTAACTGTGTGCCTAAGCCAAAGATCCCTAAAGGAATTTGAGGCAGATTATAAATGGGCAAAAGTGGCTCTGCATTAACACTTGCATCTCTTTCTGTACAGAGTCACCAACTGGGGTTGCACTCCTTACCTGGGAGCAAGTTCAATTAAACTCAGTGAGGCTTACCTCTCTGTAGACATACATAGGCTTGCACTGTTTATTTACATAAATGTATAACATGCGCACAATCCTTCATTTCACTGTTGTTTTTAATAATGTATTGATTTTTTTTTTAAAGAAAGGTTGAATTGTTTTCTGGCTGAAAATTTCCCTCTTAACCTTACCCTTTGTCACTGCAGTGAGTTGGTGCATCAAGATCACTGGTTGGTGGATCATTGATCCGGAGATCAATGATACAAGCTGAGTCCATCTTAGTCCAGGACAGTCAATCTTACTGAGCACTCCTCTTTTGGTTTGCTTATTCTTTCAAGAACACCATTTTGCGTTTGGTTGTAGGGCCTTCACAAGGGACAGTGTAAGCAGCCCCTCCCACAGTGTTGGGGCCATTCCAATTAGCAATGGCACTGCACAGGTGCTTGCCAAATCAAACAGCATCTCCTGCGCATTGCTGTCGCTGCCCAAAGTGGCTCTGACGGTGAGTGAGTGGGAGCACCTGCAATACTTACCATTTTGCCATCCTCTAGCTCCACTACTGAGAGAGACCAAGGCTGCAATCCTATATATACTTACCTGGAAGTAAGACCCATTGTACTCAATGAAGTTTACTTCTGAGTAGTTATGCTAGGCTTGTGCGTGGACAGGAAGAGAGAGAAATGAGAAAGAGTGGTATTGTGTTTGCTGGCAAGCAATTGGGGCAGGAAGCAGGGCCTGCTGTGAGTTTTATGGGATCCTTGGCAAAATGCCCTCCATGCAGTAGCATCCCTAGAGGGGCAGCAGGACACTATGCTTTGCAAGGCACCTTACCTTGCCGTGTAAACTGCTTCTCTCCCTCCCCATTATATGCAGTCCTGGCAGCAAAACCAAAGTGGAGGCATTGCTTTTGACATGAGGACTGGCTACAATGGCGATGGAGAGGAGCGGTTTACATGGCAAGGTAAGTGCCTTGCAAAACATAGCACCCCACTGCCCATCTAAGGATGCTAGTGCCCTCCATGGCTAGGGTTACCAGATCCAAACTGGGACAGAGTGACTATACCTTTAACCATTGTATAGAAGATGGAATTTGGGCAGGTACAGCGCATCATGGAAGGGTTTCAAAATGAACCACCCTCCCAGTCTTGCATATGACTGAGGGATGCTACAGGGTCCAGCTTAGAATGGTAGGCAGCCTCACCCTCAACGTCTGCATTGTGAGTGTCTCAAATCACAGAGGTGGTCTTAGGGTCTGCACAGGGACCCCTTCTAGGGAATGTAACTGCTGATCCCCATCTGTGTGTTGTGTCTCCAGATGCTTGGTGCTGATGTCCTGCATGGCTGCTGAGCTTTGAGCTGCATGGAGCTTGGCTTCAAGCTGTGTGGCTGTGCAGCTTAGTGGGAATGCTGATTAGCAGTAGGCATTGCTAAGGGACCTGGGCCCCTGGCAGCTGCTCAACAATGCTGATCCCTGGAACTGGCCAGGTGGAGAGTCTGGTCCTCCACTCCCAAGCCTCCACTATTTTAAAGTGACCTGTCAACAAAAAGACTAGATCATGAAAGACATGTATCTCTTCTGTGGTTATTGGGATAAACGTAGCAACAGAAAGTGAAACTCTTTAAGGCTGCAATCCTATCCCTACGTATCTGGTAGTAAGCTCCATTGACTATAATGGGGCTTGCTTCTGAGTAAAAATGCATAGATTTGGGCTCTCAGTAATATAATAAATTCTTAATATACCCACATACAGACTGTCTTATTTTTTAGCTTGCAGGGTGACAATGTCCTAGAGATAGCTGCCTATATTTAAGGGGAGGGGGAGAAACACCTCAATGTACTTTCAACGTTATAATGTCTCTGATGTACAATGCTGTTGGACCCAATCCTGCTCCAAGTGAAATGGGAGTGGTGGGAGTTTGCAAATTGGTAAGAGGATCAGCCCTAATGTCCTTTACATGTGGGGTAGGGGGAAGAAAACTTCAAAGGATGTTTGAGGCACAATGTGCAGTGCATATGGGAAGCTCTATGGACCTCACCGGCAAAAAAACATGTTTCAGAGAGTTTTTAGCTTCTTTTTCCCAGGCAGCATAGCTCAAGGCCATAAACACACCATTACAGTTCTGCTCAGAGGCAAGAGAAAGAAAGGATTCTAACAGACTTCTCAGTTCCAGCATTTCCATTAGGTGAGCACTGAAGAGGCACATAGGAGAAGCTGCCACATTCATTTTTGGTAGGACTCTCAGATCCGGGGGTGGGGGTAGGGGTGGGGGTGGGAAGGGAGGGTAACATACATGCATGTGACATTTATTTTCAAACTGGGGGAAAAGGCTTGGGGCTAGCCTTTGTAACAGAACTCTGTAGCTCTACAGAAAAGAGAAGCTTCATATCAATGGTTCTTCTCTGAAATTCTACAAAAAGCAATTTTGCATTATTTGACTGGGTCCGTATTACAGGACCACAACTACTGAGGACCTGTGGGGACCTGGCCCTCTCAAAGATATTCCAACCCACCAAGCTCCAATTTTCAGTTATCATTTAGAAAGTACATATGTGAAAAGATGCAGTAATCTAATCTACCCAATTATTCACTAGGACAGCTATTTTCAGCCCTTTCCATCTCATGACGCTCTGACAAAGTGCTAAAATTGTCAAGGCACCCCATTGGTTTTTTGACAATTGACAAGGCATGCTGCACTGCCACTGTGGGGTTCAAATCCCCAATGGCCCTACTAACAAATGATGAACCCCCAAACTCCTGCAGCAGCACTCCTGTGGACCATTTATGACACCCAGATGGTGGTTGAAAATTTGATCTGAACACCTGTATTTCAATCCATCCATCAATCCATCCATCCAATCAATTGATTGATTGGTTGACACCTTTATTTACGTTCTGGCTTGTTTTGCTGTTGTTTTTCACTCTCTCCCCCCAAAAAAATTCCTGCCTACAGTTTTCATGTGAAGCTACAGTTCACCATTGTCCTGGGTGCCAGAGGGGGCAACTACACCACTGCACTAGTGAGCAGTGCAGAGCAGAACATGGCTAAGATACAGTTGACTGACACCCACCCCCCTTTTCACCAGGTCTTTCCAAATAAGGAAAAGATGGAAGAGTAACCCTAACCACAGTCCACCCATGCAGTCTTTGTGCTGCTGTACCACTACTCTCAAAAAGTCCCTTGTTCTGCATTAGCAAATGTAACAATTTTAGCACAAGAAAATACAGGTGGACCGTGGATTGATGACAGCATTGCCTGACCTTTTTGCAAAGAGCAAGTGAACAAGATACTGTAGGACAATGTCAGATGAAACACTGAAAGTGTCCTACATAGTTTTTGCAAAAGTGATGATGGATGAATGATGAATTTTCCTTCCATAACAATGATAGAGTGGATGCCTTGGTTGGACCTTAAGTTGAAAGGAATTGAGCTATTTCAAGTCCTTTTGCTATTAATTTTGTAGTCAAATGTGATATTTAAAACAACAATAGAGTACATATTTCCCAGGGTTTGTGGCTAGGAAGGGACTTGTAAATTGGTATATTTTAATAAAAGTGCTGCATTTTGTTTACTTTTTTGAGTAATCAACACCAAACCCTGAAAAAATAGAACACAATGCAGTATCCTTTCCCACACAAAGGTTGCTTTCTGGGTGCCGGGACAGTGTACCCAAATTATAAATTGGCAAAGGAAATGTGTCAAGAATGAATGTCTTTGTGGTCAAGCAGTAAGAGAGGAAGACATGGATGAAGAGAACTTTCTGCTTTCCAGATCCATCATGTTTTGATGTAAGTGCCCAAAATTTATGGAATAATTAAAATTATAAGCCAAGTTTTTTTTAATCTATTACATTTGTGTTGCTCACACTTTGCTTTATGTTTATGCAATGCATAGTTCCATATGTATTTATTTATCACAGGACCAGCTGTTGAATGTGGTATATGAATCTATATATATAAAGAAGAGCATGGGTGTGTGTGTGTGTGTGTGTGTGTTTCGCATAGGCTCCTCAACGCCTGGACCAATCAGCACGAAACTTGGCACGCATACACCTTGCGGCTTGGCGACAAACATTGCGGGGGTTGGCCCCCCTAGCACCCCCGGGGGTGGGAGTACGCGGGGGTCCCCGTGTGAAAACGGTCAAAATCGGCGTCGAATCCATAGTTTCCGGGTCACCGAGACGAGTGGCGACGCTTCCGACACGGTTGGAGTCCGGGTTTGGCCCCCCCTCGGCGTGGGGGGTGAGAAGGGGTGCGAAACAAGCCATGCCCCACTGAGATGCCTGGAGCGATTGGAGCCAGACTTGGCACACGCGTGCCTTGTGGCCTGGCGACAAACACTGCGGGGGCCAGGCCCCCCCAGCACCCCCGGGGGTGGGGTGTGCAAGGGGCCCCACATGAAGGCAGCCAAAAACGGCTGAAATTGGTGTCGAGTCCGTAGTTTCCGGGGTCGCCGAGATGAGTGGCAATGCTCCTGACACGGTTGGAGTCTGGGTTTGCCCCCCCCTCGGCATGGGGGGCAAGAAGGGGTGCAAAACAAGATGTCCGCCATGCCCCACTGCCATGCCTGGAGCGATTGGAGCCAGACTCGGCACACGCGTGCCTTGCAGCCTGGTGACAAACACTGTGGGGGTTGGGGCCCCCTAGCTCCCCGGGGGTGGGAGTGTGTGGGGGGGCCCTGTGTGAGAACAGTCAAAAACGGACAAAATCGGCATCGGATCCATAGTTTCTGGGGTCACCGAGGCTAGTGGCGATGCTCCCGATGCCGTGGGAGTTCGGGTTCAGCCGCCCCTCAACATGGGGGTTGGGAAGGGATGCAAACCAACATGTCCGCCATGCCATGCTGGAACACCTGGAGCGATTGGCGCCAGACTCGGCATGCATGTGCCTTGCTGCCTGGCGACAAACACTGCGGGGGTCAGGCCCCCCCAGTGCCCCCGGGGGTGGGGTGCGCAAGGGGCCCCATGTGAAAACAGTCAAAAATGGCAAAAATCGGCGTCGGAAGCATAGTTCACCTGGTCAACCGAGGTGAGCAGTGACGCTCCCGATGCAGTTGGAGGGTGTCAGCATGGGGGGCGAGAAGGGGTGCAAAACTCATAAACTCTGGAAGATCATTTTGTTACCCGGGCAATGCTGGGTAACAAAAAGCTAGCTTAATATAAAGTAAAGGAAAACGATATTAAGCTCCTGGCACGAAGTCCCATGCATGCAAGCTAAGGTCCAGCATGAATGGGCTTTTCCATTTGCTTCACTAGAGTGGACAGTTTCATTCATACAAAGAGGGATAATTAGGGTGGAGCCTGAGTGGCACCTACCCCAGGCGCAATGCCAAGGGGGGCTCAACAAAAGGCAGTCACTTCTGGGTTCTCTACAGAGGAGGAGGCACTGACAGCTTCATGCCCCGTTCCTTCTCCAATAGAAGCTTCCCTTGAAGGGTGCAACCCAGTGATGTCATGTAGGGGGTACATGAGTACCCGTTCCTAGGATTACGGCTGGCCCCACCCATTCGCCCGCCCACTTGTCGACTCCGTCGGCGCTCTGCCACGCCACGCCCCTGCAACATTTGAATTTCCTGCACGTTTGAGTTGCCTGGCAGTGAGCGGAGAGGAGCGAAGCAAGGGAGACCGACGGCAGCAGCAGCGTGAGCAGGTAGGCTGCCTGGGGCTCCCTCTCCTGAGGAGGCGCGGCAGTTCCTGGGGGGGGATTTTGGAATTTGTCTCCAAAAGATTTTGGAATTGCTGAAATGAGCTGGTGGCTTTTTAAAACTTGCCTTGCCTTTCCAAGCCAGGCCAGGCCTTGCCTTGCCACTGAAAAATTTGCTGCTCAGGGGTTGCTCTCGAATACTTTTGGAACTGTTGGGTCACTTTAACATGATGCCAGGCCTCCTTAACATGTTCTGGGGGTGCTGTGGAATACTGTTGCAACTGTAGGGTCAGTTTAAAATAGTCTGAGGCCTCAAAAAGGGCTTTTTTCATGTCACTTCTGGCTTATGACATCACTTCCGGTGGGCGGGTCCCGACACGTGCCAATCAAAAGTGAGTACCTGTTCTTAAATCATTTAGATGACACCACTGGTGCAACCTATCAAGGGGGGGTCTCTATAGGAGAAGAAATGGGGGCGCAAAGCCACCACAGCGTGAGACCTCTACTTTGGGAGAACCTTGAAGTGGTGGCATGATGTCACGTGACATCACTTGCCCAGGTGCCAGGGCTTCTAGTCATGTGTCTGTTCATACATATATCCCTTTGTGCTCATAGAACTTTCCCTTCCACAAACACAGGGAAGTCCTTTCAGGGGATGGAGCTCCATATACATACCCTAGAACTCTTTCTCAACTGTCCACCCACACAGACCCTTTCTCTTTGGAACTCTTTCTCAGATGGAGCTTGCTTTGGGCATCAGAGGGTCCACAGGCCCACCAGAATCAGTTGACTGGGGCAAGTACTGTATCAAAGATCTGAGTTGCCCTCTGTTATAAATCTGTTGTTTCATGGTAACATGTTTGTTTCAGTAACATGCAGAGGGCACTAATTTGTCCCCAAACTAGCCTGAAAGTACCGGTCAAGTAATCAATAAGTATTACTTATGTGACTACACCTGGGACTGACGGATCACAAGAATACTGTATATTTGTAAAAAAAAAAAAAAAACCCTTGAAAAATGAACTAGCCTGCTCATGTAAGCCTTGGGCATTTGCTTCAGCATGCGAACAGCAGGGTATAAATTCTTATGACGATGATGACGACAACGACGACTGCACAATTTTGAGATAGATCATTAAACACCAAAACTGATCATTTTAAAAAAGCACTCCAAGCATGTGAAAAGTGTCTTTTTTCAAGTTTCAAAAGGGTCCAGAAATGGTTTGGCAACAGAGGACAAACTTCTCAAAGTACTTACCACTTTTGGTACCCCCTGTGAGGCCCATTCAGAAAGGGGATCCACAGTACAATCCTAACTGGGAGATAGGTCGGCACAGTTAGGCCAGCAAAGTTTGGTCGGCACAAGGGCTGCAGCATAGCATGTTTGGACCACTCTCAGAGTCAGGGAGGACAGTGCATGTCTGTGTGCTGGCCTCTCTGACCCTGAGAGTGGTCCAAACATACTTTACAGTGACGCTTGTGCCGGCCAAACTATTCTGCCAAATTCTCCCTGCTGGGCTTCCCCGAGGGCCCCAATGCTCATACCACACTGACTAGTTTCCCCTCCAGAGCAGCCTCAGAGATAGGCAAGAGGGAGGGGGTTCCTTCACCCACTGGTTCTCCTCTCTTCCAGCAGCCTTGTTTGGATTCACCAGCTGGCCAGTCTCCTCCAGACTGGCTTAGCTCAAGATACCCTAACTTGGCACCACAAAACCCCACCACCAAATAATAGGCAGTCAGCTTACCTAAGCCACACCTGCCTCTTCCACTTGGTGGCTCCAGGGGCGTGGCAGCCATATAACAATTCTCCAACCAAGGCATCACAGGAACCCATTCACAGTTCCAATAACCAAGCATCCAGTCAGTACATCCAACAGTCCTTCAGTCAGTCAGTCCACAGCCACTTTTCTTCCTTCCTACACCTGCCTGGTACTCCCTTACTGCAGCTCCTGCCTCCAACTTTATACTGAGGCAGGCCAATCAGTGTCTGTTGCTGGGCAGGCTTTAATTCATCAGCCACACCCATCTGCACCTGTGCTAATCACCCTTCCTAGCCAAGGCCTTCATCAGCCTGCAGCTGTGTTCTTCTTGCAGGCAAAGACCTTGGGGGCTAACCCTGTAATCCCTGGCTTATTTGGACAAGGGGCCACTGCTGATACCATTCCCTATATCCTCGGGGTATCTCCTGCCTTTTCCAATACACAAACTTTGTTGGCCTAACTGTATCAGCCTAACTCCAGTTTAGGATTGCACCCCCACTGAGGGTTTGAGGACTCCCCTCAAACCAATTTTATTGTTACAACAGGGTGCAAAATATATTTGCAAGAACAACTGCCCCTTTGACTACAGTCCTTTTTCTTTAGCATCATATGAATCCACTAGCAATCCCAAATGCTCACCTTTCCTTATGAATGCCTAAGCCGTTGGCTAGCACGCTGACATCATCGTGCAAACATTTTCACACAATATGCGCTTTGAAAAACTTGGAATTATGCTCCCACAAAATTGCTTCCCCCCCCCAAAAAATCACACGTTTCTAATTAAAACTCAGTTTTCTCTTTGAAGCAGCTCCCAATTATCCCAGCCTAACAACTTCCCAATCAAATTAGCTTGTTTGGCTTGTTGGGATCCAATCATTGGAATGCAGGCATTTAGGGACAAGGGCAGGTGAGACCCAGCACACTGGCAATCAAAATTCCATGTTAATATTAAACTAACAGTACTCAAGACTTAAGCATTTGAAGCAGTAGAATATCTACTTTACCTATTATAGCAAGCAATTACGGGGTTTTTTTCCAGCATAGAGAGCAATGCTTTCATTCCTTGGCTTCGGATAAATGAAAATCCCCTTTGCTTTTTTTAAAAAAAGGCTTGTTAAATAGCCCAGTGTTATAGTTTCTGTTTCATTCTGGCAGCACAGAGTAACTATAAACTGTGCTTTCAGCATCCAAGTTAAACCAGGTTTACGACTCTTTGTATTGGCAGAACTACGCCAAAGAGCTTAACTGGATGGATTCCATCAATGGCCTGATACTAACAGACTTTGACGATAAAGGCTGTTCTCACAACGGATGCTTCAGCTAGTTTTTGTATTCCTTGCATCTGTCAGGGCTGCCTCGCGCATCACATTTTAAAGCACATACGCCAGATTATTATTTTTCTGAGCCCCCACAAAACTGTGAGGCACAGACACATTTGGCAATTGCATGTACTGCACAGGTACACAGGCGTTTATACATATCTACTCTGAAGTAAGCTCCATTTAGTTCAATGGGTTCTACTTCCGGGTAAGTGTAAAGGATTGAAGCCTAGGGGCCCAATCCAGAGCCCTCCAGCATGAATGGTATGAGCACATCACTCGCGCTGGTGTTGCACAAGGCACCGTAAAGCGCCTCCAACACCAGTGATAAGCCGGTCCTCTGGCGCTGGAGCGACGTCATGGCAACTCTGGCCTCACAGACCCTGGAGGGAGCTCTGCAAGCCAGAAAGCTTTGAGTCCACTGCTTGCTGGCAATGCGGCTGGCAATGCCTCCCTGTTCCAGGGCAGGGAGAGCAGTAGGGCTGGAGCGGGACGAGCAGCAACACTTGCCACCACATCCCAACCTCGGTGTAGGGCCGCGTGGCCTTACTTAGAGGCCCTCACTTCTACACTGGCTAAATAGCTTGTGCAGAAGCGAGGAGACCCATCACCCGCCTTGCGCCCTTACCATGAGGAAAGGGGACGAATGTCCCCTTCCCCCGTGGAGCCTCCCTGGCTGCCACTGGATGTAGCGGCAGCCGCCTAACTACTGCTGTGCTCCCAGGCAGTTGGGCAGCATAGGATTGGGCTGTGAGTGAGCCGGGAACCAGGATTGGCCACAACTGAGGACTTGCCACAATCCTATACACCTGGAGTGGCATATCTGTCTTTGGCCACTATAGGGCACATGCCATGGGCACCAACTGAAGGGGGGGTGCCAGTGTGTGCATTCCAAATGCTTCCCCAATTGGGAGGTGATTGGGGCACGCACACCCTCTCAGCAGCCGGTTGGGCAAAATGGCCCCAGCTGCTGAGGGTACATATGCATGCCAATCACTTCCCAACTAGGGAAATAATTGGCAAGCACACACCTCTCAGCAGGGGCTGGGGCGATTTTGCTGGAGCCACAGCTGTGAGCACCAAAACAGCAGGTGCTCCTGTTGCTTCCCAAGTCATTTCCAAAATTTTAAATAGGACATTGCATTTTAATAAAAAACAACAACATGCAGTCAGTTGAGAAGAGAGACAAGGAAAAGGAGTACTTATTGGAGGTGTTGAATAAAACCTTAAGCTTAGGGATTGTCAAAATCCAGTTACAGAAATCTTGAATAATAAATGAACATGTCTACTAACAAGATGGGCTCGGGAACATCTGCTATAGACATCTGCGCCTTTATCTCCTTGTCAAGTTAAGTAGAAGCAGATTCTGATCATGAACACCATTGTTATCTGTCTCCAGGAAAATAAAAACTGCTCTAGCAACAGGGCCATATACTGTAGATTATCTGAGGCGGGAGGATCTTTGAGGAATCTTGGGTGGGGGTGGGTAGAATAGCGTGAAAGGCAGGCGTCCGATTGCCCTTCCTGCCATGAGTGACACAATAAGTCTGCACAGGGACATTCGGGGCTGAAACTGTCTGAATCTGAATCCTGATAGTTAATGGGACATCGCAAGCCCAAAGAGGATGCAACAAGAAAGGCCAACAAGAAATATTATGATTATTGATTATTAGTCATTATTAGTCATTATTATTATTATTATTATTATTATTATTGATGAATGATTATTAGACCTAATTACATGCAGGGTGACCACATTCAGGTGTTCCTCTTCTATTGCAAGTAAATGCCTCCCCCTTGTTTCCCTGCCTCCTTTGGGTTTGTATCCAGCCATTTTTTTCCTAACTCAAGAGCCCCCTCCTTCATCTTCCACTGGGTTCCTCCTTCTCCCCCCTTGTACAGAAAGTAAAATCAGGCCACCCATCATTGGGTGTTCAATTGTCCCTAGATGGCCAGGGAAGTCCCTTTCCTTCCCTGTGTCTTGGCTTTTCCTTGTTCGTGTTCCTCCCCCCCCCCAGCTCTATTCCTCCTCCCCTCCACCTCCTCCTACCATGTCTGCTGCCGTCGCTGGTCTCAGTGCTGGCTTCTGGGTCACCCATGATGTCTTTGGCATAATGCAGAATCAGAAAAAAAAAATCCCACACAGGCATACAAACCACAAGTCTTCAATAAAAACCCACGTTCTCAGGACTCGAGTCAAGTCTTCAGGACTTCTCATCCTCGTCCCTCCTCCATCCACCTAAAAATGAACTTCTAATTCAATGCATGTTTATGGATGACACACTCACCCACCCACCCAAAAAGGATTGAATTGAGATTGTCCAAAAATATCTATTTAAAAACTGGATACTTCATGCATTTAAAAATAGCCTTTTCAGTCTTTTAAAGATGAAGTTCCAGCCATGAAGTGTGACCCAAAAGTGTTTTAATACATGTGAAATTGGTTTCTGCCATGCTTTTGTACTTGGAATATTCTGACTTTAACAGAGAATTTGGTATTACTTCATTTCCTTTTAATGCCACCCCTTTATTTAATTGTACGGAGTTAAACTTAGGAGTTCCATATATTTCTTTTTGTGTTTTGTTTACTATTTTGTTGATTCCATCTTTATAGTGCTTTATTTGGACACCATCTAAAACACGATCATTTAAGCACCATTCAACTTTCTGATTGTCTTTTTGGCTGAGTTCTCTGTCAGACAACAGAGATCTATTTGGAGAAGCAAAAATAATAGAGAAAGTAGAGTAGTCCTGCCAACACTTAGGGCACAAACGCAACCTCAGGGAAGGTCTGCACTTGCAATCATCCATCTCAGACCTTCTGCTATGACCATCCAGAGTTGGTGTCCATCCATCAACCTTTAAATCAGCCTATAAAGATCTCTGAGGCCAAACGACACATTGCATGCAGTGGTATGTATCTTTTCTTCTTTTTTTAAACTGAGAGCAGCTGCTTCTGGTTGTGAGGTCGAAGGCAGTTTGGGATATTTGTATGTACATGACACATTGTGACACACACATTGCCAATGATTATTTCATAAACTCCTGGTAAAGGTGTTTATCGGTCAACACAAAGTCAACACCAAGAAGCCAAATTTTGGCGCTTCTGTGAAGAACAGCATCTTCAAAAGTAAAGTGTCCAGATTGGACAGTTGCAGTGTCATTCCTAGGGGGGCAAAATGTTAGGTTTTGCAGGAGCCTAAGCTCCTGTGTAAAGCAATCCCTCCCCCTCCCCTTCAGAGCCATTCATGGTTCACAGAGCAAAGCCTCTGAGCTGCAAATGGTTCTGAAGGTGAGGAGGAAGGGCCACATTACACAGGAGCTTGGGTTCCTGAAAAACAAAAATTTTCCCCCCCCCTCTCTCGGAATACCCCCAAGCAGTTAGCTGGTATGTCTCAGCCATTGGCCATTGTAGTGATGTTCTTGGGGCAAGCACTGGACTGAAATCCATAAAATCAGTGTTGGTGTTGCACTAAAACTACGTGCTGCTTTTTATCTCACATCTTTGATGCTATAATTTCTAGCATCTGTTCCCCAGGAGCTCTAGGCTCCTTATATACATAGTCTTCTCAGATGCAGAATATGAAGTTATAGCTTTTGTAACCCCTTCTTTCCAGCTGAATAACAAGCTGTATTTTCAAGAGGGTCTCAATGCCAAGTCTCCCCATTGCAACCTCTTCTGTTGCTATCACAATCCCTGCACATGCTGCCGCAGAACCTCAGACTGACAGTGAGCTTTGCAAAATACAGTGGATTTTTCTTCCCCAAGTGATGAGAAATTCCAAGGCAAACCATTACATGGATGTGGCCTTCCTTTGGGTGCTGATGGTGTCATTGACATGTTTGCTTTACAGGTCTGAGCACTGGATGGAGTAGGTAGCACACTCCTGCAAGCAACATCAGCCACATGTGTCTTTTAAGTATGCCTATAGCTGGTGGCTGCTCACTGTTCCTCTCTCTCCCAGGTCAAGTCCTGGCTCTCTCTGCCTTATTCTAGATGTACGGGCATCTACTGTGTTTCATTCTTCACTCATTCATGGAGGAAGCACCTTTCAGATAGGCATGCTGGGCCTCCTTCCTCACCATCTTATCAGCACACTTATGATCTGTCTTTGCCATACCCCTCCCTTCCAGCTATGTCATATTCCCTGTGCATCCTGCCTGGCTGATTCTCCTTTCTGCCACCTAGTTCACAAATTCAAATCTCACAATATTGTCTTTTTTACAGATTAGATTTCTTGAAGCATGAGGGTCATTCTTTACTAAATACTAGGTTTGCTTTCCTAAATCTATCAACAATTTCAATGAATGAAGATCTCAGACATCCCAAAGTAAGGTCCATACCTTTAAAAACAACACCCATCGAAATCCTTCCTGACCAATGAATGTTCCAGTCTTAGTGATTACTTCATTTTGGCGGCCTTATCAGCAGAGTAATGTCTCATTCTTCATCTTCAGTGCTCTGCTTGGAGACAATCGCCTGAGCTATATGTCATGCTCCTGGCTTGTGTTTAGGCCACATTTTCGAAGCTACAGCAAAACGTATTTCTGAAGAACCTGCACAAGGAATGTATTGTATGCATGCACAAATAAATGACACAATGGTTTAATACTATCTGCCAAGTTAAACTACTGCCGAGCAGCTGTGTACATTTAAAATGATCCCTGGCACTACTGAAGATCATAAATCAGGAGCAACATACTTTCTTCCAGTTAAGAGAGAGATCTCAATGTGTCTAGGACATGAATGACATTTCTATGTATTTATAAATACAAATAAAATAAATTGTATGTAATGCTAACTGTAATATTGACATGGGGTGGTGATTAGTGTTTGTTTTCTTCTTAAAGTTTTCATTTAGTATTTTTTGCTTTGCTGGAAGTAAAGCCTGTCTTTAAAATGTGGTTTCTAAAACCATTTCTTTCTGTTGACTTTTGCAAAGATGAAATTGACTCAACATTTCTGTTACCGACTATGACTACACACAACCTTCAAAGTCTTCAGCTATTTCAGCTCAATGTATTTGTATCTAATCCTTCAATGGTGGGTATGAGTCAATCAGTTTTGTGAAAGAGTTTCTGAGGCAAACTTGAATGGAGCCATGACATCAGCAATAGACGTGAAAGTGTGGGTTTTAAAAAAAATAATGAACCCCACATGACGTATTTCCAGTCTCTAAGCCACTTTCTGTCACCTCCCTAAAGCAAAGCAAAGCAACTGAAAATTTGTATTCCCTCCCCTTCACAA
Organism: Lerista edwardsae; assembly: GCA_029204185.1. Classification (NCBI taxonomy): domain Eukaryota; kingdom Metazoa; phylum Chordata; class Lepidosauria; order Squamata; family Scincidae; genus Lerista; species Lerista edwardsae. Next base: position 20,186,500 of record JAJKFI010000003.1, read on the forward strand.
ATTCATGGCTTCACACTTGCAAGTGTTCCTGTAGTAGAATTAAAGTCCTCTACTTGTGCATAAGAATGCACAAGTCAAGAATATCAATATTTTGATAGGTGAATTAGGTCTGGAAATGTTAACTGATCATCAGTTCAGAGTAACAAATAATCAAAAGCATTAATACAGATTCAAATCTGCTCCACAGCAATTGGTTAGTGTTGCCTTCCCAGAATATCTGAAGTTATGCAAGACCACTTCAGGCTGACAGTTGAAAGGAGATAAATGCCGTATTTCACGTTTCTTTAAAAAGACAAGCATATACCAGTCCTCAACAAGGAAGGTAAAATTAGTTGTGGAACAACATCTCTTGAACAGTATTGGAAGCAGGCATTATATTGTTTCAACAGTGAAGAAAAGGAGACAAATATTGTGGAAGAGACCGGAAACAATATCTTTTGGTCTTTTTTTAAAGGCTGCAATCCTACCCTGAAGTTAGGCCGGCACAACTTTGAGCACTATGGGAAATGTAGTTCAAATGGATCATTTGAAATGGTGTCAATGGTATCACAGAAACCTGAATCTCAGAAACACCCTCACTCTAAATAGGAATTGTCATTTCAAACTATAGTGGCAGAGCTGGGAAGAACAGGTTAGAGGACAAATGGGGGCCAGGTGATGTGGCAGTGGATGGTCGCAGGTTATCTTCTGTGCCCATCTGCCAAGTGAGGTACAGTAGCTGGTCTCCTTTCATCACTAGGGGTAGGGGTTGTGATTTTTTCCCCAAAATTTCTTGATTATAATAGCCAAATTTTTATTGCAAATTGTACAAATAAATAAGGGTGAATGGCCCTACAAAGGCAAGCAATTATTTGACAAACACACCCCAGCCTGAAATAACCTGCTCAAAACTTCCCAAGCTGCACTCTGGTTGCTGCCTGGAGTGTCAAGAAACTGCTACTTACTACTTTCACATTCCATTAAAATTGCCCCAGCATGTACTGTGAACATGCATGTTTAAGCAATCTTCCTCCTGTTTCTGCCATTCCTCCTCCTGATCTCTTACTGAAAACTATTTGTGGATTCCTCAAAACTGTGTCAAAAATAAACATAAGTGGTGTTATTTTTGTGAAATTGATCCAAATTTGTGTTGAACCCAGACAAAATAAGCAAAAGCGGTGTTATTTTGTGATTTGGCCTAAATTTCATTTTATGTCATGTTTTCAGTAGGAATTCTCATTTAGCATTCTGTGTTGATCGCGGAAAAAACCCATCCCTATTCATCACTGAGCCGGCCCTGCTATCAACATATTCCCTTGAGTAGGTTCCACATGACTCTCTTCAAGGTACATTGTAAATATGGACATCATAGTGGGAAAAAATGGTTGAACTGACCTGAAGAGCAGGTCAAAGTTTAGAACATGTTCAGAAGAAACTGGTTTTTAAGGCAGGCTGCTTCAGATATTTGATCCTTGTCTAGATCACAAATGATGTTTGGATAGAATATTATTATTATTATTATTATTATTATAGATTATTCTTCTAGATTATTCTCCATTCTTCTAGATTGTGAGCCCTTTTGGGACAGGGAACCATTTAACTTTAATGTTATTATTTGCCTGTAAACCGCTTTGTGAACATTGTGTTGAAAAGCGGTATATAAATACTAGTGATTGATTGATTGATTGATTGATTGATTGATTGATTGATAGAAGGAAAATTCCACAGAATATTTTATCTGCTGCCTGCTGTTCTTTGTATTAGAGCCAATAAAAATGGAGAATTTTATTGGGAAGCAATAATTTTTCTCATATCAACTCTCCAAGCATTATCATATCAAACCTCAAATGCATATGGCAAAATGAGGGCCTTACCCAATCCTTAAATGTTTCTTCAAGCTATGAGCCAGTCATTCCATTTATCGCTTAGATCCCAGTCATTCAAAAAAATGTGTTCTGATTTTACGGCATGGAGTTCTGAGGTGCAGGCAGCATGTTCTCGTAAACAGGCTATAGATCTGGTGTTAATTCACCATCTCTGCGGACCTCCTGATTTAAAATTCTGGGGATCGAGTTATGGGCTCAGATACAGTATTATGAATGAAAGAGCCAACTAAACACCCAAAGACCACAATTTATTGAAGATAAATTGAATAATGATTTATTGAATCACGTTGCTAAACAAATTGAAGTGAAAAGCCTTTTACCCAGAAACAATGCAACATGAACTACATAAATTGTGGCATAGCTCCACACAATAATTCTACAAATGTTCCTGTACTAAAAAACTACATTAAGGTTGTGTGTGTGAGTGTGCGTGTTCATTTATGTATTGCAATTTCTTCCCAACCAAAATTCTCATCATGACTATTCTATCTCTATCTCTCTATCAAAGAGAATGTTTGTACGTATGTTCTGCATCGGTTCCGCAACGCCTAGACCGATCGACACGAAACTTGGCATGCATACACCTTGCGGCCTGGCAACAAACCTGCGGGGGTCACACACCCCTAGGACCCCCCGGGGGTGCAGGGGGGGTTAAAACGTCAACATGATTGCAAACGGCCAACATCGGTGTCAAATCTGTTGTTTCCGGGGTCGCCGAGACGAGGGACGATGCTCCTGACACCATTGGAGTCCGGGTTGGCCCCCCCGGTGTGGGGGGCAAGAAGGGGTACTGAACAAAATGTCCGCGATGCCCCGCTGGACCAATTGGCACCAAACTCGGCATGCGGATGCCTGGTGGCCTGGTGACAAACACTGCGGGGGTCAGGGCCCCGAATCGCCCCCAGGGGTGGGGGTATGCGGGGGGGCCCCACATGAAAATGGTCAAAAACGGCCAAAATCGGTGTCAGATCCATATTGTCACCAAACTCGGCACGCGGATGCCTGGCGGCCTGGTGACAAACACTGCGGGGGTCAGGGCCCCCAACCGCCCCCAGGGGTGGGGGTATGCGGGGGGCCCCACATGAAAATGGTCGAAAACGGCCAAAATTGGTGTCAGATCCATATTGTCACCAAACTCGGCATGCGGATGCCTGGCGGCCTGGTGACAAACACTGCAAGGGTCAGGGCCCCGTAGCGCCCCTGGGAGGGTATGCAGGGGGCTCCATGTGAAAATGGTCAAAAATGGCCGAAATTGGTGTCGCCTCCGTAGTTTCTGGGGCTGCCGAGACGACCGGCGACGCTCCCGATGCCATTTCAGTCCACGGTCTGACTTCGGATACTTTGTTACCCGGGCAACGCCGGGTTAAAACTGCTAGTTATAAAAATAAAACAGTATGATCTAGCACAATACATAGTTAAATAAAAGTAAAGAATTTTAAAATTCTTTCTAGTTCAATGGATTGTATGCACTCAGTTTTTCATCCATTTGGAAATTCCAGGCAAGTGGAAATTGCAAGCAATTCAGCAAAAATGACTTTCTTTTTTGTTGTTGTTCCTGTCCTTTCCCCCTAACTACTGAGAAAAGAATGGCAATTCCACTGCTACCAGCAGCAGAAAAACAAATGGGGATCTTCCAATTATAAAGCCCTCTTCCATATTTAACTTCTTACTTGTGGAACTTCAGTACCCCTGAATTATCTCCCTGGTATTTCTTCCTCAATATGGCTATGAGCAAAAATTCAGATCCTGGGTCAGAAAGGTTTCCATTTTGCCACTCCTTTTAGGCTTAAATTCTAACAACTTTCCAGCACTGACATAGCTGTGCCAATGGGGTATGTGCTACATCCTGCAGTTGGCAGGCAGTAATGGAAGTCTCCTCAAGGTAAGTGGATGTTTGTTCCTGTATCTCGGAGATGCTGCATTGCTCTTACCCCAGTGCTGGAAAGTTGGTTAGAATTGCATCCTTAGTAGAGTAGGACAGCAGGCAAGTTCAGGTTGCAGAAACAAAAACCTGTTTTCCTTTTGAGATGCGGTGGCCCAGTGGCTACAGGGGGCTAGACTCAGGGCACAATCCTGTAGATGTTGTAGCGCCGACATGAGGGTGCCAACCGGCACCCCCGAGTCAACACAAAAGCTCTTAGGCCAACACTAGCAGTAGCATCAGCCTGAGCGTGCTGGTGGAGAGCTGTCCTTGCGCCAGCCAAACTTGGCTGGCGCAAAGGCGGTTCTGGCAGGAGGGAGGGTGGGAGGCGGGTGAGACTGGGCAAGGTGTGGGCAGGCTAGTGGATGTGCCAGCCCAGTGAGGGGTTGGGGTTCGGATGCTGCCATTATGCCGCACTGAAGGTTCCGTCCCAGGCCACATGGCCCCGATTCGGGTTGCACAGCGTCCTCAGCAGCAGCAGCAGGCACAGTTCCGAGGAACCCCATGGGGAGGCTGGAGCTCCAGATGTCAGAGGAGCCTCAGTTAACTGCCCTTCATGGGCCTTTCGTATTGTTGGAGGGGGGTGTCCCACCACCACACAAAAGCTTAGAAGTAGCCATGGAGATCCGCAGTAGGCACTTCTTATGTTACCAGAGCAGCATTGCATCTGCTGTTCCATGGTCTGGCCCCACATCCCTCTGCTCATGTTTGTCTCCAGGCCAATCCTGCCAACACCAAAAGAACCCAATTCATATGGTTCCTCTCCAGCAGTGCTGCCAAAGGAGGTGGGATCACAGGGAAGCAGATCCCCGCCATACCACCTCAATAATATAGGAAACAAGCCAGAAAAACATATTGGACTGGGGAGAGGGAGCAGGAACTGGAGTGCACCTTTGAGCACCCCATGCTTTGTAATCCTCATCGGACCGAAGCACCATGCACCATTACCAAAATCAAAAGCTTGTGGAACAGATTACAGGCATTGCAGTTGTACGTGCTCTGTACCAACAAACAGTGACCAACGGTAGCTGAGAACAGGCAGATTCCAGAATCTGGCTGGCAGCACTTTGTGGCCATTGACAAGAGGGAGGGACCGTCATCATTCAGTCCTCCCTCCTGTACTTCAGTGGCATAGCCCATGGCTTACATGCAGAAGGTCCCAGGTTGTGTCTCAGCCAGGGGCGTAGCTAATGAAAGTGTAGCCCAGTACAGAGGGCAAAATGATGCCCCAGAAGTGAAGTTACAACAGGAAATGACCTCACAGTTGTATTCTCGTTTTCAGGATTTTTGGCCATATCTTTTGATAGAATGAAGCTATTATACTCCAGTTTGTTTCATTGCATTCTGCGTGTAATTCCACATTGAACAATATACAACACAACAGTATTATTCTTACAAATCGCAATTTTAACAAACTACAGTTTTAACATGACAGTTACATTCTCATTTTCTGTTTCTCTGGCCATAATATTTGATAGAATAAAGATATTACACTCTGGTTTGTTTCATTGCATTTGGCCTTACATTACCTTTCCAATGATATATACCATGATGGTATTATTCATACATATGAAGGTTTTCACAATTTTGGCCACTAGTGTCAAGCTCAGTTTGTTGCCCCCCTAAAGCTTGTTGCCCAATGCAATTTCACACACACACCCCGCACTTCTTTAGCTATGCCCCTGGTCTCAGCATCTCCAGGTAGGGCTGGGAAAGAGCTTGTTGAAATTCTGGAGAGCTGCATTGTCAGTTTTGCCAGGACTGAAGTGATTGATCCAAAGGTCTGAATAGAAAGCAGCTTTCATTTATCCTGTGGGCCAAGCAACTAAAACCATTACGGCACAGAGGGCAGGAAGAACACCATGAAAAAAGCCACTTATAAAATCCCCAAGAAATACAAGAGAAGCCTTTTGCTTTGTGCAGAAGAATTGATTTAAAGCATCTAAAATACCCCTAGTCCCTCCTGTGGATCGGCTGAGCGTGTACATGTGGTGTGTACAGAACATGATGCAGCCATACTGAACAAGGGGAATGATTGGTTTGTTTCCACTTGTCGGTGACCTTTGATGGCCTCCCAGTAAAATGTACAACATTTATGAGCATGATGAATGGCTCTTGAGGGAGCCATTTCCTCACCCTCCCTGCTGGCGGTAGAGGTCTGCAGGAACACAGCAGGCTTGAGAACGATACAGAACAATAGGGAAAAGAAAATGGGGCCCAACCTGAAACCGAGTGGGTGGTACAAGAGACCTCGGTCCCAAAAAGTGAATAATGAACTGAAAGACGATGGACCACAAATCAGAATCAACAATGGCAATCACGATCGGACAAACATGCCATGAAAGGACTTACCAGTCTTGTGAGCTTCCTTTTTAATAGATTGTCTACCCATGAAGGGAGTGAGCAGAAAAATACACCCTCTCATAAATGAGAGGTGTTCTTGATCAAACACATTCCCCCATTAGAGCACCTATCATAACACAATTAAGCTCACTGCCATCAAGCCTGATTTCATTAGGCCTGTCAATCAACTAAGAGGTGGGGGCAGGAAAAGGGGGGAAAGGGAAAGATTTGGAAAGGGGGCAGGGCGACTTGGCCTGCTGACTGCTTTGCAAGTGAGGACAGACTTCAGCTGCCACCCCTGCCCTCTGCTCAGACTGGCCCTCTGACAACACTGGTAGCCAGTGGTGTTCCTACAGGGGGGGGCAAAACACTAAGTGTTCCAGGAGCCTGAGCTCCTGTGTAACATGGCTTCCCACCCTTATCTCCAGAGCCATTCGCTGCTAGGAGAGCCAGCTCAGAGAGTTTGCTGTCTGAGCCACAAGTGGTTCTGAAGAAGAGGGGGAGGGACCATGTTACATAGGAGCTCAGGCTTCTTTAACACTTAGTGTTTTGCCCCCACTATAGGAACGCCACTGAGTAGCCAAATGAGATTGTATGTGGAGACAACAGCTTTAAGAAAATGTGAAATCAAGGCCTTTAAGCTCTAGTTCCACCATTTTGTGCAGTAGGCCTAAAAGAAATTGAAGGATTGTTTCTGACATGAAAGTTCCCTGCCTTGTTCAGCTGTTAGACTCATCGGTCCAAAGAAAAGATTGGAAGGACATAATCAGTATTCTGTTCACCCAGATAGAAAGACTAGAATAGCAGACTTCCGATTCCAAGTTGAAAACTATTACAGGTGGGTGGGGCCTTTTTATCTGCAAGGGTTCTGTAATTAAATCCACAGATTTAGCCCACGTGCCCACTTTGAACCAGGTCTGGTGGGCTTTCTGAGGCCCACCAAGGCCACATGCACCCAGGACTTCCCCAGGCCTTTTAATGCCTTAAAAGGCATTAAAGACATCACTTCCAGTTTTTGCCAAAAACTGGAAGCAATGTTTTTTCAGCCAAAACAACCATTCTGAGGCCCATCTAGGGTCTTGGCAGGCCTCAGAAGAGCCTCTGGCAGTGACCAGTCACCTTCAGAGGCTTTGCATTGAGCCCAATCTGGCACAACACAGGTCTAGGGAACCAGCATTGAGCCAAATCCGAGGCTCTAAAATCAGCGGATAATTAGGCTCAATCTTTATTTGCCAAATGGATGTACACAGTGGATTGGGGAGTTGTTCTTCCACCTTGAGACTCTGGAAAAACATTAATGGCGCAGTCCTATCCCCTCCCCAAAGCACCAACTGCTGTGCCAGCCTTGGGTGTTACAAATGTGCTGACAAAAAGAAATTCCTAGTCAGCCCTCATGAAGAGCAACCAGCTAATCTCAGACTGGATGTATCCGTCATAGTTTGTAACCTGTGATGGAGTTTCCATCCATAAATCTGTCCAATCCCCTTTTAAAGGCATGCATGCCAGATGCTGTCACCACATCTGTATCTGCTTTGGTGATGTTGAGCCAGCGTGTTCTTTATCTGCCTCTTCTTCTTCCACTGATCATTCCGAACATCATTGACTTCTCTAACGAATTTACACGCATGATATGGCCAAAGTAAATCAGACATAGTCTTACAATTTTGGTTTCTAATGATACATTCAGTTTTATACGGTCCAGCACTTCCCTATTGGTTACTCTGTCTGTCCAGGGGATATATAACCATTTTCACCAGCACGATAATTCAAAAGCATCAATTCTTCTTCAATCTACCATTCTTACTGTCCAACTCTCACACCCTGCATCATTACAGGGAAGACTATTGCTGTAACTTGTATGCAGGGCTGGACCCAGGACAGGTGGGACCCAATGCGGGGCATTCCAATGGGGCACTTTTGGTGCTGCATGCAAAACGCAGCATCCAGAAATAATTGGTGACGATGTCACCACCAACTGCTTCCAGGAGGCCCATTTCGGAGTCAGAGGTGGTCAGGAAGGTCCAATGCAAAGCTGTTCCACTTGCCCCGCTTACTTACAGCCAGTAGTGAAATTCAGGGGGTTCGCCCAGGTTCTATAGAACCGGTTGTTAAATGGCCAGGCCCCGCCCACTCACTTAACTTGGCTGGCTTCGGGGTTTTTTTGGCTTCGGCTATGATGTCATAGAACCGGCTGTTAATTCATTTGAATTGCACCACTGCTTACAGCCCATGGAGATCCCAGCTGCAGCAGGAGGCAATCCACCGGCATGGGGCCCCCAAACGTGTGGGGCCCAATGTGACGACATTGGCCTCATTGGTTTAAGGCCAACTTGTTTGTCTTTGTATTTTGGGCAATATCTTTACTTTTCTGGATCTTACTCCTGTAGACCATTGCAGCGCAGCCTCAAGTTATCTTGCATTTGATTCCAGGTGTAGAATTGCCATCATGAACAATGTTTGATCAAAGGAATCAATCAATCAAGAAGTGCACTTTTTCATTTTTGAATGAACAAATGAATGAAAACGAAAGAATAACTCCACTATACAGTGCAGTAGCAGAATGTGGAGTTTTGCAACAGGAAGATTAGGCCTGAGATCCCTTATTGTTGGCAGAGTCACAGAAATAAAGCAGTCCCACATAAAAAAAAAGTTCCTATAAATGGAAACAGGCAGGGATCCAACTGAACTGTCAGGCAAGCAGACATCTCTATCCTCTGAATTCATTGGGACCTAAATAATCTGATTAAAGTTTAAGATGCTTTGGAAATCAGCTGCTAATTAAGGCTTGGCAGAAGTGCCCTGCAATCAAATCCAACTTGGGGAGAGAATACACAGTGCTGGTGAGTCTCAGAACCTCATGAAACCAAAGCTAATGGTAGCTGCGACCTTTTAATCTGTCTTTAATAATCCGTCTTTAGGGAAACGTCAAGCCAGTGAAATTATCTCTTTTTATACGACCAAGCATTAACCGTTTCAAAGTTACAAGCTCCCATGCTCACTTGTTCCACATGAGGCCCCGGTTGAAAGCGGGGGAGAAAAACATGGTGACATGTGCAAGGTGAGGGCATGTTGACGAGCACCTTTGGCTCCATCTCAGTTTTAGAACTGAAGGAGAAAGGCAACCTCTGCCAGCCATTTGTACAGTGTCTGGACTGGATGGACCCATGGCAGACATCCAGACAGGATGGTGGCAGGGCAGCCCCTTGCACAAATACACCCAGTCCTCAGACTGCAGGAAGTCATCAGTTGGCTGATGGGAAGAGAGCTGAGACATGAATGTGCTTTCCAAAAGATCATCTCGGGTCTGGGGTATTTGAGGGACCGCCTCCTTCCATATAATCCTACCCGCACTCTCAGATCTTCTGGAGGGGCCCTTTTGACTGTGCCGCCAATAGGAGAGGTGCGGCGGCCAGGAAGAGGACCTTCTCGGTGGTGGCCCCCCAACTTTGGAATACCCTCCCCTTCGAACTGAGAACTGCTCCCTCGTTGTTAACATTTCGGCGGGGGCTGAAGACCTTTTTATTTCAAAAAGCTTTTAACTGTTGACAGGCTATATCTTGATTAATTTTATGATCCACGGGGCTGGTTGCTTGCAGTTTTTTAAATTTTTAAATTGTATTTTAACATTGTTTTAAATTGTTTCTATTGTTAAATTTTGTTTTTATTGTTTCTTTTATTGTAATGCCGCCTTGGGTGCCTTTGGGCAAAAAGGCGGGATATAAATCTAATAAATAAATAAAATCTCAGCAAACACAGACTGATAGTGGTTGTTCGCTGGCCCAGAATGCACACTAGACAGCGATACAATGTAATGGATATGAAGTTCACTTGGAGAAATCAGGAATAGAATGACATTTTCCTGTGAGAAAGGAGTACGTTTGTTGATTGTCAGAATAGGAGATACGGCCAGACTATTTCTTTAGATCAGTGCTTCTCAACCAAGGTGGTTCTGGCAGGCATATGACACTGGTGCTCACAAAAGCTGGTACATGCAAAAGCTAGGATTGGGGGTCAGGGAAAGAGTCAAAAAGCCCTGCTTTAGATATGTCATGGTTTTGATAAATATGAAATAATGTACAGCAGTGCTCCTCACACTGGTGGGTCGTGACCAGTGATGTCATTCAGGGGCGTTCCGGATCCTAACGGGCTCCGTGGCTGGTTCCGGGTTCCCGACAAGTGCCAATCAAAAGTGAGTTCCTGTTCCTAAATCATTTGAATGACACCACTGGTCGTGACCCACCAGCCTGCAGAGCACTGCCATGTTCCCTTTTAAAGGGCAGGGAGTGGGGGAAGGCAGCGATGCGATCTCCAGGAAGTGTCTTCCAATAGCATTTTACAGTACGTTGGAGCCTTGGATAGCCCTCCAGAGGCTTCCATGGGGCTGCCTGAACTACCCGGGAGCCCGGCCCTACCCAGTAATTTTTAAAAGCCCCCTTCTGTGCAGGCAGCAGTGCAATCCTCGGTATCACTTCACTGCTGTAGCCCTGCACTGCAAACACTTATATTAGTTGGTCTTCTCCTCCCATGGAGGACTTTGAAGACCACTGAGGTACAGGATAGATTATACTATAGATTTTGTTGCATTGCCATATATAGCTTCTAAAGCAATTCTATTGAGCAGGACACATTTACAGTTTAATATAAAGAAAAAGTTACATCCAAAGACCCAACTTATATTTTTCTTGCAGGCATTTGCTGGTGCAGAGCTGGAGAAAAGGGGTTCCTGCAGTTTCATAAAATTCTTGCTTGCTACTGCCCCTGTGCTTCCACTTGCCCATGTATTTGAATGATAAATTCTATCTTCTAAATCAGGGGTCTCCAAACCTCAGCCGGGGGGCCAGATGTAGCTCTCGGAGAGCCTCTATCCAGCCCACAGCAAGCCTCTGGTCCCCTATGAGCCCTGGTCCTCCTGATATAGCTGACATGGGCTATACCCACCAAGCTGTGCTCTGGTTGTGTGCAGAGAGTATTCTGGGAGCCAGGGAGGTTGTGTGAAGTCTCAGAATGCCCCTGGAAGGCCAAAAACAATCACTTCCTGTTTTCCCCAAAGACATGGAAGCTATTTTTTTTAGGCTTTCTGAGGGTCAGGGAGGCCTCCTTGGCCTTCAGAACATGCTCTGGGTGTTCCCTTTCCTGTGATCTGCTGGTTCTGAGATATTCACTCCAGCACATGCTTGTGGGGTGGGGAAATGGGAGTCCATTAAAGTGTTTGCTCTATTTCTGTGGTGTGTGTTGGTGCTTGAAGTAATCCTGGAACCTTGAGCCCATTCATTCATTCACCCATCTCAGTTCCATCTGAACTGGCCCATGCCAAGACAGCAAGAATCATTTATTTATTTATTTATTTATTTATTTATTTACATTTAAATTTGTTTATTTTTCTGGCCCTCGACATTGTGCCACATATTTGATGCGGCCCTCTGGCTAAAAAGTTTGCAGACCCCTGCTCTAAATGAAGCCACTTGTGCTGTAATCCTGCGCAAAACATCCATGAATTTCACAAGTCTGATCCAGTGGAGACTTGCAACTGTCTTTCTGCCAGCTGGCCCATGCCAAGGCAGCAAGAATCATTTCAGCTAAGGATCTGATGATCACTAGGGCAGTGCCGTGTGGCTTAGACCACTTTATATTATACTCCGTTCCCCTCCACCAACAACGCCTGATTTGTGTTGTGGATAAACTGGGCTTGCATTATGAGGAGACACTCTGAGAAAGCATCTTAAATGTACATTTAGTTTGGTATATGCACGCAAACTGTCCCACTGATTCATAACCATGCCTCGCTGCCAAAAATGAAGCAAACACCTAAGTGCTTTTCTGGATTGGGGCCTGTGAATCTGCTTCTCAAAATGCACAGCATTAATCTGTTTCCGCCAAAGCCAGTGAGAGTTTTGCCGTGGATTTCAATGGCAGCGCACTGAGGCCAACATTACTTTGTTTTGGAACATTCCCCTCCAGAGGGGACACCAAATGCTCAGTGTTGCAGCCCAATGCCATTAGTTCTTTTTTTTACGGCTGTCTTACTAATGCTGAAAACCTTGACTCAGACTGCCGTCGCATGATGTCTTGGGAATGATGTCATTGGATTGAGTATGCCTCATGAAACATAATTCACAGACTTGCAGCCAAATCCGCAGTCCCTTTGTGCCAAGGATGCTGTAAGTACCAGTGGGCAGCCAGTTCTTCATTTAATACCACACTGGCCATGGTGGAATATGAGGGTCTTGGCATTCAGGGTGATAAGAAGAGAGGAGAACAGAGAGCTATAGTAACTTCTTGTCCCTCTGTCTCTTCCCTTGTTGTAGGTGCTTTCTTGTGGATCAGATGTACGCATGCAATGCAGTCTGGTCATGCGGGGGCTTTAGCCTGTAGTGGTTCCTTCTCCTTCCACATGACAGAAAGATCAACTCTAAATTCTAAACACACTGACTAGATACTGCAGGTTACTGCTCAATAGTAGAGCGCATGATGAGCCACTTGCAAAAGGTCCCAGGTTCAATCCCTAGTATCTCCAGTTAAAGGACTGAGCATCTGTTCTGCCAAATTCCCTGCTGGGCCACACCAAGGGCCCTAATGCCCACACTAGGCTAACTAGTTTCCCCACAGAGTGGCCTCAGAGATAGGCAAGAGGGAGGGGGTTCATTCACCCGCTGGGCCTCCTCTCTTCCAGCAGCTTTGTTTGGGATCACCAGCTGGCCAGCCTCCTCCAGACTGCCCTCATCACTGGCGTAGCTCCAAACTACCTTAATTCTAGCACTAACTAACCCCACCACCAAACAATAGGCAGTCAGCTTGCCCAAGCTGTTGTAGAGGGTGTTCAAGTGTCTAGTAAGTGGCTAGCAGTAATTCTTGGTGGGAAACACTTCTTGGTGGGAGTCCAGCTGTTGGCAGCCTCTCAGATGTGGCTTTGTACCCCATTGTGGTCATTTGGGCCTTCCAGGGAACACTTGCATTGCTATGCTCAATGGTCAGATGGTCAATGGTTAGATGCACATAATGCAGGATCTGGAAAGGGAAGATTAGACCAGGATGTCATGGAACCCCATCAAGGAGGGGAAGGCTATGGACATCCTCCCTGTCCCAAACACATGTACAGACCTGACTCCATTTTGGATCTCATCCTGAGAGTTAACACTATTAAGAAATGGTGCCAGAGACATCTGTAAAGTCTCCTTTCCCCTCAGAGTCTTAAGAAATGCAAATTTGTTGTTGTTGTTGTTCAGTCGCTAAGTCGTGTCCGACTCTTCGC